>OY728152.1:1277327606-1278600456 GCA_963277665.1 Viscum album
AAGCCGAGTTCGTTCTTCATTGGTGGAGCGTTATTCTTTGGGAGAGCGTTCTTCATTGGGAGATGAAGTTATTCATTGGAGAACATTATTTCTCCCAATCTCTCTCCTCTCCCAAGTTCCACCAAAAAGAAATAATAGCCTCCAATAATAGATTAAGTTGTTGGCACAATATTCAAAAAGGCTAATTAATTACATGGTTGGCACATCAAATGGCATGTGCATTGGCACAATAAAGGTAGAGGGGGTCAAGAGGCTCTACCTCATTTATGGGGGAGTTGAGAGGTTTTTCTCTCCCACCATTATTAGGGGGGGTCAGGTGGTCCCTACTCTCAAATTCAAATTGGGGTGTTTTGAATTCCCGGGTGATCCCCACCACAATTACTCATAAATAGGTGGTTTAGGCCTCAGGTGGCCCCCACATAAAACATCCACATGGGTGGTTATAATAGATAAAATAAAATAACACGTGTGTTTATTTTATTTTATTATTTCCATGAAAAACCAAAAAACTAACTTTCACTAACGAGGTGAAAGTCTTCTTAAGAGAATACCAGTGCTGGTAATTCAACGGTGTCCTCAGGATTCATTTCCGAGCAGCAGTTCAATAGTTATAAAAACTCGCTCATACGTTTACTGAACGTACCCAAACAAAACTTCAGAAATTGATTACGGGCACACCGGGCCTCAGAATCACGATCAGTCAATTTTTGCAGACCTGAAAAATTCCCATTTAATTAAAAAAATTACATGAAAATTCTAGGTCTTTACATTCTCCCCACCTTAGGTATTTACATCCTCATAAGCTACAACTCAAACTAAGGGAACAAGTGGGGGTACTAAGCATGCATCTGAGCCTCCCCCTTCCATGTTCTTTACTGGAGGTTCCCATGCTACCATCGAATGAGCACCAGAGGTATCGACTGTCAATGAAAAACGTGCTCATGTAAATCTTCAATATCTACTAGATCCTTCATAAAAGTCACCCCATATTCGAAGTCAAACTTTCTATGGTCGATGATGTGAGAAGGTTTGTGTACGTATCTTCTCAGTTGGGATACGTGGAAGAGGTCATGTACCTAGTGCAACTGAGGTGGAAGAGCTATGTGGTATTCCACCTCGCTAACTCTACTGAGGACCTGAAATGGTCCAACAAAACTCAGAGATAACTATCCCCCTCGGCCAAATCGATGTAGACCTCGTCAAGGTGAGACCCGTAGAAAGACATGGTCGCCATCCTCGAACTCAAGAGTTCTCTTTCACTTATCAGTATACGTCTTCTACCTTCTCTATGCAGTCCTCATC
Organism: Viscum album; assembly: GCA_963277665.1. Lineage (NCBI taxonomy): Eukaryota > Viridiplantae > Streptophyta > Magnoliopsida > Santalales > Viscaceae > Viscum > Viscum album. Next base: position 1,277,328,909 of record OY728152.1, read on the forward strand.
TACTCCTAGATGATCTAGACAATCTCTGTGGTAGCTTGTACCATCTCTGGTCCCACTAGTGCTGACTCCACAGGGCCAGTCTAGCACAAAAGTGATCAGAAAGGTCGCTCGTATAACCCCTCTAAGGGTGTTATCCCAATGGTGAAGTGATAGATGTTATTGTATGTAAACTCCACCAAAGGCAATTGATCCTCCCAACTACGACCGAAGTCGAGGACACATGCACAGAGCATGTCCTTGAGGGTCTGGATGGTCCGCTTAGTCTGACCATCCGCATGAGGATAGAAAGTGGTGCTTAAATGAGGATGCATCCCAAAAGTTTCCTATAACCACTTCCATAGACGGGAACTAAAATGATTGTCATCATTGGAGACAATCTTCAATGGTACTCCATGTAGCCACACAATCTCCTACACATCAAGGAATCCCAAGCTCTCTACCGAACCCTGATCTCTGATCGGTAGGAAGTGGACCGACGTGGTGAGTCGGTCGACGATCACCCAGATCGAGTCATGAACTTTAGATTTATGTGGAAGTCCTGTCATTAAATCCATGGATATCCCATCCCACTTCCACTATGGGACCTCTAAAGGCTTAACCAAGTCTGCTATTACTTGGTGCTCCACCTTCACTTGCTGAAAAGTGAGGCACCAAGAAACAAACTCTACAAATGCCTTTTTCATTCCCGACCACCATTTCTATCATCAGAGATCCTGGTACATATTCGACACTTCGGGATGTACCACTAGATGGAATGTACGGAACCCCCTCAACACTTCATCCTGAAGTGAAAATAGTACCATAGTGCATCCTCTGAAGAGGATGACATTCTCCCCACCATCAAAAAATCCATCAGGTACCTGCCCTATGGATATCTGAGCACGTCATGTCTCGCAGTTAGCGTCCCCTTGTTGCACCACCCTGACTCGCTGAATAAGTGGGGGAGTGGTTGTAAGAGACTGAAGGAAGGATTCTCCATCTCTATCCACAAAGGATATCTGTGAAGAAGCCAATTACTACGTCACCTCGCCTAGCAGCTGTATAACAAATCTCCTGCTGAGTGAATCTGAAACAATTTCCCCCTTCCCAGGAGTATATAATATCTCAAAGTCATAGTCCTAGAGGAACTTAATCCAACATCATTGTCTCAAGTTTAGATCCTTCTGAGAGAATATATACTTGAGACTCTTTTGATCATATTACATGGTAAAACGCTCTCCAATTAGATAGTGTCACCACATTTTCAAATAGAAGACCAATGCTGCTAACTCCAGGTCATGGGTAGCATAGTTATTATCATGTTGTCTTAGATATCATGAACTATAAGGGATCGCTGCTCAATCCTGCATCAGGAAACATCCGATCCTGGTTACTAATGCGTCATAGTAGACTACGTACCCTACACCATCCTCTGGAAGCCTCAATATGTGGGCACTAGTCAGCCTCTGCCTCATCTTCGGAAAGCTCTGCTAGCATCCCTCCAACCAAAAAATGGGTTTCCCCTTCATCTTCAAGGATGATAGTGGTGCTGCAACTCTGGAGAAGTCTAGAAAAAACCTCCGGTAATATCCAGCCAATCCTAAGAAACTTTGTACCTCCATCACACTCCTAGGTGGCTCCCATGAAAGTACAACTTCATTCATCGTTGGATCCACTACAACTCCAGCCTCTGAGATGACATGACCCAGAAAGTGAACCTCTCAGATCCAAAACTAGCACTTCAGGAGCTTACCATAAATATGGTTCTCTCAGAGTGTTTCCAGTACTACCGAAAAAATATTGGCATGCTCCTGATCAGTAGTCGAGTAGATCATAATGTTGTTGATGAAGACTATAACAAAGAGATCGAGGTATGGCTGAATGATCCTGTTAATGAGTCCCATGAACACTGATGGAGCAGTGGTTATGTCGAATGTCATAACCAAGAACTCGTAGTGGTTGTACCAACATCTGAATTCAGTCTTCTGCACATCCTTGTCTCGAACTCTGAGCTGGTGATAGCTGGATCTGAGGTCTATCTACGTGAGCCACCATGCTCCCTTCAGCTGATCAAAGAGGACGTCAGTCATCGGAATTGGGTACTTTTTCTTCACAGTAACCTGTTTTAGGCACCAGTAGTCGACAAAAAGCCTCAAGCTCCCATTTTCCTTCTTGGAAAATAGAATCGGGGCTGCCCAGGGATAAACACTGGGCCGTATGAATCCCTTCCCCTATACATCCTCAATCTGTACTCACATATTGAAAAGCACTGAGGGAGCCATCTGATATGCTGGAGTAGATATCAGTGTCGTCCTAGAGTACAAGTCAATGTAAAAGTCCACCTCCCTACAAGGAGGTAGACCTGGTAGATCATCTGGGAATACATCCGCGTACTTTTCCACGACCACAAGATAGTTCTGACCCTCCACATCAACTGCTCCGAGTGTAAGGCTAGCCAATTAATGAGTGGTTGGATGCAATCTCCTCTGAGTAAGTACATCTTGTGATGAAAAGGATCTCTTCTCACAGGTGAAGGTAAACATGGTCCCATCTATGTGGACACACCGCACTTTTTACCTAATATAGTCAATCTGAGCATGGAATGTATATAACCAATCCATATCCAATATTTCATCGTAAGGCCTCGACGCCACTACTAGGAGATACCAACCAAAGCTCTTGCCTCATTGAGTAATCTCACACTACCATAACTAGTGTGTAATCATCGAATCCGCTCCCATAGGATTCTTAGCTCTAAGTATTGAAACAATGGCTCTATAGGAATCTCTGAGATTCGAACGAGGGCAGTGGCAATGAAAGAGTTACTGGAACCTATGTCTATAAGTACTATATCTATGGAGGAGTAGACACAGATCGTACCTAGATTCATCTCTGGAGCACCATGATCGTAGGCCTCAAGTACCTCGAGTTGAGAACTCCCATGTCCACCTACTCCTTGCGGTCGGGGTGGACCTCCTGGTGGTGGTGGTGGTAATATCTTGCAACGTCGCCCACCGCCAGCTGCACGGACGGCTTCTCTGCCACATCTGCCTACTCCCTGCGGACTGCCTAGATTGAATCTCTGTCTCTACCTCGGTGGTCCTTAGACCATATTCTGATCATCTGTATGGTGGGTCGGACATTCACGGCCCATATGACCCTGCCCGCCACATGTGTAACACAACCAGCTCCTGGCACGTCCGTCTCCACTTTGGGTGCTCCACACAACCGATCCTGAGTCATGCAGTTGTCCACTTATTGGTCTGGTCTATTTGGACCTCTGCGAAATCTATCTGCTTTCAGCTACACAAGACTCCGCTACGTGTCGACTGGTGGTGAATCTCGCTATGGTAGACTCCTCAACAGGGAAACTGTCCATTAGGAGGGATATCTCTAACACCCCTACCTACGTCGGGATGCTGAGTGAGATCATCGAAGCTATGATCTCTCATCTAAGCCCTTGATCGAAAGTACGGGCCCTGCAGATTGAGTCACACACCATATCGGTGGGGTATCATGAGAGTTCTGTGAACCTCACTGTGTACTGAGCTACAATCATGCTGCCCTGCGGAAGATGAAGTAACTCTTGTATGCACACTATGTGAAGAGTCGCTCTGACAAACTCTGCCCAAAATAGGCTCTTGAAGTCTACCCAGAGAAGCGTCATCTTCTCACGGACCTGTAGCATCAAGCTCCAAAATTTTCTCACTACTGCTTGTAGAAGGATGGCAACAAGTATCACCATGAGGCCTACTGGTGTCCCTACCAGTTGGAATATTCTCACCACAGCCTCCACCCAATCCTCACCCCACCTTTGGGTCCATCTCTCCCATGAACATGGGTGACCTCTGGCGTTGGAACTCCTGCAACACGCTCAAGAAGCGTGCATCGTCTACTACTGTGGCTGGTGGCATCAGTGTCCTAACAGGGAGTGGTACCACTGGTGCCTCCATTGGAAAACGTCCCTGAACTGAGGCCTCATTGCTCGGTGGGCTATCAGTGCATAAAACTCTCATAACTCTATCCAGATATCGACATGGGGGAATCCTGAAAGGAACAGATGTGACACGGTCAAAAGATTATACTTGGTAAGTTGACTTGGTTGAGCTGACATAAAGAAAACCTTTGAAAACACACACGCAATCAGTGTTTCCGTGCACTTAGTCAGAAATCAGACGTTAGGGTCCTGGTGTATGGATACGTCAGCCGCCACACCAACACTGGACTCTCGGAACTGAAAACCACAATCACTACACATAACATTATTGCTTCACAGAAAAGAAAGATCAGTGTCATGAGTTTTGCGGTAGAACCGACTCCTCTAAAACAAATTGTCACGACTCGTCCCTTGGGGATCATACCGTGACTACCCCAAGCCCAACTTCCATTGGCCAGGGGCTAGTGACTAGCACCAAAAGTGTAATTCCCTAAACTGGGAAGGAATTGCCTTTATAACCTGTAAAAGCACACAACAGAGCACACAGCTAGATACAAAACACTAGGTAAACTATATAACAAAATAGTATTGAAAAGTAAAAGGGGCTGGAAATACAAGCCCAACTGCAATGTACATTGAACTGGAAGTACAATTACAACTGAAGAAAGGAAAAATAGCTACTGGGTCATCCTCCAGGATTCCTACATGTTGGGTAGGCATAAATAGCCTCCTCAGTACTCCATGACCGTCCTTCTCCTCTGTGTATCGACTCTTCATAAGGTCCACCTCTTGGGAAAGTCCATTCCTGGTAATCTCAGCCTCAGTCAGTAATGTCCATCGTCTGCAACCAACACAACAATGTTCAGGCATAGCCTATGTCGGGGTGAGTATAGTGATACTCAGTATGGACACTAAGACCCCCAAGGTCTCACAAAAATTCAACAAGGATAACCCACAATGAATGAAGTCAACAAATAACCTTACTTAGGTATATTCCAATACATATACCTATGTTATCAAGTGATCCATCTCAATCATGATGAGAACAAAAAAGTTACTAACTCGTCTAAACCAGGATTTTTATTCACATTATTGAAACCATGGCTATAGGAGAACTCCTCCTCTATCGATTACAGTGGGCCTGCCGTGACACCAAGCGCGCTTCCCACTAACCTTGGACTGCCGAGGTACTCCTTCTATCGAGTACCATGGGACTGTTGCGTCACATAGAGGCACTCCCCACTATGGGTCTTCCTCCACAACTAGTAGCTCTCCTCATAGCCTGCAGATGTACTCCTCCTGTCGAGTTTCGCGAGTCTTCCACCACCACCTGGCGCTCCATTGTCGTGGGTCAGTTGTCACAACTAGGCACTCCCCACAGGGCTAGTCGAGTCACTACGAGTAAATCGATCAGTATTCGTCAAGTCTGAGCGAGCAACTAGGTCTCCACACTCTACTCGCTCGTCACTAGATGGATCCAATCCATGAGCTACTGGGTGATACTCTAAATATCACAAAGTCCTATGAAGAAGTGTCTCAAAGGTCTTCCATGTCACAGGGGTCTCAATTCAACTGATGGAGTGTCAAACAAATGCCTGGTCTGTGAGTTATTAGCCATTTAGTCCTGAGGGTGCGGTTGGATTCGTGCATGATCTAACCTGATGTATCTCATATCTACCCCAAACTACAGTGGGGTATACTCAAAAGGACCATAATACTCCAAGATTACATGTGATGAAAATGGTTCGTCAAAATGTTGTCTGGGGCCAATGATATGGCCAAAAGAAAGTAAAGGGTCATAGTGGGCCCGGGTCTGGTCTAACCCGGCCTAACCCATTGGGTCTGGCCCAGCCCGTTGGGCGGGCTATCCGGTTAGGTTTGGTCCGGCCCGCTGGTCCCAGCCCAGTAGGCCACGAGGGGAGGTGGAGAACCGAGAGGGCGTGGATCGGCTGCGAGGGCGCAGACTAGTCGTGAGGGTGCGGATTGGCCGCAGGTCAGAATAAGGGCAGTTCGGCCCGAAGGGCCCCATGTGGTCACGGGCCAGTTTGGCCGGGGTGCCACGAGGGGCGCAAAAGGTGGGATTGACCGGGGCACCCCATGGGGAGTGGGAGGCATGCCCGGCCGGGGCACCCCCTGTGGCGCAGGAGGCCTGCCCGGCCGAGGAGCCGCAAGGGGTGCGGGAGGCCGGCTTAGCCAGGGCTCGGGAGGCCAACTGCCGACGCAGCTGGGGCGGCCTGGGGGGGTACCACGAGGCCGGCTTGTCTGGGAGGCGCGACGGCCAGGATCCAGGGCAGCTATGGAGGGTTCCACAAGGCCGGCTCGGTGGGGAGGCACGGTGGCCCAGAGTCGGGGCAGCACGAGAGGGTGTCATGGGTCCGGGGCAGCCGGGGCTGGTTCGGCCTACGGCAGCATGGAACGTAGCGGGGGCGGTGCAGGCCATGGAGGACGTGGGTGGCATGACTGTTTCCTTCGTCGCGTTCGTCGCCATTGTCACCTTCCTCCATTTCGAAGAACACCGCAAAAGAGAATGGCGGAGGGGTCAGGCCATGTTGGTTTGGTCCACACCCTCCATATTTGGGGTGGTAGCATTTGGCTCACAAGAACGAAGAACAACAAACCCTCCAGCAATGATTAATCCCAAAACCCGCAAAAGGTAAACATATACGGATCAACTGGTTAGAATTTGATCCATGTTATTTATTTTAGAAGGAAATAATCAGGAGAATATAAAATCAATCACTGAAATCCCCTACCTTGTTCGTTTTTCGTCAATGTTTGTGGAAGAATGCGGATGTCATTTTGTTGTAGACGAAGACGTCCTATGTCGAAGGAGTTTCCGAGTAAGAATTTCGAAGCCAAGGTTATTCTTCTTCGGTGGAGCGTTCTTCGTTGGGAGAGCATTCTTCTTTAGGAGATGAAGTTCTTCGTTGGATAACAATATTTTTTCCAAGCCCTATCCCCTACCAAGTTCCACCAAAAAGAAATAATAGCCTCCAAAAAATAGATTAAGTTGTAGGAACAATATTGAAAAAGGATAATTAATCACTTGGTTGGCACATTAAATGGAAAGTGTGTTGGCACAATAAAGGTGGAGGGGTCAAGAGGATCTCCATCATTTATGATGGAGTTGAGAGGTTTTCTTCTCCCACCATTATTAGGGGGTCTGGTGGTCCTCGCTCCCAAATTCAAATTCGGAGGTTTGGAAATTCCGGTTGATCCCCACCAGAATTAATCAATAAGATGAGGTTTAGGCCTCGGGTGGTCCCTGCCTACAACTTCTACATAGATTGTTATAATAGGTAAAATAAAATAAAATGTGTGTTTAATTTTTTTTATTATTTCCAGGAAAAAACCAACAACTAACTTTCCCCTCTACCAACTATCGTCGAGGGGAAAGTCTTCTTAAGAGAATACCGGTGTTGGGAGTTCAATGGATTCCTCAGGTTTCAATTCCGAGCACCGGTTCAATAGTTATAAAAATACACTCGTACGTTCACTGGACGTACCCAAACAAAACTTCAGTAATTGATTCCTGGCACACCGGGCCTGAGAATCACATCCTGTCAATTTTTGCGGACTCGTAAAATTCCTAATTAATAAAAATATTTACATTTAAATTCTGGGTCTTTACACAAAATAAGAATATTGAGAAGATACTTCTATGATAATAACTGGATATTCATATTTGAATTTTCTAATTCCATTAAAAGTGATTAAAATGGGTGGATCTATCATTGAATATTAATTAACCAATGTTTAAAAAAATGATAATGTGAGATTGATGTAGTTTTAAATAAGATTATTATTAAAATATTGGTCTGTTATTTTGGGAGACTCAAGTTAATGTACTAGACTCTATATTTATAATGTTCAAATGACTATATTCTTTTGAATATTTTTTGACCATTTTTAATTCATTGGTCATAATTCCATGATTTTCAGGGAACATAAATATTTAAAATATGGAAATTATTTTCACATAAAATTTTTGATCTTATCAAATATAGATAAATAATGTAATACTTATATGACGTGAAACTAACATGCATTATTCATAAAAATTCTATTATAAACAAATAATAAAATGAAAATTAGAATGAATAAAGAGTGAGAGGGAGAAAAATTTTATTCTATTAATATAGAATATCATATACTAGATACTCTTGGATAATGGTGATATTATCCTATTAAAAATAATTCAAATATAGAAAAAGAGGACAACATAGTTTTTCACGTCATTGTGCATATTTGGTTCTTATTGAAGTACAGAGAATATTTAAAACATGCATAATTCTATTTTTTTATCCAATTGTAGCAAAATTATTTTTTTAAGAATATATTATATGGTGATTGAGATACTGAATACGAGAGGTGAAAACATATGAGTATCGGGGTGTAACTTAGTCATTTTCTGTTTTCCCAAATCTATAATCCTCGTGAAACCACTTAGGAATTTAATCCCAACTTCATGTTAACTCAATTGGATCTATTATTTTTTACCTAGAAATAATAAAGATTAAGTAATCACTTAATAAAATAAATTTCAACTAAATATTTTTACAAGGTTTAATAGAAATAACAACTCCCTTCATTGATTTAATATTTAACACAATCAAGTATTATCGATAATAGAAAGAAATTTATTACAATTGGTTGTTTTTCTCATACCATCACATAGTCTCAGAGTGTTAAAATTTTTGTGTCCAATTATCCTTCTTGAATTAAATAGGACATAAAATGCCCATCTCACACAGTAACTAAACACAAAGAGCCTCACACTAAAATCATAGTTTTTCACTATGGACTTCTTATATTCCATATGTACCACATATCTAATAGAACCACTTCATGTATATAAAATAGTTTCTTTTATGATCATTTGTTAATGTCGATCAGTAGATCCTAATAGGATTCATAATTTCTTGAAATTTATAATAACATAAACTAAAAACTAACTTCATATAATTCTATATGATCTTCATGAATACTCTGAAAGTTTTTAAACATATGAAAATTGTCTCACCAGATTCCTTAAAAAATTATATTTTTTTCATAAAACATAACATCTTATCATTATTTGGAATAAATCAACGCAATATTTCAAACAATTTATAGTAGGTTGAGTTATCACTTGGTTTTATAATTCTAAAATATCTATTACAAAAAATATTGAAGAAATAAATTCACATTCGTTGAAATTAGATAGAAAGATGATATAAATTAGGAAAACATTCTTGGTTCCTTTTTCATCTTTTTCATCGAGAGTGTTCTTATATATAACATTACAAAACATAATTACTCTCAAATTCTATTATATCAACATAGTATGTCCGAAGACATTTAATACCTACAAGGATCACCTTATTTTCATTCATTCCCATTATAAAAAATGATAATTATTCCATATAAATCATTTATATTAATGAAAGGGATCCCATATATATTATTTCCTCCTTATAGAGAATGAGGAATACTTTATTATTCTGTACGCAAAAGGATCTATCATAAAATAGACTCTTTAGGAAGATCCACTTTTTTACCCCTTTATCACAAACTTTATCCATTATGGAATGCCTTAGGATTTTTACCTAAAAATTTCCCCTTATCGTATTTATTTTCATTTTTATTGTCTTGACTAAATATATCTTCAAATAATTCTATGTACAATATTACCAAATTCTTCCTCAATGTATCATCAGAAAAAAAAATTAATTTCAAATCATTAAATCTAGATAAGAATTTATAACACACATGTAATTATAGTGGAACTATCCCCTATAGTGTGTGTTATTATCATGAAAATTATAAAAATTTATTTGGATCTATAAATACCAGCATCTCTTCCACACCATTTTCATCAGTCTAAAAAAACCCCACTTTATAATAATTTTATGATTCAAAGAAAATTTGGGATTCTATGTGTTTTCATCTGTATTATTCATGAAAATGACGTTCTACATAATCAAATTTTATCTTCCTCACCTCTTCATTGATGGTCATATTTCTCATAATTTCACAAGATTTGATCAATTTTAGTATTAGATTACTATTTTTTTATCATGGATGGAAAACAAGATCATCGTCCAAAGTTATTTTCTTCTTTAGAATCAAAATTCTATAAATTCTATAATTTTTAACCCGAATGATTTCAAAATTAAACTACATGAATACAAGTACGTAATTTGTTTACAGAAGTATCAATTATTCTAGGATCCAACTACGTCGACATGAATTAACCTACATTATTTTAATTTTCATACATTTCTAAAATTGTCTGTAGGCAATCTGGATTAGTGGAACATCATTCAAATTCATTATTCCTAGATTTTGATACATAAACATATTAGCTACATGAAATGTGTATGTGAGGAATTTTTCTATGTTTATAAATTCCCATTCGATAACCATAATTTTTTACATTGATTTTAATACCAGATTTGAATTCCATTATCCAATATAAATGTAAGAAAATTCGATTACAATGTGCCAAAATTCACCAAAGTTGTGATTTCACCTATATGAATTCTAGGATTAAGAAAATTTTCTATTTTTTAACATTTTAAACTACTATCCATTTATTGTATATCCATATAGTATAAATCATCATCCAATATATATACAAAATAATAATCTGCATCCTTCCTATGTAATCACTCATAGACGGATCCATTTTCTTTATCTCAATCTCAATGTTATGGAATCTATTCTCTTCTATTAGACTATATCAATATAATGTTTTCAACCATAGAAAATAACCAACAAATTTTTCATTATGTGAAAAAAATAGAGAAAGTGGTTTCAACCCCATCCACACTATCCATATCCCTACAATATATATCAATATTCATCACATCTCTTACGCCGCTACTCAGTGTTTTCCACCAGTAGATTAATATTTAATGACAATTTTATCATTCCATTATTAGAATAGGATAAATACTCTATATTTCCACAAGTAGTACATTTATTCTCTTATTTAATGGCTAGATACACTATTTTATCACCAATCATTCCTTAAAAATTACTAGCATCTATAGAGAAGACAAACAAAAATAGAACCATAAGTTACATTCATTCTACACCTTTTCATTTGTTTCCAATATCCTTAAAATTAAAAAAATAGATGCAAATCAATTTTAATGACCTGATATTTCACTATATATCATCCTTCAATTAATATTTGTTTATTGTGTGTTTCACATGAAAAATGAAAATAAAAATTACAACCAATATATTTTGTAAATATTAAATTTGATCATTAAGAAAATGTTATTAAATTAGCATGTATTAATAGGGAAAACCAGAATATCTATTAAATATATAATGAAAACAAATAATTAATTTAATAGATATTAAATTCAATTAGTATAGATAAAACAATTATGCAAATAATTTTATGCTTAAAAATGTATTCTTCTAAAATTGGTTCCTTATTCCAATAAACATATTACATTGTGATTATATTTTCAAATCTTATATTGACAATGTGAATAATATTTGCCTCATAAAATAATTTTTAAATGACAGAAAATAATAATATTGAATATTTTAAAATCTATAATTTAAAATTCCAACATGAATAGTTTTCAGTTATATTTTTTGAATTTCATTTAAATAATGAATTCTAAAATTTTATAAATTTACATTAAAAAATTAATATCATTATGTTTGGAAATTATTATTTTTTGTGATTCCACAAAAGTTATTAACTATCAGGAGAATAGTGATAATTCTAATGCTATTACTAATGTAACATTTATGAAATTATTTTATTATTCAAATTTATTAATATTTTTTTGATCATTTTCCTATAAATTTATGAATTAAAACATATAGTAAATAATTTTTAATACTTAGCTAAATTTATAAACCCATTCTAAATATTTTGTAAATTTTTGGAAGTGTTCTAATGAAATTTTTTCTGACTATTTTATAAATTATTTAAATCATGATGAAAAGAATTTTTTATTTCCTTAAATATTAAATAAATTATATTTCAATGATAATAATTATTTAAAATTATTTTTATAAATTGACAGAACATTATATCTGAATTGGAAATATTGTTTTATAAAAGCCATTATCATTAGTTATGTTTTATGGGTTATATAGGCTAACATTTAGAATATTTTTCATAAAAAAGGAATTTATTTTTATATTACCCAAAATAATTTTCATAAAATTTTTTATTTAACATTTTTTTGGGTATACAATTTATATTAATTGGATTAATGAAAATTACCACGATAATGGTGAAACAATAATTTTAAAATTAAACATTATTAATATATGATAATTTAAATAAAATAAATTTTAAATAAGCCCCATAAATAATGAATTTAATATTATGAATAAAAACATAAATAAATATATAAACAACCATTTAATTGGTAACAAATTAAATATAATATTCAGAAAACATAAAGGTCAAACTACCTTTTTTTCTACTAAAACAATTTTTTTGAATAATAATTTTTTTATAAAAATGCTAATTTATGATAATGATAAGTTTACAAGCATTATATAGTAGTTAACTTTTGTACCATACCATTCAAAAAAATTATGGGTTCTTCTTGATTCTTAATATAACATAAAATCACTTAGTCAAAACTAGTAACCTAGATTGAAATTAGAAAAGTAAAATATAAAATTATATTGGTAAAAAAACTATAACACATTAAAAAAAAGTGGGGAATAAATTGGTTGGTCCTTTGATGTCGGTAGGGTCCTGAAAAATCCACAATGGAAATTTTACCCAAATCCCCCAAATAATTGGGGCAAGTAATCAAAGAAAGGAACGGTCCGTGAACCGGTCCCATGGAAGCGCAACGTGGCCAGGTGCCGCGAGGCACCCCCTCCGCAAACCATTGTCATTCGCGAAATGGAGGTGGAGAGCCTCCGAGATCAAAAGGCAGGATGTGCACCAGTCCGGTTCACCGTCATGAACCACCCCAACCACAGACCGCGTCGACCAGTTCAAGCCACAACCGTTGTCGTTCACGGAATAGAGGGGGAACCCTCGCAGTCTCGGAGCACTCCCTAAGTTTGCCTCGCGGCGGGGGGGGGGGGGGTTCAATACCCACCGTGAATTGCAGATTGACCAAGTCAGCTGTGAATTGGGTATTTGGTTATGGGCCTCCACAAAAGGTTCCGCGTGGCCATAGATACATTCCTTTTCCCACTCAATAAAAGGAGACCAAGGGGGAAAGAAAAATGGAGATCGGAGAACTGGAATCGAATTTGGAGGGATTGGAGATTCGGAAGGAGATCGGTTGAAGGAAGGCCTAGGATTCCGCAAACAGCAAAATTCTCATCCGCGAACCATAGCAGGTATATGAATTAAGAAGGAATTGGATGATGCATAATAATTTGGTGAACCACGAACCTAAAATAACAAAAAAATGAGAACCGCGAACCATACCCCCTCCTCGGATGACTTCCCCACGGACCAGGGAGCTTATGCCTCTTTTTCCCATCCGTCACACCGTGTAGCACTCTCCTATGTGGGAGAAACCCCGACCAATGAGCCTCCGACCGGCACCACCCTTGGCCACCACTGCCCACCTGGAACCCTCTTCGAACCGCCATGGTTCGCGGATTGAACCCAAAGCCGTGAAACACCCTGGTTCGCGAGACGCCAATCAGTCCGCAGACTACCCTAGTTCGCAGACTGCTTCTCCAATCGCGTGGCAAATCCCCACGTGAAGGGCGCCACCACCCATACCTCTCGGTGGCTTGTCAAATACTTCTGTGTTCTCATTTCCTGAGCCAGGTAAAATCCTTCCTATACAGCCAAGTCCTCCGCGACTCCCTCATTGGCTTATTAATCGGCCCCGAGCCGAGGCCTCCTCTAGATCCACCAGATCCATGTGGTGTAACTTTCAGGTGCATCAGCGTGCCATTTTGAGTTCACATACCCACAGTAAACAGGGGAAAATTGGTTTCCCCGACTATTGAGCAGATTCTCGAAGCATTCCTGGGTTCACATTCGCACGGTAATGTGGAGTCTGATCTCGGGAATCCCCTTTCTTCCCCTCCAATTTTTGAGGGTTCCTCGAAGATGGTAAAATACCCATCAGATTGAAGCCCCCGTGCACTACAAGAGAGGAGATGGGCACAGAAGCACCCCCTTTCCCTCTCCCGCTGGGCTTTGTCACCCCGGGCGTCCATCTCAGAGTAAGCCTCGACCTTCTGGGCCTCTTCAGAGTGTAAGCCCCAATTCATCACCCTGGGCCGCCCTCATGTGTAAGCCCCACTCCACTTCTCACGGACACACCTTTCACGAAGGGATCATCTGGTCCTTGCCGACTCTTGTTTCTCACACTGAGCATGACTAACATGGGCTTAGAGTAAGCATCGACCATGACATCCTATTATGGGCTGCCCCAGAGAATAAGCCCCATGCTATAAGTGAATTACTGGTACTTTAATCCATGCCAAATCATGGTACTTAGGAAGCCTCTATAAGGATCAAGACCACCACTTTGTCGTTTCTTTACGTCGAGTTCCACCCTCGTCCAGCATGACGTTAAAATGTATATGCGAACTATGTGGACTTTGATCCCTGCCACCTAGACATGGTATGTAGGAAGCCTCCATTAGGTTCAAGGCCACCACCCATTGGACCACCTGGTCTCTCTTCACGTTGGTTCCCCGACACCTATCCGAACTACGTGGACTTTGATCCCTTCTTCCCAACCAGGGTACGTAGGAAGCCTCCCTGAGGTTCAAGCCCAAAAACTGGTTGATCCGATCATCTCCACATCGGTTCACCGCGCCACTCCAAGTGCCACCTAAAGCGAGTTCCAACCCTTCGGGGTCATTACTCCAACGAGGGATGGGAAACCTCGGGCATAAAGTATTTTGAACCCCTACGTCTAGTTGACCGTTGCCCACCAAGGTTAAATCTGTGGATACTATGTTTGGGTATAAACCAAAGACTCGCGAACATATGAATACGTCTTAAATCTATAAGAGAGTCCCAGAACATGCAATAATTCCCCCCCAAAAAGGGTGTGATGAGCCCGACTTCCCATCCTCTCAACCAATGTGAGTTCTTAAGAGTCACTGGTCTGACCATCCGGCGAACACCTGCCTTTGGAAAGCAGGTCCATTAATCATTGGATACGGAGTCGTTGGGAGTTTTGTGGTCGAAAAACAGAACTAAACAAATAATGGTGAACCCGTTGTCAATCTTTAACCAAACATGATAGATTCAACTTAATCCCACCCTGTGCCCCCCTATTCTCTAAAGGAGGGCCAAGCAAGGTCATTAATTATGAATGGGATCATGAGATGCTTCTTTGACGAGTTTTCTATTTGTATTTGTTAAAATGTTTTACATGAACCTTCAGAACTCCCTTCGATCCAATGGCATCACAAAGGATCTCACAAGCGCGCACATCCAACAATGCAAGGACCAGACATCCTCACCTACAGAGGACCCCATCACCCACCCAGTGTCTTCAACGCTGGGTCTTGGACACGCTGATCAGATAGTACCACCTGAATGGTACTCTCCCAACGGTGGAGGCGGCCATGCACGCCCTCCAATCTGCCAGGACTCGCCGGTCGCATGCCCAGCAGCGACCGCAAAGGTAGATCCAGATGGCCCATGTTTCCATCTCAAACCGTTTTGGGAGTCTCTCCCCAGAATGGGACAATGCGTACCTCCCTTAACTTAGGGAGGTGGATGAGGTCGAGGCTGTGGACTTCATCCCTACCGAACGGGTGTTCCACTCCAAGGCCCCCGCCAGAAGGCATCATCGCGGCCACGCTGCATCTCGACATCCTCGCGGTGAGGAGGATGCCTCCCTGAGGATCCCGACCTATTCTCCATGATCTTCGGCCCCTCAGGCCGCTCGACGAGGGTGGCAGACATACAATCAGGGACGGGTCATCACCCTGGTCTCTAAGGAGGAGCTCCGCTGCCCAGCCACAGAGACGTACCACGAACAGGGACCTACACCTGTTCACTCCTCTCGAGCCCTCCATACAGATATGGAAGCATCATATAAGCTGGCGCACATCCCCGCTGAGCTCCGTCAAGCCCGTCGCTCTCGTAGGACGACACTTACCCGGCAGGTACCTCTCCCTACATAGGATCGTGAAGCCCACAAGCTTGACACGGTGGTGACCCAGTGCCTGCAGGACCAGCTCCTAGAAGATTCTTCTGATGCCCACCATCCTGATATGGTGGCGATCAACAATGCCCACCACCCAGATGTGGAAGCAACTCATATGTGGGAACGTCTCCTCGCCAACAAAGGCCACCGACTCGATATGGTGGGAAACCAATATATGCAGGGCCAGTTCCCTGTGGATGCAAGTAATGTCTGCCTCCCTAATGTGTTGGCAAACGGAGAGATAAACCAGCGTATCCTGGTACAGAGGAATATTCGTTCACCTTCCCCAACACAGGATAATTGTCAGTACCCACTGACCACTGGAGGAACGGAGCAGGATATTCCTACTCTGATACCAGAATGGTTCTTCATACCCGTTCCAGCCAATGATGTCTCTTTACATATCATGGAAATGATGGAGGAGCAAGTATCGATCCCATATCATATCTTGAAGACTTTACAGAATGTAATTGCATCATCGGCAACAACAAGGTCTTGGGCCCGTGAGCCCGTCTCCCCAATTCAGGCGACTCATCTAAGAGACGAGATAGACGCCTCCGAGTAGATCTATAGCCCTGATTCTACCCAGGAGGGTCGCCATCCATATTACGTGAGGCAAGGGCAACTAGATCAAGAAGCTTCACTCGTTCCAACTTGGGGACACCCGTCCATCATGGCGGATGCTCTAGAGCAGGCATATATCCCTGCTAAAAGTCAAGATGTTTTTCGGCATATCTCGACAACATCATGGGACAGAATTAGATAGGGAACCAAAGGTGATGGCCATTATAAACATTAGAAGGTCCCGGCTACCCATAAGAGAGCGCCTCGAACGCGCCTAAGGTAGCCAGAAAATAAAGAGCGGGTTCATGAATTTGCTCTACTGGAAGCTGGGGTTCCCAACACCGCTAAGCACATGTCACAGGCTCGGAACCCTTCCCATCCATTATCATATTATGGGAGTGGCAGTAGCAGTTGTGAAGGTCCTCCCCACAATGTCGCTACCAGCAGCTCTGAAGGTCCTCCCCAGAGAACCCTTGGGGGCCTCCCCCACGGGCATATAATGATCGGTCACGAGAGCTTCTCTCTTGATGCGAGTCACAGAAACCCTCTATGTGACTAGAAGATTGAGAAGCAAGAAGGTCCTCCACATGCTGCAGTCCACCCTGAAGGTCCTCCCCGGGGTATACACCATAATCACTCTCCATGCAGTGGGACCACAGATTGTGATAGTATTCCTCGCTATCATAGTCACAACTACGGAGGCCCTCCCCATAGTGATGTCTCATCACGACAAGAAGGCCCTACCCTTGTCGTGGCCTGCCCTGAAGGTCCTACCTAGGGGTTACATTGAAATGGAACTCTACGTAGCTGGGCATGAGGTCACGGTGGTAGTCTTCGCCACCCTGATAACGGAGGTCCTCCCCATAGAGACGTGGAACAATGAGAAGGCCCTCCCCTCATTGCAGTACATTCTGGAGGCCCTACCCTGGATATATCCTACAGATATTCTCCCTGCAGTAGCAGTAATGGTATTCCTCACCATTTCCCCAACTGTGATGGTAGTCCTCGCCACCAAGGCCACCATTGCGACGGTCCTCCCCGCAGTGGCCCCAAGAAACAAGAAGGTACTCCCCTTGTCACGACGTGTCCTGAAGGTCCTCCCCAGGATGCACGTCGAACGTCAATCCATGATGGCCATCCTCACCATGATGGAAGTTTTTGTGAAGGTCCTCCCCGTAACAACGCTACGCAGCCAGAAGGTCCTCCCCTTGTTGCAACATGCCTTGGAGGTCCTCCCCAGGGTGTGTACTGAAAAAGTCCTCTATGCGGTGAAGCATCAAGCAATAATGGTAGTCCTCTCCATTATGGACGTCATTGAGAAGGTCCTCCCCGTGATGACATACTATTTCTACAGGAAGGCCCCCCTACCAAATCAAGCACAAAAAATCCCTCGTATGCCGAGGCACTCAGCAGGATGGGATCGAGCATGTCAGATTCCCAGATTGTCGCTAACGACTCACTTCTTCGATCAGGAGACGGACCAGGGCCACGTTCATCCTCTGAACCCCCTCATAATCTCCCACATAATGATTCAGCACCTACCGGTCCCACTGCCTCTAATCACACTAATAGTGAGTGCCTTAGTTGGGCTGACCAGGTAGAGGAATCAGTAGTAGAGGAGTATGCCGACATGTTTCACATGAGGAAATGACTGGCCAGATATGATATACTAGTCATGTTTTGGCCCACGGCCACATCTCAGTTCGACATACCCAGAGAGTTGTCGGAAGAATGCGTACACGACATCCACCATAATATATGCACAACCCTCCACCGGCTGAAATCAAGCTTCCTGCCCTATGAAGGGTATGTATACCATGTCAAGACAATAGGAGACCTCCTGCGTCACATCGACCTATAGGCCCTTCCTTCGGTGCACCGACTACGACCCGAGAGGCATAAAGGAAACATGGATATAGCCTGCCTCCGCGCACTGCACCAGCTACGCTGCCTTGTCGGCGACGCTCCAGTGGGAGTCCATATCAGGGGATGGGGGGAACACGGAGATCTTCATTTCAATCTGCTCCCCACCCAGAAAAACCCATTCGGTATGGTATCGTGTAACATCATCACATCAAGATAGAAATCGAGTGGTCCCCCTATTCATGAAAGGTGACACACCCAGTAGAGTCAGGCCTTGAGTAAGTCCCAGAAGTGTCAGGCCCGACAGGAACGATCCATCCAAGAACTCCTGAATCAGGCCACCAAGAGCATATAACAAGCCTCTCGCCTAAGAGAGGCCAGTCAATGATCATTGCCTGCCTCCCTAGAAGGGATTGATCCACAGGTGAATTCGGCTCCAAATCCGGTTCACCCCCGAATGGGGGCACGCGAGATCAGGCAGGTTGCGATAGCAGCTGCTACTGCCGCAATCCAGTGTCAGCCCCAGCCTGAAGGGCTGGGGGAATTTTTAACAACAAATTCCCCCTTAAGACCAATAAAACCATGAAGAGACTCAACTTCCAGTGAATGGATCCAACCCCATCCCTCAGGGATGGGGGCATTATTACCCCCTCAACAAAAATCTCCACCACGAGAATCAGTATTCTCTCATCTAGGGAGGATAGTCAGATGAGGAGGTTCCCATTCTATCCCGTCATTTGAATAATCATCCCCTCTGAGAGGAAGGCACACTGTAAGGTCGCATCAAATAACTCTATGCATCACCCTTTGTCAAGAAGTCCTAGGGTAATCCCAGGTCATGAAATGGAAGGCCAACCGAAGACGCGGGAGATCCTATTCCTATTTGGAAGATGACATCCCCTCCACCCTGCAATATACATTCATCAATGCCATAGAGGTTAACCCCGCTGATGACACTGGAGAAAATGAAAATCAGGAGGGATCAAGGGATGACAGTTTTGGTCCGGTTGTGACTCCCAACGAACCCCCAGGTGTGCAGACCCAGAACCAGAGGTCCACCTTAAATATGGCCACCCCTTCAGCTAACCTCCCTCCGCCCGCTCAGCGAGAATCCAACAAGGATAAGAATAAAGGTATAGTTACCCTTAACCCATACCCTTCTCTCGATAAAAATGAGCCACTCACGCTTGAAGAGAGGTTCGCTCGACAGGAAGAAGAGATGAAAGAATTGAGGCGGCATAACACCAAGCTACTCCAGAGGAATCTCCTTATTGAAAGTGTGTCCCAAGAAGAGCCACGTCATGAACTCACAACATATAACAACCCATACATTATATACATTGTTAATACTTAAAAAATTAAGCATACTTATTACAACATATAACAAAACCACGAAAGGACCGTATAGGTATAGTGTCTTTAGAAACTTGGAAACATAAACAACTAGTTCATAAAGCATCTACACTGTCTCCCATTTATTTCATCACATCTATAGTCCCTTTTGGCATATCTTACTTAATAACCTTCTTCCTGACCTGGGGAAAGAAAACATACAAAAGGGTGAGCACAAATGCTCAGTAAGGGTAAACAAAAGAAATATCAATCACATCATATTCATAAGAACATAACTTTTGTAAATCTTAACCTGCAAAAGAGAGCATAATTTCATAACATGGGATAAATCATAATAGTGAAATGGAATCCCAATAATCATAACTTAAAACATGAAACATTGTGGCATACACACATAATCGTAGATAATCATTTCCTGTTAGTCAAGACTCATTGCCAAGACTATCTTAGTGGACAAAGTCCATTTCTGATCCGTGTTCACTCCTCGTTTCAGTCCTGTTTCACTGAGCCGGTATAACCGACCGTTCCAGCCATGTCTATCTCATGAGATATAAAATCTTTACCCAATGCATTAGAGGGAGATATAGGACCCACCCATCTCATAATGATACCATTCTTATGTGTTCCACAAAATCATAAATCATACATCATTGCATAACCCATGTAATAAAAATGGGAATCTTAAACATTGGGACATCATAAAACAATTCATATAAGATAAAGTAATTCATACAAATATTTCCATCACAACATAATCAAATCAATGCAATAATATGGATAGAGAAATAACCCTTTATTATCTTAGACGGAAAATGATTTTGATAAAACTCTTGAACTCCATTCTTGAGGAAAATATCCTTTTTACTTCAAATTTTTTTTTCCTTTCTTAACATGTCATACAATTTTAAACTAAAAGATGTTGATTAAAAATAAAATTGAAAACTTGTAAAGGAAGATTCTTGGAAATATTTTTTTAAAATCCATTCATGCCGTATAAGTTAAAAAAACATTCTTCTCATACTTTTGTCGGAAAAGTCAAAAAGTACCTCGTATGAAAAACGACAAAAGATTCCTTTCATATCATTTACTAAAAACTCACCGAAGGGTAAAATTGGATATAAACTATTTTAGAAGGATATAAATATTATATATTGAGGAAACATGGATGTGGATGATAAAATACACCCCAGTAAATACCTAAGTATAAACAATCTCGGATAAAAATGAGATTGTGATATTTCCCTTACCTTAGGTTCGATTTTCCTCGTAAGTGTCTGAACCTGTGTATAATGATTTAAATAATGTTATTGACTTATTCCAGAATCATACTTATTGTTATGATATCATATATGGTCATATTCTTAGCTTCTTATTATTAATATTTCATTACTACTTGTTATTCGGGTGTTTATTACTTTTTGTTATTATGCGTGTTTTGTCGAATAAATTCTTATTATTCTCTTTAGGTTATAGATACCTCATTTCCAGAATGGTATTAGTGTAATATATATCATATTAATTCATTCAATTCATTTATATAATCATTATGAAAAAAGATCATGTAGAACGAGTCGCATCACATCGTGGAGATGGTATTCCGTACGTACGCCCGAGTGATGATATCGTTCCTATGATCGTGGAATTGTATTGGAGTGTATGTATACTATTTCAGAATAAATATCACTTTATAATAGTCATATATAGTCATTATTTACACCATTATACCCATTCAAGTAAGGTGGTGGTGGGAAATAGATTACATCACGGCATGGAGACAGTATTCCGTACGTACGCACGTGCGGTGCTTTCTTTTTCCGTAGGATGGATAGATGGTGAAATAGGGTAGTTTCATACTTATAATAACATATCAGTATATGAGTGATACTGATTTTATTACTTCATAATGAAACAACTAAATAAGAAGAAGTGGAAAAATAAATAAAGATGAAAGAATCGGTAACATACATTACCTCTTCTTTGAAGTGCTTCTTTGAGACCTCCTTTTAGGGCACTAAAATAGGTCTTTGAAGAATACCAGAACCTCTAGGATGTTTCTAGGGAATTGGAGAGGAGAAATAGTCAGGGTTTGGCCGATCTTGAAGGCTCAAAGTCGTGTAAGGAAGAGGGGGAGGAGGTGCCCTTTTATAAGGGAGGAGAGGGGCACCTTTGGAATAACTAAAAATATTATTTTATTATAAAGTAAAATTCGGTTTTTAATAGCTCCAAATTGATATATTTCGAAGATACGGTGGGTAGCGGTCGAATTCCTCTAATCCAATAGAACTGAGACAAGTTTAGGTATCAATTGTAACCTTACCATTTAGATTTAACTTTAAGTTAGATAATTTAACTTTTACCATGTCTTCTTGTTTTCTTACACTATAAGGTTAATAAACTTACTATATCAGGCCAAACGAACCCCAAGTTGTTTATTATTAAAATATATAACCTTATCTAAGTCATTTGGCCGAAACTTAGATTTTTAGGAATAAAATAACAATTAATAATATATATTTTTTTTAAACTATTTTATGTCAATTTTGAAACTATTTAGTAATTTATTTTTTTTGAAAATCATAACAGAATGATTAGTTCGAACCAAGTCAATTAAATCGATACTAACATGTCATATTAAGCTAGAAAATTAGTTTAATTCATAAAAAGTCTCAAATTACATTTATTTGGGTATTTATAACATCAATTATGTCAATATTTCATTAATATGATAATTTCTGCATCATCATTGTGTCATAAATAAATTAAATTATTTAATGTATAAAAATTACAAATAAAATACCATTATGTAGGAAATCTTTTTATCTTTCTAATGAATATTTATAGTCGAATTTATCTTATGTATAACCCCATATTAAAAATGATTTACTTATTAAACCTTGATTTTAACTATTTTAACCCTTCTTTAAATAAATTAATAATAAATGTCCTAATCTAATCCAAGTGGGACTAAAAGGTCATATTTTATTCCTAAGGTTGTTTTTGGTCGAATTACACTTGTCCAATAGAATTAGGACATGTGTTAGGGAAATAATAATATCATTTTTACCCTTAATTACCCTATTTACTTTTAACCGTGGTAAAAAAAAGTAAAAAGTTACTATTCACCAAAAAATTATTTTCATCACATTGAACCACATTTTACTTACTGACATCAACCGTGTCTCTCGGATTTTCGAAATTTCACTCACAGAAGCGGTAAAATTAAGTTTTATGAAAAATTCAGTTTTTTAACTACCACTTAGTGGTTTCACTATTCATCAAAAATTGAAAGTTTTCAGAAAAATACAAAAATTTCACCCTAGGCTAATTTCGATATTTTGAATCCAAAAATGAATTCCATTTTGAAAAATAAAATTTATAAAATTTCAAAAAGTGTTTATTACTATTCATAACAGCTAGTTTTAATAATACATCATATCATTGTTTAGTGAAACTCGGTATTGCGTACGACACAAGCTATCGAGGAAGGTCGCGGTTGTGTGTAAAGCAAGCCAATCTAGTTTTGTGTGTAGTGAAAGATTTCATTGATGATTTATATAACATAAAAACAAAATATTTCACATAAAAGTCTCGGGTGTTTCATTCTACACCCCTTAAAATGAATTTCGCCCTCGAAATTCGTCACTTTGTAACAAACAGATGAGGATACCTCTCCCTAATCATATCCTAAAGCTCCCATGTAGCTTCTTCTAATTGGGTTTTCCTCCATAAAACTTTCACCAAGAGAGTGGTCTTGTTTCGTAGGACTTTTTCGCTACGATCCAGAATCTCTATCGGTTGTTCTTCATAAGAAAGATCTTGCTCCAGCGGTAATACTTCTGAGCTGAGTACATGTGAAGGATCAGGTATGTACTTTCTCAGGAGAGATACATGGAACACATCGTGTACTTGAGAGAGATTCAGTGGAAGCGCCAATCGATAAGCTACCTTCCCGACACGATCCAGTATTTTGAATGGACCGATATATCTAGGGCTCAACTTCCCCTTCTTTCCAAATCTCATGACTCTCTTCCAGGGAGATATTCGTAAGAACACTTTATCACCCACTTCAAACTCTAGGTCTTTTCTTCAGTTGTTGTCATAACTTTTCTGTCGACTCTGAGCTGTTCTTATGTGTTGTTGAATAGATCTGACCTTTTCTGCCATTTCATCAACGACATCAGGTCCTAATAGCTTTCTTTCCCCAACTTCATCCCAGCAAGTTGGAGTCCTGCATTTCTTTCCATAGTGAGCTTCATAAGGATCCATCTGAATACTGGAGTGAAAGCTATTATTATAAGAAAATTCCACCAATGGTAGGTGTTGATCCCAACCACCTTTGAAATCCATAGAGCAAGCTCTCAACATATCTTATAGAGTTTGAATTGTTCTCTCAGACTGACCGTCTGCCTAAGGATGATAAGTAGTGTTGAAACTCAACTCTGTATCCAGAGTATGCTGAAGACTTCGCCAGAACATCAAGGTAAATCTCGGATCCCGATCAGATATAATAGAAAGTGGTACTCCATGCAATCTTACCACTTCCTTTACATATATCCTGGCAAGCTGATCCAGAGTGAAATCCTCTATAATAGCAATGAAGTGTGCAGACTTGGTAAGACGATCAACTATGACCCATATAGAATTATTGCCTTTGGATGTTTTAGGAAGTCCTGTGACAAAGTCCATAGTGATGTTTTCCCATTTCCATTCAGGTATGGGTAATGGTTGTAACATCCCCTTAGACTTCTGTCTCTCAGCTTTAACTTGCTGACAAACCAAGCATCAAGAGACATATTCAGCAACATCTCTTTTTATGCCATCCCACCAGAAGTACTCTTTCAGGCCCCTATACATCTTCGTGCTTCTAGGATGAAAAGAGAATGAAGAACTATGAGCCTCATCCAGCAACTCCTTCTTTAATTCCGGGATGGGAGGAACACAAACCCGATTCCTAAAATTTATTATCCCATCACAATCGAGGTTGAATTCAGGAACCTTTCTCACCTTCTTTTGTAACTCGACATCTTCTTTTTGTGCCTCTTTAATCTTCACATGTATAGATGGTTGAACATTCGTTTGAGAAAGATAAGATTTTTCCCCTTCCATTATAATTCCAAGATCCATCCTTTGTAAATCCATAAATATTGGATCTTTTGTGATCCTCATCACGGATAAACTGGCATGGTCTTGTCAACTTAATGCATCTTCCAACTTGTTTGCTTTCCCAGGGTGGTAATGGATTGAGCAGTCATAATCCTTAATGAGCTCCAACCATCTTCTTTGACGCATATTCAGCTCCTTTTGTGTGAAAATATATTTTAAACTTTTATGATCAGTATAAATGTCATGCCATTCTCCATAAAGATAATGCCTCCAAATCTTTAATGCAAAGATTACCGCAGCTAACTCCAAATCATGTGTTGGGTAATTTTGCTCATGGATTTTCAACTGTCGTGAGGCATAAGCTATCACCATATCATTTTTCATAAGAACACACCCCAATCCCTTCTTGGATGCATCAATATAGATCACAAACCTTTCTCCACTACAAGGTAGTGTGAGCACAGGTGCACTGGATAACCTTCTTTTCAACTCCTTGAAATTCTCTTCACATTCTTCCATCCAAACAAACTTAACTCCTTTCCGAGTCAACTTGGTGAGTGAATTAGATAATCGTGAAAAATCTTTCACAAAATGTCGATAATATCCAGACAAACCAAGAAAACTTCGGATCTCAGTTACTGTTATTGGTCTCGACCATCTTTCGATAACCTCTGTTTTTGATGGATCCACAGATATCCCCTCTTTTGAGATTATGTGACCCAAAAATGAAACTTTTTGAAGCCAAAATTCACACTTGGTAAATTTGGCATAAAGCTTCTCCTTTCTCAGGGTCTTCAATATAATTATCAAGTGACCTTCATGTTCTTTCTTGGTCTTTGAATAGACAAGAATATCGTCTATAAAGACTACCACAAATTGATCAAGATAGTATCTAAAGACTCTATTCATCAGATCCATGAAGATAGCAGGGGCATTAGTAAGACCAAATGGAATCACTATAAATTCATAGTTTCCATACCCTGTACGGAAAGCCGTCTTTGGTATATCATCCCTTTTGACCCTTAATTGATGATACCCTGAACCAAGATCAATCTTGGAAAAGTATTGAGCTCCGCGTAGTTGGTCAAATAAGACATCAATGCATGGGAGAGGATATTTGTTCTTGATAGTGATCTTGTTAAGTTCTCGATAATCAATGCAGAGTCTCATTGATCAATCTTTATTGATAACAAACAGAACAGGTGCTCCCCAAGGTGATGCACTAGGGCGTATGAACCCCTTATCAAGATTATCTTGGAGTTGCTTCTTTAATTCCTGTAACTCAATTTGGTCCATTCTATAATGTGTCTTTCAAATAGGCAAAGCACCCGGTACGAGTTCTATTGAAAACTAAACTTCACGATTTGGTGGAAGACCCGGTAATTCCTCCGGAAAGACATCATCAAACTCCCGTACAATGGGAATATTCTTAATCGTGAGTTTCTCACCAACCATTTGAGATAAATAACCTTCATTTAGTGGAACCAAGACCCATACGGTAGAAGGAATTTCCACTGGAAGGTTATGTTCATCCTTGCATTGATAGACGATCATAGATTGATCTGGAATATGAAATGTGACTTCCATTCTTTGGCAATAGATATGAGCTCAATATAAAGAAAGCCAATCCATGCCAAGAATCACATCAAATTTCACTCTAGGAAGGATCATATGATTTTCAGGAAGCACTTTCCCACAAACTTCGATCGAAGAATATTTATAAACTTTTAATGCGACTGTTGTGCCATTAGGTGTTGTCACAGCTAACTTAACATCTAATTGTTGAGGTAATACGGTGATACCCTTAGAAAATTCTTCAGAAATAAAAGAGTGGGTGTATCCATAATCAAATAAAACATTTTCTACTTTAGAGTGGATGGTAAGTGTACCTTTCACCACATCGTTATCGTACTCCACATCGCTGATAGAAATTGCATGTGACTTTCCTTTGTCTTTAGCCTTAAGAGTTTGTTGACGTCGACCATCATCATCAACCCTTGGATTAGGTCATTTATTGGAATAATGTCCCATATCCTTGCACTTGAAACATTTAAGTGTAGTAGGTTCATTTTGTGTATCCCTTCCTTTTTTTCATCATTAGACATCTTCTTCCCATCATCGCGGCATTCAAATGCCCGATGACCTTCCATTCCACATTTGAAACATTTACTTATACCTTTAAGACAACTCCCTCCATGTTTCTTTCCACACTTTGAGCATAAGTGAAAGATCATCTTCTTTTCAGTGTGCTCTTTAGATTTTCCTTTGAATTCCATTTTCCTATTCTTATCAAACCCATATAACTTATGGGTTAATCCAATCTCCATCTCGACTTTGAGAGCACATCGAACGATT
The DNA here is from genome assembly GCA_963277665.1 of Viscum album. Lineage (NCBI taxonomy): Eukaryota > Viridiplantae > Streptophyta > Magnoliopsida > Santalales > Viscaceae > Viscum > Viscum album. Next base: position 1,277,356,188 of record OY728152.1, read on the forward strand.
TCCTCGTAGCTATTGAAGTCCCTTATGGCTAATGACCTTCGAAGACTTAGTTTTAAGCCACTAAAGTATCGATAGATCTTACTCTCAGGTTGGATAATAATACCAGAAGCGTACCTTGCAAGTCTTGTAAAATTTGCTTCATAGGTACCAACAGATTCATCATCCTTTTGCTTCAGTTCAAGAAACTCTTTCTCAATCTTTGTTTGGAGAATAAGAGGGAAGTACTTATTGAAAAATATGTTCTTGAACTCATCCCATTCCATGGACTCAATTTCATCCCTTTGCCTCGTATTCTTAATAAGATTCCACCTTTGATCAGCATCACCTTCTAAACGATACACTGCTAAGATGACTTTATCATGCTCAGAACATTTAAGAACTGAAAATATCTTTTTAGTAGTACTAATCCATTATTCAGCAACTAATGGATCAGTAGACCTGCTGAATGAAGGTGGATGCTAACTCATGAAGGATTCAACAGAATGTTGCTCCTTCCTTTGATCGTTTGGAAGTCCTGCATGATTCATAGCTTGAGAAAGTTGTGTGAGCAGGCTACAAGATTTTTCATTCCTGCTCCCATAACGTTTTTTTGCTCAGGGGGACAATCATTGCATTGCCCGTCGCATTCCGCATTAACACAGTTCCTTCAGGTTCCAGCAATTGACTAAAACCAAGAAGAATAGTGTGAGAAACACTAATTATTATAGGAAAACCACATAATCAAGAATAAAATTTCACACTTAAGGTATTATCCTAGGTTATTCATGGCCATTTATAAAACACTATGATTGTGTTCTATGCTTAGAATTATCCTTAGGGTTCTTACTAAGGCTTTCACATCCTAGTTTCCAAAGGTTGATTATACCTTTTCTATGATACCAACTATAACGACCCAAACATTACATACATTGTTAATACTTCAAAATTGAAGCATACTTATTACAACATATAACAAAACCACGAAAGGAATGTATAGGTATATTGTCTTTAGAAACTGGGAAACATAAACAACTGGTTCATAAAGCGTCTACACTGTCTCCCATTTATTTCATCATATATATAGTCCCTTTTGGCATATCTTACTTAATAACCTTCTTCCTGACCTAGGGAAAGAAAACATACAAAAGGGTGAGCTCAAATGCTCCGTAAGGGTAAACAAAAGAAATATCAATCACATAATATTCATAAGAATATAACTTTTGGAAATCTTAACCTGCAAAAGAGAGCATAATTTCATAACATGGGATAAATCATAGTAGTGAAATAGAATCCCAATAATCATAAAATAAAACATGAAACATTGTGGTATAAACACATAATCATATATAATCATTTCTTGTTAGTCAAGACTCATTGTCAAGACTATCTTAGTGGACAAATTCCATTTCTGAACCGAGTTCACTCCTCGTTTCAGTCCTGTTTCACTGAATCGGTATAACCTTTCATTCCAACCATGTCTATCTCATGAGATATAAAATCTTTACCCAATGAATTGGAGGGAGATATATGTCCCACCCATCTCATAATGATACCATTCTTATGTGTGCCACAAAATCATAAATCATACATCATTGCATAACCCATGTAATAAAAATGGGAATCTTAAACAACAGGACATCATAAAACAATTCATATAAGATAAACGAATTCATAAAAATATTTCCATCACAACATAATCAAATCAATGTAATAATAGGGATATATACAGAACCCTTTATTATCTTAGATGGAAAATGATTTTGATAAAACTCTTGAACTCCATTTTTGAGGAAAATATCCTTTTTTACTTCAAAAACATTTTTCATTTCTTAACATGTCATACAATTTTAAACTAAAAGAAGTTGATTAAAAATAAACTTGAAAACTTGTAAAGGAATATTCCTGGAAATATTTTTTTAAAATCCATTCATGCCGTATAAGTTAAAAAAACATTCTTCTCGTAATTTTGTCAGAAAAGTCAAAAAGTACCTCCTACAAAAAATGACAAAAGATTCCTTTCATATCTTTTACTAAAAACTCACTGAAGGGTAAAATTGGATATAAACAATTTTATAAGGATATAAATATTACATATTGAGGAAACATAGATGTGGATGATAAAATACACCCCAGTAAATACCTAAGTATAAACAATCTCAGATAAAAATGAGATTGTGATGTTTCCCTTACCTTAGATCCGATTTGCCTTGTAATTGTCTGAACCTCCTGTATAATGATTTAAATAAAGTTATTTACATATTCCAGAATCATACTTATTGTTATGATATCATATATGGTCATATTCTTAGCTTCTTATTAGTAATATTTCATTACTACTTGTTATTCGGGTGTGTATTACTTTTTGTTCTTATGCGTGTTTTGTCGAATAAATTCTTATTCTTCTCTTTAGGTTATAGATAACTCATTTCCAGAATGGTATTAGTGTAATATATATCATATTCATTCATTCAATTCATTTCTATAATCATTATGAAATGAAGATCAAGTAGAATGAGTCGCATCACATCGTGGAGACGGTATTCCGTACGTGCGCACGAGGGATGATATCGTTCCTATGATCGTGGAATTGTATTGGAGTGAATGTATACTATTTTAGAATAAATATAACTTTATAATAGTCACATATAGTCATTATTTACACCATTATACCCATTCAAGTATGGTGGTGGTGGAAAATAGATTACACCACGGCATGGAGACGGTATTCCGTACGTACGCACGCGCGGTGATTTCTTTTTCCATAGGATGGATAGATGGTGAAATAGGGTTGTTTCATACTTATAATAAAATATCAGTATATGAGTGATACTGATGTTATTACTTCATAATGAAACAACTAAAGAAGAAGAAGTGGAAAAAGAAATAAAGATGAAAGAATCGGTAACATACATTACCTCTTCTTTGAAGTGCTTCTTTCATACCTCCTTTTAGGGCACTAAAATAGGTCTTTGAAGAAGAAAAGAACCACTATTATGTTTCTAGGGAAGTGGAGAGGAGAAATTGGTAGGGTTTTGCCGAGTTTGAAGGCTCAATGTGGTGTAAGGAAGAGGGGGAGGAGGTGCCCTTTTATAAGGGAGGGGAGGGGCACCTTTGGAATAACTAATAATATTATTTTATTATAAAGTAAAATTCGGTTTTTAAAAGCTCAAAATTGATATATTTCAAAGATAAGGTGGATAGGGGTCGAAATACTCTCATCCAATAGAATTTAGACAAGTTTAGGTATCAATTTTAACCTTATCATTTAGATTTAACTTTATGTTAGATAATTTAACTTTTACTGTGTATTCTTGTTTTCTTACACTATAAGGTTAATAAACTTACTATATCAAGCTAAAAGAACCCCAAGTTGTTTATTATTAAAATATATAACCTTATATAAGTCATTTGGCCGAACATTAGATTTTTAGGAATAAAATAACAATTAATAATATATTATTTTTTTTAAACTATTTTTTGTCAATTTTGAAACTGTTTAGTAATTGTTTTTTGTAAAAATCATAAAAGAATGATTAGTTCGAAACAAGTTACTTAAATCAATAATAACATGTAATATTAACCTATAAAATTAGTGTAATTCATAAAAAGTCTCAAATTAAATTTATTTGGGTATTCATAAGATCAATTATGTTAATATTTCATTAATAAGTTAATTACTGCATCATCATTGTGTCATAAATAAATTAAATTATTTATGTCTAAAAAATACAAATAAAATACCATTATGTAGGAAATCTTTTTATCTTTCTAATGAATATTTATAGTCTAATTTATCTTATGTATAACTTCATATTAAAAATGATTTACTTATTAAACTTTGATTTTAACTATTTTAACCCTTCTTTAAATAAATTAATAATAAATGTCCTAATCTAATCCAAGTGGGACTAAATGGTCATATATTATTTCTAAGGTTGTTTTTGATCGAATTACACTTTTCAAATAGAATTAGGACATGTTTTAGGGTAATAATAATATCATTTTTACCCTTGATTACCCTATTTACTTTTAACCGTGGTAAAAAAAAGTAAAAAGTTACTATTCACCAAAAAATTATTTTCATCTCATTGAACCACATTTTACTTACTGAAATCAACCGTGTCTCTCGGATTTTCTAAATTCCACTCACAGAAGCGGTAAAATTATGTTTTATGACAAATTCAGTTTTTTAACTGCCACTTAGTGGTTTCACTATTCATCAAAATTTTAAATTTTTCAAAAAAATACCAAAATTTCAACCTAGGCTAATTTCGATATTCCGAATCCAAAAATGAGGTCCATTTTGAAAAATAAAATTTATAAAATTTCAAAAAGTGGTTATTACTATTCATAACGGCTAGCTTTAATAATATAGCATATCATTGTTTAGTGAAACTCGGTATTGCGTACGACACAAGCTATCGAGGACGGTCGCGGTTGCGTGTAAAGCAAGCCAAGCTAGTGTTGTGTGTAGTGAAACAATAATTTGATGATTTATATAACATAAAAACAAAATATTTCACATATAAGTCTCAGGTGTTACACAACAGGTGCACCTCAAAGGCTAAGCCTGGCCCCGGAAAATAAAGCACGATTAGGGCTCCTACCCAATGAAGCGCCTGGTTCGTCCAACTACCTAAACATGGATGATAAATACCAGGATTTCCCACCACTTAGGTGGAAACCGGACCAAGTACGTCCGAACCCTCCATGGGTACCCCGAATGGAATATGTACCCTTGGTGCTGGCCAAGCCGGATCCTCAGGCAATGCCTCGGGCTACGCCTACCCAGGACCAGGCCCAACAGGATGTAAAATAGGGACTCACCAACACCATCGAGGTACTAACAGCTCGATTGGAAGCGATTGAAGGTCGACATGCTTCGATATTACCAGAGCGGAAACCCTACCCAGATTGGGTGACCAACACACCCCCTCCACCCAATTCTGGGAGCCCTGTATTCCCCATCTTCAATGGATCAGGCAATCTGAAGCTGCATTTGATGCAATATGCGTCCTATTGTGACCCTATGATGGGGACTCCAGAACAATAAGTAGTAGTGAAACTCAGATGCTTCGTATGGACCTTGCGAGGATTTTCCTTCTTCTAGTATATGAGTCTGTCGGCTCAGTCGATAAAGAGCTGGGAGGACCTCCGGAAGCAGTTTTTGTTCCACTTAAGCTCAACGCTGCCTAAAACAACGGTCAACAATCTCACGAACTGAAAGAAGAGGGAGAATGAGAGGGTCACAGATTTCATCGCCAGATGGGAAGTTCTGACCTATTCTATAAACATGCCAATACCTCAAGATGAGATGCTCTCCATATGCAATGATAATCTTAGAGATGCGCTATGAACACTGCTCATTCCCGTGGAGTGCACCACTAGCTTCCGCCAACTCTTGGCCATTGCCCAGAGAATTGACGACTCCCTACAGCGGACTAATTCAAAGTCCTGAATAGCCTCGCAGGCTCCTGTGAAAAGGGAGCCTAGAGCTGAAGCATCTGTTGTCACACTCAAGCTGGCCCCTGTGCCCGCTCCACCGCTCAGGCCACCACCAAATCGTCAAGGGCCCCCTGCATATCAGCGGCCGCCTCCGCCTAAATGGGATGATCAGAGAGGACCGAAGCAGAAACAGTTTGAGGAATGAAGACAAAAACTATACTCGTTCTGGGATGATCAAGTCTGCGGCTACTTCATTGCCGCCATGAACTGAAACTTGCTCCGCCTCCCAGATCCGAGGAGACCTGCAGAAGTCAACTGCGATGACAGGCCAGATTACTGCCCCTACCATCGGATGTTGTGGAACAGTATCCGAGAGTGCTTAGTCTTCAAAGACCTCCTGCATAGGATGGTAGACTCCGGACAGGTCGAGCTGGGACCACCCCCAGCACATGTGGCATATATCTCTAAAACCGACTCCAGCAAAAAGGATGGTTGGCAGAAAGTCACCAGCAAGTAGGGGTAGAAATTTGAAAACTGGATGACTCGAAATACAATAAACCAAGCCCAAGGAATACTCCGAGCTCAACTACAGTAGCCAGTATTGCCACCAGCAGCCCCAGGAGCCGCAGAGCCGACAGCATAGGCCTCACAACCCTCCACAATCCGGTCATCCGGTTGGAGATGAAGGTGTAAACAATCACAAGAGGAGCAGTCCGCAACGGGGCCAAAGTTAGTCCCGACCATGGCAGATTTCATGCCCTCAAATTTGGTGCCATGGGAACCGACCCACCAAAAAGAACCATCAGAGACAACCGACCAGGTTGACCTGTCAGAGGATGAAGATCCAATCTTTGGTTCTATCAACATCATCCATCACATGGAATAATTCCCTGATGAAAGGTATGGTTACGAACCCGAGTTCCCTACACGAGGAGCTGGGAGGAGGAATCACAGAGGCAGAGGATACCTGGGGAGGCGCAGCCGTGGCCGAAACCAACCCTACGGTTGGACCCCGGCCCAAACCGTCAATATTGCAGAAACTTGTGGGAGAGCCCTTCAATGGACTCAGAAGGAGAGGGAATGCCCCTCCACTTACACAAACAGCCACTCTGGCCCTGTTGTTATGAGATACCCACCAGAGGTGAGCAAGTGTCAGGTCGCCTAGTGTGCACAAACAGACTGGTCGGGCCAAGTACCCAAAATGCAGGAACACCATAGACATTTGTCCCCGTGGCCGGTCCATCCTTGTCAAATGCTCCAACCCGTAAAGCGCCCGCTAGGACTCTCCAGCCAATGGAGATGTGTCGACCGCTGGAGCAAAAATATGACATCCTTAAGCAGCTTGCGTCATTACTAGCCATGTGGTCAATCCTGGATTCCATGGGTTTGTCAGCCGACCTTAGGGAGGCGCTTATTGAAGCATTGATCAGCCCCCATGAGTTTCAAGTCGAGGTAGTTGCCTCTAAGATTTATCAGACGGAGACTAACCTGGCTGAATGAAATGTGGTGATTTGCTTCACCGATCAGGACAAAGATTCCATCATGAAAGGACACATCAGACCACTATAAGTGTCTAGCACGCTGAATGGTGTTGAGATCCGGAAAGTCTTTATAGACAATGGCTCTGGAGTTAACCTCCTTCCCCTACGGACAATCCGTAAGTTGGGGTATAGTGAGGAAGATCAAATTTCCTCAGCCACAACTTTGTTAGGTTACGACAAGAGTGAGAAGAAACCAATGGGATAGATTAAGCTAAAGACCCATTTTTGTGACCTTGTAGCCTACACGGAATTCCTGGTGGTCCAGAAGAGCACGACATACAATGCCCTGCTGGGAAGGCCATGGCTCCATAAGCACATGGCCATTGCTTCATACTACCACCAGTGTATCAAGTACTGCGTCATTGGAAAAAGTGGGATGTTGCATGCCGAGAAGGCCCCTTTCGATCTCTCTGAGTCACATTACATCGACATCGGGTTCTATGAGCAAAATAAGAAGAAGCCTTTGGTCGAGGGCATCGACTGGATCCCCAATTCAAATGGCCTGGAAATGGTCCCCAATGACCCCCTCAGGAAGCTTGGCATATATTATGTCCTTCCCATCAGTAGTGTTGAAGTTAGGAGTTCATGTTTGGACACGAATTCAGATGTCCTCATGAATTCAGCCACGATGGCCGAGCACGACAATGCGGGAACGTCTACCAACCCTCGATTTGGGGATGAATAATCAAGCAGGGATGCCCACGATGCCTCTCCCTCAAACCCTCGAAGGCTCAGACTGGAAACTCTCTCCTCTTCAGATCAATAAGATGAGGACTTGGGACAAGAAGAGGGGGAAGATCTTAGAGATGAACCTCCCGCATTTGTGGAGGGTATCTCCACCACTGTAGACGAGTTCATGGAAGTAAACCTAGGTACCGAAGAAGACCCGAGGCCCACTCTAATTAGCGCGACCATGTCTCCCGAGGAACACGAGGTATATACCTCCTTCCTAAGGCAACACCAGTATGTCTTCACCTGGAATTACACAAAAATTCCAGGACTCGATCCCGAGGTAGCGACGCATCACCTGGGTCTCCCAGAAGACCACCGGGGCTACAAACAGGCCGATTGAAGGACACACCCCTCACATGCTTCCAAGATAGAGGCTAAAGTCGATAAGCTCATTAAAGCAGGCTTCATCTGGGAGGTCCAGTATCCCATTTGGATGTCCAAAATCGTCCTTGTCAAGAAAAAGAACGAGCAAATCCGCATCTACATTGACTTTAGAGACCTTAATCGTCATTGTACAAAATATGACTTCCTGATTCCAATCACGAAGTTGTTAATTGATGCGACAGCCGGGTATGAGGCTCTATCCTTCATGGACGGCTATTCCGGATACAATCAAATCAGGATGGTCCAATAAGACAAAGAAGCCACTACCTTCCGGGCCTTTAAAGGGGTATTCTATTATAGGGTCATGCCCTTTGGCCTCAAGAATGCGGGCGCCACATATCAGTGTGCCATGCATCAGATCTTTAAGCTTTTCCTAGGGAAATTCGTTGAATGTTACATGGATGACCTAGTGGTCATGTCCAGAAAGCGCTCGGATCACCTGTCGGACCTTGATACCATCTTCAACAAGCTTCGACAGCATAGCTTGAAGATGAAACCCTTGAAATGCGCCTTTGGGGTTACCTCAGGGAAATTCCTTGGCTTCATCGTACGCCATCGTGGCATCGAAGTCGACCTTGAGAAGATGAATGCTATCCTGAGCCTGCCACCTCCTTGAAATCTCATAGATTTGAGGGGATTTCAGGGACACCTAGCCTATATTAGGTGGTTCATAGCCATCCTAGCAGGCAAATGTTTGCCTTTCACCAGGTTGATGAAGAAGGGGGTCACGTACCAATGGAAGAATGACTGCCAAGAGGTGTTCGACAACTTGAAGAAGTACCTCTTTAGCCCACTGGTGCTCATTCCCCCAGTCTATGGAAGGCCTCTCATTCTATATGTGAAGGCCCTATAACAGTCATTGGGGTCATTCCTCACACAGAAGAATGACGCCGGCAGTGAAAACATTCTCTATTACCTCAGTCAAACCATGACTGATGCTGAGAATCGATACTCAAATATCGAGAAGAGTTGTCTGGCCTTGGTCTTCGTGGTTCAAAAGCTGTGACATTATCTACAGAATCATGAGGTCCATTTGAACTCGCAGAGTAACCCGCTCAAGTACATCCTCAGTCGCCCGATACTAACTGGATTCCTATCCCGATGTGCGGTCATCCTGCAACAATTCGACATCCGGTTCGTGCCTCAAAAAGCCATCACGGTCCAGGCATTGGAAAACATTCTGGCAGAGCACCCTTCAACAGGGACCACTGCACCGGACGCCGAACTACCTGATGAAGATATCTTCTCAGTTCAAGAGGAGGTCCCAGCCTGGGAAATGTACTTTGACGTTGCGTCCCGAAGCCCCATCGGGAGGAGGATGGAGGATCCCAGATTCAACAAACTGGGTTTGGGGATAATACTTGTGTCCCCAGAAATGGTAGTTTTTCTTTAATCCTTCCTCCTGTCAGAGGGATGTAAAAACAATGAAGTAGAATATCAAGCCCTCATTGCAGGCCTGGAGCTCACAATCTAGGCACAAGTACAACACCTTAAGGTAAAAGGTGACTCGGAGCTGGTCATCAAGCAAGTCAATGGTGACTATGCTATTAAAAAGGAGGAGATTATCCCCCTGTTTGACCATGTCAGAGGGTTAATGGATGAGTTCTCCACAAAACCAACATTGAATTATATTCCTCGGTCCCAGAACGCTCAGGCTGATGCATTAGCCAACACGACCACAGCCCTAGCCGACCCAGAATGGGATGAAATGGTCATCATTATTGCTCACTGTTGGATGGTATTGCCATTTTTTGAAGCTAAGATGGAAGAGATCCATGAAGTCAGTCCTGTCCCTGAGCCATATGCTCATGCCACCGGCTGGATGACCCCCATTGCAAACTACCTTCAATGGGGAGAGCTTCCATCAGACAGGGCTGAATGAGAGAAAATACGGAGAAGGGCAATCAATTTTGACCTATATGGTGGCGCGCGTCAGCAAGAGGTTCTCTACAAACTAGGCCTCGATGGAGTTCTCCTCATAAGCATTGACGGAGAAGAAACCACCGACGTCATGACTAAAGTACATGCAGGAGCATGTGGAGCACATCAACCGGGGACCAAGCGTTCCCATCAGGTTCGAAGTCTTGGGTACTACTGGCCCATAGTGGCATGAGACTGCGAGCGTTTTACCGCAAAATACCACTCATGCCAGATTCATTCCAACCTCATAAACTATCCCCTAGAGTTACTTCATCAAGCTAAGTACTCCTGGCCATTTTCCATCTGGGGGATGGACGTCATGGGACCATATCCTCCCGCCATGACCAAATAGCTGAAGTATATACTCGTGGCGACCGACTTCTTTTCCAAATGGGAAGAAGCCATACACCTCAAGGAAGTCAGGGCAAGAAATATTGTCAGCTTCGTGAAGACTAATATCATCACCAGATTTTGTGTCCCTCATACTATACTGACGGACAACAGCCCCGATTTCTGCTCTGCTGAGTTGGAAAATATATACCACAAGTATGGTATCAAGGGTAACCACTCATCCCGCTACCATGCAGCATACAATGGATAGATATAAGCTTTCAACAAGACCATATCTAGAATCCTCCAGAAAATGGTGGACAAAGACAAGAACTCATGGCTGGATAAACTCCTCCATGCATTGTGGGATTATCGAACCACAATATCCACCGCTACTCGGTTTACCCCGTACTCATTGGTGTACGACACAGAGGTGGTCATGCCCATTGAAATCCAACTTCTCTCACTCTGTGTTTCCATCTGTGATCAATTATCTGATAATGAGCAGTCTAAAAAGCAGCTAGGTGAATTGGAACAGCTAGACGAGAAGCGGCTGCACACTCTGCACCACCTGGAAGTGTACCAGAATCAGATCGCACGGGCCTTCAACAAAAAGGTTCTCTTCCAGTCTTTCATGGAAGGACAATTAGTGTTAGTCCTTAGGACCCCAATGATACCCAGCAAGAAGCCTCCAAAGCTGGAGCCCAACCAGGGGGACCATATGTTGTACACAAGGTCTACTCTAATGGAGCATATGCCCTGATCTCCATGGATGTGCAATTCACCACAGCTCCTACCAATGCGAGATTCCTAAAGAAGTATTTCGCATAGAGACTAGGGTGTATTCACATCCTCACCGCATGACATTAAAATGCATGAAGTTCTTCCTTATCGTACAATGATAAACTGCACTGATGAAGAAAAAAATGAGATGTACTCATTGTCTGAGCTGCATGACGTTAAACTACCAAGCACCCAACGGTCCAAACTCTATGACCTTAAACTAAGAGTATTTCTTCCTCACTAGACAACATTAAAATACACGTACAAGGTGATTTAAAAATTCCCTCTTGCCCTATGTACGGACCATACCTGCCCAGGGTGTATCTTCTTTCAGAGAACTACATGAGGCTTGATTCCTGCCCTCGCAGGATACGTAGTGACGCCAGAATTCCACACCCTGGCCCAGCCACCTCAAAAAGAAAAAAAATAATGCCCATTCCCCATTGTATGGACCAGACTTGCACGGAGTGTATTCACATCCTCAGCACATGATGTTAAACTGCATGGAGTCCGTCCTTACCACACGACGCTAAACTGCACGGATAACAAGAGTTAAGAATTCCCCTCCCCCCGTGTATGGATCAGACCTGCATGGGGTGTACTCGTCATCCTATACACATGACGTTAAACTGTATGGACTCCGTCCTCACCACATGATGTTAAACTGTACGGATTCTAGAGAACTACATACGGTTTGATTCTTTCCCTCGCAGGATACATAGCGACACCAAGATCCCCAGTCTTGGCCCAGCCCCCTGAATAAAAGAAAAAAATGCCTTCTTAACCCTGTGTATGGACCAGACCTGCACAGGGTGTACTCCTTCTAGAGAACTATGTATGGCTTGATTCGTGCCCTCACAGGATATGTAGTGACGCCAGGATCCACATTCCTAGCCCAGCACCTTGAAAAAAAATTCTCTTTCCCCCCATGTTCGAAACAGACCGACACGGGGTGAACTTCTCGTCCTTACCGCATGACGTTAAACTGCACAGACAATGATGTTAAAAAGTCCCCTTCCCCCATGTATGGACCAGACCTGCACGGGGTGTATATCTTCATCCTTACCGCATGACGATAAACTGCACGGACTTTGTCCTCACCGCATGACGCTAAAATTCATGGACTTCATCACGACCCACCCAAGACACATGGCAATACAAGATGGAGATACTCATTGCACATTTGGATGCATCCTCTCCATACATCAGATTCCACGACCTTGATAATTATGGATCTTCATAACCACTCATGGCCATCGGAAGTGGAAAGTCATCGACCCGTGGACACCTTTGTACGGCTATGCATACCATTACCTCAGTGGCTCTATATAATTATATCCCTTGGCTCATCCATCAAAGGAAAGATTTCCATAGGCGATGCTCTTCCTATCCCCGTACGCTTATCAGCGTCAGAGCCCCCATAGCATACCTCCTAATCCAGATGTTTATGGTAAAGTGGATTACAAGTTCGTTCCCCTTTTCACATCCAGGTGTTGCCAGGGTATCCTTATCTGGATAGCCTATGTGTCTGTCATTGGTTCACATAGTGACTTGCATCAACAAACATCAAGCCAGGACTAACCTACATTGACTCAACGGACAATTAAAGTGAAGATGTTTCTTGTATATCCGGACACCATTATCCCCACATTTCGAACTCTGCACTGTGAGCAATCATGGATTTTCATAATCATTCATGGCCATCGGAAGTGGAAAGTTATCGACCCAGGGACACCTTTATACGACTATTCATACCATGCCCTCAGCGGCTCTGTATAATGATAGCCCCTGGCTCATCCATCAAAGGCAAGATTTCCTCGGGCGGTACTCCTCCTAGCTCCGTACGCCTACCGGCCTCAGATCCCCCACACCATACCTCCTGATCTGGGAAAGCTCAAAGTTGTAGTTTATGTCCTTCATCCCCCACCTTGTTCTGTGTATATCAGAACATGTTGACTCAGTTATCCTTCGAGTGACTGCAGCAATAGTCACCCAATGGTCCGAGCTCTATGACTGATAAACTAGGAGTACCTCATCCTTACCGCATTATGTTAAACTTCATAGAATGAAGTAACAACCCCGCACAAAAAAAAGAGAAAAGATCAGCGCATGGTGCTCTTTGAAACTCAACAAGCAACTAGGGACGGATATCCCTGACATGTACAGACATTCTCCTGCCAAATGACAGACTTCGTGGCCCGGATAATTGTGGATCCTCATTACCATTAATGTACATTGGAAGTGGAAAGTCATCGACCCATGTACACCTTTGTACGACTATGAATTCCATGCCCTCAGTGACTCTGCATAATGATATCCCCTGGCTCATCCATCAAAGGAACGATTTCCACAGGCGATGCTCTTCCTAGCTCCGTACGCTTACCGGCCTCAGAGCCCCCATATCACCTTTCCTGATCCAAGAAGCCTCGGAACCATGATTTACACCAATCAACCCCCCCCCCCACGTCTGGGGCATGTTGAGGTATTCAAGACCAATTACATTCTGATGAAGAGCATACTTCACAAAAAAAGTCCCTATCCTCGCTGCATGACGTTAAACTGCACAACAACCTTCAAAAAATGCCCCTCGTCCTTGCTGCATGATGCTAAACTGCACAGATTATGTCCCAACCACATGATGATAAACTACACGGGCATACTCGTCATGGGTTAAATGAGAAACAGAGGCTTTTCTCTATCTTTTAGTGCACATGATAGACCTGCATGAACCACCGCCTCACACCGGCGTGAGAAATAATTACTTCACCCATTCTCAGGAAGTTTAGTCTAGATATTTACCCCGTATTAAGGTACCCTCTCATCATAAACCATACTCTGTACTCAGAAAAAGCCGAGCTCTCATAAGCCACCCCTGGTGGTCCCAAATCTCAACTTCCCTAAAGTTTCTCGGTTATCGGAAGTGGATAGTCTTTGACTTAAGGACACCTTTTTATGACTATGCATACCATGCCCTCAGCGGCTTTGCATATTGATCGCCCCTGGCCCATCTACCAAAGGCAAGATTTCCTTAGGCAATGCTTCTCTCTGTATTCCTCTTGGCCTCTCAGCCCCCATTTCTATCCCAGGATTCAGAAACCCTCTGAGATATAGTTTTCCAACCTCTTCCACAATCCTACCTAAATGCGGCGGAACACCTTTGACATGATTATCGAGAACCATGAGAAGTCGTTCCATTTCAGATGATGTCCCAGCTGCACAATTTAAACTTCACCAAGCCCCAACCGTCCTTTACGGTAGATAAATGCGTAGGACGAGAACCTTGCTTCCACGCTCATGATTGATATAGATACTCTCAAAACCCTATCAGACGACACATTCATTTTCTAGGCCACCCATGGTGGATCCCATAACCCGGACTTCCATGAAGCCCCATGGCCATCAAAAATGGATAAGTCTTTGACTTAAGGACACATTTGTATGACTATGAATACCATGCCCTCAGCGGCTCGAAATATTGATTGCCCCAGGCCCATATACTAAAGGAATGTTTTCCTTAGTAAATGCTCTTCCTACCTCTGTACGCCGACACGACTCCCATGCCTTGAGACATTCCATGCATGCCACTCAAATTCAAACATGTTTCCCCCACGTGCGTTTGAAGGGTATTGAGACATCATTTAATCAGTTGAAACCCATTGGGGCCCTTGCCCCACTATATTTGATCAAAGCTGTTCGACCTAAAACATTAGTTGTGATAGTCTTGATGATGAGACTTTAAACCGCTCAAAAAAGAAAGAGGCACAAAGCCTCTTAGGCCGAAAACCTTAAAATGGTGACCTAAGAAAAAGTTGGGTTATACCCGCTAGGTCCATACCGAATGGGCCTCGGAAAAATCAGGGCCTTAAAAGAAAAAGACAAAAATGTTTGTGGGGTTTTCCTATAAAATCCTAGCAATAGTCAGACTACGCTCACTGGATCCCATGGTCTAGGCAAAAATTAGAGCTTGTTTTTCTAAGTTATGATTAGTTTTGATTCAGGGATTTTTTATTTTCACAATAATTGTTCTAAGTAACAATAAAATTCCACACCAACAAGTGATTGACAGAGACTGTGTTTCGTTCGAACAAAAAAAGGGAGGACGTCCACAAGCCGGGGTCTCTCCTTCACACAAAAAAGAAAAAAAGGGGGGAGAGGGATAAGTAAAACTGGGGATACAAAAGTAGCTCTGATAGTTATAAAGGAGCCTGACTTTCTCTCCCCACCAGATTGGCGACCGCATGGCGAAGGTTGTTGTAGGATTGTTACAACACTGCCTTCTCCCTGGTTTCAGCCTCAGCCATCGGACGGATACGCTCCACTACGGTTTGGAGATCGTTGATCCCTTTTCTGGTAACTTCAAGATGACCAGTCATAGACGATAAATGATCCCTTAGAATCGCAGCCCATTCTTCGCATTCATGCAACTCAGAGGATAGGATGGCCTCCTAATCATGAGAGATCGCCTCCCATGCTATCAGTTGATGGAGGTTTGTTGGGGTTTCCTCCAAGGTTTGGGCCCCACAATGAGTGGTCTCAAAGTGAGAAAGCTTGCATTCATTAGTGACATCTTCCTCGCAAGCCATGACAACTTGGAAAGAAAGAGAATGGAACATTCAATAGTCAAAGCCACCTGACCCCAAACCCAGGAAGAGCTGACGAAGAGCATCGGTTTTAGTTTCCATTCCGGCTAAGGGGGTTTCGGTGATGATTTCATAGATTCAAGGCGAGGTCCACATGCGTACTTCATAATGGTCCACCATGGTACGAGGATCTTTGGTATCCTCACTGAACGACATGAGAACATAGTCTGGCATGGCAGCCCGTGCGGGCGTGTGCTCACTAGAAGTCGACTCTGAAGATGGAAAGTCTGGAGCCCCTAACCCCGGTTCAGGATTGGGGACCAAGTTGTTATGCCCGGTATCGATTGGAGAAACCTCTAGGAGGGTCTCGCTGTGACCCGACACCACAGGGTCTTCCTCATACATGCACAAGAAGGATGAATTTTTCTGAACTGCGGCCACCGCAAGGTTGGGAGAGGAAAGTTCTCTAAGTCTATTTGATCGACGAGCCATTAGTCGGTCCTCCCTTAAAATTGATGAGGAATGTGAAGTGGATGCAGTAGCCACCATACCTCTGGATTTGGTAACCTTCCGGATAGCCTTCCCTAGGATCCCATCAGGATAGTATTTTACCCATGTATTTGAATACTCCATGGAAAGGCCGGCAGCCGCGCCCGTATCAGGCAGGGGAATTCTTATGTCAGATCCCTCCCACATCAGCATCAGCCACCACTAACAAAGTGCGTCCGGATGTAGTCCTTGAGCCCAAGAAGGGGGAAGGAAAACTTGGAATTTCAAGCACCCGAACTGGAGAGAAAAGAGATACGGGACATACATCTCTCACAAAGAAACCCCATCGATCTGTGCGGACAGAAACCCATACTGCAGGGAGATAATGTAAGAGGGATCCTCTAGGCTCCCCATGAGGTTGTCAACTAAGAAGCCAGAAGGGGTGGGGTAGGGAGTGAAGATGAACTGGGAGAAGTCGCTCAGGAGATCGAGGAATTCACTAGAGTTGAGAGACTTCAAGCGAACCCCGGATATATCTAGTAGGGTAGACCAAAATGTAGGAAGTAGGATGGCCATGTTGTGATGATATTCATAACAGCGACATTGATCTGCCACCCAGCCGTACAAAAATTGAAATGGCCTTCTTAGATAGTAGGGTGACCCGCCCACCTACATGTGGCTTAGTGGCTCATAGATACAGGCCAAAGTGGGAACGACTAAATTCACCAAGCGGCCCTCTGCTAACTCATCCGCCAACATCAAAGTGTAGGCCCAGACACCTGGGTTAACATCCCTAGAAGGAAATAGCCATCCGCTAAAAAACATAGCAAACAGACTGGCCAACCAGAGCATAGGTGACACACCAGGGCGCACCTCGTAACCCCATGAAAGGTAGTCGCCTGCCTCTAGAACTGCCCAGTAAGAACCTTGAATGGTTCGTGACTGTTGGGAAGGATGAGTACTGGGACGCTTAATCTTCGGCGTAGTACCTGTGGTGTTAATAAATAACCCTATCCAAGTGCTATAAGGAATAAGCGAGTGGGCACGCAAGGCCTGACCTAGTGACTGCCCCGCCATGGCCAGCAGCTCCTTTGACAATAAAGGCATCTGTTCAACATCGTCCCATGCATCGGGAGTGGGCAAAAATTTGTCATACATCTTGCCAGCAATCAGCAGTCCTCCTATCTGGTAGATGTCCCGCAGAATAATGCCGACTTCACCATGGGAAAGGTGGAAAGTAATAGTACTTGAACACCAGTGGCTGAACTAGTCGGGAAGGATCAAAGATGGTGGGTAAACGGAAAATTGGGAAGCCCACACTATAGACTATAGGTTGACCACTTCCAGCGAATCAGGAGACTCTCGACAATGATGATGGACCCAAAAATCCCAAGCCCAATCATTTGAGAAGAGCCCGCCAGACCGAAGATCCCACCTGGGAACCCATCCCGCATCAGGATCCCATCAAGCAAGGTTGATAATAGAAGGGTAGTCCTTAAGGACATCTTTCTGAGAAATGTCTTGAGTGCACTGATCACTTTGGGTCCAGACAGAGCCCCCCAGAATAAATGTTTTTTTCAAACCAAAATCAGAGATTATCTCCCCGGATTGGGTATGGTTTTCCTAAATGCATTTTGACGGCACTTCCAGGAAAGGTGAAGGGAGGCCTGAGAAAGTAGGGGGGATAGGGACGTCATCCTGAAGACCGAAGCCCTAGAGCAGAAGCCAGTTTGATAATGGATAGCTCAGAAGCTTCAGAGAGAGCAGGTTCTTCAATACACTGTCATCAGGAATGATAGACCGACTAGGGTCTTCTTTGACGCCCTCCACTCTGTGAATCATAGCTGAACGTCTCTCTGAGCTAGCTGACAGAGGTTCTGCAGCAGGCCTCGGTGCAGGACGAGGGGGGGGGGGCATATTTTCTCCCTGCACAATGAGATCCAACAATTGGTTAGTCCGGAATAAAAATCTGGACAAAAATATCCAAATGTATGGTTAAGGAGCCTTCATAATCAAAATCCTCAAGGAGGCCTTGGAGGATGGTTCGCGATGACATCATCCCGTGAACAAGACCTTCATGAAATCAGACCGCGAATCCCTGGCCCATAGAGCGTTGTCCAAGAAACCGCGAACCAAGTCGCTCCATGGAATTTCAATCCTGAGTTTATTCGAAAGATTTAGATACTTTTTAAGGTTCAATATATTTTTAGTCCATGGAGCATCAAAACCGCAAAGCAAGTTCCTCCGTAGCCTGTCATCACATACTTTTTAATTAATTAATAGTAATGGTTCGTGGTTGGGAAGTTGGTTCATGGGTGAAGGCGACCATGAAGAAGGAATGGTTCGTGGAGGTTGATTCCATTTCATAGACGAATAACTTTGTGAAGGTGCAATCATGCGGAGGCAAAGGAGCTCTGGTTTCGCGAAGAATTTGGTAAAGGACAAGTGATGGGATCCCTGTATTTATAGTTGTGGTCCCATAACGGGTCCACCTTTCTTCTACAACCATCTCAGTTTCAAGACCACTTTGCATCGGAATGGCCTCCTCATCATTCTGATCGGACCCCATTTCGATGGGGGCATTTGTAGGGTCTTGAAAAATCAACAAAGGAAATTTTACCCAAACCCCCCAAAGAATTGGGGAAAGTAATCAAAAAAGGACCGGTCTACGAACCGGTCCCATGGAAGCGCAACGTGGCCAGGCACCACGAGGAACCCCCTCTATGAACCATTGTCATTCGTGAAATGGAGAAGGAGAGCCTCCGTGGTCGTGTGGCAGGATGGGCACCAGTTCGGTTCACCGTCACGAACCGCCCCAACCGCGGACCTCATCGACCAGTTCAAGCCACAACTGGTGTCGTTCACGGAATAGAGGCGGAACACTCCGTAGTTGCGGAGCACTCCCTAAGTTCGCCTCGCAGAGGGGGGAGCGTTCAATAGCCACCGCGAATCGCAGATTGACTAAGTCAGCTGTGAACCAGTTATTTGGTTATGGGCCTCCGCAAAAGGTGCCATGTGGCCACAGATACATTCCTTTCCCTAATCTATAAAAGGAGACCAAGGGGGAAAGAAAAAAGGAGGTTGAAGAACTTGAATCAAATTCGGAGGGATTGCAGATTCGGAAGGAGATCGGTTGAAGGAAGGCTTCGGATTTCGCAAACAGCGAAATTCCCATCTGTGAACCACAACAGGTATATGAATTAAGAAGGAATTGTAAAATGCATAATAATTTGGTGAACTGCGAACCTAAAATAACAAAAAAAGGAGAACTGCGAACCATACCCCCTATGGGAATGACTTCCCCGTGAACCAGGGAGTTTATGCCTCTTTTTCCATCCGTCGAACCGCGTAGCACTCTCATACGCGGGCGAAGCCCTGACCGACGAGCCTCCGACAGGCGCCACCCTTGGCCGCCGCTGATCGCCTGAAACTCACCGCGAACCACCCTGGTTCGCAAATTGAACCCGAAGCCGTGAACCATCCTGGTTCGAGGGACGCCAATCAGTCCACGGACAACCCTGGTTCACGGACGGCTTCTCCAGCCGCATGGCACTTCCCCACGTGAAGGGCGCCAACACCCATACCTCTCAGTGGCTCCCCAAATACTTCGTTCTTCTCATTTCCCCAGCCAGGTAAAATCCTTCCGATCCAGCCACGTCCTCCGCGACTCCCTCATTGGACTATTCATTGGCCCCAAGCAGAGGCCTCCGCCAGAGCCACCAGATCCGCGTGGTGTAACTTTCATGCGAATCAGCGCGCCATTTTGAGTTCACATACCCACGGTAAACAGGGGAAAAGGGGTTTCCCCAACCCTTGAGTAGATTCCTGAATCATTCCTGGGTTCACATTCCCATAGTAATGTTGAGTCTGAGCTTGGGAATCCCCTTTCTACCCCACCACTTGTTGATGGTTCCTCGAAGATGGTAAAATAGCCATCAGAAGGAATCCCTCGTGCAGTACAAGAGAGGAGATGGTCGCATGAGCACCCCCTTTCCCTCTCCTGCTGGGCTTTGTCGCCCCAGTCATCCATCTCGGAGTAAGCCCCGACCTTCTCGGCCTCCTCAGAGTGTAAGCCCCAATTCATCACCCTGGGCTGCCCTAATGCGTAAGCCCCACTCCACTTCTCATGGACACACCTTTCGCGACGTGATCATCTGGTCCTTTCCGGCTCTTGTTTCTCACACTGAGCATGACGCATGTGGGCTTAGAGTAAGCATCGACCATGACATCCTCTTATGGGATGCCCCAGAGCATAAGCCCAAAGATATAAGAAAACTATGGGGAAATTTATCCATGCCAAAGCATGGTACGTAGGAATCCTCCACGAGGTTCAATCCCACCACTCGGTCGTTTCATCACGTCGAGTTCCACCCTCATCCAGCATGACGTTAAACTGTATATGTGAACTACGTGGACTTTGATCCCTACCACCTAAACAGGGTACGTAGGAAGCCTCCATGAGGTTCAAGCCCACCACCCATGGGACCACCTGGTCTCTCTTCACGTTGGTTCCTCCACACCTATCCGAACTACGTGGACTTTGATCCCTGCTTCCTAAGTAGGGTACGTAAGAAACCTCCCTGAGGTTCAAGCCCAACAACCGGTCAATCCGATCATCTCCACATCGGTTCACCATGTCACTCCTAGTGTCGCCTCAGGCGAGTTCCAACCCTTCAGGGTCATTAATCCAATGAGGGGTGGTAAACCTCGGGCATAAATGATTCCGAACCCCTGCATCCAGTTGACCATTTCCCACCAATGTCAAATATGTGGATACTATGTTTGGGTATACACCAATGATTCACGACCATATGAATACGTCTTGAATCTATAAGAGAGTCCCGAAACAGGAAATAATCCCCCCCCCAAAAGGGTGTGATGAGCCCAACTTCCCATCATCTCGACCAATGTGAGTTCTTAAGAGTCGCTGGTCAGACCATCCGGCGAACACCTGCCTTTGGAAAGAAGGTCCATCAATCATTGGATACGGAGCTGTTGGGAATATCGTGGCAGAAAACCAGAACGAAAAAATGTCATAAAAATACCCCACACTCAATTATTTGGAAAACTTGGTGCCATTTATCTTGGAATTGGGTCCTGAAATTATTAAAATAGAAAAAGTTTTTCCAAAAGTGAACATTTATTTCTTATGTTGGGGATCGCTTACTGCCATTAAATTACAAACATCTCCTTCAAATTACCACTTTAAATAATTTTTTTTATCTCTCTATAACCCTATCTCACGAACATAATACAATGGTTACTCATATTTTTCATAATCTCCGTAATTTCAACGATAATTCTTAGGAAAGACAATGTTTCAATAGATAGAATTATGTCATACAAAAAAATTGTTTTTTATCATTATCATCTAAATATCATAAGACCAAATTGATATGAATACATAAGTATAATTTAATATTGATATTTTTTATATTAATTTTACAACGCATATATTTTCATCTTAACACACATAAATCCTTTTCTAAATTATACTATTAATGATATATTAGGGTTAACATCTCAGAAGTTTCTAAAAATATTTATTTTCCATTGAATAGTGTATAATACCAATTTTTATTGAAAAATATATTTCTGTTTCTAGAATTTAAAAAGTTACATTTTTTTAAAATCATTTAAAAATAAAATTTGTTATCTAATATATTTAGTAAAGTATTTATATTCATTGGAATAAATATTATTATATAATTTGGTACAAATATTTTTTATACATAAATTTTTTTTTTCATAAAAACTATTTTTCTTCTGTTTTTTGTTTTTTATTTAATTATTACTCATTATAAAAATAGATTTATTAAAAATATCTTACTTATTTAGAATTATGATGTCTAAAGTTGCTAAATAGATTTTTTTTTCTTTATGAATAGTTACCATAGAAAATAATTATTAGCATGGTAAGGGTAAATCGGGTAATAAAGGTTAAAAATAATTTGACAATGATTTGAAAATGACCCTAACATATTCTTCAATTTTATTATTTAAACCTATCTCTTCATTTAGTATGAAATTTATTAATAAAAGTTCTTTTAATTCTATTTGACATTGATTTTATCCTTTATATTATTTTATTTATACGGGAGTAAAAAATATCCTTCTCTTTGTTTTATTATTATTAAATTTATGGCATAAAGAGAAATAAATACTATGTATCATTGTAAATTATTATTTGAACAAAAAAACTATCATGGTAATTTATTTATGATTATTGGTGATTAAATATATACATTAATAACTTTTGAAACACCTAAACACTATTTTTTAAATTATTAAAAAATAAAAATAATTATATTAAAAATATTAAATGTGAAATAAATAGGATAAATTAATATACTCCATGAATTTTATATAAATAAATAACATTTAAGGTTTGTTTTAACTGTTTAATTCAATTTATCTTTTTTTCATGAGGTTTTCAAATATGTATTAGATTAATTCTATTAACATGTTAGTAATAATATTTTATAATAAATATTAATTAATTAAATGATTTAAAAATAATAAAAAAATTATCTTCGAAAAAATTAATTCGATATGATTAAAAAATAATCCAATATCCATTTGTGATATTTTTTTTATTTTAGTTAAATTGTGGACCGTTAAAGAGTAGAAATATTTAATATCATGGTAATTGAAAAAATGGTTAACATGGGTTTAAACCAAATGTTATGGGTATAAACATTGTCAAAACATATAAAACATTAATTTTGTTAGTTTATATACACCCATACTCAACCTATATTCTAAATATATCATTTTGGATCCATTTTTCAATGAAAAATAATTTTAATTAATTTAAAATATTATAGAATTCAAAAAGGTGACCCACCCCACTCTTATTGAATGGATCCCCCTATCCTATTACCTCACCACATATATATCTATTTTAATTTTAAAATAAATTAAAAAAACATTAATAATATCAATATGCATATTATATACGACATATATTTGGAATGATACAACCATTAGTGGGATTATGTTGTAATGTAAAGGAGGCTATTTGAAGAAGAGGTGTAGTACTTAACTACAAATTATCACTTTTGATTCTTAATCAACCTATTTAAAATATTATCAAACCATTATGAGATTATAAAAATATTATATTTAACATTATAATGATTAATTATTTAATATATATAACCCATATACATCTCCAGTTTTCTTAAATTGGAAATGAATCTTCATTCATTTGTAAAATAATTTACAACCTCACGAACCAGTGTGATTAAATTTTCATCTCCACCTCTCACAACTGATTATAATGATTGATATAATTTCTATATATAAAATTCATGATTTTTTTTTTAATTTTTGAAAGTTGAAAATTCATATAGTTTCTTAGCATTCTATACATTTAAATCTGATAACATCACTCATGATGCCATGACTGTATCATTGTTTTTTTTCATAACCATAATTTATGGATTTATTTGAAAGTATAAATGATGTATAAAAATTATAAATATATCATTATTTTAACTCTATGTATTATATAATAATTTCCTCTTTCACAATAGTTATCATTACTAATTTAATTTTGGATATATGATCTAAATATCATTAAAAAATCCAATATCAAATTAAATGATTAAGTAAAAAAATAATTCATGTCAAAAAATAAATTAGTGGTAATAAAAAACTGAAAATTATTCTTATTGTAGTCAAAATTTAATAGAATTTCATTATTCTAGTTGATAAATAATATACATGACCTGTTAGACCTATTGTCTGGGATTTTCATCTCAATTTTATTTTTGAGAGACGCCATCCAAATCCCCAACATATTTATTTTCTGTGGTGTTTATTCTGAATATAAATGTCTCTTATGAATATAATTATGAAATTATTTGGGATTCACATATCCATCTATTATTCATTACTTCCTGAGTCTTATGATTCATGTTCTGCCAATGAGATATGGGTTTAATTTTATAATCTAATTGTTTATCAATATTATTTATTATTCAACTTCTAAGGAATAACATTAATTATATATATCTCATGTAAATATTAACTTCTATTCAACCCTATTTATATGTGGATAATAAATTTTATCCATTAATTTTACTCTCATTAAATACTATTGAAAATAAAATATTTTTTTGTTTAAAACTGTCTTTATGTCTTTCTTTGGTTAAATTTTTTTTTCTTTCATATTATGGTTTTCTAAAAATATTTTAATGAATGCATCAACTATAATACTGTAATTTCTATGAATATTATTTACCATGTTTTAATATTTTAAATATTTTTTAACAGAATAATATTTTCAATTTTTATAAAATATATCCTTGACACTTTTTTTATAAAAGTGTGAATGGAATGTCCTTTTTACTTATACGGAATGGTTAAAATTTCCATTTATCTTGACTAATTAATTATTTGGAGAGTACATTATATGTTTCCATGGATCTTTTGAAAGAATATATTTTTTTTATATGTTATGATTTTTCTCTTTAAAAGATGAATTAAAATTTTAATAGCTATTTCCATCAAGAGTGTTTTTAATACTCATTTTCTGATAATTATATTCATCAATTAGGACAACACATAATTACATAGATGTTCCACTATGGAAATTTATTAACGATATCATCCACTATGTTACTATGGATTTATTATGATCTTATTAAATTTGTTTATTATGAAAAGTATTAATATTCGATATGATAGTTTTTTAATAATTTTTTTTATTTTGTCTAAGTTCACCCACATCAAATGATGAATGCCTTGTACATAGTATGTGATGGGCTTGGCCCGTAACAACCCCTTTTTGTAATTCTAAGTTTCATGGGAGAATCTAGTTTGGGTATTTTGCTATGTCCTTACCCAATTATGTAAAATTTCAGGGTAAAAGGATTTGATGGTATTTTTATGACTTCTAAAATTGTGCATTCAATCATTATGAAATCATTTATTGATTTAAATGAGATTATATGAATAGTTATGATTTATATGTATATATTTCCAAATTCTGTGACTGTATATAACCCATTATTTTATCACCATCTAATCCTATTATACTATTATTTATACTTATGTTAATGACTAAATGAATTCAATAATTTATTTTAATATATATATTATTCTTTATTAAATCATGGTAGCTTCCACTGTACATAACCCTTTCTATGAAATTGGGACTACCATTATTTTTAATTCCATTCACCTGTATTTTGAGAAGGGATATTTGAATGTATTCATTGATGAAAATGTATTACATTAAATATGTTTATTATTTTATTTTGAATATATAATGGGGGTATTTCCTCCTCTAGTATATGATGACTACTAAACAATTTAGTCCATTGATATGCGATCAATTTTATCAAGTATCAATGTAATAAATTACAGAAAATCTCTAGGATACTTTATATGGGGTCTCTACAATTATTACTATGTTCCAAAAGATTCTCATCATTAAGCAAACAAACCCATCAAGTTAAATCATGTTCATGTTTTGGTCAATTTAACTACATACAAGAACAATTCTATAAAAATTTATTTTGGATTATTGTGGGAACATGAAAATATTATTATTATAATATAATAATAAATTAGTTTTTTGTATATAGTGTTGGATATTTTATAATATATATAACATACTGTTAATGTATCACACTTATTCACCAAAATCAAAAAAATTAACAAATATCATTTAAATTTTTATTTCATGTGGCTAAAAAAATTATAGAATGAAATAATAACATAAAAATAAATATAAGAAATATATTATAGGATATAGAATGATTTATCTATAGTGAAATTTTTATCTAATTATGGGTAATGATATTAAAATTATCAAACACAACACCCAAAAAATAAAATTTCATATAACTAATTATTGTTCTTAGAATAAAATACTATAACAATTATTATAAAAAGTGATTATTTTTTAGTAATGTTATAAAATTGGATATTATGTTATTTATGTTTTACATATAGGAGATTATAGTGAATATGAATAATCATTGAAAAAAGGTAATTTTTTTTCAAAACTCATTTTCCTTTCTTTGAGTAGTACTTTTTAATCTTGAATACGTATATTTTAGGTTGATTTTTTTTACCCTATGCTTTAATGAAATTATATTTCCATAAAAAATTATCATGATTTAAATTTTATCCCAATAAATTCCTTTCCAAGGGATCATTAATTCAAATATTTTGAAATTCATATGGGTTTCTTTGTTACAAATTTGAATGCCATGGGACATATTCATGTTATACATAATGTTTCATTTTCAGTGGAGGAAATACTTCCCTATTGTCATTTTAAATCGAGAATATATTATATTTTATGATATTTGTGGTAAACATTTTGGTTTTACCACTCATGGGGTTTTTATTCAAATGATATAAAGGCTCTAAAAGGTTTTCATTACTCAAATATTATCATTGGGTCACAATCACTCAAATTTTAAAATAATCATTCAGGATATATCATCTAGAACCTATCATGATATTATTTCCTATTAAAACTATCTTTTTTGGGGGAATCATTATTAACATAAAAATAATCTTCCTTGATGAATAGTTTTTTTGAGAAAGAATTTATATGAAGATTTTTTTATCATTTTTATGGATTTTTCTCCCACATCCATGTTTTAAATTCTTGATAATGCTCTCATTTATATAATTTAATATATTTTTTATCTCTAATGATCGATTAAATAATTTATAAATAATGGATTAATAATAATATTTTTATAATGTGCATTACCACAAGTTTATTTCTAAATAATCAAAACAATTTCCTATTTTTTAAGATCTAAAAATAGGAAAAAAATTATCACTCTCTCCAAATGTCATTTTGATAAAAATAATTCTTTTAAAAGATTAAATTAATAAATATTATCTAAAAAAGTAAAAAAATTTATTGTTCAATCACTTCCCATTTTGAAAACAATATTTCATTTTCAAGGATCAATTATTAAGCTTTATTATTTAAATATAAATGTTTTTAAACTATTTTCACTTCACATTTTTTATAACCATTTTGAATTTCTAATGATGGTTGTTTATAACTCTTTACGTTATGGTTTTCATAGGTATTATCTTTAACTTCTCTAAAATGAATTTTTGAAATTAAATTTTACCTTGACGTTTGACAATTTTTTAGAAAACATTAGTATTTTCACTCATATTTACCCTACATGGATTATTGTTAAGGGAGAGTTGTTTTGATGACCATTAATTTTTTAATATAATATTATTTCATTTATAAAGTGAGGGTTTTTATGTTTTATGATTTATTTTGTTCATGATATGTGATTTTTTTAATGTTTAAAGAAACCCATTTTATCTTTTATTATTTATGAGATAATTAATGTATTATTTTCTTATGAAGTGAAAATAAATGGATTACGAGATATGTGGGACATATATATCCCTAAAATGAACTTTTTAATGGAATATATATCGTGGTACACAAATTTTATGTTAACAGGATATTGAGTATATTAGTAAAAAAAGGGTTAGTGTGATGACATTAAGGTATACTCATAATTTTATATATTGGTTGTTTTCAAAGTATCTAATTTCACAAAAGATGATTGTGATAGAACTAAACTCAAATCCCAATTATATGGGTAAAAAACAAATTTTGTAGTTTAAAAATGGTTTTTTGTGAATTAATTAATCTATAGTTATAATTTTACTTATGAATTGGCAAGCATGTAGCTGGGTTTATAATGATAAGAAATCATTTTTTTATGATTTTTCCAAATACTAATTATTTTTTTCCCGATATTCTAGGTTTTTAGTATTATGGTTTATTTTAAATAAATCCAATTTATTATCTTACACTCACATGTATTTTATTTTTTATAATTTTTTTGGGAAGTAATAACATTTACACCTCCTAGAAATTCTAGCTCTTATTTTTTGTTGTTTTATCATATATTATGGGGTTTATCTACAAGATTATGATCTATTAATTAGATGTTCATGTATTTATAATTATCTCATTCATGAAAAATATATGAGACATTATGATTTGTTTTTTCACTTACAGACCTTCTAATATCACCCCTTTCTTATTTTTTCATTTTCCATCTTATAAACATGAGTATACCATCTGTGATATGTATTAATGTTTCAAGAGGAACATTATTATATGGAAATTTTCCAACTTTTGAAAGAAAATATGTCCATTTAGCTAATATAAATGACCCTAAACCATTCAACTCAGGGGTTATGTGAGTATTTATTATATATATATTATAATCATGAGAATAACTTAATATTTCTATAATTGTTTGTCTAGGTTTCTTTATCAATCTCCATTAAAATTTCATTTTTTAAATCACCCATTAATAAAAAAATACATATTTGAATGCATTTTTTTCTCTCTTGTGATGATCTATATAAAAATAAAAATTGTTCATGATGTGTTCTTCGAATGGGTAATTATTACCCCTTACACATATGACATAAAAAGTTCTATTCCTTCTTGATCTTACAATCCCTTTAGAGATGGTTATGAAAACAATTTTTTGAGAAATTATCCATATGTTATTAAATCTAAATCGACATGGGTAAACGAAGTGAAGAAATAATAATTTTTTAGTGTTTCATGAAATCCAACCATTTTTTTTCAAAATAGTCCCATAATGGGATATAAATTCATAGTTCCTGTACAAATTGCATATTTTTTAATCATTCTATAAACAAGAACTCATTTGAAAAAACAGATTAAATTAGTTCAATATAAAGTAAATTAATATATATATTTTTTAGAAAAACACTCCCTTTAGATAGGTACAACATGTATACACCATAAAATTGAAAGGGGATTGAATATGATTCCTCACAGTTCTGAATGATTAAATCTTCCCATTTTTAATATTGTAAGAAAATAAAATATATCTTAAAATGATTATGTTGTCATTTTTGTAACATCATATCCTAAAGTTCATATCCTTGATATTTTTCATTATGAAATGAGATCCATGTAATTATGATATTATTTAGAACTAATAATAATTTTATATGAAAAAAAATTTAAATTTATTTCAATTGTTGTTGGAAATTATTATAGCCTCACCATTAATTACTTCTTTATTCAACAATCATCTGATATGGGAATGAGGTGAACATAATCATATTTTCAGTTATTATAATGAGGTTGAGACATATCCCTCAACCCATTTTAATTTTTAATATTTTTTATATATTTAATTATCTTTATCCATCCATTCACATTAGGTTTCGAAACTATTCAACTTTAGGAAGCATGGTTTTTTACATAGTATCAATTTTCATCTTAGTTGGAATGTAATTATTTGAATGAGTTAGAATACTTGTTTCATTCATATATTATTGGTATAAATTTCTTTTATATTCCATATATTTTTTCATATAACAATATATCATGTGGTACATGCCTTTATTCATCAAATTTGTGGACATGTTATTTAGATAATTTGTTTCACTAGGAATAACTTTTTTTAATTATTATTCAAATACTCCATCTCTTCTTATAGAATAAGAATAATTTTTTTGTTGTATGTCTGTTAATATTTATCCTGATGCAAAAAATTCCATTAATATGTATATGTCACTTCTCTAATTAAATATCACATATTTATTAAATTTCTTCTTGGGAGACAGATTTTTATCACATATCTACTTTTTTTGGATCATCAATGTTGACTAATTTTATCGAACTAAAACATGGTATTCATGATTCAGTGGCTAAAATATTATATTGGAAATAGATTAATGGAATTTTATCCTGAAGGACCCAATAGGTTAATAGTCTAGGAATACTATACACAACCCTAAAACTAAAAATAAAATTGAAAGGATTATATAAAAAATATTATTTATTAAGAACATTTTAATTACCATTAGAAAATCCCCAAATTAAAATAATAAGACACTTATTAACATCCTATGGAAAAGAATAATAATAAATGAATGAGATCAAATCCCTAGTAATGTTATAAAAACAAATAAAATCTAAAAAAATTAAATAAAACTTGAATAATATGCCTGATAAAGAAAGGAATGAAATATTCCATATAAATAATTCAAAAAAATAGTGGACTAAATCCAAGGATAACATAGAAACATAAATAATCACATTGATAATAATAAATAGTTTCCTAATGACTGAATATATAATTTCAAACCTAATAAGATTACAATCATGGCCTCATGCTAATATATATTTTATAAATAAGTAAGGACCTAGCCAAATACCGAATGTAATTTTTCACATGAGACCAATTGATGTATCGTGGGGATATATTGGACCCTCCTTTAACATAATAAGCCCAATGCATCCATCATATGAATAGGGAGAATTATAACCAACATAAAAATTAAAATTAAAAAATATGCATAAAAATGATAATAATTTTCCCAATAAAAAGAAATATTAACGAACCATAAAAAACAATATGGTGAATGGTATCATAATATTTCATCCTCATTACTTCATATTATTTACCAAATAATGTAAAAATTTATGACAAATCATTAAAAATTCAACAATAATATTTATTAAGGAGGGTATGATTATCATTTTGAAGTAAAATTATTCCAAATATTAAGGAAAATATTTTATTTGTAAAGATCCTTGAAAATATATAAATGAATCATTAATGAATTTTGTGGTCCTAATTTTGGGAAATTCCTTTTCGGTTATATATGTTAAAAATCATTCCATACATAATATTGAAAAAAGTAAAAAAACCTCATTCAAAAAATTACATGAATAATAAATTTAAAATATTGGGTAAAATAGTGAAACATGGGTAATTTTTATTAGTAAATCACTATTTAATGTTAAAAACATTATTGATAACGTTTTTAGAATACAATGAAAAATATGAGAATTTATTTTTTATCAAAGAGATAAATGAAGATTATTTTCAATAAAAAATTATTTCTTTTATTGTAAATACTTGAAGAGAGAAAAGTTATACTGAAATCTTATAATTATTAGAAATTATATGAGGATAATAGTATATAGTGGTTTTAATATTGAATGATCAAATAAATCCCCTAGAGGAAACTAAAATATAAACAATCTTGGATAATGATGATTTTGTGAAATAAAACATTACCTCAGACCCAAATTCCTTCATATGTTATTGAATATTATATAATATATATATAAATTTATTAAAAATATATTCAATAATAAAACATATATGTATCTTAACATATATTATTTACCTATGATATTTTAGGAACTTTTTATTAATAATTTTTTCCTAAAATCAGAATTTCATGTGAGAACTACATCATTCTTCAAGTATGTTTGGGTTTGATAGTCGTGGAACTTATACAATTATTATACTTCTATTACCTCAAAAATGTAAATCATTATATAAATTTCTTATATATTCGATATATATTATCTCTATTAATTCATAATGGATATAGATATAAAAATTAATTACACTGTTCATGGAGATGATATGTCATATGAATGCATTAATATTACATTAACATTACTGACCGTGGAAAGAATTGAAGGTAAAAAATAATTCACCTTTACCAAATAATTATTTTATCATATAAATGATATATATTCATCAAAAATAGAAATTTTACCATACAAATAAAAAAATAATGAAAAATAAATCAGTTCCCTTCCTGAAGGTGGCAGTCCCCAAGTACACATGAGCACTATTATCGTTTTCTAATCAATTAGGATGTAATAATGCTATGACCTAACCCCGCATGCCCATGGATAGTGATATGATGATTTTGACTTATCCAATCCTTCCTCAAATAGTATAAGGGATGGGAATCAATGTTGAGTAGTAATACCACACACAACGTAGGCCTCAATCAACTGTGTACACACACACACATCATCATCATCAAGACTAAGGAATGGTGAAGTATAAAATATAAGTTATACCAAATTCTTGGAAATGACTAAATCCATCAAAGTATAAAAAATAAAGAAAATTTATAAAGGACAAATACAATCCCAACAAAAAAATGTAAATTTTGATAACATGATAGAAATATTGGACTACAGTTAAATGTGACT
This sequence comes from Viscum album, assembly GCA_963277665.1. Lineage (NCBI taxonomy): Eukaryota > Viridiplantae > Streptophyta > Magnoliopsida > Santalales > Viscaceae > Viscum > Viscum album. The sequence continues at coordinate 1,277,388,407 of OY728152.1, forward strand.
CCTAGTATGAACTGTTGTTCATATTGAAAAATGATAATATCCATATGCTCGAATCACATAAAAAACCCCATAAAATGGGTTTTCTTTTATATAATAAGAAAAACATGTGGGAATATCCCGTGAATGGGTGAACATATCTATAATAGTTCAGATACCCAAAAATCACTAAGCATAAAATCATGAGGAATTATAGACAGATAATCACATGGATATTTAAGAAAAATTGTAATAAAAAAAATCTAGATTTACTCATAGATGGAAAAAAACTCAAGTTATGGTGACAACCTTATAACCATCCAATAATTTCTAATAAAAGGTTCATTATAAAACTCATCCAGAAGAAAAAAAACCATGATTAAGATAGAACTAATGGAGTCCATAAGATGTTTCAATCTCATCAGGTCTCACTAGAAGATATATGTTCTCGAAAACTGAATAAATCGATGCATAGAAGGAGATCACACCCATGATTTTGGATATACCGAACACCTAGCCATAATTAACTCGCTATATAGGGGATGCCAACTTATGTATTGATGGATACAAAGATTCTCAAAACCCCAAACAGGGTAGACGATGATGATAAGGGATCTCACTACAGGACTCACTAAGGTATTCTAACTACTATATCTACGATTGAAGTTGACCATAGAGTATCACCAACATATTAAAAAGATGATAATTTATAAAAAAACCCTTAGTTAAAGGATCAATGGAATGCAACCTCAAAACATTATCTAAGATAATGGGAACAAGGCCTCCAATATATATTTGAAAATTTTCATAACTATTACTATAAGTAGGTGACATACCTCCTACGCACTAGATATACCAATTTATCAAGACCCATGAATGTTTTCACATCTTTTTACACCCATCCATTCCTATGTACTTGGACAAGTTTGATTACCTGGATCTACCATTGTACTATAGGTCTAACCATGTTCCAATCCCTGTGTATGGATGTATACTCCCAGAGTACACATAGAGCTTCCAGTTTAGGTCACACATGGTGTGACATAGGTCACATGTCATGTGATACTTATATCCTATGCAGAAACCCTTACACCGCTACCTAGGGACAGTAAAACATGTATTTTTTGAATTAAAGATGGGGTATATTATGAGTTTCTAAAACCCATAGATCCTCACTTTGATTCTTCCACTGTAGTAAATGTTCATAATTTTCACCGTCAAACACACCAGAGGTGGACGATTTTTCCTAACTGATATTTGATATCACTATTTGAAGGAATCCATTTATTCGATCTATATGTGAAAACTATTGGACACATATCTAAGTCATTGCACATCAAAACCCTCACAAATAACCCTGATCTTTTCCTGATACACCATCATATCTCAACCCCATCATCAATCCAATCCCGGATCTATTGTATCAATATGTTTTTTCTTGAAATCATGGTGTAAATATTGATCACCAGGTATTATCCAAAGCATAGTTCAAATACATTATCATTGTTCAAGAAAAGAATAAATGTGGAATAAATTAAAGAAACACCTATATGAGGAATAGACCTTAACCATTATTCTTGTTGGCCTCAATTCGATGTCGTTATAATGAAAGATAAAGAGTTATAAATAATTAATAAAAGAAATCCCATTTCCCATATAATATATTACCCATATATATAATGCAATCAATTTGACAATAAATTCAATAGTTGATTAATTTATATTATTAATAGGAAAAATTAAATGTGGATAAATCCACATAAAACGAACATAATACCATTAGATGGATTGACCACTATAATGGAATGAAATTCACCATATTCATTGGATATATCATCAATTTTCATTGGCATAAATTATCCTTGATCCATAATCATCATTTGGAAAGGATTCCTCCAATTCTATCTCTCAATTCACTAGGCTATTCTTCTAACATGTGGAATTGGTCAAAATCATGCATGCATGGAGAAATATTAGGGAACCTCATCACATTAATATAATTAGTTAATTGGTTAATTGATTGTTTATTCTGATGATAAATTTTATACAAACATCTAATGTCGTAAATGATTATTTCATGCCTTGTGTAAAACCCACTCTCTAAACTCAACAGTTGACTCAAATTTCCACTGAGAGTCCCTATTTTTGATTCATTCCTTTTTTCTATGAACACATTACTCATGTGAATTTAATATATTTAATTTATTTAAAACATCAATTATGGAATCATTGGGTCTTAGAGTCACTATTTTTCTGAGTACATGTTCTTGAAAATATTTCTAGAACTAATTGTTGATATTACATGATAAAAAACATGTTAAATTATCACAAAAATAATTTTTTATATACTGTAATGGAAAGAAAATATATAGAAAAATATGTGTATACTAATCATGAATCAATGTCTCCCACTCCTAGGTAATATCTTGAAGATTTCAGTGATTCCACTAGTCATTCACAAAATGAATTTCTTATATACTAACATTTGTATCCTTTAAATCTTCAAAATATAACATTTTCTCTATAACTATTTCTCTATCCTTGAATTCTAGCTCTCCCAACTTGATAATATGTGATAGTTCAGGAACATACCTCCTCAACTATGACATATGGAAGACATCATGTACCTAGTCTATTTAAGGGCGTAATGCCAAGTGGTATGCCACCTCACTAAATATATATATTATCTTTAAGGGGATGATTAATCTCATACATAGATTTCCACCCCTTCTAAATATCCATAACCCATGTCAAGGTCATAACCTGTGGTAGAAATGGTCTCCCTCCTTAATCTATGAATACCTACATCGTCTATATATATAAGACTTCTTATATATTTGTGCAGTCCTCATCCACTCTTGAAAGATATTTGGCTTCTCTATCATGGAACTCACCAAATATATGCTGATAAGTGTTGAATCACATCATTCAATCCATCATAGTGGTGACCTGTATGCTTTCCCATACAAGTACTCAAATCATTATATACCAATTGTGGAATGGTTGTTGTCGATGTACGCAAACTCCACCAATGGTTGGTGATCATCCCAACTACGTCCAAAGTATTACATGAAATCCCATAGAATTTCCTATAAGATATGAATGGAATACTCAATCTCATCACCAGTATAGGCATGGAAATTCATGCTCAAATGAAACTAGGTCCAAATATATAACTACCATACCATAAAAAACCATGATTGGAATTCAGAATCATTATCATAAATGATTGTATATGTATCTCTATGGAGTCGTATTATCTCCAGCATGTACTATAGACTTAATAACTGAACTAAACTCTTCTCTCGGATAACTAGGACATCTTTTCCACAACTAGATGTATCTCTAAGGGAGAGGTATAAAATTTCTTCAAAAAACTACCCACAATGTAATATATACCATCATTCATCCTATGAAAATTATAAAATTTGGGTACAACCGCGAAAGCGGCACACACGCAATGAAGAAAATTACATGTAAATCGCAAGCCCATGGACTTGTCCCCATGACCTGACCCTCACCCCCAAGCCCTAACCACCCCATATGAAAATTATAATGCGCTCATATCCTTCAGAAAATTATAATGCGCTCATATCCTTCAGAAAATCCACCAAGAGAATATCCATGGATATGTATGTATCTAGTGTCTCATAATTAATTTCTCCATTTTGATCATTCTTAACTATATATAGAAGTGGTGGGTTAATAGTAATCATATAGATGTAAGATTCACCATCCATATGCACTAAGGATAAATATAACTAGGAAATCTACAATAACACCACACACAATATAATTAAACAAGATCTCATGAATGGAAAATATTCTTCTGTGTTCCCCTTCCAAGAAGTATAGAAAATCTTAAAGTATTAATCCTAAAGAAAATAAAGCCATTACCTCTATCTCATGTTAAGATACTTTTGAGTGAAGAAATACTTCAGACTCACGTATTAGAATAGATGATAAAAAACTTACCTATAAGGTAGTGTCTACAAACCATTACTGTATGAACTATTAATCCTATATAAAGAAAATTTGTCATGTGGTTCTGCTCAAGTTATCTTCATTTCCCAAAAACATTATACCCCTTGAAGGTCAAATATGTTAATAGAGATGGTATTTTGTGAAATTGGGAAATACTCTCCTATGGTGACTTGGAAACCCAAGGAATACAATTACTCATGCTTAAAATACAAGGATATTACATCATATTATATATGGAAATTCAATAAATAATAAAAATATGTTCCTATTGATTGTAATAGTTTGGGGTCTTTGAAAATATGGAAACTATATCTTCTATCCCAAATAATGTTCTTCAAAATATACCATAATGATATCCACATTTTTTAGTTATACCTAAAACATTTCTTTATAATATGGGGAAAGGAAACAAAAGAAAGGAGGTAGCTTAGATTCTCATTAAGAGTAAATAATGGAAATGCATAAGCATAACATGATAAAAAAGGTATGGAACTTGATAATTACATTTTAAAATCATAAACTACATATTAGAGATCCTAATAATGATTGAATGTTAATAAGACATGAATCATAATAATATTAATAACAAAATACAAGAAATTATAACATTGAAATAAACCATGGAATTATAGAAAACTTGTAAGGACATAAAAACCCTATGTCAAGGAGGACTAATATGGACACTGTAACCTGTTAGGATTGGGTTAATCACCTATGTACCTGATTCAGGATTGGGATTCCCTCTTGCATACCATCTTATTTCAGTATTGATAATTCCTCTCGTTTATATGTTTTTTTCGAACATGAGATGTCCTCCTATGAACCATCTTGTTTCGGTCACGAAATTTCTTTTGTGTACCCTCTTGATTTTGGCTTGGTATTCCCTCTTGTGTACCCTCTTGTTTCAGGATTCAAATTCTCTCATGTGTACCATCTTTTATAGGGCTTGGTATTCCATCCTTTGTGCTGTCTTGTTTTGGGATTTTGATTTCCTCCAGTTTACCCTCTTGTTTTGGACTTTTTATGTCCTCCCATGTATCCTATGAGATCATAAAACATTTATCATTACCCTATACATGAAAGATAAATACGATTCATAAAAATCATTCCATAAAATCATAAATAATTTATAGAAAAAATTTGAACAGAAATATTGAATAATTTCCCAATTAAAGCATGTGTAACACCAAATGATGTTATCCTAGATGGGAAAAAAATTTGAATGAACTTTTGAAAATATTAGTTGAGGAAACTATCAGTTCTTCTTTTAAAAAAGGGTCCTTAAAACATAAAAACCATTCGAAATAAATTTTCATGAAAATAAAATTTTAATATTACAAATAAATATTTGAATACCTTTTGGAAACCATTTTATAAAAAACATATAAAGGGATCTTGAAAATGTTTTGAAAACCATTTTCCTAGAAAACATAAAAAAGGATCTTTAAAACATTGTAAATGATTTCTTATTTGAAAATAGACTTAAAAACTAACAATGGAAGATTTAAAAACTATAAAATAATTTTTAAATACATTTTCCTTGAGAATTATCTTCATGGATCATTTTAAAATATTTTTTGTAAATATTTTTGAAAACAAGGTTTTTGTAATAAAATGTATTTCTGACAAAAGAGTCAAATAAAGTTAGATATTCTAAAAAACATTTTATTAAATAACATAAGAACCAAATAATATAAAATGGTACATATACATGGATATATCATGATTAAAAAGAGTATAAGTAAACTCATGATCTTTCGTGAGATATTGACACTATGATTTCATCAAAAAAATCATCATCATTAATAATCTAAAAAAGGGATGAGATTATTTAAATAAAGGTTTACAAAATGGTTAGTTGGGATCATAATATTAATGTATGAAAAATAATTTTTGTGAAGTGAAAAATATCATGAAAATAAGTAATTTCATTGTATAATATCTCATTTGGAATCATATACACCTCGTTAAAGAACAGCAGTGTATAGCAAAACAAGTGTCTCAAAGAAAGGAATTTTTGAAAAAACTACATTGCCAATTTGTTAAATTTTGAAACATTTACATAATGAAATATAGATCATATAATGGATATGTAAATAAAAATAAATTTAAATATAATAATAATAGAATACATACATTGGAAGTATTCACACCATATAAATGAAATGGGTAGTGAATAAAGCATGTTTCACACTGAAATAGAATGGTGAGATTAAATTCCCTTACCACAAGTCTTTACTCTTGTCATACTCATTCCAAAATCATTTATAATAAATAAAAATTTATTATTTATATTTTACATAACAATATATTTTTCCCCAATACCATATATGGAATCATTAATTCTTCATATAACCCTATTTTTTATAAATTTCATGTTAAGGTTAAACTTTGAGTAATATTCGTTTTGTTTTTCTCTTATGTCTTAATGTGATATTTCACTTGTCCTTATACTTATATCACTATTTCTAAAATTTAAAACATGATATACATACCATTTATATTCAGTATATTTCTGTCACTAGAATATATAGAAAATATATGTATGATATGGAATACACCGTTCATGGAGATAGTAAGTCATATGTAGGCATTAATGAAGTTTCCAATTTAATTGTCTTATTTAATGAAAAAAAGTTAGTGAATATATATATATATATATATATATATAATTATTCCATTATCATTAATATATATTATATGTCATATAATTTCACTAAACCCATCTTTAATACATTTCATGTATTGTGGGAACGAATCACATCATTTTGAGGGGGCGGTAGTCCACACTACCTTAAATGAGATTATCATATTTACACCAAATATAATGTAAAATGATATGTGTTGTAAAAAGAATAAACTAGATAAAATACCTAATAAATATAATATATTAAATATAAAAACATTTTTCCATCATATTTTCATCCATTATATGTGGTAAAGGAAAAATGAACAATGATCGTTTAGTGAGGTGGCAGTTCACCATACACATAAACAGTTTGTTCGTTATCCATTATATGGATGTGTGTGTAATTGTATGTTGAAACCTTTGATTAAAATAATCATAGTATATTTAATATAGTTTTTATTTTATTAAGTCATTTAATAGAGATAGTTGAGGGGGTTAGAAGGAAAATAAATGAATGATGCCTGAGAGAAGTGATTATCTCTAAATCGGGTAACTCCTTTTGGTTTCTAAAAAGAGGCTTCCTTGGATTTATTTCTTCCTAATGAGAGGATTAGAGGAGGAATAAAGATATTTTGAGTAGTTTACATGGAATATATTTCCAAAAATAAGATTTTATATAGGTGTGACAAATATTTGTAGGTGGTGGCCATTTTTATTAATGGAAAAGGACTCACTTGGACTTTTTGAAAACAAGTTAGTTGTACACATTTTATTACATAAAAAGTTATAAGAAACCAAAAAAATCAATAATGAAAGTTTTATGGTCTAAATATGTCCATACAATGAGTTTTTGAATTGTTTATAGGTCGTGTGGCCAACTAAGAATAGAGTTTTGTCACTAATTAAGCTTAATTTTACATAATCACCATGATTAATTTTAGTCATTTGTTCGAATTTTTTTAGTCAAAATTTAACATGATCAAATTAGAATATAATTATTAAAACTATTCCAATTTATTATATCCATTGTTTAATTGAAATTAAAATATATGGAATAATTAAGAATAATGATGATCCTGCAGAAGAGACAAAATAACGAGGTTTTAATGTTGAAAAATGTGTAATAGTTTTTTATTATTATTCATTCAATTCCAATGATAAATTTACGACAATGAAATAAATTTTTTTAATAATGGAATAATTTAACAAATTTTACCTTAAATGAATTTAAAAATATAATTTTACAATAATAATTATTTAAAATAAAAGGCTGCAATTAATTTAAATTTATTATTTTTCACAATTCATAAAAAAATTATGTTTATCAGATTAATAACAAAATTCACTCTGAGATAACTTTGGAATTATAAATTAAGTAATGAATATTATTTTATGAAATTAATTTTTTATATGAGTGTACAATTAATTTTTTTTGTTCTTCACAGAAAGAAATTTAAAACAGTTTATTCAAGAAAATAATATTTTTTAAAATATGAAGACATTAAAAAAATATTTTTTATTATATATATGTTTTATTTATATTATACCATTACAAAAATATTTTTAATGTAAATATTACAATTTATTGTACTATATTTCAATTCCTGGGTTATAAAAAACACCTTTAAATAATTATAACAATAAAATGTTGTTTTGTAAAAACTCAATATTTCAGGTAACATAATCCAACACAATGTTGTCTATAGAACATTCTAAGTAGGTGATTTGAGTAGCGCATTCCATATCGGTGTTTCATATAGTACATTCCAAGTTGGTGTTGTGTGTAATGCAATCCAAGTCAATTTTTCATGGAGCACAATCCATATTGGTCATGTGTGAATGGAATTTTTTATTTATATTTTTAATATATATATATATATATCACTATTTATAATGGTACGTGAAGTGAAAAATATGGAAAATATTAAATTATTTCGAAAAAAATAAATCTAAAAATCTCTAGGTGTTAAATTTTACACCCCTCAAAATGAATTTCTCCCTAAATATTCATCTAGGTTATCAAATTTTTAATAATTGAATGTTTTATTAATTGAAACACTTATCATTAAAAATTTAATATTCAAACCTCCCTGAAAAAGGTAATCATGGAACCATAATGGTTACCAAAAGTTATAACTAGGCTCTGACCCTTTAGGATTCCCCAGTAAAAGGCATCATGATGGGAGAGGTATCCAAACAACCATATAAAGGGGTGCTTCATGCTCCTCCTTTGATGTGGGATTTCCATAATCCACCCCCTAAAAGGAACCAATATCCCTGATGACACAACAAATGGGAACTATCTCTCATAGTATTTGTAATGGCCCAGTCTAGCCCATGATCATGATGATGTCTACTTTAGTCCAAGCACACAAGATTTTTTAGTCCCTGTGACCTAGCCCTCAATAATTCTCCAAGATATGGCATTATCATGGGGAGGTATCCACACCACCATATAAATGGATACTTCACGCTCCACCTATTTTGATGTGGGATTACCATATTAACCATTGTAATGTAGTTACATGACTCCCCACTAAGATGGTTTCCAAACCAGTGGGTCACATAACCTCAGGACCGCCTCCCCGTACATCATAGGATGGTGGCTAGTAGCAAGGGTATATAGACGGTACTATGTGGAGACTATACCCTCTTGATTAGAGCTTGATAGTAGTTAAAAAAAGATAATTAATTACAAGAATAAGCAGAAATATGAAATAAATGAACAAATAAGTGAGATAGAAGATTAATATAATATTAGAATAAAAATTGTTTACCCCAACAAACAACATTGCATGTATGATATATTATGCTAGAAGTATAAGCGTTTCAAATTAACAAAATAAAAGGAAAACCAATGGTCAAATCCTCAAGAATCCTGAGTAACACACTAGTCATGTACTCCCTAGCCCCCACGTACAAATCACTACACTAAAAATGAATCAGAAGATATGCGATCAAGAATATCTACTCAGGTGTGAAACGGAACCCAAGCAGGGTGTGAGATATAAATATCAGTAGGCTAGTACCCATAGTGTCCGACCCAATTTATTTCATACAATAAAAAATAAATGAAAGTGTGGGAAACATTATAAATGAAAAATGATAAGAAATTAAATAATAGAAACCTGGTTTGTGATCTTAAAAAAACATTCATCACATACCACCTACTTTGGCCTAAGAATGATAAATATGTCTTTTGGTCGGTCCTCGTACATCAAAAAGGGTTACCCAAATAAGTACTAGAATATCCCACCGAGGAAGAATCACTATGAATATTCCATAATCATATTTTCTCTTCCCTAAGGCTAACTAAAACCTCACCCTCAGGAGTAACTAGAATCCCTCCCTCAGCTTTCCAAAATCTCACCTTTAAGAATAACTAGAATATCATCCATAGGCATCATGTGATTGCGAATCTATCCCTCAAGCATCCAACATAAACATATCATCTTCCCTCAGGCATTTAGTACAAATTCACATTTCCCTTAATTAGTACAAAAAAACACACCACACCCTAAGGCATCACGTTAAACATGAGTTGTATTCAAACAAACTCAACATGACAAACAATATCAAACCCAATGGTATCAACTACATTAACATCATAAAAGCTCAAAATATAATTAATAAATTCTCAATTCTAGTATAAAACATACTAGATTTATCACAATAAGATAAAATAGTCAATTTAAAAAAAATTACCATCTATCGACCAGTTCAGTTCAGCAATCTAGGTTCTTAATTATCATCAAAACAATATAAAACGTGATTAACTTACCCATCAAACCTATAATATTTAATATTCATTAACTAGATTATCCAATGTGATTCTACAATAAGAAATCAACCAATTTATTATTATTCCCCTCTAAAAGACTAATCCAGCAATCAAACAATTTATTAAATTTATTATAGGGATTTGAAGTTAACAAATGAAGTCTTAATAATTTAAATGGACAACACACTTATCGTTTGGCTACAGGTCTCTGCCTCCTTGTGTATCATCCCAATGGAATCTATGTGACAATTTTAAATGATCAATTATAATTTATTGGGGAATTATTTGATTTATTTAGTCATGTGAGGAATGAAATCATGATTAAATATATTATATATACATTAAAAAAAATATGGTAGACAAAAGGGATTTTATTTAGACAACCCACATCAATACAATTTAAATTAATTCAATTAAATAAAACCAATTTAATTGTTTAACCTTCAAAAATATATGTCATCATTTTAAACCAATGTTTTCTAATAATAATTTCTTATTAAATTAACACAAGGTGTGGTTGTTCTGCCCTATTCAGTTCAATTTCAATCAAACCATTTAATTCATGAAATTCAAAATATTTGGATATGAAAAATAAATTCACATTATTCAAAGGGGAAAATACAAACCTTCCACGTAACAAGAACAAAAAATAATGAATATAAAAATCTCAAACCCTAACTAAGCTTGATATAAAAAACCATGATTGCTTTTTGGCTTGAAGATAGTTCACCTCTAATAGTGGGGTTTTATTATAAAATAAGGACTTTTTTTGTCAAATAAACCATCTATCTTATTTAATAATTACTTCTAAATCACCATCGATAGAATTTACAAAAAACCTCATAGATAGAAAGGAATTAATTAATAGTGTGAAGAAGGTACAATAAATTAATTAAGGTATTCTAAAATTTAAAAGTTCATGGTAATCGATTCTACCTCAAATAGTAGACTAAGACAACACTCGACACTTTATTGATATGGTAGCAACCACTCACAACTACCCCACACCTACAAGTATATACACTTATATACATATACATATACACATATATCCTTCAATACAAAGAACGTATTCCCCTAGTTATGGGGGAATACATAAAAGGAAGATATATATATATATATATATATCTATGTATGTGTGTGTGAATCATTATGGACAATCTAAATTTACCAAAATAAATATAGGAAACATAAAAACCTAGTGGAAAGATTCAACACACCTTAATAAAATAAACAGGAACTTCAAAACAATTAAATTCACCAAATTAGAAGGTGTGAACCCAAGCAATGAAAATAGAATATAAGGACACAACCTTAACAATTAAATAATCTTGAGTAAGTCAGGAATTTATATTGAGGTTCTTTTCAGGTTTAGTGTTTTAGAGAATTATGATATAACTGTTGTAATACATCTCAGATATTACAAATTAGGAACTTATAATCTATTAATTTTTTTAAAATAATAAAACTCCTAAATCTCTTCATAGAAACCCTAAAATTTCCTTTTTTCATGTTACCTAGTGTATTGGTGAGCTATCTCGAGCTCACCAGACCTCAGTTTATCACGAAACCACCAGTATACATAAAGAATTACCATGAACCATAACATAAGAATAACACATAAAACAATCATAAAGGAAAGATAAAATTTCAACATTCCAATCACAATATATCATTTCCAGATATTGATATAATCAATCCATTTTCAGAAATATTTTTAAATACCAAAAAGTACAAAAAATTGAATATGGTATTTAAATTTGTTTTAACAAAACATTATGACTTCTATAGGAAGTCAAATATCAATTAATGCTTACGGCGATGGAATGGTCTTTGTCGCCACGTATGAAAAAAAAATTATTTTGTCATTTAGTATAATGATACATAAAAAAATACTCACTTTTGAAAACTGTTTAATGTAATTAAACATCAAGGGGTTGATTATACACTGTATAAAACAATTTCATGTATAAACGAAAATATGCCTTAGTGAAAGGAGATTGAGACGAAGTCCCTTACCTTGAGTCTGACTTGCCTCATTCGTTATTCATATTCCTGATTAATAAAAATTGGTTAATTTATAATTTATTAATAACTTTTTTCAATTTTATTATTCATTTTATATTACTTATCATCATGTTACAAAATTACATAATTTTTAAGTTCATATCGGCCGTTTTGTCAATATGCGGTACGTGAGTCGAAAATGAACTTGTTTTGATGTAAATTGTCCATGTAGTCAAAATTACATAATCACAAGAATATTATTCATGATTTATATATCATATATATCCATTATATATGTATTTAGAATAGTCCAAAACATTTTGAGATAAAAAATTAAATGCACCATTAATGGAGACGATTGGTCGTACGTACGCATGAATGCTGCTTTCATTTCTTTTTCATATTAAAAGAGTAAAAAATGATATATAGGTATATTATAATTTCAGTATAATATATATGTTATATAAGTTAGATATGTTCATAAACTCTATCATCTATATGTTCTGTTTGTGGCATGAACGAGTCATATCACTTTGAGGGGGTGGTAGTTAACACTTTCTCAAATAAAACTATCAAGTTTACACATTATGGAAAGCGTAAATGTATGTTGTAAATAAAAATTATAGAATCATAGATAAAAATAAATATCATATAGTGATAAAGTTAATTCATAATGTCTACCATGAGATGTGGTAGAGGAAAATTGAATAATCATCGTTTCGTGAGAAAATAGTTTTTCGTACACAGACACAATATGATTGTATCCATTAGATGGAGGTGTGTGTGAGTGTAGTTCTAATACATCTCATAACAACATTCTATTATATTGAGTATACACATGTTTTTATATTTTAAAATAGTAATAATATCATAGTTAGCTGAGAAGGAAAATAAAGGAAATAATTTGAGAGAATAAATTACCTCTAAATCGTGTAACTTCTTTTGATTTGATCCAAAAGGCATTCTTGAATTTCCTTCTTCCCAAGGTAAGGATTGTAGGAGGAATGAAGGGATGTTGGGAGATTATTTAAGTAGGTTTTAATGTTGCATGTGTCTTGATAGGTGTGGGTATGTGGGTAGAGTTGGTGGCCTTTAATAAGAGCGAGTATTGGCCCTTAAGGAATACATGAAATATTAATTTATTAAAAATTCAATTTTGATTAAAAATGGTGTAAAAAAATTTATTTAGAAAATAATATGATTTTTGTTCTAATATCAATAATCCAATAATTTTAATACAAGTTTGTAATATTTTTTATCCTTTTATTTTTTGTTTAACCCTTAGACAGAAACAATAACTATTACCATGTCTTCTTGTATTTTCATAATATATGGTTAATATTGTAACAATAAAATGACAAGAGAAACACATGTGGATCATTAATGACATTGGAAAAACTATATAAATCCATTACCCTAATCATATATTTTTAGGACTATTATATCACTTAATAAAATTGTATTTGTTTTCAAATCTCATTTATGTCAATTTTTACACTATTTAATAATTCATTTTTTAAAAGACATAAAACCATTATTCCTTCAAAAAAATATTAAATAAAATATAATATGCCAAAATCATCCATAAATTTATTTTATTTTATAAAAAAGTTAAATTTTATTTCATTTTAACATTTATAATATCATTCATTTGAATCTTTTATTAATATAATAATCACTGCATCATCATTGTGTCATAAATATATTTATTCATTTAATGTCTAAAAATGATAAACAAAGTTCCATATTGTAAGAAATATTTTTATCTTTATAATGACTATTTATAGTCAATGATATCTATTATATGACCCTATATTAAAATATATTTAGTAAAAAATACATGTTTATGTTATATTTCCCTTAAAATTTAAAATTATAAAATGTCATTTTAACACTCAATTGGCTCCTGAATGCCAAACATTCAGTCTATGGATTCTCATGGTCGTAAATATATTATCCAATAGGATTATAAAAAATTTTATTTTATTTTATATTTTTATAATATTATTTTATAGCCTTATTTACCCAATTTACCCTTTAACCATAGTAAATAAAAATAATTACTGAAGTTACTATTCACATTGTCAAAAAATAAAATTTACCTATTTAATCAATTTTGACCATATGATTCCAAATATGGAATACATTTTTCAAATTCAAAATACATAAATTATATTAATTAATTTAAAATTAATTCTCGTTGTCAAAACCAGAAATCAGGATTCTAAGAGGTAAAATTTACCAAAAGATTGACATGTGTTTATGTCCAATTTCAATGTGAATTTACTTATAATTACGAAAATGGAATTAAATGACAAAAATATATTCCATTAATACATTAAAACCATTAAATAATTTTATTTAACGATATAAATTATTTTGATTGAAAAATATTTCAATTAAAATTTAGCGTATTTTTAATATTCATAAAAATGTGATAGTTGTCAAAAAAATATCATAAATTAATCCAATGTTTATTTTGATTTCCCAATTATAAAAAATAATAATATTGTTATAAATAAAACATATAAATATGTCATCAAAGAAATTTTAAAATGGTTCTCCATCCAAATGTGGTAAAAATGCATTTCTAGAAAAATACATCTTTTATCTGAAAAATTGAATTTGTTCTTATATCACTTCTAGAAAACATTTATGATAAATTTTAAACCATACATTGAATATATATATCATAAATTTATCATTAAATAAATTTTTGTAATGATTTAAATGTCTTTATAAACACAATCATTCTCTTTTTAAATAGGCTTACAAAAAAACCCATCGTTTATATTCAATTGGATTTTATTTCCATTTCTGTTAAATTATTTATCCAATGAATCATTATTTAAACATTATAACCCATATTTTCATTTTATACTATTCATTACCACCATTCAAATGGTTAGGTTAAAATGGTAACAATTAAATAATAATATTTAGTTATTCTCTTAAGCAATATGTAGAGTGTTATATATGCAATTGAACATAGTGCTTATTTCTTAAAACTCAGGATGTTACAACATCTCCCCTTTTGGAAATTGTGTCCTCGGAATTTTAATGCTTGGTTCTATAACTTCCTTTATAATCCCACATAAAAAAGGTTAATAAATGTAAAGACCCTTAAAATTAAAGGGAAATTTTATTCTAAATTTTCTTTGGGATATTACAAGAATGCAGTTTCTGACGGCGCCTGATTCCGAGGCTCGGTGTGCCCAAAATCAAATTCTGAATTTTAGCTCGGATACGTTCAGTGAACGAACGAGCGGGTTTTTCTAACTTTTGAACCTGTGCTCGGAATCGAATTCTGAGGGCACCAATGGATTCGCATCGCTGGTTTTTTCTTAGGAACACCTTTCCTGGAGTTACGTTTTCACGGGAGAAGTTGATAAAAATTGTGGAAGTTAAAATAAAAATTTAACTACAATTTTTATTTTCTAAGTGGTTAAAACATTTGGGTGGAAGTTGGGGGAAACCACCCAACTTCCCATGGGAGGTTATGAGGGTGGTGGGGCCCACACGAACCCCACCCCTTTATATTCTCTAACTCCTTCAACTCACCTTTAATTTTGATAACTTAAGTTAATTAATTGGCGAGTTTAATTTGAATGTTTGAAATTCAAATCCTTAAGTTATGTTAATAAAATAAGTGTTGAACTTATTTTATTTTTGGGTTGGAGGTCTTGTTTCTTGAGAGGTTTGGAAGAAAAGCTAAGGGAGGCTTGAAGATCTTCGTCTTCTTCGTCAAAGAACAAGAAGAACGCGAAGAACACACCGATCTCCGATGAAGAACGCCGAATCCTCGGAGATCGACTACGCGATGTTGTGTACCACGATGCCAACGACGCCTTCTCCCGTGACGATTCTCCTTTCATGTCGCCTCTTTCCGCGATGGTTATTTCCGCAATGAACCTCCATTCAATCTACGCTCGAGGCAGCGGTTTATTTTATTTATTTTTTCGTGATTACATTCATCGCTTTCTTCCTTCCAAATTGAACCACATGTTATCGCAATAACGGGAGGAGGTCGGACCGCAAAAACACGGCCGACCCTCCTCCCCCTTGTTAGTTGATTTTTGTTGCGGCTCGTGTAAGGCGGCGCGATGCCGAAGCACCTCGTGGGAAATGTTAATGGAAGGGCGGAGAAGCGCGGTGCCATCACGTCGTGCCGTTGGAAACAAGCTAATCTGCGGCGCCGTCGTGCCATGCCGTTGAAGATGAACCAAATCTGCGGTGCCGTCGCACCGCGCCGTAGAAGACGAACCAAAGACGCGGTGCTGTCGCGCCGTGCCGGAGGACCACAAAAGCGCCGCGATCGGAGCGGGGCCGCGGCGGAGGGGCGGGGCGCCGTCGCGCCGCGCCGGACGAACCAAGGATGCGGCAGGTTCTGGGCCGCGGTATAGCAGGGGAACTGGCGGCCGGTACCAGTCCACCGGTGTCGGAGAAGGGGGGACCGGCCTTGCCGGTCCCGTGGCGGCAACAGCCGGCCAACCGGGGTGGGCCGGACGGACAGGGAAAAAGCCGAGGGTTACAAACCCCCGGCTGGCTAGCTGAGCGGCCCCATAATGGGGTCACGGTTTCAAAACGGGGGGTATGCCCCCCCCCCCTCATCAGCTCGGCCAAACGGCCGAGCCCCTGGTTGGTGCCCGCGCGCCGGGCCGGCTGCCCTGGCCGGTCCGCCGGGTCGTGCCGCGCTGCGCCAGCCGGGCCGGTCCATGCCCATGTCGCGCCGCGCCGCGCCAGCTGGGCCGGGCCACGCCCAAGCAAGCCGGACCTGGACCCAGGACTGGTCTACCCGGTTCGGGCCGACCCAGAGGGTATAGGGTCGGGTCGGACTGGGCCCGAACCCCCTTTTTATCGGACTGTTTCGTTCTTTTGCCCATAACATGGGCTTCAGACCTCCGATCGACGCACCGTCAGTGGATATGGGATCCTTGGAACGAGACGGTCGTTTGGATATAGTAAACTCAAGGTTTCGGAGTACTTTGGGTTCGGCCGGTTTGGTTCGTACATGAAACCAACCGGGCCCTCAGAGCGGAAACGCTTATATCTTGAGGTCCGGACGTCCGATTGATGTGGCGTCGACTTTGTTGGATTCCTATTGGGGAGACAGAACTTTTGGCATACTTCGCCCGAGGTTTGGACATAGTTGGAGTATGGTCGGGTTGAATTACACCTGAAATCCAACCGGGCCCCTAGAACGGAAAACCTAATATCTTTCAGACCGGACGTCTGTTTGAAAAACCGTCAGCGGCGTTGGTGATCACGTCGAGAAACGGTCCCCATGAGTATACCCTAGAGAGATCGGGGTACAGTTGAGATACGACCGGGTTGGTTCACACACGAAACCAACTGGGCCCCTAAGACAAAAATGATAATAACTCACAGACCGGGCGTCCGATTGACGCGGTGTCTATTGCGTTGAGACCCCTATGATGAGGCGGTTCTTTGAGATAATTCTACATGGGACTTGTGATACATGGAGTATCAATCTGTAGCTCTTGGAGCGGACCCTCCCGGAGACGAGCATACAGAGTACGGAGACCGTGTAGCTGGCTGTGACTGATGACTGCTTGTCCGATTCGATTTAGAGTGACTTGCATAGCCCAGTGGGGAGCACTACTTTGTGAGGTGTCAGACCCATAGTGGAGGAACACTACTTTGTTAGGTGGCAGACCTGCAGTACTCGACAGGAGGAGTACCTCTGTAGGCTATCAGGGGGAGCACTACTGTGTGAGGTGACAGACCCATGGCGGAGGAGCACTACTGTGTGAGGTGGCAGACCCGCGGTACTCGATAGGAGGAGTATCTCAGCAGTCTTAGGTTAGTGAGAAGTACCTCGGAGTTGTGACATGATCACTGTACACTCCAGAGACGGGCTCATCTGCAGTTATGGTTTCGATAATGAAAATCCTGGTTTGAGATGAGTCTATGACCTTTGTGTTTACCTCATGATTGAGATGGGCTACTTGATAACTTAGGTATATGTATGGTCTTATACCTAAGTAGAGGTTATCTATTGAGATCTTATTTGTGGTTATCCTTGTTGGTTTTAGAGAGACCTTGAGGGTCTCGGGGTCCCTACTGAGTATCTTTATACTCACCCCTGCACGGGCTATGCCCGCACCTCGTTGTGTTGGTTGCAGACAACGGGCAGTGCTGACGGAGGCCTAGTGTTCGAGGACTGGACGGTACCCAGAGGTGGACCACACGACGAGTCAATATCATGAGGTTGACTTCACAGTGAGACGACACTCAGAGTAGGTTGACAGGAAAGAGATTTGTGGAGGCTATCTGTACCTACCCGTCAGGTAGGATCTGAGGAGGACGACCGAGGAGCTGCTTCCTTTCTTCCAGCTGTTGTCTTTTCTGTTGTACATTCGTTCAGTTATAGTTGTACTTTCAGTTGAGTTTGTATTCTATCCCATTTACTTTTCGGCACTTTCTTTTGTACTTAGTATTTTTCTTCCGCTTGTACTCTGTTGTGTTTAGCTTACTTTTATAAAGGCAATGCCTTCCCAGTTATCGGGGTTTACGCCTTTGGTGCTAGTCGCCAGCCCCTGGCCTATGGAAGGCGGGCTTGGGGTAGTCACAACACGGGCCCCGAGGACGAGTCGTGACAAATTTGTATCAGAGGAGTCGGTTCTACCGCAGAACTAATAACTCTGATATTTTTCTTTCTGTGAAGCGACAGTGTTAAGAGTACCGAGTGTGGTTTTTAGTTTAGGGAGTCCAGTGTTGGTGCGGGTGGCCGACGTATCCATACACCAGGACCCTGACAACTGATTTCTGACTTTGTGCATGAAAACACAGATTGCGTGTGTGTTTCCAGAAGTTTTTAAAAGTTATATCAAACCAGGTCAGCTCACCAGGTATAATCGTTTGACCGTGTCATGTTTGTTTCTTTCAGGATGCCTCCCCACGGACGACAAACTAGAGCCCCAAGAGTTATTCGTACTGACAGCCCGCCGAGCGACGTGGCCTCAGTACAGGGCCATATCCTAGTTTAAGCACTAGCGGAGGCACCAGCGGTACTACTACCCATTGGGCCACCGATGCCACCAGCCCCAGCAGCAGAGGGTGCACGTCGCTTGAGCGCACTGCACGAGTTTCAGCGCCAGAGGCCACCAAGGTTTAGGGGAGAGACGGACCTGCAGGTGGATGAGGATTGGCTGGAGGTTGTGGTGAGAGTCTTTAGGGTAGTGGGGATTCCAGTAGACTTCATGGTGATCCTTGCTTCCAGCCTTCTTCAGGCAGTAGTAGGCAGATGGTAGAGCCTGATGCTCCAGATGCATGATGAGGTGACACTTCTATGGGAAGAGTTTGTACCAGCCACCCTTCGAGCGGTGCGTATACAGGAGCTACTTCAGCTGCGGCAGGGCAGCATGATAGTGGCGCAGTATTCAGCGAGGTTCACAAACCTCTCACGCTACTCCACAGATATGGTACGAGACCCGTTCTTCAGGGCCCGAACCTTCGAGCGGGGCTCAAGCGAGAGATTAGAGCTTCTGTTGTTTCTCACAACATTCCGACGTAGACAGGTGTGTTGGAGAGAGCCCTCTTAGTGGAGAGTTTCCTTGCTGAGCAGTCTCCAGCAGCAGGAGCCACCACTAGCCGGCATGTGGCCGAGTCTTCTATAGGAGGAAGTAGACAGATGACGCAGAGGTCCAAGAGGACCAGACCTACAAGTGGTCGACCGCATGACTCAGGGTCGGTAGTGCGAGGAACCAAGGGGAATGACAGAGCCATACCTGCCATGTAGTGTTACTCCTGCGGCAGGATTGGTCACATGGCACATGACTGTCCGACCTGCCATGCAGATGACCAACAGTTTAATGAAGAACCTCCCAAGCAGAGGCAGAGGTTCGATCAAGGCGGACTGCTAGGAGCTGAAGGCCGAGGGAGGGGAGCTGGCCATGTAGCTGGAGGTGGAAGACGCTTCGAGGTGTTACCACAACCACCACCACCACGAGGTCCATCCTAGCCGTAGGGAACAAGTGGACATGGGAGAGCTCAGCTTCAGGAAGCAGAATCTTACGACTATGGAGCTCCGGAAGCGAGTGGACAGGAGCGGAACTAGAGGTTTCATTTTATTCTTTGTATATCTAGTTCCATGTTGTTGTTGTTACATTTGTGTCTTTGTTCCATGAGCTACAATAATATAAAGACACTTACCTTTGTGAAATTTGCTTCCTTTTTTTGAGTACTAAGTGGTTCCGGTTTAAACTGTTGACTTGACCCTCACTTTCGAGATTCCTACTAGAAGAGACCCAGTGACCTAACGCTGATGCCGACAGTGTGACTTGACCCTTAGAGGAGAGAGTGATGTTTGGATCTCTTGGTAGTAACGTGAAGGCCTTAAAACATCTTCCATGGCATGAATACA
Organism: Viscum album; assembly: GCA_963277665.1. Classification (NCBI taxonomy): domain Eukaryota; kingdom Viridiplantae; phylum Streptophyta; class Magnoliopsida; order Santalales; family Viscaceae; genus Viscum; species Viscum album. Next base: position 1,277,409,170 of record OY728152.1, read on the forward strand.
TCATTCATGTCTGGACTGACTGTATTAGACAAAGAACGTGGTTCATCCAGGGGATGAGACTAGATTTCTCTTATCGGAAAAGAAGAAATCATAGCAACTCTTGTGGGACCAGAGAAGGTCCAGGTCACCCAAGAGAAGATGAGGATAGCTTAGAGCCAAAAGAAGCCATATGCTGACAGGAGGCAGAGACCACTAGAGTTTGAGGATGGCGACCACATTTTATTACGGGTCTCACCGCGATGTGGAATTACAGAGATGTGGCCAAGGCGACAAGTTATCTCCAAGGTTCAATGGACCTTTCTAGGTCCTCAGCAGGGTAGGAGAGGTGGTTTACCGCTTGACCCATCCACCTCAGTCGCACCAGGTGCACGAAAACTTCCATGTATATCAACTGAGGAGATACGTGCTCGACCCTTTGCATATCATCGACCATGGGGAGCTGGACTTGGGCGATGGGGTGAATTCCTCAGAGGTTCCAGTGGGGACCGAGGATCAACAGGAGTGGATCCTACAAGGATGGTCGATTCCTCGAGTGCACTTTCTTTGGCAGCACGGGAATCTCTAGGTAAGCACATGGGACTGGAAGGCTCAGATGCGTGCTCAATACCACTTTTGTATCTCTAGTCCGTGTTTAAGCTTTACGAGGACGTAAAGCCCTGAGGTGGATGTAATTTAAGGACTCATAAATTTCAAGGGAAATTTTTTTCTAAATTTTATTTGGGATTTTACAAGAATGCAGTTTCTGACGGCGCGTGATTCCGAGGCCCGGTGTGCCCAGAATCAAATTCTGAAGTTTAGCTCAGGTACGTTCAGTGAACGAACGAGCGGGTTTTTCTAACTTTTGAACCGGTGCTCAGAATCGAATTCTGATGGCACTGATGGATTCGCAACACTAGTTTTTTCTTAGGAACACCTTTCCAGGAGTTTTTTTTTCACGAGAGAAGTTGATAAAAATTATGGAAGTTAAAATAAAAAATTTACTTCAATTTTTATTTTTTAAGTGGTTAAAACCATTGGGTGGAAGTTGGGGGAAACCACCCATCTTCCCATGGGAGGTTATGAGGTTGGTGGGGCCCACAAGAACCCCACCCCTTCATATTCTCAAACTCCTTCAACTCACCATTAATTTTGATAACTTAAGTTAATTAATTGGTGAGTTTAATTTGAATGTTTGAAATTGAAATGGTTATGTTATGTTAATAAAATAAGTGTTGAAATTATTTTATTTTTGGGTTGAAGTCTTGTTGCTTGAGAGGGTTAGAAAAAAAGCTAAGTGAGGCATTAAGATCTTCGTCTACTTTGTTAAAGAACACGAAGAACGCGAAGAACACGAAGAACTCACCGATCTCCAACGAAGAATGCCGAATCCTCGGAGATCGACTACGCGATGCCGTGTACCGCGACGCCAACGACGGCTTCTTCCGCGACGATTTTCCTTTCGCGACACCTCCATCCGCGACGGTTATTTCCGTGACGAACCTCCGTTCAAGCTACGATCGAGGTAGGGTTTTATTTTATTTATTTGTTTGTGATTACTTCTGTCGCTTTCTTCCTTCCAAATTGAACTGCCTGTTATCGCAATAACGGGAGGAGGTCGGACCACACAAATACGACCGACCCTCCTCCCCCCTTATTTGTTGATTTTTGTTGCGGCTCGTGTAAGGCAGCGTGGTACAGAAGCATAGTATGGGAAATGTTAAAGGAAGGGTGGAGAAGCGCGACGCCATCGCGTCGTGCCGTTGGAAACAAGCTAATCCGTGGCGTCGTCGCGCCGCGCCATTGAAGAGGAACCAAATCCACAGCGCTGTCACGCCGCACCGTGGAAGACGAACCAAAGACGCAGTGTCGTCACGCCACGATGGAGGAACAGAAAAGCGGTGCGACCGGAGCGGGGCCACGGAAAAGGGGCGCGGCCCCGTCGCCCCGCGCCGTACGAACCAAGGTCGTGGCCGGTTCCGGGCTGCGGTAGAGCCGGGGAACCAGCGGCTGCTACTGGGCCGCCGGCGTTGGAGCAGGGGGGACTGGCCTTGCCTGTCCCGTGGCGGCAACAGCCGGCCGGATAGGGAAAAAGCCGGGGGTTACAAACCCCCGGCTAGCCAGCTGAGCGGCCCCATAATGGGGCTACGGTTTTAAAACAGGGGCAGGCGCCCCCCCCCCCCAACTCCGCTCAGCCAAACGGCCAAGCCCCTGGCTGGCGCCAGTGCGCCGGGCCGCCTGGCCGGGCCGCGCCAGCTGGGCTGGGTCACACCCAAGCGGGTTGGACCAAGACCCAGAATGGGTCGACCGGGTTCGGGCCGACCCAGAGGGTATCAGGCCAGGTCGGACCGGGCCCGAACCCCCTTTTTATCGGACTGTTTTGGTCTTTTTCCCATAACATGGGCTTCAGACCTCCGATCGACACACCGTCAGTGGAGATGTGATCCTTGGAACGAAACGGTCGTTTCGATATATTACACTCAAGGTTTTGGAGTACTTTGGGTTCGGCTGGGTTGGTTCGTACACGAAACCAACCGGGCCCTCGGAGCGGAAACACTTATATCTTGAGCTCCGGACGTCCGATTGACGTGCCGTCGACTTTCTTGGATTCCTCATGAGGAGACAGAACTTTTGGAATACTTCGACCAAGGTTTGGACGTAGTTGGAGTATGTCCGGTTTGGATTGTACCCAAAATCCAACCGGGCCCCTAGAACGGAAAAGCTGATATCTTTCAGACCAGACGTCTGTTTGATGAACCATCAGTGGCATTGGTGATCACGTCGAGAAACGGTCCCTATGAGTATACCCTATGAGAGTTCGGGGTACAGTTGAGATACATCCGGGTTGGTTCACACACGAAACCAACCGGGCCCCTAAGGCGAAAAGGCTAATAACTCACAGATTGGGCGTCCGATTGACGCGTCGTTTGTTGCATTGAGACCCCTATGATGAGGTGGTCCTTTGAGATACTTCATAGTGGGACTTTTTATACTTGGAGTATCGACCTGTAGTTCATGGAACGGACCCTCTCAGACACGAGCATACAGAGTACGTAGACCGTGCAGCTGGCTGTGACCGATGACTGCTTGTCCGATTCGATTCGGAGTGACTAGCATATCCCAGTGGGGAGCACTACTTTTTGCGGTGGCAGACCCATGGCGGAGGGGCACAACTTTGTGAGGTGGCAGACCTGCGGTACTCGACATGAGGAGTACCTCTGTAGGCTATGAGGGGGAGCACTACTGTGTGAGGTGACAGACCCATGGCGGAGGAGCACTACTGTGTGAGGTGGAAGACCCGTGGTAGTTGACAGGAGGAGTACCTCAGCAGCTTAGGTTAGTGAACAGTACCTCGGAGTTGTGACATGATCACTGTACACTCCAGAGACAGGCTCATCAGCAGTTACGGTTTTGATAATGAAAATCTTGGTTTGAGATGAGTCTATGAACTTTGTGTTTACCTCATGATTGAGATGGGTTACTTGATAACTTAGGTATATGTATGGGAATATACCTAAATAGAGGTTATCTGTTGAGATCTTCTTTGTGGTTATACTTGTTGGTTTTAGAGAGACCTTTAGGGTTTCGGGGTCCCTACTGAGTATCGTTATACTCACCCCTGCACGGGCTATGCCCGCAGCTCATTGTGTTGGTTGCAGACGACGGGCAGTGCTGACGGAGGCCGAGTGTTCGAGGACTGGATGGTACCCAGAGGTGGACCACACGACGAGTCTGTATCTGGAGGTGGACTTCACGGCGAGACGACACTCGGAGGAGGTTGACGGTCAAGAGCTTTGAGGAGGCTATCTGTACCTACCCTTCAGGTAGGATCTGAGGAGGACGACCGAGGAGCTGCTTCCTTTCTTCGAGCTGTTGTCTTTTATGTTGTACTTTCTTTTAGTTTTAGTTGTACTTTACATTGGGTTTGTATTCTGGCCCATTTACTTTTCAGCACTCTTTTTGTACTTAGTGTTTTGCTTCTTCTTGTTCTCTATGGTGTTTAGTTTACTTTTATAAAGGCAATGCCTTCCCAGTTATCGGGATTTACGCCTTTGGTGCTAGTCTCCAGCCCCTGGCCTATGGAAGGTGGGCTTGGGGTAGTCACGACACGGGCCCCGAGGACGGGTCGTGACAATAAAACTACCACTTTAATATAAATAATTAGAATTAAAAAAGGTCACATGAGATAACACAAACTAGGATTACATGTAGGAAAACATGGAAACGGAATAAAAACTAACTATCTTGTTATAATGGATATTGATGGAAAACATGATCAAGAGAAAGATAAACACCAGAAAAGAACAAACTTATGATGGGTTAAATGGTCTTTGATATCATATTATGAAATGTAAATGGAAAGTGTTTTTATTTTAATATCATTTTCATAACGTTGGGTATTTTATTTGTGAGATTGACTAAGAACATAATTATATATAAATATTTTTTTCAATTATAGTTTCATAATTTAATAAATATATACCACAAATTCATCTTTTCACCAAATGATTAGTATTCAATATGACTTGGTCGCACATGAAGTACTAAAATCACCAACTAGATAATCTCATAATCAAAAAAAAGAACTATATTTTCCCCCTATCTTTTAGACATTAACCAAAAAATGATTAGTTCAAGATCAGATAATCCCCTAAAAAGAATAATCATTTATAAATATATTTAATACTCATAATTTAAAAAAATGCCAATGTTCAACCAAGAGCATTCAAAAAATAATTATCCATATAATTACTCAAAAAAGAATAATCTAAACTAAAAATTAGAACCCAAAATTCAGAAGGATTTTACCACATTGTCTTACACGATAAATATTAACATTTATCTCCAAATAACATCAACTACTCATAATGTCTCATGCATAAATGTAATTTACCTAATAACATGATATTCGTGAAAGATTAATCATTTCCATAAATAACCCAAATCATCATATGTCCACAATAAAAATAAATATTCTTCCAAAATAAAATTTAACCATTAATCCTCAATTAAAATCCCATAGTTTTCTGTTTTCCTCTGGCATATAGTATTCCCAAAAGTTTTATAATCTTCCAAAATAACATTTATCACTTTATAACCAAATAATTTTCTTATACTAAGGATATCTAATCGATAAAACATAATTTCCATCACCCAACTTATTCTAGATCCAAATAATCATTTAACAAAAAATAATAAGTCATACTAACCTGGGAATTCATGTAGGCTTGTGGTAGGTGATGGGCCCTTGTCGCCCTTTGATTTTGGTTTCGATTACAATGACCATTCTGGACATGATGATTTGTCACTCATCTTTTGGGTTTTCACTTTTTATGAAACTCAAAAATAACCCTAACTTTTTTTAACCTCATAAGTCATCTCATACCTCTCATTTTCATCCCAAAACGTAATAACCCATAATTGCCTCAAATTCAAGGATTATATAAACCTTAATAGTTGTTTATAACTATACCCCCAAAAGAAAATATAATTCTACATCAATTTAAATTTTAAAATAACAAACATAAGGGTTATAAATAGTATATTTCTTACAAGGATAACCAATTATTAATATATTTAAACGTATCATCATCCATAGATCAAACACAATACTTCAATTCCTAAAATTTAGACATCTTAATCATCGAACATTCATCACAATAATTTATCCATGTTTTTTCATCTTATTCTTTTATACTTATTTCCTAGAAACAAAATCATTCAAAATGTCCTAATATTCAATAATACTGAAACATGAGCTAATAAATAATCCACCCCTTTCACATGTCTTTTTTAGTTTACTCATCTTAAATTGAAATCGTACTAGGTATTGGTAAACATATATTTTTATGGTCTTATAGATCCTATTCTTGAACCTTCTTCATTGGAAATCTATTTGTGCATTGATCATGGACACCACATTTAAAACATTTAATTGATCCCTCAGAAATAAATTCATTCCCTTTCACGGAGTAATTTGAATGATTCCTTTTTCCATTGAATGTTATTGCTTTATGACATACATTTACACATCTATTACATCTTTCCATACCCTTGAAACATTTTCCAAGGTGAATATTTCCTGATTCTTGACACATAGGTTTCTGAATATATAAACCTTTACAAATATTACCAAAACATCCATAGATATTTTTTCTCACATATATGATGCCTTATAAAAATTACCAAGGTTCAAATGGTAAATTAGGACATCAGATAGTTGGTTACAAATAATGATAATATTTTTCATTATATATCTTACTCCATTAAGTTTCTTATTCAGAAAACCAACACAGTTTCTTTCATATCAATTGTTACATTGGTGCCTGCTAGATCTAGAAATTTATTGAAACCAAAAAGTTAAATGTGTGTATATTTGTAAAATCATCATATACTATCTTATAATAAGAGGAAATACATTGATATACTTTTTCATGTTATCGTATACTCATTCAATTTATCAAAAATGAATATTAATTTCTAAAATGCTAACCATTTGGTTATATGAAAAATGTCACTTATTCATAAATAACCCCTTAACCACCAAAATTTATCTAAACAGACCTCTGATACCAACTATAAGGCCTGATCCTTAAACATTACATAATAATTTGTTATGTAAAGAATTCATATTGAGGATATTTTTTGGTTTATATTTTTATAATAATGTGTTAGACCTATTAAATTACAAATCAAATATTACAATGTAGACACTTGAACTATATCTAATTTTTTTTCACAATAATAGTATTCCATCATTAAAAAAAGAATTATTTTCTAAATAAAAATCACCATGAATTATTTGTTTCTACTTCCCTTACTGATTCCCTGTGAAAAACATTTCAAAAACATTGGATGGGCATAAAATGATCAGTATGGGATATAAAATATGGAAAGAAAACATTAGTCCCGGTATACATACAAATCAATGAAATCATACTTTTCAATAATAAAAAATAAGCTGATTAATATACCTCATGAAATCATTTGATTTATGAATAACTAAAAAAATCATAAAGGTAACTTCTGGAATTCCTAAAAAACATACATTATAGCTTTCACAGAAACATACAGAGTAACCATCATGGTTACATTTGGAATACCCATCAAAGTATATTCCATAAATCTCTTATGAGGAACCTTAACTTTTAACTCCCTCATGTTACCCAATGAATTGGAGAGCTATCTTGCACTCACCCACCCATGGTTTATCAAGAAACTGTACATATATTTAAACAATTCCCAATAACCATAACATTATCATAACACATAATACAATAATAATAGAAAGATAAAATTTACACATATCAATCAAAATATATCATTCAAAGATATTGATATAATCCATCCATTCTAAAAAACGGTTTTCATTACTGAAATACCTTAGAATGTAATATGGTATTTACTTTTCTTTTTACAAAGCATTACAACTTGTAGTGGAAGCCAAATATCAAATAATGCTCACCATGTTGGAAAGGTCATTGTCACTTCCTACGTTAAAACAAAACATTCCTTATAACTTTTAATTATACACTTTATAAGAAAATATTCCCATTTGAGAACTGTTGAATGAAATTAAATGTAAAAGGTATAAGGACTCAGCCTTAAAACATTACATAATCTTGAATTAAATGAATAATTCACATTGAGGGTCTTCTCAGGTTTAGAGTTTTAGATAATTAGGCCATAACTAATGCATAAAAACATGAATATTACATGTAGACAATACTACTTAGTATCCATTTTATCATAAAATAAAAACTATTGAAAAGAAACATGTCTAGTTCCATGTTTTAGACAACACGAATTTTCCTTGATCCATTTCTTGACTCTATTTATCTTTAACTCCTGTGAAACACATTTAAAAAACTTGGGATGAGCATAAAAATCTTAGTAAGGGTTATAAAATATGGAAAGAAAACATTATCCCATTAATAATAACAAATCAATGAAACCAATACTTTTCAATCATAACATACCTTAATAAATCATAAGATTTATGAATAACACATATAAATCATAAATAATAAAGGTAACTTATTGCATTCATAACATACTTACATTTTAGCCATCACAGATACATAGGGAGTCAAATTTGGAATACCCATTACAGTATATTCCCTAAATCTCTTAGGAGAAACATTCACGTTTACCTCGGTCACATTACCCAATGCATTGGAGATCTATCTCAGGCTCACCCGCCCTCAGTTTAACACGGAACCACCCGTATACGTAAACAATGCCCAATAACAATAACATAACAAATAAAAAAATCATAATGGAAAGATAACATTTCCACATTCCAATTACAATATATCATATCAAGATATTGAAATAAACAATGCATTATAAAACCATTTTCATAACCATTTAAAACATTTAATAAATAGATTTTTGAATCAAAGTGTCCCATACCACTTTGAAGATTTTAAAGAAATTGACATTTTAAAACATTAATGTCCATATAAATAAATCTCAAAACCATTTTAAAAACATGAACATTGTTGATAAATATTTATAAGAATAAATCATTAAAACATTTAAAATAATATTTTAGTTAAAGTGTTTTTAACAAAATGAGAGACATTTCAATACAAATAATTGAAGAATAAATTTTAATCCAAACATTATAATATCATGAGAATAAAGGGATTCATTATATAATATTTCAAAAGACAGTATATACACCATATAAGAGTGAATTGGTGCATAACAACAATGAAGTCTCAATGGAAATGTAAATTGAGATAAAATCTCTTATAGAGATGGTATCCTTAAATTAAGGATAAATCAATCACATAATTATGTGTGACCAATATAAATACACCCAATATAAGTGGATATTAAGTGTAAAAAAATCATAGGTCATTCAAACATATTAATAGGATGACATATTCAAGAAGTACAAGTTGAACCCGAAGAATTGAAATTGGGTTAAGAGGTTCCCTTATAAAAATACGACAGTCTAACGACGTCACTTTAAAATACAGAAAATGAGTTGATGGGATTAAAAAGGTAATATCATCACTTGGATATAATTTTTTCATCCATAAGTATATATAAGAACATATCCAAACATAATAAGATGTAAATTAAAAGACATAATGAAAAGAAGTCTTTTAAAAAGAGGAGGGTGAAAGGTTCCCTTGCCGATTTGGTAACTTTTGAAACATACAACACATGAAAGAAGGATCATAAAATAAAGATTAAATTACCCATAAACTAAATTTTATTACATAGGGAATACATTCGTGGGCAGTACATACACCACATGCAATAAATAAGTGGCGAACAATGGAAATCTCACAGATTTGAAAGGGAGATAAGAAATTCCTTACGAAAATTTGGCATCCTAACGGCCCCAGTTAAAACTTCCAAAAATGGATTGATGAGATAAAATAGGGTCTCTAATCATATGAACATAAAAATTACAGTAAGAGGAAAATGAAATAACATCCCCCAACATAAGAAAGAGGTGCCTAAAAGAAGTGACATAAAAGAGATTACTTAAAAGAAAACGAGAGGTAGGATCCCTTACCTCGTGTCCGAATTGAATTGATCATTCTTTAATATCCTGAATAATAAACTAAAGTTAATTTATACTTGATTAATAACCTTTTTAATGTTTATTATTCCTTTTATATCACTTATTAACATGTTATAAACACTATGTAATCATTTATGTTAATAATGTTCGTTTTGTCGATATTTGGTACTTGAGTCAAAAATGGACTTCTTATAATTACATGTTGTTCATGTGGTCAAAGGTTCATTATATCCAGAATGATATTCATGATTTATATATCATATATATCATATATATATCCAGTATATATATGTATTTATAATAGTACATAACATTTAGAGGTAAGAAATGAAATGCACCGTTCAGGGAGACGGTAATCTGTACGTACGCATGAATGCTGCTTTCATTTTTATTTCTTATTTTAAAGGAAACAAAAAATAATGATACAAAGGTATATTATGATTTTATTATAATATCATATATAATATCATTAACTCCATCCTTTATACATCCCACATAATACATTAACGAATCAAATCACTTTGAGGGGGCGGTAGTCCGCACTTCCTCAAATGAGATTATCGTATTTACCCACTATGGAAAACATAAAGGCATAATATAAATGGGAAGTACAGATGCATAAGGAAATAATAAACATAATATATATCATATATAAATATTGTGCCATCATAATGGCCACCATGAGAGGCGGTAATATGTAATTGAACAATCATTGTTTCGGGAGGCCATAGTTTTCCATCCACAGTAACATTATGTTCTTCATCCATTAGATGGAGGTGTGTGTAAGTGTAGATTTAATAATTCTTATAAAAACATTATAGTATATTGAGGATACTGTTGTTTTACAAAATAAAGAAATAAAAAGAGTTTAGGGGTTGGAGAAATAAAATACAAGAAAACAATTTAAGAGAAATCGTTACCTTAAATTTGGGTAACTCCATTTGGTTTGAACTAAAGGACTTCTTGAAGAGCCTTCTGCCTAAGGTAAGGCTTCTAAGAGGAGGATAGGGATGTTGAGAGCTTAATTGGTCAGAGGTTGGATGAGCCAAATGGCTTGAGAGGTGTGAGTAATTGCATAGAAGTGGTCTCTTTTTATAAGGGAGAGGAGGGATGTTTTAGGAAAGTGTTAAAACATTATTTTATTATATAATTATATTCGGTTTATAACGGTCCAAAAATCATTAAGATCGAAAATAAGATGACTCATAATCAAAATAAAATCATACAATCAGAATTGGACATGTTTTGGATAATATTTTAATCATTATAATCTTATTTACTTAAATAATTTATTAATGAGGTAAATACTGCATCATGGTTGTGTCATAAATAATTTAATTTATTTGATGTATAAAAATAATAAAAAAATACCATGATGTAAGATAGATTTTTATCTTTCCAATTAATATTTATAGTTTAAAATATAGCTTGTATAACCCCATGTAAAAATTAATTTACTAAAAGATATTTGTTTATTTCATTTTGGCCTTTACATTAAGTTAATTAAAATAAAGTGTCATAATAACTTTTAAGTGGCTCCATGGGGTCCCAAAATCGACCCAAGGATGTCCATGGTCGTCTATGACTCAACCAATAGGATTAGGACACCTGTTAGGGTAAATTAATATTATTTTTTTACTATTATTTACCTGATTTACCCTTTAACCACGATAAATAACATATTTACTATGGTAAATATTTGAAATCCCAAAAAATAAAATTTACCTATTTACACAATTTGAACCTCCTGATTCCAAATATGGAATCCATTTCTCCAAATTCAAAACACATAAGTGGCATAAATTAATTTAAAATTAATTCCCGCTTTCAAAATAAAAGGCGTGTTTTTAAGAAATATTAACTATCAAAAGATTGACAGTTGATTATATATAATTTAAATTTGAAATTTCTTATAATGACAAAAATTAGATTAAATGGTAAAAATATAATCTATTTACACTTTAAAATCAATTAAAAGGATAATCTAACCATAAAAATAAATTAGATTAAAAGGAACTTTTGAATTAAAATAAAATATTTTTCATTATTCATTTAAAAATGAACTTTGTCGGAAATATTCCAAAAATTTACACAAAGTAAATTTTGATGTCCCCATTCTGAAGAAGGATTTCATTTGGTCATGTAGAATGTATTAAAGTGACTAAAACTAGATTTAAAAAGGATTCTCCATTAAAAGACGATAAATCTGCCTTTTAATGTAAATTATGCTTTAAATTATATTTATTCACATTTTAAGCCTATAAAAATTATTGGATAAATGTAAATACATTTAACAAACATGTATAATCATATTTTAGTTAGTTTTGTTCATTACCACCTATACAACTACTAGGAGTTTACTACCATTTAAAATAATAATATTTTATTATTAGTGTGCAACGTAAGATTTCAAAGAAACCTGTTGTTGCGTATCGGGTATGCTATCAAACATAGCAACCCTTTTAAAGTAAAATTAATATTTAATTAAAAAATATTAATAAATACAAAATATATCTTATTCTTTATTTACCTGGGATGTTACTGTCACGACCCGTCCTCGGGGCCCATGCCGTGACTACCCCAAGCCCACCTTCCATAGGCCAGGGGCTGGCGACTAGCACCAAAGGCATAAATCCTGATAACTGGGAAGGAATTTCCTTTATAAAATTAAACAAAACACCACAGAGTACAAGAGGATGTAAAACACTAAGTACAAAAGAAAGTGATAAAAAGTAAATGGGCCAGAATACAAACCCAACTGAAAGTATAGCTACAACTGAACAAAAGTATAATAGAAAAAGACAACATATGGAAGAACGAAAGCGGCTCCTAGGTCATCCTCCTCGGATCCTACCTAAAGGGTAGGTATAGATGGCACAGCTCCTGGATCATCCACCACGGAACCTACCTGAAGGGTAGGTATAGATAGCCTCCACAACGCTCTCGCCCGTCAACCTCCTATGTGTGTCGTCTCGTCGTGAAGTCCACCTCCGGATACTGACTCGTCATGTGGTCCACCTCCAGGTACTGACTCGTCGTGTGGTCCACCTCTGGGTACCGTCCAGTCCTCGAACACTCGGCCTCCATCAGCACTGCTCGTCGTCTGCAACCAACACAACGAGGTGCGGGCATAGCCCGTGTAGGGGTGAGTATAACGATACTCAGTAGGGACCCCGAGACCCTCAAGGTATCACTAAAACCAACAAGGATAACTACAAAGAAGATCTCAATAGATAACCTCTACTTAGTTATATGCCCATACATATACCTAAGTTATCAAGTAACCCATCTCAATCATGAGGAAACACAAATATTATGAAATCAATGGATAACCACTACCCAGGTATATGCCCATACATATACCTAAGTTATCAAGTGTCCCATCTGAAACATGAGGTAAACACAAAGATCATAGACTCATCTCAAACCAATATTTTTATTATCGAAACCGTAATTGCTGAAGAGCCCCATCTCTGGAGTGTACAGTGGCCCTGTCACGACTCCGAGGTACTACTCACTAACCTAAGACTGCTAAGGTACTCCTACTGTCGAGTACTATGGGTCAGCCACCCAAACACAGTAGTGCTTCCCGCCGGGGTATGCCACCTAAACACAGTAGTGCACACCCCCTAATAGCCTGAAAAGGTACTCTCCGGATGAGTACCACAGGTCTGCACTGTCACACAGGTAGTGCTCCGTCCGCCATGGGTCTACACCCAAACAAAGTAGTGCTCCATCCACTAGGCTAGTCGACTCACTCCAAGTCGAGTCGGTCAAGCAGTCGTTAGGTCCTAGTCGGCTACACGGTCTCCGTACTCCGCATGCTCGTTTCTGGGAGGGTCCGGTCCATGAGCTATAGGTCGATACTCCAATTATCTCAATGTCCCATTAAGAATTATCTCAAAGGACTGCCGCGTCATAGGGACCTCAATGCAACAGACGACGCGTCAATCAGATGCCCGGTCTGTAAGTTATTAACTTTTTCATCCCAGGGGCCCGGTTGGTTTTGTATGCGAAACAACCCATCTGTATCTCAACTGTACCCAGAAATATCATAGGGTACACTCATAGGGACCGCTTCTCAATGTGATCACAAACGCCGCTGACGGTTCGTCAAACAGATGTCCAGTCTGAATGTTATCAGCTTTTCCGTTCCAGGGGCCCGGTTGGATTCATGTGCAATCCAACCCGGCCACTATCCAATTACATCCAAACCTCAGGAGAAGTATTCCAAAAGTTCCTTCTCATCAAGAGGAATCTAACAAAGTCGACGACACGTCAATCGGATGTCCAGAGCTCAGGATATAAGTGTTTCCACTCCGAGGGCCCAATTGGTTTAGTGTTCGAACCAACCCCGATGTACCAAAAGATCTCTGAAACCCTGAATGTAATATATCGAAATGACCGTCTCAATCCAAGAATCGCTATGCAACTGACAGTGTGTCGATCGAAGGTCCGTTGCCCAAGATATGAGCTTTTGAACGGAAACTACCAGAAAATGCGGGGTCTGGGCCCGGTCCGACCCGGCCCAACCCCCCTGGGTCGGCCCGAACCGGGTCGACCCGAACCGGGTCCGGGTCCGGCCCACTGGGGTGCGGCCCGGCCTGGCGGTCTGGCCCGGCGCGCTGGGCAGGCCCGGTGGCTCGTCCAAAACAGCCGAGCGGATGCGCAAAGGGGGGCGCGCCCCCCTTGAATGAAACACGGCCCCGTGTGGGTGCCGCCCCTTGTCAACGGACGCAGCTGAGTGCCGCGTCCTACGTCCATTGGTCCCGCGCGGTCACGGGACTAGCATCCTGCCGCCGTGGCTTCAGTCGTGACGGCCCTCCCCGGCGGCGCGCCGGGCGCCGCCGCCTCCTGGCGGATGGCCGGTGCCGGCCACCGCCTCTGTCCACTGGCAAGGCCCACTGGAGGAGTCTTCCACAGACCACCAGACTCTCTCCGGTGGTCCGTTTTGCTCGCCGCCTTCGCCAATGGTCCTCCCGGGAACCGAATTTCACTGTGGAGGCTTCAAATTTAACTTGCAGACCTTTTTTTTGTCGCCCATAAATCCACACACAACAATCAACCAGCGGAGTCTTCAATCGCCTCCATGCCCCCGACTCCGGCCGCGGTTTTGTTCGGCCTCGACAGTGCGGCGTGACGGTGCCGCGCTTCTTCGTCGCGTTCTTTCTTGTTTCTGCGCGGTGCTGTTGGACCGCGCCACTTTTTTTCATGCCGCAACGAATCAAAACAACAAAGGGGGAGGAGAGTCGTCCATGTTTGTGCGGTATGACCTCCTCCCGTTAAGTTGGTAACAAGTGGCCCAAAAGACAAAGAACAACAAGGATTTTTCACGAACAAAAGAAATCAACCCAAACAGTTTTTCCCCAAAATCAATATTTCCCAACCCGCAAACATAACCTTCGCAGATCAACTTAATATTTAGTTGATCCGCATTATTATATTTAGAAGGAAGTAAACAAGGGTTCAAAAACAATCGCAAATAAATTCCCTACCTCGAGTGTAGTCATCGAACGAGGTTTGTCACGGAAAGGGACGTCGCGGAATTGAACGTCGCGGAAGAAGATGTCGCGGAAGGAGGATCATCATGTCGCAGAGGAAGGATTTGTCGGTGTCCCGTCGTCGATCTCCGAGGATCCAACGTTCTTGTGGACCTTCATCGGAGGTCGGCGTTCTTCGCGTTCTTCGTGTTCTTCTTGTTCTTCACGTTCTTTGACGAAGAACGAAGAACTTTGAGACTTGAGTTGTTCCCTCTAAAATCCTCCCACACAACCAAAGCAACAACAATAAAATAAGGGTTACCTTATTTTATTACTCACGCCAAACGTTTTAAAAAATCAAAAATTAATCAAACAATTAACTCAATTAATTGCAACGTTTTAAACCGCCCAATTAATAGAGGTGTTTATTATAATGTTTAATCGCAAGAGTTGACTTACATTTAAAGGGGGGGTGCAGGTGTTTTACCTTAATCAAAGGCAGGGGTTTTGTGGATGTTGAAAAGGTGGGGCTCATGTGGGCCCCACCCCACAAATATCCTACCAAGTCTGTAGGATATTGTGGGTCCCACATCATCCACTTAACTTAGGTTAAGCAAAATAAAATAAAATATCGGTTGCACCACTTTTATTTTATTCCTTAACCTACCCCAAAAAATTAAAAACCACACCCAAGCAAACGCAACTTCGGAAAAGATGTTTCTATGCAATTATCGGCGCTGCGATTCCATCAGTGCCCTCAGAATTCGATTCCGAGAAACGGTTCAAAAGTTAGAAAAACCCGTTCATACGTTCATTGAACGTACCCGAGCCTAACTTTGGAAAATGATTCCGGGCACACCGGGCCGCAGAATCAGGCGCCATTAGAAACTACATTCTTGTAAAAT
Organism: Viscum album; assembly: GCA_963277665.1. Taxonomy (NCBI): domain Eukaryota; kingdom Viridiplantae; phylum Streptophyta; class Magnoliopsida; order Santalales; family Viscaceae; genus Viscum; species Viscum album. Next base: position 1,277,425,078 of record OY728152.1, read on the forward strand.
CCCAAAGAAAATTAAGAAAAAAAAATTTCTTGAATTTTACGGTTCTTTACATTACTCCCACCTCAGGGATTTACGTCCTCGTAAAGCATTAACACAAACTAGGGATACAAATGTGGTACTGAGCATGCATCTGAGCCTTCTGCTCCCATGTGCTCACCTGGAGTTTCTCATGCTGCCAGTGAAAGCACACCCGAGGAATCGACCGTCCTCGTAGGATCTGCTCCTATTGATCCTCAATCCCTACTGGAATCTCTGTGTATGCCGCCCTGTCATTGACGTCCAACTCCCTGAGGTCGATGATGTGTGAAGGGTCAAGCACATATCTCCTCAGTTGAGATACGTGGAAGTCACCGTGCACCTGGTGCAACTGAGGTGGATGGGTCAAGCGGTAAACCAACTCACCTACCCTACGGAGGACCTAGAAAGGTCCGTTGAACCTCGGAGATAACTTGTCGTCTCGGCCATATCTTCGTAAACCTCATCGAGGTGAGACCCGTATAAGTACGTGATCGTCATCCTCGAACTCTAGAGGTCTCTAATTCCTGTTAGAATAGAAACTCAAAGTGACTACTACCACGAGGGTAAGATTGACTGACTCAAGAGTGATCGGTCACACCCTCTGGTGCATGAGTTTATCCTATGCTACCTAGGGTTTCCTTTTCACCGACCAAGTAAAACCCATGTAGTTAATCCACAAAAATTTCACCTAATACCGTCAATTTGTGTATGAACTGTTATTTCCCAGTCCATACTCAAACCAACGTCATAAGGCCTCGACGCTGCCACTAAGAGATTATAACCGAAACTCTCGCCTCAAGGGTCTGACCACACCATCGGCGTAAGTGTGATTAACGAGTCTCCTCCCAAGGTGACTCCAGACGTGAGGGTCAAGTCCATGGCTTAACGGAAACTCTAGGCCTGGGACAAGATTCGTGTTAGGAAGGAATGATTCATATCAATTTCTGTTACTATGGTAGCTAGTAGTGGACACAGACTGTCCCTTGAATCATTCTTATAGCCATTGGGTCACTCTCCTTGACCGCATGCAGTAGCACTCTTCCTCCGCCCTCCAGCTCCCTGAGCCTGGCGGGGACAACGAAGGCGGGTGGTTGTAGAATGTTAAAATGTACACCACCTCATGCTGCTCTCCTAGCTCTGCCTCCACATATGCTACTTTGCAGACTCATCTCTCCTTAAATATTTCTCTTCTTGAATCATTTAACACGCCTGAGTCTCTAAGACTGGTGCCAGTTTCCTATTTTTTACTGCACTGTGCAGTCTTCATCTGCTCCTGGATGATCTGCACCTTCTTTGCCTACGATCTGAAAGAGCTGCTAAAATTTATCCCTTGACGAAAAGAGAAACTAGGTCTCATCCCCTGGATGAACCACGCCCATTTCCTAATATATTCAATCCTGACATGAATGATGCATTCATGCCATGGATGACGTCGTAAGGCCTCGACATAACTACCAAGAGATCCAACTGTCACTCTCACCTCCAAGGGTCGAGTCACACTGTCGGCATTAGTGTGAGGTCACTGGGTCTCCTCCAGTAGAAATCTCGAAAGTGAGGGTCAAGGAAATAGTTTTAACCGAGACCACTCAGTATCATCCAAACAAAGGACAGGAAAGAAAACATCACAAAGATAAGTGTCTTTTTATTATTGCATCTCATAGTACAAAGACACGAATACAAAAGCAACATGGAAGTAGAAGTACAAGGGATGTATCCACTAGTTATGCTCCTGTCCACCTGCTCCTGGAGCTCTACTGCCTTGTCCACTACTCAGCTGTTGCTCGAGAACCTGCCACTGCTTCTGCCTCGATGGCTCCTCCAAAGCCTGCAGATCAACTATGTGGGGGGTCGGATAGTCGCGTGCCAGGTGACCCTTTCTGACGCATTCATAAAACTTCCTGATCCTCGTACGACTGGATCTGGTCCTCTTGGACCTTTGCATCATCTGTCTACTACCTGCAGATGACTCAGCTACTGATCAAAAATCTTGCGGCAAAGGCAGCAGCTCCTATACACGGTCGGGGTGTAGAGGCACCAGCACAAACTCCACCCTGAAGAAGGTCTCGAAGTCTTCCCTTGTGAAGGTCATCTCATCGCAAAAATGGAACAAGCGGTTGCACCACCTTCCTGCTTCTTCTTGAAGAAGGCTGGCAACAATGATCACCATGAAGTCTGCTGGCATCCCTACTAGCCTGAAGACTCTCACCACAGCCTCCAGCCAATCCTCAGCCTCCTGCAGGTCCGTCTCTCCCCAGAACATAGGTGGCCTCTGGCACTAGTACTCGTGCAGCGCGCTCAAGTGGCGTGCATCACCTACTTCTGGGTCTGGTGGCATCGGTGGTCCAACGTATGGTAGTACCGTTGGTGCCTCAACTGCAAAAGGGCCCTGTACCGAAGCCTTGTCGCTCGGCAGGCTGTCAGTACGCACATCCCTCTGGGCTCTAGCTGGTCGTCCGTGAAAGGGAATCCTGAAAGAAACAACATGATACGGTCAAACGATTATACCTGGTGAGCTAACCTGGTTTGAGATGACTTTTAAAAACTTCTGGAAACACACACGCAATCAGTGTTGTCGTGCACAAAGTCAGAAATCAGTTGTTAGGGTCCTGGTGTATGGATACATCGACCGCCCGCACCAACACTGGACTCCCTTAACTGAAAACCACACTCGGTACCCTTAACACTATTTCTTCACAGAAAGAAAATATTATAGTTATAAGTTCTGAGGTAGAACCGACTCCTCTGATACCAATTAGTCACGACCTATCCTCGGGGCCCGTTCCGTGACTACCCCAAGCCCGCATTCTATAGTCCAGGGCCTGGCGACTAGCACCAAAGGTGTAAATCCTGATAACTGGGAAGGAATTTCCTTTATAAAAGTGAACAAAACCCCACATAGTACAAGAAGAAGTAAAAAACTAAGTACAACAGAAAGTGCTGAAAAGTAAATGGGCCAGAATACAAACCCAACTGAAAGTACAGCTACAATTGAAAAAAAGTACAACAGAAAAAGACAACAGCTGGAAGAACGGAAGCGGCTCCTGGGACGTCCTCCTCAGATACTACCTGAAGGGTAGGTACAGATGGCACAGCTCCTGGATCGTCCACCATGAATCCTACCTGAAGGGTAGGTACAGATAGCCTCCACAACACTCTTGTCTGTCAACCTCCTCTGTGTGTCGTCTCTTCGTGAAGTCCACCTCTGGATACTGACTCGTCATGTGGTCCACCACCGGGTACTGACTCGTCATGTGGTCCACCTCCGGGTACCGTCCAGTCCTCAAACACTCGACCTCCGTCAACACTGCCTGTTGTCTGCAACCAACAAAACGAGGTGCGGGCATAGCCCACACAGGGGTGAGTATAATAATACTCAGTAGGGACCCCAAGACCCTCAAGGTCTCACTAAAACCAACAAGGATAACCACAAAGAAGATCTCAATAGATAACCTCTACTTAGGTATATGCCCATACATAAACCTAAGTTATCAAGTAACCCATCTCAATCATGAGGAAACACAAAGATTATGAAATCAATGCGTAACCACTACCCAGGTATATGCCCATACATATACCTATGTTATCAAGTGACCCATCTCAGTCATGAGGTAAACACAAAGATCTTAGACTCAGCTCAAACCAGGATTTTCATTATCAAAACCGTAACTGCTGAAGAGCCCCGTCTCTGGAGTGTACAGTGGTCCTGTCACGACTCAGAGGTACTTCTCACTAACCTAAGACTGCTAAGGTACTCCTCCTGTCGAGTACCGCGGGTCAGCCACCCAAACACAGTAGTGCTTCCCGCCGGGGTATGCCACCCAAACACAGTAGTGAACACCCCCTAATAGCCTGCAGAGGTACTCTCCGGACGAGTACCGTGGGTCTGCACAGTCACACAGGTAGTGCTCCGTCCTACATGGGTCTGCAGCCAAATAAAGTAGTTCTTCATCCACTATGCTAGTCGACTCACTTCCCGGCAAGTCGGTCAAGTAGTCGTCAAGTCTCAGTCGGCTACATGGTCTACGTACTCGGCACGCTCGTCTTTGGGAGGGTCCACTCCATGAGCTATAGGTCGATACTTCAAGTATCTCAAAGTCCCACAAAGATGTATCTCAAAGGACCGCCTCGTCATAGGGGTCTCAACGCAACAGAAGGCACGTCAATCGGACGCTCGGTCAGTGAGTTATTAACATTTTCGTCCTAGGGGACCGGTCGGTTTCGTATGCGAACCGACCTGGCCGTATCTCAACTTTACCCCGAACTCCCATAGGGTATACTCATAGGGACTGTTTCTCAACGTGATCACCAACGCCGCTGACGATTCGTCAAACGGACGTCCGGTATGAAAGTTATCAGCTTTTCCGTTCCAGGGGCCCGGTTGGATTCGTCTGCAATCTAACCCGACCACTATCCAATTACATAAAAACCTCAGGAAAAGTATTCCAAAAGTTCCATCTCATCCAGAGGAATCTAACAAAGTCTATGGCACATCAATCGGATGTCCAGAGCTCAAAATATAAGCGTTTCCGCTCAGAGGGCCCAGTTGGTTTCGTGTTCGAACCAACCTGGACATATCCAAATTTCTCCAAAACCTTGAGTGTAATATACTTAAACAACCGTCCCGATCCAAGGAACGCTACACAACTGACGGTGCGTCGATCAGAGGTCCGTATCCTAAGATATGAGTGTTTGAACAGAAACTGCCCGAAAATGGGGGGTCTAGGCCCGGTCCGACCCGGCCCAACCCCCTGGGTCGGCCCGAAATGGGTCGCACCGACCCGGGTCTGGGTCTGCCCCGCTTGGGCGCGGCCCAGCCCGACTGGCGCGGCCCAGCCCGACGCGCTGGCCAGGCTAGGTGGCTCGGCCAAAACGGCCTAGCGGATGCGCAAAGGGGGGCGCCGCCCCCTTGAATGAAACGCTGCCCTATGTGGGGGCCACCCCTTGTCAACGGACGCGGTTGAGCACTGCGTCCCGCCTCCCTTGGTCCCGCATGGTCGCGGGACCAGCGGCCCTCCCCGACGGCGCGCCGGGCGCCGCCGCCTCCTGGCGGCCAGCCGGTGCCGACCGCTACCTCCAGCGAGGCGCACCGGCGGAGTCTTCCACGGACCACCGGGCGCGCTCCGGTGGTCCGTTTTTCTCTCCGCCTTCGCCAACGGTCCTCCCGAGACCCGACCTTCACTGCAGAGGCTTCAAATTTTCCTTGCGGCCCCCTTTGTCATCACCCGTCAATCCATGCACAACAATCAACCAGCGGAGTCTTCAATCGCCTCCACGACCCCGACACCAGCCGCGGTTTCGTTCGGCCTCAACGGCGCCGCGCTTCTTTGTCGCGTTCTTTCTTATTTCTGCACGGTGTCATTGCATTGCGCCACTTTTTTTTCATGCCGCAACGAATCAAAACAACAAAGGGGGAGGAGATTCTTCCATGTTCGTGCGGTCTGACCTCCTCCCGTTAAGTTCGTAACAAGCAGCCTAAAAGACAAAGAACAACAAGGATTTTTCACGAACAAAATAAATCAACCCAAACAGTTTTCCCCAAAATCCAGAATTCCCAACCCGCAAACATAACCTTCGCTGATAAAATTAATATTTAGTTGATCTGTGTTCTTAGATTTAGAAGGAAGTAAACAAGGGTTCAATAACAATCACAAATAAATTCCCTACCTCGAGCGTAGTCGTCGAATGAGGTTTTTCGCAGAAAGGGACGTCGCGAAATTGAACGTCGCGGAAGAAGACGTCACGGAAGGGGGATCGTTGCATCACGGAGAAAGGATTTGTCGGTGTCACGTCATCAATCTATGAGGATTCGGCGTTCTTGTCGACCTTCTTCAGAGGTCGGCATTCTTCGCGTTCATTTTGTTCTTTGACGAAGAACGAAGAACATTGGGACTTGATCCATTCTCTCCAAAATCCTCCCGCAAAACCAAAGAAACAACAATGAAATAAGGGTTACCTTATCTTATTAGTCACACCAAACATTTTAAAAATTCAAAAATGAATCAAACAATTAACTCAATTAATTGCAATGTTTTACCCAATTAATAGAGGCGTTTATTATAAAGTTTAAATGCAAGAGTTGACTTACATTTAAAAGGGGGGGGGGGTGCGGGTGCGTTACCTTAATCAAAGGTGGGGGTTTCTTGGAAGTCGAAATGGTGGGGATCTTGTGGAACCCACCCCAAAAATATCCTACCAAGTGGGTAGGATATTGTGGGTCTCACATCATCCACTTACCTTAGGTTAAGCAAAATAAAATAAAAGATCGGTTCCACCACTTTTATTTTATTCCTTAACTTTACCCCAAAAAATTAAAAACCACACCTGATAAAATGCAACTCCAAAAAAGGTGTTTCTAAGCAATTACCGGCGCTGAAATTCCATCGGTGCCCTCAGAATTCGACTCTGAGCACCGGTTCAAAAGGTAGAAAAACCCGCTCATTCGTTCACTGAACGTACCCAAGCCTAACATCGGAAAATGATTCCGGGCACACCGGGCCTCGGAATTAGGCCCTGTCAGAAACTGAATTCTTGTAGAATCCCAAAGAAAATTAATAAAAAAAATTTCCTTGAATTTTAAGGGTCTTTACAGTTGCATCCTTCACCCCTTTTTGGGAATTTCATTCCCACAATTTAAAAAAAAGGGCTCGAATACTTCATTGAAAGTCCCACATCAGAAAAAGAGTCAGTAAAACTATCACTTTAAAAGAATAAAAGATAAGCACAAAGGTCACCCGAGTTAACCCATACTAAGATTCAATGAAAACATGGATATGGAAGAAAAAACAAAGTGCCCAGTTCTGATGGATAGTGTTGGAAACATGTTTAGAAGAAAGTTAACCACCAGAAAATCACAAACTTATGATGGGTTAAACTGTCTTTGATTCCCCAGTAGAAAAATTTAATGGACATGTTTTTTGTTTAAAGTTACTTTTTGTTGATGAATTTATTAATGAGACTAACAAAAAACATGTGGAAATATACTTACTTGTCATGTATACATTCATCTTTTACTAGATTTTTAACACAAACTCATATTTTATCCAAACGATGAATATTCTGGATGACTTTTATTATCATTAAGAGAACTATAATCAACTTCGAGAGAATCACATAATCCACAAAAGATTAACTATATATTTCCCATGTCTTTAGATATTAACTAAAACCAAAACGTATAGTATAAGATCAGATAATCCTCCAAAAATATAAACTTTTACATAAAGAAAAGTGACTCTTAATCTCCAAAATTTTTCTAACCAAAACCCAAAGTTCAACAAAGACCATTAAATAAAAAATTGTCCATAAAATTCTTCAAAATTAATCCATTAATTGATTGTAACCCAAATATCATAAGGATTTAATTACATAGACTTCCAAGATACATCTTAACATTTATCTCCAAGTAACACTAGTTACTCATAAAGTCTCATATTGAAAAGTAATTAACCTAATAACATATTCTCCATGATAGAGTAATCATTTTCATAAATAAATCAAATAATAATGTGTCCATAATAAAAAAATAGATTCTTCCAAACTATAATTTTAACCATTATTCCATAATTGAAATCTTATAGTATTCTATATTCCATAGGCATATAGTGTTTCCTCAAAAGGAAGAACGTCTTCCATAACAACCTTTTATCACTTAATCACTAAATCATTTTTCAATACTAAGTATATCCATTTGATAAAACATAAATTCTAAAAATAATCTTATTCTTGTTCTATAAAAACATTTTACTAAAAAATAATAAGTCATACTAACCAGGGACTTCAAGTAGTCTAGTGGTAGGCGATGCACCCTTATCGCCCTTCGGTTGTGGGTTCGATTCCTGCAGCCTTGCCGGATGCGACGGGTTGTCACCCTTCTAATGGGTTGTCCTTTTTATAAAACTCAAAAATAACCCTAACATGTTTTAACCTCAATGGTTTCCTTATACATCTAATTTTCATCCAAATTCATTGTGATCTCAACATCTTAATTCTTTAAGTCTTATTTCACCACCAAATGATACAATAAAACAATCCCCAAAATGAAGAACATCATACCTTGATCATGGTGTCCATTTGGTTTCATCGTCATCTTTTTCACATAGGTAGAAGGTTCTTGCATTGCAACGATGATTTACAGATCCTTCAAAATCATTTTCTTCCTCCATCCAAATACACTTTTTACAACATGGGTCATATGGGTGTTCACAAAAAAACAGTTTTGGAAAATAATCATGTATGACATATAATTTCAAAACATCTGATAAAACATGATTTTTATAAAACAGTCGAACCGAATTTGAGTTGAAACTTTCAATTGACGGTCCTTTTAAAATACCATAAGTATGTGATGAGAGACTATATTTTAAAGTCAAATATAAATAGGTTTCACAAAGGTCTCCTTCTTCAGCACCTTTTTTAAAATCATAATATGCTTTAAAATCTTGTGATAAGGTAAAATATTTGAAAATGCCTTGATAATATTTACCTTTCTTGAAAATATGAGAATATTGTGAAAATAGAATTTTTATAAATACAACCCATGATCCACGATGATAATGAGGTATAGTAAACATGTTTGATATCTCAAACAACAGATTGCAAGTGAGTGGTATGCTAGAAAAAGATTCACAATCATCTGAACATGACTTTTCCATAATTATTGCAAGCATGTCATCAGGAAGAGATAGAAATTTCATTTGAGATCCTCCTCCTTCCATTTGTAATTGACTTTACTTGATCTGAAAAAGATACAAAACAAGTATTTAACTAAAATAATTGACAAAGGAACTAACCATGTGTCTAATAAAAACTCATAATCCTTAAAGTTGTCTAAACCGACCTTTGATACCAACTGTAAGGACCTGTCCTTAAAACATTACATAATCTTGAATTAAATGAATAATTCACATTGAGGATCTTTTCAGGTTTAGAGTTTTAGAGAATTAGGCCATAAATAATACATAAAAACATGAATATTACATGTAGAGAATGCTACTCAGAATCCATTTTATCATAAAATAAAAACTATTGAAATAAAACACGTCTAGTTCCATGTTTTAGACAACACGACTTTTCCTTGATCCATTTCATGACCCTATTCATATTTAAGTCCTATGAAAAACATTTCAAAAACATGGGATGAGCATGAAAAGGTCAATAAGGGTTATAAAATAAGGAAAGAAAACATTATCCCATCAATAATTACAAATCAATGAAACCAATACTATTCAATCATAACATACCTTAATAAATCATAAGATTTATGAATAACACGTAGAAATCATAAATCATAAAGGTAACTTATGGAATTCATAACATACTTACATTATAGCTATCACAGCTACATAGGGAGTCACATTTTGAATACCCATCATAGTATATTCCCAAAATCTCTTAGGAGAAACATTCATGTTTACCTCTGTCATGTTACCCAATGCATTGGAGAGCTATCTCGGGCTCACCGGCCCTAGTTTTATCACGGAACCACTTGTATACGTAAAAAATTACCAACAAACATAACATAACACAAAAAAAGAATAAATTAAAGATAACAGTCCCAAATTCCAATCACAATATATCATATCAAGATATTGAAATAAACAATGCTTTATCAAACCATTTTCATAACCATTTAAAACATTTAATAAATAGATTTTTGAATCAAAGTGTCTCGTACCACTTTGAATATTTTAAAGAAATTAACATTTTAAAACATAAATTTCCATATAAATAAATCCCAAAACTATTTTAAAAACATGGACATTGTTGATAAATATTTATAAGAATAAATATTTAAAACATTTAAAACTATATTTTAGTTAAAGTGTTTTTAACAAAATGAGAGACGTTTTAATTCAAATAATTGAAGAATAAATTTTAATCAGAACATTATAATATCATGAGAATAAAGGGATTCATGATATAATATTTCAAAGGACGGTATATACACCATATAAGAGTGAATTGGTGCATAACAACAATGAAGTCTCAATGGAAATGTAAATTGAGATAAAATCACTTATAAAGATGGTATCCTTAAATTAAGGATAAATCAATCACATAATTATGCGTGACCAATACAAAAACACCAAATATAAGTGGATATTAAGTGTAAATCAATCAGAGGTGATTCACACATATTCATAGAATGAAATATTCAAGAAGTACAAGTTGAACCTGAAGAATTGAAATTGGGTTAAGAGGTTCCCTTGTAAAAATTCGACGGTCTAACGGCGTCACATTAAAATTCAGAAAATTTGTTGATGAGATTAAAAAAAAAATCTCATCACTTGGATATAAATTTTACATCAATAAGGATATAGAATAACATATCCAAACATAATAATATGTAAATTAAAAGACATAACAATAAGAAGTCTTTTAAAAAGAGGAGGGTGAAAGGTTCCCTTACCGATTTGGTAACTTTTCAAACATACACCACCTAAATGAAGGATCATAAAATGAAGATGTAATTACACATAAATTAAATTTTATTACACAGGTAATACATTCATGGGAATTACATACACCACTTTCAATAAATAAGTGGCGAACAATGGAAATCTCACGGATTTGAAAGTGAGATAAGAAATCCCTTACGAAAATTTGGCAGCCTAACGGTGCCAGTTAAAACTTCCAAAAATGGATTGATGAGATCAAAAAGGGTCTCTCATAATATGAACATAAAAATTACAGTAATATTAATATAAAAGAACATCCCCCAACATAAGAAAGAGGGGCTTAAAAGAAGTGGCATAAAAGAGATTACTTAAAAGAAAGAGAGAGGTAGGATCCCTAACCTCGTGTCCGACTTGACTATATCATTCTTTAATATCATGAATAATAAACTAAAGTTAATTTATACTTGATTAATAACCTTTTTAAAGTTTATTATTCCTTTTATATCACTTATTGACATGTTATAAACATTATGTAATCATTTATGTTAATAATGTTTGTTTTGTCGATATTTGGTACTTGAGTCAAAAATGGACTTCTTATAATTACATGTTGTTCATGTGGTCAAAGGTTCATTATATCCATAATGATATACATGATTTATATATCATATATATGATATATATCCTGTGTATACATGTATTTATAATATTACATAATATTTAGAGGTAAGAAATGAAATGCACCGTTCATGGAGACGGTAAGCCGTACGTACGCATGAACGCTACATTCATTTATATTTCTTATTTTCAGGGAAATAAAATATAATGATACATAGTTATATTATAATTCCATTATAATATCATATATAATATTGTAACTCCATCCTTTATACATCCCACATAAGGCATTAACGAATCAAATCACTTTGAGGGGGCGGTAGTCCGCACTTCCTCAAATGAGATTATAGTATTTACCAACTATGGAAACCATAAAGTCATAATATAAATGGGAATTACAGAGGCATAATGAAATCATAAACATAATATATTTCATATATAAATATAGTGCCATCATAATGGCCACCATGGGAGGTGGTAAGATGTAATTGAACAATCATCGTTTCGTGAGGCGTTAGTTTCCCATCCACAGAAACATTATGTTCTTCATCCATTAGATGGAGGTGTGTGTAAGTGTAGTTATAATCCTTCTTATAAAAACATCCTAGTATATTTAGGATACTGGAGTTGTTACAAAATAATGAAATAAAAAGATTTTAGGGGTTTGAGAAGTAAAATAAAAGAAATCAATATAGGAGAAACTGTTACCTTAAATTTGGGTAACTCCCTTTGGTTTGAACCAAAGGACTTCTTGAAGAGCCTTATGCCTAAGGTAAGGCTTCTAAGAGGAGGATAGGGATGTTTATATCTTAATTGGGAAGATTTTGGATGAGCCAAATGGCTTGAGAGGTGCGAGGAATTGCATATAAGAGGTCTCCTTTTATAAGGGAGAGGAGGGGCTTTTTAGGAAAGTGTTAAATCATTATTTTATTATATAATTATATTCGGTTTATAATGGTCAAAAAACCATTAAGGTTGAAGATAAGATGACTCATAATCGAAATAAAATCATCCAATTATAATTGGACATGTTTTGGATAATATTTTAATCATTATAATCTTATTTATTTAAATCATTTATTAATGAGGTAAATACAACATCATGATTGTGTCATAAATAATTTAATTTATTTGATGTATAAAAATTATAAAAAAAAACCATGACGTAATGAATATTTTTATATTTCCAATAAATATTTATAGTTGTAAATATAACTTGTATAACCCGATTTAAAAATTAATTTACTAAAAGATATTTGTTTATTTCATTTTAGCCTTTACTTTAAGTTAATTATAATAAATTGTCATAATCACTTTTAAGTGGCTCCATGGGGTCCCCAGATTGACCCAAAGATGACCATGGTCGAATATGACTCAAAGAATATTATTAGAACACCAGTTAGTGTAAATAAATATTATGTGTTTACCCTTATTTACCTGATTTACCCTTTAACCACGATAAATAAAATATTTACTGTGGTAAATATTTAAAATGACTAAAAATAAAAGTTACATATTTACACAATTTGAACCTACTGATTACAAATATGGAATCTATTTCTACAAATTCAAAACACAGAAGTGGCAAAAATTAATTTAAAATTAATTCCCGCTGTCAAAACAAAAGGCGTGTTTTTAAGAAATATTAACTATCAAAAGATTAACAGTTGATTATATACAATTTAAATGTGAAATTTCTTCTAATGACCAAAATTAGATTAAATGATAAAAATATAATCTACCTGAACTTTAAAACCAATGAAAAGGATAATCTAACCATATAAATAAATTAGATTAAATGGCACTTTTGAATTAAAATACAATATTTTTTACTATTCATTTAAAAATGGACATTGTCAGAAAAATTCCAAAAATTTACACAAAGTAAATTTTGATGTCCCCATTCTAAAGATGGATTTTATTTGGTCATATAGAATGTGTTAAAGTGACCAAAACTATATTTAATAAGGGTTATCCATTAAAAGACGATAAATCGGCCTTTTAATGCAAATTATGCTTAAAATTAGATTTATTCATATTTTACGCCTATAACTTTTATTTGATAAATGTAAATATATTTAACAAAAATGTATAATCATATTTTTGTTAGTTTTATTCATTCCCACAAATACAACGACTACGAGTTAACTGCCATTTAAAATAATAATATTATATTATTACTGTGCAACGTAAGATTTCAAAGAAACCCGTTGTTGCGTATCGGGTACGCTATCAAACATAGCAACCCCTTTAAAGTAAAATTAATATTTAATTCAAAAATATTAATAAATATAAAATATGTCTTATTCTATATTTACCTAGGATGTTACAAAAGGTGTTGATTATACACTGTATAAAAAAAGTTCATGTATAAACCAAATTATGCCTCAATGAAAGGTGATAGAGACGAAGTCCCTTACATTGAGTACAACTTGTCTCGTTCTTACTTTATATTCCTTAATAATAAACATAGGTTAATTTATAAATCCTTTATAACCTATTTAATGTTTATTATTCATTTTATTTTACTTATAATCATGTTATAAAAATTAACAAATTATTTATGTTCATATCGGTTGTTTTGTCGATATTTGGTACTTGAGTCAAAAATGAACTTTTCTTGATGTAAATTTTCCATGTAGTCAAATTTAAATCATGAAAATACAATTATTAATAATTTAAATATCATATATATCCTGTATATATGTATTTAGAATAGTATATATCATTTTGAGATAAGAAATGAAATGCACCGTTCATGGAGATTGTAGGTCGTACATACTCACGAACGCTACATTCATTTCACTGTCAAATTAAAAGAGTAAAAACTAAATTATAGATAGGTATATTATAGTTACATTATAATATATATCTTATATATGTTATATAAGTTCATTAACTCAATCCTTTATATCTTCTTTGTATTGAATAAACGAGTCATATCACTTTGAGGGGGTCATAGTGCGAACTTTCTCAAATTAAATTATCATGTTTACACATTATGGAAAGAATAAAGGTGTATTTTAAATAAAACATGAAGAATAATAGAGACAAACTAAATATAATATATATCATATATTGATACAGTGCCATCATAATTTCCACCATGGGAGGTGGTAGGGTAAAATTTATCAATTATCGTTTTGTGAGGTAGTAGTTCGTCGTATGTAGAAATAGTATATTCGTATCCATTAGATGGAGGTGTGTAGATGTGTATTTAGAATCCATATCATAAAAAGACTATTATATTTAGTATACTAGTGTTTTTATTTAATCAAATAATAAGAATATAATTGTGAGTTTATAAAACAAATAAAGGAAAGGAACTTGAGAGAAGACATTACCTCTAAATCGCGTAATTTCTATTGATTTGTGCCAAAAGGCTTTATCGAATTTCATTATTCCCTAGGTAATAATTCTCAGAGTAAGGTAGGTGTGTTGGGAGCTTATGTGAGAAGACTTTTGATGACACAAGGTGCATGAGAGGTGTCAGTAAGTGGGTAGAGGTGGTGGCATTTTATAAGAGGGGGGAGGGGAACGTTTGGAATGTCTTGGAATATTAATTTATTATAAATTAAATTTATATTAAAACGGTCCAAAACTAATTTAATTTTAAGATAATATGATTCTGGTTTGAATACCAATTATCCAACAATTTTTAGAAATGTTTTGATAATTTTTTAACCATATCTTTTTGGATTAACCCTTAGTTAAAAACATTAACTCTTATAATGCCTTCTTGTATTTTCTTAATATATGGTTACTATAGTTAAAATAAAATAAAAATATAACCAAAAGTGGCACATTAATGAAATTTGAAACATTATATAAATAAGGTGGATGATTCTTAGATTTTTAGGAAAATTATATCATTTAATAAAATAGTATTTCTTTAAAAATCATTAATGTCAATCTTGACACTATTTAGTTATTTTTTTAAGTTATAAAACATTATACCTTCAACAAAAAGGAATTAACTCAAAGATAAAATTTCAATATAATACATAAAATTCATGTATGATATCAAAAAGATAATGTTACATTTATTTTAATATTTATATTATCATTTATTTGAATCTTTCATTAAAAAGGTAATAACTACATCATCATTGTGTCATAAATATATTTATTTATTTAATGTATAAAAATATAAATAAAATTAAATGATATAAGAAATATTTTTAGGTTTCTAATTACTATTTAATGTTAAAAATACCAGTTATATAACCCTATATTAAAATTAATTTATTAAAATATACATGTTTATGTTATATTGCCATTTACTTTAAATTAAATATCATAAAATGTCATTTCCACACCCAAGTGGCTCGAAAATGCCAAATGTTCGGCCCAAGGATGATTATGTTGGGAAATATATCATCCAATAGGATTAGAACACATTTTTGGATAGTTTTATATTATTATAATATTATTGTTTTACCCTTATTTTCCAAATTTACCCTTTAACCATGGTAAATAAGAATAATTATTAATGTCACTATTCATAATGTCCAAAAAAAGGTACCTATTTTAAAAATATGTAAATTATGATTCTAAATATGGAATGAATTTTTCAAAATTCAAAACACATAAAGTTAGTAATTAATTTAAAATTAATTCACGTTGTCAAAACCATAAATCGTGTTTTTAAGAAGTAAAAATGACCAAAAGCTTAACATGTGTTTATGTCCAATTTCAATATTAAATTACTTCTAATGACCAAAATTGTATTAAATTATAAAAATATATTCCATTTATAATTTAAAACAATTAATAAAATTATTTAATCATATAAATTATTTTGATGGAAAAAGTTGTTTTCAATTAAAATTTAGCGTATTTTTACTATTCATTAAAACATGAGTGTTAAAAAAGATAACAAAAATTCATAAAAATTTATTTTTTTATGTCCCAATTCTAAAGAAGAATTGTATTTTTTTCAAATATAACATATAAATGTGTCAAAAACTAAATTTAAAATGGGTTTCTCCACCAAAAGTTGTTAAAACTGCATTTTTAAAAAAATACTTATTTTATAAAAAAATTGAATTTGTTATAATATCATTTCAAAATAAAATTTATGTTGAATTTAAAACATTATATTGAATATATATGACTTATATTTTCCGATACATAAAAATACACCGAGAGTGATAAGATTTTATAAACCCAATTATTCTCTTTTTAAAATTGTTTCCTTTAAAAAACATACTTTACATTCAATTAGTTTTTATTTCCATTTCTTATAAATATGGATACCAATGTATCATTATTTAAACAAGTTCATACCATATTTTATTAATTTAGGTGATACATTCATTACCTCCATTCCAACGATTAGGTTAAAAAGGTTACATTTAAATAGAAATATTTAGTTACTTGTTTAAGCTCGATGTAGCGTATTATGTATGAAATTGAACATAGTGTTTCTTTCTTAAAACATGGGATGTTACAAACAACCTCCCCTTGAATGGAATGGGAAATCCAAATTGACCCAAAATGTATTCATTGTTATGGGGGTTTCCATAATACACATGAACACAACACAGGAGTCTATTCACATTCCCTATCTCATGGAGAAACAAAAAATAAGTCGAACCCAAATCCTTGGGTTTTGACAGAATGAGATAGGGAAATGGTAAGAACAAAATTCATCCCAAAATGAGAGAGAATATAGAGATAAGATCCTAAATCAAAAATCAAAGTGGAAAATTGATGAAATATGATGGGGTTGGAGATCAGAGAAGGATTTGTAGAGAGGATACACGAACCTATGGGGTTCATATAAAGGGGAATTCACATGATGTAGTGGGAGAGGGGATTAGTTCATGTCTCAATGGTAATGAGGAAGCGAGACACCTTTGGGGTCTAAAAACTATGATTAAAAATTAATAATAATAACATCAATAATAATAATAACAATAATTATACAAATAATATAATTATTGTTAATATCATAAAAAAATTCTTTATTATAATTATTTCCATTTACAACCATTTAATTTAATTATAATTTATTTTAATGTAATTAATTTAATTTTATAAAAGATACACATCATAGTGCTCTAACATTACGAAAAAAGAAAAGTTTTGATGATCAGTTTTATAAACAATCCACCCAGTAAATGAGAAAATTCTAAATTCATTTGTTTTTCATCCATTTCGATAGCACGCAGTGTTACAACCTCCCCACATTATAACTTTTTGTCCCCATGCAGCCTTCGAGAACAACTAAAATATCACATGATCTACAAGGTTCATGAATCCTTAATTTAATGGTAGTGTTGTGTTTCTAAAACCCAATGTACCTTTCATTTCTTATTAAACACAAAACACTTAAGATTTCAATCCCTAAGGCAACACTCATCTTCAAACTGAAACATCGAGATGACACATACCTGATCACATTAAGTTAAAGACATGATAACGATTAAATCTCATTAAATGTTTGGAAAAAGGTGCCCCATTTATGTTTTAACAATAAAGAGGGTTTAATTCCAAACCATAATACCTTTACCTTTATAATTTTCTACAAGACATTATCATAGGAATTCTACTAAATATTCTCATGTGATTTCCAATGTGATTAAATTGGTCGATTCACCATCGACCGCAATGCCCAAGATGAGCTATATTTTCATTAAAAACCCTATCTGATAAAAAATGTAGTAGTATCACCTGACTAAGTGATAGAAATGGCCCTTCAATGACCATTCTGTTGAATGAGAAAGGAAACTAGTCAAGCCACTTTGACTGACCATTCAGGAAGACACTCTTCTTCGACTGCCAGAATTTTACAAACATAATTGTAATGATTTCTTCCAAGGAATATTGTATATACAATTGACATGATCACTGAATACTATACCAGAAATTTGGTGACATTTCTATGCCTAAAAAAAGTCTTGGATAACCTTAGATTGAAAAATCTGTTGTGTAAAGAACTAACCAAGATTAGTCCGTACTACATGTTTATGAGTTAAAAAATGGTACAAAGACATGATGTCTAGATCATAACATTGAATGAGCTATAAGAGGCATCATATTGGAATTCATGTCAGAATAAATGTTTGGTGTGAATGATTTTGTCTAATTAACTCATTCATGTTAATCCAAGGGTCACTCAATACTAACCAAGCCTCAATAAGAACAATGTGTTTAACGTGAAACACCGATAAAGAACCACCCAAAACCCCAATTGATTTTGAAGAATTAGTGCATCATAATAAAGAGCCATTCTTAGGGAATCAAGGATGCATTCAAGATATGGGACATGATCGTCTCTCCTAGAAAACTGTACTAAGAGGATTTTAAATATTACATGAAATAAAATGGTTGAACCCCTATTGGTCAATAACATAGAAGAAACTCAGTAACACATACCAATGCACCATCATAAATTGATCACTAAGACTTTTCCACCAGAGGCATCCCATGAACGTTCAAGCTTAACCACAAAATTCCACCCATGAACAATAGTGTTTCGAAAATGATACATACACTTGAAACTGCACAATCATCATGCTTTCAATAAATAATTGACATGGTTTAATGTTCACAAGCCTCACAGGTATTTAAGAAAGTCTAACCACTCTCTATTGGTTATCATTGGTTCTATTCCTCATATCTAGAAGGGGGCATATTTAATAGAACCATCATGACACTCCCCACCTTAGGAGTTCCTTAATCTTCATAAGGAAGGGATAGAATAGCCACTCAAAAGGACACTTGGTCAGAATCTACATAATCGAAAAAATTTAGACAATGGGCATGAAAACCAAAACTAAATAGACCGTCTTGTCAAAGAACACAAGACTATGAAATTCATTCCAAGTGTTGGGAAGATCTTGATTTATTTACACCCAAGTCACTCTACCTCTGATGACACTCAAGACCGTACCTAACAACGCAAGGCTTGACAGGCCAAAAAAACTCAACTGGTTTGTTACATCATTACACACTTGACGAGTACCACGTATACCAACACATTCTACCTAGACATTTTTTGAGAAAAGGACACATCCTATCATCCATTATTGAGGTTGAAGAAAGGTTCAAGAGACTAATGATGTTTTCGACCATTCCTGAGGTATTTCCAAAAATCTAAACACAATAATTACCCAATAATCACCCTAATATATAAAGTCAAGGATACCATAACCACCCATCAAAACAAGGGGTTTATTGAAAACTAAAACTCTGATTGGGGACAAGGACATCGGAATGTCACCAATCATTAAAAAACCACACCATTTGAATTATACGGGTGCTACATACCATATGCAATCCCTTTACAAAGAACAGTTTTGACTCTAACACAAGGTCACTCAAAAAAAAGTAACTAGGATCAAAAGCTGACCATCGATCCATTTCTAAAATGGTGGAAGCCTACGGAATCACAAACTTTCACATTCCAATGTAACTCTAAAATAATATCTCTATATACCATTTCACAAGGTTTTAACCAATGGACACCCTTAAGGATTCCATTTTAAGGCCATTACATTTATTTCCATTTAATATTTAAATGGTTAGAAATTTAAAATAACACATAAAAGCACAATAATCATGTCTCAGAAGAAATTTCTCTTTAGTCATTTTATGTTAATTTAAATACCATTATATATTAATCAATTTATCAACATAAATACTTTTTAACAGATAAGGAGACTTATAAGGGTCCCATTAAGCCAACCGGGGTTCTTCAAAAAGAAAAATTATTGAAGATAATTAATAATTGAATTTTTAAACACTCATTAAGTTTGAGGTTATAAGGGCCATGCCCCAACTGACCTAATTCATTCTACGTGAGAATTAATATGGTTAACTAGTTTATTTAAAAATAATGTTTAACCACCATTAATCATATTTAAAACTCAAAGATGGATCAAGTATATAGGTTATCTTTTCCCATTTTTATGGTTCTGATGAAACTTACAACTAAAAATTGGATCCCATTTTAATCATAATCGATTACATTTATCCCCTGTCTACAGTTGATTTTTTAAAACAGAGCGAGGCATGTCAATACAAGCAGCTAACACATAGCATCATGTTATTATCAAATTAGTATGCTATAAAAAATAGTAAACACAGAAGGAATGATCATGAATTACCTAACATTTATAAAACATAGAATGGAATATCAATTAAGGTAATATTTCAAAATAGAAAGTGACCTACATAAACAATTATATATAATTGTATATCTGTGGCATGTGAATTCATTGTATCTCTAATATAATGCTTGTAATCCTTCATCATCGTCATATCATGAAAAGTGTAAAATTCCATAAATCTATAAATAAAAAATCATCAGAAAGTAAAACAATCACATGAGGTGAATTCCTATCAACTATAACAATGAGAAACATATTCAACAATTCCCATCCATGGTTACTTGGTCATTCCCTTGTGGGTGGGGTGATTAGTCCGAGACACGACTATTTTCCAAGCACCGACAGAATCCTAGACTCCTACATAGCATCACAAAATAGTAAGACAAATGAAAAAATAACCTATTATACAACTTTGTAACTTCTATAACGAGCTCACCACAAAGATAGTGGATGAACTGGTAGGTCACAAGGCCTCAAGATCACGTCCACATACTCTAGAGGCTTATGACTACTAGTGAGGGTCTTTAGATGGTACGAGGGGGGGGGGGGGATATACCCTCTATATTAGATAAAAACAATATTTTTATCAAACAATTAATAAAATACAACAATGGAATTTATAAATAAATGAATAACAATGTGGAGTGAAATAATAATATAATATGTGAACAAAATGGAAAATCCCAAATTACAACATTTCATGTATGAATGATGATTCTAAAAGTAAAAGTAGGAAAAATTAACCAAAGCAACGAAACATTCACTATTAACTCATCGAGAATATGAAAAAAGATTCCATTTTTTTTCTCCCTAGATCCATTGTACACATCACAACACAATGAATGAATCCAATGGTTTTCAATCAAGAAGATCTACTTAGGTTCCAAATTGAACCTGAGAAGGCTGTGAGATATAAATCTCAGTTGGCCGGTGCCCATGGTTTCCATCCTAATATATTTCCTAAAATTAATAATAAACGACATTGTGAATCACATTATAAATGAAATGTGATGAAGAATTAAAAAAATAGAAACTTGGTTTAGGATCATAAACAAAAATCCCCCCCATACCAACATAATCATCCAAAGTAGGATATATATGTCTCTGGGTAGATCCTCCTATATTCAGGTGGATCACCCAAATCGGTTACAAAATCTCCTACTAAGGATGAATCAATCATAATATACCATAAACATATTATCTCTTACCTTAGGCTACCAAAAACGTATCCCTTAGGTACAACTAGAATCTCACCCTCAATAATCCAAAATATCACCCATGGACATAACTATAATCTCAGAATTTAGCAATGTGGTATTATGCATGTATCCCCCATGTATGTGGCACAAATATATAATCTACACTCAGGAATTCAGTACCCGTGTCTTTCCCTCATGAGGTATGAAAACATCCACTGTTCCCTCACACGTCATGCTAAATGTAAGACTTATCTAGACTAGCTCAACATGCCTAACAGTATCAAACCCTCAAGTATCAATCCCACAAATATCACAAAATCACAAAGGCTATGCTTGAAAATATCTCAATTCTTATATTAAACATACAATATTTATCACCAGAAGATAAAATGAACAATTTATAAAAAACTACTTCATATCAAACATTTTAGTTAATTAATCTTGGTTCCTAGTTACCATCCTAATTATATCAAACCTACTTAATTAATCCATCGATTCTATGAGCTTTCATATTCATAAATCAATTTTTCCAAGTTGATTATACCATATTTAATAAAACAATTTATTATTATTCCACTTAAAAATTCTAAGCCAGTAATTAAATAATTTATACAATTTATTATAGTGATTTAAAGTCAATTAGATAATGAGTTAATAATTTCCATGGATGTAACACATGTCAGTTGGATAAAAGTCTCAGTATCCATAGCTATGTAACCAAAGGAATCCATTTGATAGTTTAAAATGAACAATTATAATTTAATAGGGAATTATTTGATTTATTTGGTCATTCATACCATTCCAGTGCGATGAGATATATTAAATATTCTTAAAATAATTAAATAATACAAAAGAGATATGGTTTATTCCACCTGCATAAATCCCATTTATATAAATTCAATTACACATAATGAAAGGAAAGGTTTATCCATCTTAAATATATGTAAAACTTTTAAACCAATATTTTCTCATAAGAAGTTCTAATTAAAATAACAAGAGGCAAGATCATGCCACCCTATTCAGTTCCCTTTCAATCTAACCATTTATATCATTCCATTCAAAATAATCATGCATGGAAAATCATTTCACATTATTAAATGGATAAAATAATAACATTCCATATAACAAGAACTAATAATGAATAATTTGGATAACTCAAACCATAATTAAGAATGATATAGAAATATATCACTACATTTTACCTTTAATACATCCCACGTCAGATCGAAAGGATTTATTATAAAATCCTAACTTTTTTTATCAAACAAATCATCTTTCTTATTTAGATATTACATCCAAATTACCAAAGAAATAATTTTAGAAAAACCAACATACATAGAAAGGAATTAATTAAACGAGAGAAGAAGGAGAGATTATTTAATTCAATAATTTTCAACTATAAAAGGGAATGGAAAGGGATTCTACCTCAACTAGTTGTCTATGAAGGCACTAAATACTTTTCAGATTTGGTGGTGACCACTGGAAACCTCCCCACACTTGTACACATATACACATACACACACACACATATATATATATCCTTTAATCCAAATCTCGTATTCCACTTTCAATGAGGTTATACATAAGAGGAAGATATATATATATATACCTATGTATGTTTGCGCATTTCCTCAATAATAATATAAATTCACTACAACAAATATAGGAACCCTAAAAACATATAAACTAGGTTAAATGCAGCCTAATAAAATTACCAATAACTATTAATCAATTTAAACCCCTAAATTAGAATGTGTGAACCCAAGAAGTGGATTGTGAACCTCTACAAGAATGGAGGTTGCAAAAAAATTGACCTAAAAAACTTCTCATTCAATAGAAGTTGTCAGAATACATGTGGCCACGACTCGTGAGGCCATTTCCATGAAATATCTGTGGAAGAAACAAAAAATAGTGAAACCCAAATCCTAGGGTTTTGGAAAAAGGAGATAGGGAAACAGGAAGACAAAAAATCATCCCAAAATGAGAGTTATAAGGGAGATGAAATTCAAACTCAACAAATTGTAGAGTAAAATTGAAGAAACATAATGGGGGTGATGATCAGAGAGGGATCCATGGATAGGGGTTCATATGTCTATAGGGTTCGGTCAATGGGGGATATTGCACGAGGTAGGGGAGAGGGGCTGAGTGACTGCATCCTATGTAAAAAGGAAGGGATTCCCTCTTTGTGCTCTAATAAAATAATTTTAACAATAATAATAATAGTAACAATAACCACAATAAAGATATTTATAATTAGAATAATAATAATATTATTATTACCATAAAAAGTTTCTTTATTTTCATTAATTTCTATGTATCACCATTAAATTTATTTCCATTTAAATTTTAATTTAATCTATTTATTTTCTAAAAATATACACAACACAGTGTTCTATTACTAAAAAAAATCATTTCTGATGATCGGTTTTATAAAAAACCCATCCAGTAAACTAAAAAAAATAAAAAATCATTGTATTTTCATTCGATTGAAAATCACAACGTGTTATAGAATGCCATGAAATTATATTAACATTGATCCATGAAGATCAAAAATTAACACTTGGTTTTAAAATTTGAAACATATCAATATCATCATCATATATTACATTAATTACCATAAATCCTTTTGGAAAACATGCATGATTCATTATTCCAAGTATTACTTGATATATTATTTAAATATGTGAAGTTGTAAACTTCATCATTGATGATATAGAGAAATATTTCAATAATCAGTTCCCAGGTAATCCATATTGTCCAATTTACATATTCATATCAGGCTTTTCATTATCCAATCATCATTATCCCAATGTTGGGCATTAAATAAGGGTAAAATTCCCTTAATAGAAATATCTCCTTTACATGAGATCACTTTTCTACGTCTTCATAAAAATTAAAATGGTCATTTTCAATCGTTAATGAAACCTATTTTGAAAATACATATTTGTTTTATGATGCATATAACAAAATATCTAAATTCCAAAATATAATTACTTCATTAATCTGACATTATTCTTAAACCACTATTCATAATTCATAAACTTCTTCCGTCATACCTTTTTCAATGAAAATGAAATATGAACCATATACTAAGGTTAATATACTTCAAAATATTCATGCTTCTTATGTTTAATGTTATAAATAATGTAAGAACATCACCTACCATTCCCATGTAGTTTGTTGTCTCTTTATCTTCATATGTATAACGAATACTTATTCCACCTTCCTGATTCTCTTTATGAGATTTCCACTTATGAAATTGAATCACATAATTCCCATAATTTTCAAATTTGAAACATTAAATGTTAACAATGATACTTATAGTTATCTTCATTGAAAAAAACAAGAAATAACAGTCTGAGTAAAACTTATCATAGTGTCCAACCATAAAATCCCAAAAAAGAATTACTTATTGAATGTGTAAATTATAACACCAACATTAAACTCCAACACCCTAGGTTTACCCTATGTTATTCGTAGAGAAATTATATTTTAATATTAAATGTTCGATAAAGAATAGTTTGTGAATTTCTAAAGAATTTCCCCTAGTTGTGTCAAACCAGGTTCGTAGCTATGCCTATTATCTTATACCGGATTACCCCGAGTCAGGCCAGAAACAACTGTTCGGAGTTGTTACATCAAGTTAAATATAATCCTGATCCACATCAACTTGTAGTATCCAGACATGGAATTATTTTTCGGAAACCACTCACTCAATCGTTTACCAAAATCTAAGGACATTTTTCCTAAACATTAACTCATCCTTATACTTATCCTTAGAGACATTCCTAGACCTACCCTTATAAATATACCTTGTGATCTCACAAATGTTTTGTTAAACTTGTTTCCAAGGATGACCAATAATTTCCTTTTATACCAACTATAGATTCCCTATCTTAGGATACATGGATATGAAATCATTTTAGATGAATATTCACTACATTACCAAAATAAATTCTTGAGAACCTTAATAGTTTTTTGTATTTGGAAACTATGAAACCAAATATTCTATCCAGGTGGAGGATCTTCAACATATCCCATAAATATATCCACCTTTTTTTACATATACCTATACCATTATTTATATCCTTTGGAAATGAAACACAATAATGGGGTGAGATTATATGCTCAGAAGGGGTAAATAAAAAAAATTCATAAGCATAGCATGAAAAAAAGGGTATGGACATTGATCATAACCTTTGATGATCATAATACATATATTAGAGATCTTAATAAATATTGGTATATAATATGAAATGAATTATAAGGAAATAAATAACATATGCCATGAAATTTAAAACTAGGAATAAAACATGTAATTATGGAACACACATATGCATATAAAACCTTTATTTCAAGGAGGCCTACCAAGGCCTCTATAACATGTTTGGGTGGTTTCTATTACTCGTGTACCTGCTTTAGGCTATGAATGCACTCATGTGTACCGTCTTGTTTTGGGATTGTGTATTTCTTTAGTGTACCCTCTTGTTTCAGGCTTTGGATGTCTTCAATTGTACCCTTTTATTTGGGGCTTCGGATTTCCTCCTCTGTACCGTTTTATTTTGGTCCGGGATATCCTCCCGTGTATCATCTTGTTTCTATCCTGGGATTCCCCCATGTGTAAGCTCTTGTTTTAGGCTTGGGATGACCTCTTGTGTGCCATCTTGTTTTGGTATTGGGATTTCCTCTCATGTACCCTCTTGTATCGGGCTTCGGTTGTCCTCCTGAGTACACATTGAGATCATAAATCATTTATCATTACCCTATACATTGGAGGTATATATAGATCCAACCCAAGACATAATAAAATCATACATAAGAGTATCACTAGACTATAAATAATAATCATATCCTAACCCATTAAATGAGATAGGCATCATAAACATTTAAGCATATCATTTCCTATGGAAAATAGGTAGGTCTCATAATCACCCTTAAGAAAAGAAAGAGGTTATAAAAGCATATAATCTGTGAAAGAGAAATGTGTTTCATAAAAATCGTTTTATAAAAAAAAATCCATTTAGAGAAAAAATATTAATAGAAACATTGAATAATTTCCTAGAAAGAAATTACTAACAACGAAAGATTCTATTTTTTTATGGGAAATCATTTTGAAAGATCTCTTCAAAACATTTTATGTGGAAAATATCATTTCTTATTTGATGAAATGATCCTTAAAACACAAAAAACAATTCCAAAAAATTCATTAAAATAAATATGAAATGTTTTGTAGAATTTTTTAGAAACCTTTTAAAAACCGTTTTCATTGAAAACATAAAATGAGAACATTAAATTTTTTGAAAACCATATTCCTTGAAAACATATAAAATAATTTTCAAAACATTTTAAAAACATTATTATTTGAAAATATATTTGAATCATTCTAATGGAATATTAAAAAACTATAAAAAAATTTAAATCCTTTTTCCTTGAAAATAATCAATTTTTGGTATTAAAATATATTTTCTATGTAGAGAGAAATATAGTCAGGTATACAAAAATAATTTTTCATTATTATCTTAACTACACAAGAGTATAAAATATTAAAAATACATGGATATATATTTAATTAACACATTACAAGAAAAATACTGAGAATTCATGAGATATGGATCATACTATTCCACTATAAGAGGCATAATCGTTTACAATATTGAAAAGCGATGAGATTGTTTCCATAAAATCTTTCAACTTGGTAACATGGGATCATACTATGCATGTACGAAAATGAAATTAACTGAAGCCTAAAATATCATGAAAATAAGGAGACTAATTATATAAAATATTTACTGTAATCATATACACCTCATTAATGAACATCAGTACATAACAAAACATGTGTATCAAAGAATGCAATTTGAGATAAAACTACTATACCGATTTAGAAAAATTTAAATCATTAATCCCATGAAATAATGATTACATGATGGTTATTTTAATATGAATAAAATTATATATAATATTAATATAATACAACAATGTTATGTTAACACTCCACACAAAAAAAGGGTGATGGATAAATCTAGTATCTCCGGGAAATAAAAAAAATTGAGATGAAATTCCCTTACATTGTGCCTTTATTCTCATCATAAATGTTCAATACTACTTTAATATATATATATATATATATATATTTATTATAAATCATTTAAATAACCATATTATTATATATTATAAAATATATGTATTTATTATGACTTTATATTACCCACTTTTATAGTAATTTCATGTTAGGGTTATGCTTTGGGTAATATTCTCTTTGTTTTATCTTGTTTCTTAAATTGTTATATCATTTGTGCTTATAATTTAATAATGAATTCCATAATGTAATACAAGATGCAAAAAATTATATTCAATATATGTTTATTATTTTATTCTATATAATATAGAAGTATGAAATGGAATACACCGTCCATTAAGACGGTAAGCTCTATATACGCTTGAACGCTATTTCTATTTTTTATAGTCATTTTTAAAGAAACAAAGTAAATGACATATATGTATATATATATATGTATATGTGTATATATAATTATTAAATTATAATAATTATATTATATATCACATTATTTTACTAACCCCATCCTTAATATATTCCTTGTAGTATGTAAACACATACATTGCTTTGAGGGGGCAGTAGTCCAGACTTCTTCAAATGAAATTATCATATTTAACGAAAATGGAATGTAAAAAATATATGTGTTTTAAAAACAATAAATAATATTATATAAATAATAAATATAATACACTACATATATAAGTATACTTTAATTATAATGGCCACCCAAATAGGTGGTAAAAGAAAAATGAACATCATCGTTTAGTGATGTGGTAGTTCGTCATACATAGAAATAGTATGTTCCATATAGATTAGTTGGGTGTGCGTGAAACTTTATATAGAAACCTTATCATAAAAACAACCTATTATATTTAATATATCAGTTTTTATGCAGTAATTTTATATAAACAATATAGGTGTGTGAGAAGGAAAATAAAAAAATGATCTTGTGGTAAGAGGACACCTCTTAATTGGGTAACTCCTTTTTCTTTCTGCCAGAATGATTCCATGGATTTGTTTATTCCATATTACAGATTATATGGGTAAGGGAGAGATGTATAAAAGTGTATTGGGAATATCTTGGTAGATCCTAATAGGGTTTATTGGTGTGAAGAATAGAGAGAGGTGGTGGCCTTTTAAAGGGAATGAAAAGGACTCACTTGGATGTTTTGAAAACATGTTAGATGTACACATGTTCATACCTAAAAAAATTCATAAAAAACCTACTAAAAATAATATTTGAAGTTGTATGGTTTAAATATTTATAGAAAATGGGTTTTGGAAAGTTTTATAGGTCATTTTGGCCCTTGAGATTAGGGTTTAGTCCCTAATTAAGCTTAATTTGACCTTAATAGCTATGATTAATTTTAATAACCTTTTCTAATATATTTTTATAAAAAAAATTAACATGATATAATTAGACTATAAATATTATATTGAGTAATATGATTTATTTTTATTTTTTTCAATTCACATAAATGTAAAATTTAAGAATAATTTTAATCTCATAGAGGGAACAAAATAATGGGGTTTTAATGTAGGAAAATGTTCAAATGTTTGTTATGTTTTTTATATTCAATTAAAATGTGAAATGGATTATAATGACTTAAATTGTATTAATTGACTTATAATTGATCTATTGTGACCTTAATATAATTTTAAAGTTTAATTTTACATTAATAACTATGTAAATGAAATGGTATTTATTAACTAAAAAGCAGTATATTTCACTATTCATAAAAATCACGTTTCGTCGAGAAATCCCAAAAAATATCCCTATGATAAATTTGGAATTATAAATTCAAATATGAAGTTTATTTTATAAAATTACATTTCAATATGTGTCTAAAATTAATTTATTTCTTTATATAAGGACATGAAAATATGTTCATTCGAGAAAATAGTATTTTTAAACAGAGAAATAATTTAAAAAATATATATTTTTCATTATAAATATGTTTAATTTATATAAAAAAATTATAAAAATATTTTATAAGTTTTTATTAATATTCATATTACTATGTTTTAATATTTAGGTTATAACTAACTCATTTAAATAATTATAACAATAAATTAAGTTTCTTAGATACTTGGTATTTTGTGTAACATTAACCAAGTCAATGTTGCCAAGTTAGTGTAGGAAGTAGTGAATTTCCAGTCGGTGTTGTTGTTGCATAATCAAAGTCGATGTTTCATGTATCACAAGACAATTTACTATTTCATGTATCACAATACAAGTTGGTTCCATGTTAAAGTAATATTTGAATTAGTTTTTTAATATATATATATATATATAACTACTTCTAGTGTCACGTGAAATGAAAATATAAATGAGATTTAATTAATTCCAAAAAAATTAAAAAAATATCAAGGTGTTATAAAGAAGTTGTGAAAATCCATCAAAGTCCGGGGTGTTTCCTAATATAACAATACCTTATCCTCTCACGTGTCCAATGATACATCATACACTATGATAAAATATCTCAGAAAGAAGACATCATGAATCTAGAAATAGCACATCGATAAATTCTAATAATGATAGTTCTCTCTGAGTATGTCCAGGAACACCCTCATGTTTTTAATGTGATCCAACCTAGGCATTGAATAAATAATGATATCATTGATGAAGAATTTTAAAAAAAATTGTCTATAAAAGGATTAAATTTATTGTTGATGAGTCCCATGAAAACTATAGAGGTGTTTATCAGACTAAACAACACAATGAATTGCTCAATGTGATGGTAAAGTCATTCGAAAGCCATATATTATTTATCATCATCCTTTACTAACATCGGGTGATATCGTAACCTATGGAAAGTATTCATTAACCATCATGACACTCTCAACTAAATGATGACTTCATCAATCCTTGGCATTGGATACTTGTTCTTTACAGTCAGTTGATTTAGGAGACGGTAATAAAAAAAATACCTTCCATATGACTTCGTAGAGAATAAAACATAGGATTCCAAGGTTGAAAAAATGGGCCCACAAATTCCCTATCCTTTGTAGGTCCTCTAACAAAACCCTCATATCATGTTGCTTTGAAGGAGCCATCTGATATCTTGGAACATATATTGGGTCTATCCTAAGGAGTATATCATTCTAGAAGTTTGACTCTCCATAGGTATTTTAGCTCGGAAGGTCCACAATATAGAATTCCACATACTCTACCACCACAATAGAAAATTTCAATATAATAGTATACACAAACCCAAGATCGATTCTATTAAATTATTTATTAATTTTATGTACCCTCCTATATATGAGTGCAACCTACACCACCAGGGATTCCTTTTTGCCCACAAATGAAAACCTCATCCTTTCACTAAAGACACACCACATTCTCTACCTAAAAATTCATAGCTAGGAAGGAAATATATATAAAAAGTGAATAAAAATCATAACAGTGTTAGGACATCTCTAATATATTGAAATAGAAAAAAATATTACTTCCTAGAGTTACATCACACCATCGACAGACATGTGTTATCATTGAGAGGCCTCTAGTTGGAGTATCCAAGCACAAAGTTCAAGGAAATTGCTTAATCAGACTCTCTACATAATTGAGTATAGTAGTGAAAATAATGGAGTGGATCATACTAGTTTCTATTAGTACTATATATAAATTACATAAGACATATATCAGACCTCATATCATTCGTGAAGCCTCTGATTCCTATTCCATGTCCACCTGCTACTTCCCTCAGTCCTAAACAATAACTACTAGAGCTGAGTAGGGACTACTTGGTGGTCTTTTTGGTTATAATTAAAATTTCATCCACCTCTTGCTACTCTACAATCTCATCTCCCCTAACAACAGCTCTATGGACCTACCTTCTCTTGCTGTAACTTCTTCCTTGGAAACCCATCAAGTACCTATATATTAGCTACATGTGATGTTAGGAAATCTCTTGAAATGTGTTTCCTACAATCACCTGATTATCACCACCCCTATCTAGGATGAATCAACTAATCATGTTAGCCTTAAACCATTGGTCCTCCTTTTTTTGGATCACCTCCAAAAATTTCTCACATGTCTGGGCTTTAATGTTTATCATTGGATACCTGATACCGATGTCTCGACTCAATTTTCACACTACTATCACTAGTTATCTATGTTTTCTTATCCATGAAACTATTAAACACCAATGAATTCTACAAAACACTAGTATCGGTGGAAATTAACTAAGGTAATACACTATCTTAGATGTATCTATCTAGAAACCACTCAAAGGATTGATCTCAAAATAAATTATCACACTCCATATCCATTAAGTATCGGGAGAGGTTGGTGTACCTCATTGAATACTCATCCATAGTGCTACTGAACTTATGAATAAATATATGTTCTTGGATAAACATATCCCTCAACACATCTAGATAAAACTCTTCTATGAAAAGATGATCAATATCTAACTCAATCGAATACGCATTATCATATGTTTTCTTCATTAATCCCCACAACCATCCAATATATCCATGGAGAATACCAATTTCTAGAACCACCATCTCTATTTTAGGTTTCATTATGAGATATAATACATACATCACCAACTTAATCTAGTCATCATCTTCCTAGGGGTCACAATCTCTAAAACTGATGACATGTTCGTAGCATGAACACATCATCCACTAGTATTACTAGTACCTTATTATTATCAATAAATGGTGGTTTTGTGTAATAAAAGCTATGGAAAAATTAATTTATTTAAAATGAAATATATAATGAAATCATATGGTTTTTCAATAAACTAACCTAAAAATAGTTTGTATTTATTATTTATTGTATATATAACAAGATTGATACATATTTGTATTATAATAGCATCAATCATAATAATGAACCCAAATATTATACAAATATTATAGAACATTAAATCAGTTTTTGAGATAAATTCCCTCTTTTACATGCTTCATGTTTTTACGAAGAAGAATATTTTCTACATTAAATTATATTTCGTATATTTTTACCTTATAAAATATATATGTAATTATTATTTTACAATAAAAAAATCTCAGTGTGAATAAAAATACATCAACATAAAAATATTATTTAATCCTCAACTTTTACTACTATATGAAACTTGCCCATATTTTCCAACTGGATGATTTTTTGGAACCTGACTCTTTATGCTCCTTTGGGGTGAGGTTTTCCTAGGAAATAATAACCTCATTCCTTAATAACTTGGAGAGTTCCCTATAATTTTTACTCCTACACATTTTTATAGAATTATGGTTCTGTTATACACATTATAAATATATAGATTTTTCACTAAATGAATGAATTGGGTTTTGGGAACCATTTTCCAATTTCCATATACTATAGGATTGTCAAACATTTCTCAATAATTTTTTACAATAATTATGGATTAAATACGAGTGAATAAAATTATCTAAAACATGATTTAGGGATGCTTTATAGTAAAATATTTCAGAAGATCTTGATTGACATGATTCTAGATTTTTTACTTCAATTTTCTTATCCGAACATTTCTAGTCAGGATAATATTATTCATTCTCATCAAATGTTAATATATCATAATAGTCATCCTATTATTTGGAATATTACCTTTATTCCACATTATTGATTCAACCAATTCATTCTAAATCTATTTTAAACACATGAATTTCATATTCAATTGGGATTATTTTACTTCCCATGAATATATAAGAGTTTCTCTAGTGAAAATACCACTTCCCAAATAATATATTTCTCTAATGAGGATATTCAAAATTATTCATAAATTAGACTACTTATTTCATTACAAAGTGTAACTTATTAATCCTTTTTAAAATATCCTTGGAGAGTGTTGGATTCAATAATATGTTTATCTAATACATCTTATATTGAATCTAACCCTTGGTTCAACTCTGTCTAATCATTCTATAGTCCTTTAATAACAATAATTATTTAAAAAACAATCCATGAGAAACCATTTCTAGATTCTCTATAAGAACTCAATAAAAATCACTATCTAATTATTTGTTCACACTCTAAAAATTATAAACAACACAAACAATCCCTATTTTATGAATTTTTTAACAAGGCGTGATTGTAAGACCCAGATTTTCAATTCCATGCTTTATTTCAAATCCTCTTTTAGATCTTAGCATTCTATTTGATTATGAGTTTTCCAGCTTTGATTTTTTTTGTCTCTTGTGTAATTAATCAATGAACATAGTCTTAAGAGTATTGTATGGTACTTGGCCTCATTTTCTTCAAAGGGATGGTATGAGGTTGTGGTGTTTTGGAGATGGATTAGTGGTACTCCTTGTTCAACCACTTTTGGCGTATGTTGTTGAGGTGGTTTGTACCCATGATTTGGGTGAGTATTGGGGGTGAAGAGAGTGATTGTTTTTGAATTTTTCTCCCCTATCCTTGGCCTTTATTTTTCCTAGATTCCACCTTTTCTCCCTTGAAATTAGAGGCAAAACATCACATTTTCAGTGGCCAAAACAGGCCTTAGAGCATGGTTGTACAGTTTTCTAAAGTGTGCCGCCAAATTGTGCAATGTGTCTAGGTCATTAAAAATAATTTTGAAATTCCAATTTTTTCATCATGTAAATAGACTTAATCCACCGAATTATTCCCCCATTTAACCGCAGTATCCATGAGAGGCCTCCAAGATCCCTCGAGTTCTGATGAAACCCATATTTTATGAGGTTTTTGGTGGGGAAACTTCTAGATTCTCCAACGTAAGTGATTACTACATTGCTTCCTTCCTTCTCCTTGGGGTTTCTTTCCTCATTCAGCATGTCCTAAAATTTTAATAAGTTATAGTTCGTACCAAGGGTTTTATTTGGTGTCCTTTTGGTCAAATATTGGGGGTTTAGGTTAGATTTCACTCCCTTGTGGAGTGTTGGTGGTGCGGTTGATGTTTCTCACAACGAATTGGGGGTTTTGACACAAAAGGTAGGTGATTGTATGTGTATGAAATTATATATGAGTTATTATGTCTGATTTATTAATTTATCATGTTCCTCATGTGTTTTTGTGTGGTGAGAAACCCATTTTTGGTAGAATTGGTTAAGTATTTAGTATTAAATTAACATTTTTATTGAAGTTGGGTATTTTTCAAATGTAGCTTATGTGATATCTTTTGTAGAAGAAATATAAAATGTAAAAGTTATTTATTAGTTAATGAAATGGGATTATAATTATAGTGAGGAAATGATTTAGTGAGATTTTTTCCTCGAAAGGGGGTTTTTGAATGTGTTTTATGTGCAATACTATTTTATACTTCATGAATGTTTTTTTAATGATAATTAAAAATTTGTTATTGAATTACAAAAAGTGTGAAAAGGTAGTTGATGTAATTTTTAGGTGGGTATAGGTTTTTTAAAGTTGTATACTTTATTGTGAAAGGGAAGTTATGTGATGTTTACCATACTAAAAATGTTTTATAAAATTTCATAAAGGATTTATTGAATTGTGAATGATATATGAAACATGTTGCGGGATTTTTTGGTGTTAGTATGATTTCAAAATGAAATTGAATGAGAAAGGGGATTGTGTGACACGGTAGTGGGATGTTTGGTGTGTGCGTGATGTGAAAGTGGTATTTTCATGTGAAAATTGTACTTAATGGCTTGTGGAACTTGTTTGAGAACAAGTGGGAAAAACCAGGTATCTTGGTGGGTGGATGTGTACTACTGAGCTAGTGATCTCATGGGGTTTCTTCCTAGTTTCATGTACCATGTTTGATAATTAATACACTAACAAAAAAAATTATTATGACTAAGATAATGATGTTGTGGTTCCACTAGGTTAAGGGTATAATCCCTACTAGTGTCTCATCTGCATGAGAACATATATTTGAATGGTTACTTTCACCGAGGAACAAGGTACTTCGGACCAACAGTAAGCTTGTTCCTAGGGGTGATTTCCTATTTCTGGTGCTTACTAGATGCATTAGGGTTACCATTAGTATCAGTTATGCTTGGCTAGAAAATTTAGTAGTTTTTCATTTTATTTTAAATGTGTTAATTCTTTAATATATCCCATAGTAAAACTGTTTTTATTTTAAGTTTCATTTCTTTTAAATTTGGAATAACATCTCATGTTTATGAAAACATGAAATCATTTCATCTTTTAATGATTATCCCATGTAATACATTTGTGGTGGAATCCTATTGGGCTTTTGGTCACACCTTAATGACACCTTCCAGTGTAATTATACACGGTTTATTTTCATAGGTTTGGGTAGTGCTCTTAATTCCAAAGGATCGAGTTTCTAGTGATCCTTTGTGATGAAATTTTTTGGAGAAGGCTTGACGGCGGTGCCTCCGGCCATGAGGAGGTTCTTGGGCTACCTATTTTGGGTTTATATATTTGTTATAGTCTTTTAGAATTGTTTTAAATTATGTAATTCAGTTCTATTTTTTTTGTAAAAGATGGTTTGTTTTAAAAAATACAGAATTTTTATATTGGATTTGTTTGTTGTTTATGTTTATAAACTCTAGTAAATCATTCTAAAATTCTATTATATGATACCCTAGAACTTGTGCCATCCCGTGGGGATCGACAACAGCCATTGGACTATGTCGCGTAATGTGTCGGGTCAGGCTGTTATGGGATTTTTAAAATCATGGAAATGTTTTATAATATATCTTAATGGGTTTATCAAATTGTGAAAGAGATATGAAATATGTTTTGGGATGTTTAGGTGTGAGTATTATTTCAAAATAAATTTGAATGAGAAAAGAGATTAAGTTACAAGTTTTTGTGTTGTTTGGTTTGTGTTTGATGTGGAAGTGGTATTTTCATGGTAAAATTGTATTTCATGGATTGTGGAACGTGTTTGAACACAAGAGAAAAAACTATGGTATCTTGGAGGGTGGACGTGTACTAGTATTCTAGTGATCCCATGGGGTTTGGTTCAAGTTTAACATCAAATATTTTGATGATAACAACACTAAATAAACAATGATGATGATTATGATGATGATGTTGGGGGATAACTAGGTTATGGGAATAATCCCAACTAGTGACCTATGTGCATGAGACCAGTTATTTGTATGGTAAATTACACTGAGATACGAGGTAGATCATAAGCACAGTGAGCTAGTTCCTAGGGGTTATTTCCTTTTTCTTATGCTCATTATATGATTTATGCAACCCATTAGCATACAATATGTTTGGCTGGAAAATTTAGTATCTTTGGAATTCTATTTTAAATGTGTTGATTCATTAAAGTATCCCACTTTAAAACTGTTTTTATTTAATGTTGCATCTCTTTAAAATTATTAATAGCATCGCATGTTTAAGAAATCTTGCACGATTTTCATCATTGAATGATTATCACATGGAATAATTTATTTGGGGGATCATACTGGGCTTTGGATCACACCCTACTTACACCTTTGGGTGTAAGTAGAGTTGTTTTTTTGTTGCAGTTTTGGGTAGAGCTCATAGTGCCAATGGTTTGAGATTCTAGTAGTACTTCGTGATGCAGTTTGGTGGAGATGGATTTAGGGTGGCGCCTCTTTTCATGAGGATGTTATTGGACAGCCCATTTTGGGTTTATTCATTGGTTATACTCATTGAGAGTTGTATAAAATTAGGTAATTCAATTCTTATTTTTTGTAAAATATTGTATGTTTTTTAAAAATCCATATCTTTAATATTGTACTTTTTGTAGTTATATATTTATAAACTCAGGTAAATCATTCCCAAATTACATTATATGATACTAGATAACTTCTTCCAGCCTATGGGGATCGGGAATGCCCTTCAGGCCTTGTCTCGAACCGTGTCGGGTGGGGATGTTATTTGATTTTTACCATCATGAAAATGTTTTATAAAATTTATTTAAGGATTTACCTAATTATGAAAGAGATATGATACATGTTGTGGGATGTTTTGGTGTAAGTATTATTTAAAAATGAATTTGATTAAGAACGGGTATTATGTGACAAGTTAATGGGCTATTTGGTCTCTGTGTGATGTGGATTTGGTATTTTAATATGAAAATTTTATTTCATGGATTGTGGAACTTGTTTGAGCAGAAGAGGTAAAACATAGGTATCTAGGTGGATGGACATATCCTAGTGTGCTAGTGATCCTGTGGCGTTTGGTCCCAATTTCACGTAGAATGTTTGATGGTTAAATAATTAAATAATTAAATGTGATGATTATGATGATAATTATGGGGGACCACTAGGTTATGGTTATGATCCCGACTGGTGGATTGTGTGCCCAAGAATATATATTTGTATGGTTACATTCACTGATATACGAGTTACTTGGGACCCACATCGAGCTAATGACTAGGAGTTATTTCCTGTTTCATGTTCTCATTAGATGCGTTATACATACAGTAATCATATGGTTTTTTAGGTTGGAAAATTCAGTAGCTATGGAATTCTATTTTTAAAGTGTTTATTCATTAAATTATCCCACTTGAAAACAGTTTTTATTTAAAGTTTCATCTCTTTAAAATTCCTAATAGCATCTCATGTTTATGACAACATGCAAGATTTTAATCATTTAATGATTATCACATAGAATACATTAGTGGTGGAATTCTACTGGGATTTTTCTCACACCAAATATACACCTTTGGGTGTAATTAAACATTCATTTTTTGTCACATGTTTTGGTAGATCTCTTAATGCCAATGGTTTGGGTTTCTAGTGGTCATTCATGGTGCAGTGTTGGGGAGATGGCTTAAGGGCGGTGCCTCTTTCAATGAGGAGGCTCTTAGGCTGTCCATTTTGGGTTTATTAATTTGTTATAGTTCATGAGAATTTTTTTGAATTATGTAATTCAATTATGAATTTTTGTAAAAGATTGTTTTTTTTGAAAAATCCAGATTTGTTATATTGGATTTTTGTTGTTGTTTTATGATTATAAACTTGTGTAAATCATTCCCAAATTTCATTAAATGATGCCTAAACCCTTTTTATGGCCTGTGGGGATCTGGAACACCCTTCGATCCTTGTCTCAGACTATATCGTGTGCCAGTTTTAATGGGGACCAGATTTAGTTCGTGATAGTGAAAGAGAAGAAAACCCTATAAGTACTACCAGATAGTGGATTTCCATCCAAATCCTTCTCATTTTTTATTTTCTTGACCTTCTTCTT
Organism: Viscum album; assembly: GCA_963277665.1. Taxonomy (NCBI): domain Eukaryota; kingdom Viridiplantae; phylum Streptophyta; class Magnoliopsida; order Santalales; family Viscaceae; genus Viscum; species Viscum album. Next base: position 1,277,463,576 of record OY728152.1, read on the forward strand.
AATATTTTTTTTACATATCCTTAGAATACAGTTTTTTAAAATCAACAATAATGTAATTTTGAATCTACACATGATGTTTTTCTTCAATCACCTCAAATTTAAATATCATTCAATAAAATTAAATTTGGTGGGTTTAAAAAAATCAAACCACTGTTTAACCATATATCAAATACCAATTTAGCTACCCAATAAGATAAGTATAGAAAATTTAGATAGGGGTGAATCAGGCATTGGCTATTTTTTCATCAAAAATTCATTTTTCCTAAAACCCATTTTGGAATTTCAACTATGTTTCAGGTTAGTGAACATGGGTCTATTAATGTTTTAGCTTCAAAAACACATCAGTATGTGCTCTACTAAGGTAAATTAATTCACAATTTATAATTATAAAGTATGGTTCAATGAAATACTCTTTCATTTGATTTCTTATTCACCCCCATCAAGGAATATCTAATATAATCTAATGATGATTACAATGGGTTGTTTTACCCCCCACAGAATTAAGCCACACAATTCCTATTTTTGTTATGTCTTATAAGGGCCCTCAATCAAGAATCTATCTAGACATATTTATGAACACTTCACATTGTTCGGACATAGAATCAACTTCATTAATTAATAACAACTTCACACTATGGTATTATTTCATACCTAGATTCCCATAGCTTTTATGGATTCACGCCATGGATGATCAATAGTTAATTTGAAACTACTTATTTTAAAAAATTCAATAGATATTTAGAGGATGTTTTTCATAATCAAAAGTTATAACCTTCATCTCATTAACTTATTTGAATTCTAGTATAACTCTATGAATACTCTTCCACAATGCCACAAATTGAAATATATCATCTTTGGAATCCTAAATCATTGTGATTTTTTTATTCATATAATTTTTTTTTAATGATAGATACCAATTTAATACCCTGATATTTTATGATATATTTCCATTAAAGAAATAGTTTATAGGTTGTGATACACACTACCCTGGGTTTAAATTAAACATAATAAATTAAACCCTTAAAAATTAACCAGTAAATTGGAGAGTGTGAATATAAAGAACTAAATAATTAATATTATATGGTTTTCACATGAATAAATTAATTTCAATGGTTATAAAATGATTATAAATGAAAATAAATTTCTTTTGAAAGTAAAGGATATACTTTTCTAGAAATTTTTTTTTAACGAAACATGTTTTTATATAAATTAATTAAATTAATCAAAATTACTTAATTATTTACTTAAAATTAATAAATTATATATTCAATAATTTTTTAAATATGAAACATTATAGTGATGGTATAAGAATAAATCATGTTTTATTCTTAAAAAAGATATTTTTATAAAAAATGGTTTCATCGCATTTTTCACACTTAAAATAAAAATAATTTTTTCAACATTTATAAAATGAATTTGAAAAGGTGATGTTAAATTTTTGAATAAAAATTTAAAAATTATGTTAAATTGATTCCAATAAATTTTCTAAAAACATTAATTTTATTTGATAAATAGTTAAATTTACAAATTTTTATTAAAAATTAACATTTACATTAACTCATTTTGAATGTTCATTCTATTTTAAAATGGTTTTAAAAGTACAATTTTTAAATTAACATTATGTTTAATCCAATTTATATCATTGTAAGTAATACTTATAAAATTTGATATAAATATTTTTGTACATAAGTATTCTTCTTCTTATAAAAATTGATTTTCATCATTTTTTTATGATTATTTGTAAATAATGTTCTCCCCTACAGTAAAATTAATTTTATAAAAATGTTTATGTATTTAAAATCTGAATAATTAGTATTAGGTAATATTTAAATTAATTTTTGTCCATAATTAATAGTTAAAATTGTAAAATAATGTTACTACAGTTGTAGTTAAAAAATTTTTACTAGGGGTTAAACTGAAGAGATAGTGTTAAAGTGACCTAAAACATGTAAAATGTATATTTAATATCCATATTTTTAACTCATATTATTTTCTTTTTATTAGTGATACAATTTTGAGATTAATTTCTTTGAAAGTGGCCTTGAATTATTTTAAAACATTGAAAAATTACATTTTTTTTAATCAACTCAATTATAAAATGGCACTGTGTCTGCTTTCCTATTCAAGTTGTAAGATATTTTTGGTTCCACAATGAACCACAAAAATACATTCAATAAATACCCCCCAAATATAAATATTTCATATTTTTATCAATTAACTATCCTTGTATGTCTTTATGTATAAACCTAAAGTCGTTTCCAAAGAAGAGGAGGTTCGAGCATGCATTGGAAAATTTGGGACATGAGGTAAGAGATTTTATGGTAACTTTTTTATATATGAGACACATGGAATATTCAACACTTTTTTGAGGATTTTTATACAGTGTCAAATAATGGATTTTATGATTCTTATTATGAAAATTATAAGTATTTACAATACAATATAAGGTTATTTTATTCATGGTGATTATGATGAAAATTATACAAAAGTGGTTAAATTATTATGTTAAAATGTTATTATTTGTTTAAAATGATTGTTATTATGTTTACAATGACAAATTTTCATGACATAACTTTAAATAATATATATTATTCAACTATAATTTGGTTATTTCTATGTAATACATCATTTACATTCATTTTCATCTCTTTGAGTAATAATGATACTGAATAAATATTTTTATGGAAAATCAACTTTATTTTCTCTTTCGTCAAAAATAAATTTTCATCCATGTCCATGCTTCCATTAATTTTTTTTCAATAATGGTTTACTATTATTCAACGATTTTTTAATATCATTTTTACTCAGGTTTTACTTTTTAGGTAATGTACCAAAATGATTATTCTTATCATTTTCAGAATGAGGTAATATTTTTCATTTTACTAAAATGTTATAATAATCATTATTTTAATCAATGAGGAACGGATAAATTTCTTCACTGGAATGAACATTCAATAATTAGAATTTTAATTAATTGTTTTTGGGTTTTTTTGAAGATATTTGTTTCATTACTATGTGGTAAATTTTTATATTTTATATAAATGATTTCAATGAGAAATGTGTATTTGACTCAGGACGTGATGAAACTATGTTTTAATGAACTATTTCATCTTAGAAGAAATAATTTGTTTCTACGTAAGTTTTAAAGGGGATCCAATCCAATTATATAATCCTTATTCTTTTTTTTATGGTTTTTGATTATGATGAAACTATGTTTATGAATAGTTTTTCCTTTCCATGGGGTTTTTGTGATTAATTGATGCTATTTTTTGAAATGTCTGTCTTTTTCATGCGCTGTGACATTATTAAATGTTTATGAAAACCATATTTGTTTAGGTGTTATGGTATTATGAGTTTTCAAGATATTTCTGGACACATCTATATTATTGTCATTATATGATAGGTGGGCCCTCAATTATACCGCCCTCTAATTCATTGGATAATGGTATATTTTTCATAAGTTAAGTGAGAGTGTAATTTGTTGTCAACCACATAAAATAATGTAATTTTTTCACTAAGATAATATTTTTAATAAATCATGACTGCTATGATGGTTTGGGGGTGAAAAAAAACGACTATGGTAGTTTTGGCAGTGATCCTTGATTATTAAGGATATGATTTTGTCTTTTTATGAGTATCCCACAAACTGATGCCTTATTCAAATGTTATTTTATCCCTTTATGATTAATGTCATATTAAAATTCTATATTTATGTCCTGAATCGAGATTATGAAATATGAAATGTTTTTTTGGGGTTTCAAATGTTATTTTCATCTTCTCATACAAATATAGCCAAGTCATGTTTTGGTTGTCATTTACATCTCCCATTTTGACCATTATTGAGAACATGAGATGAACCTTTCTTATGTTTCCTTTACCGATGTTTTGGAAAAAGGTATTATTTATGATATTTATAGTAATGGTTCTAGTTATAATTACATAATTGGGAGAGGATGTAGTTCACTTATGAACCAATTGTTAATGTATCCACATTTTGAAAGGCACTAAACCGATATGATTCCAGTATAGATCATTATATTTTTTAATAAATATTCTTATATGAATAAATTATATATATATATATATGACATTTATGGATCATTATAGTTTTTATTATGTCAGGTATTGGTTACATTTTGAAACTAGGATGATAAAACATTATTAATAACACTTAGGATAATCCTAAATATAAGAGAAAATATTAAGCTATTGTAATGAAATGAGTGTGGTTTTCATAGAAAAACATCCCATTATAGACTCTACAATTGGATATTGTTTTTGAATACATGTATCTTCAATAAATAACGTTTAAAATTGTTGGCCCATTATAACTCAGCCATCATTCGGGTGCATGGTGAGTGTGCCCTTAATTTTCTCCTTGTTTGACATCCCCATTGGATATTCTTAGGTTAACTCACATTTTCCTATTGAATCACGATGAATGATTTGAATTAATTATGACCAATAATTTATGAATTTAAACATAATGAATAATGGTTTTAAAAGAAGGTATTAATATTTAGATATCCTATAAATTATTTTTTAGTATTGATTACATTATTCAATGATTCCTAATGGCCAAGATAAATATGTTAATTTAAGGGTTTGAAGATAGAATGATAAAAATAATATGGTTAATAGTTTAATAAATTATAGAAGTATCCTATTTGAGTATATTTTTTAGAATTCCTATGAGTTATGAAAAGTCTACATGAATTTCAATTCACAACTTCTATGATTAGTTATTAAAATAGCAGTTAAAACCCTAAATGGTAAAATAATAAAATTTCACACAAACGATTCTTAACAGATTGAAGTTGATGGGAATGTGCTTCCTAAAAATCTTTTCATTTTATCTCTTGTTATATTTATGGTTTTCATAGGAATGTATTGTCTTTATCTACCTCAATCCCACATCAATTTTCAAGAATTTAGATTTCATGTTTAATATTTTGAACCATCCTATGATTTTCTATCAGTCTGATGATAAATATGAACTTATGATTGATATCAAACCAAATTTTTGGGTATGGATTCCGATTTAAAATTGGTTTATATCATATATTATTATAGATAAACACAACATTTATGATATTACTATTGTAAAGGAGTGTGTGGATGACTTTTCAAAAGAGTTTCGAAAACATCCATTGAATTGTGAAGTTGTGTTCTCAATAAAACTTATACCATGTGACACAGCTATATGAAAAACTCTACATGGAATGGTTTGGATTGATTTGATGCAATTGAAGAATAATATATAGGAGAATATATCCAAGGAATTTATTCATACATGTTGTTCACATTGGGGTGCACATTGTCTTTTTTTAGAAGATGTATGTATTAATGAGATATTTCATTAATTATTGGGAACATAACAAGATTGAAATCTGGAATAAGATTCTTCTAACTTGTATTACAGAATTTTTTGATCAAATACATAGAGATAAATACTTTTTAAAGATTCGTATTCAATATATATATCATCATTAGAGTGTAAATAAGGGATTACACTGATGTCTACAATCTGAACATGGAATGGGAACTATTAATATATAGAGATTCAATTTGGTTTATCTAATTTTCCCAATATCATAATAGACTTAATGTATAGATTCTTTACAGATATCCATGGTCAATTTTTGTTAGAATTCACTAATACCATTCTTAGATATTTAAAAAAAGTAATGAATACCACATGATGATGGTATTTAAAACCCTAAGGAAGGATAATCCCTGTGAAAAAAAATTAATATTTCTAAATTTTGGCTACAAAATGTTTCATTTTTTGGTTTATTTACTCTAATGGTAGGGTATATCAGTGGATCAATCCAATATGGATTCTATTTAATGTTATCCTAGACAATATTTGTTTACCAAGATACATAGATTCCTTTGTTTTCCAAGATATCATTGATGATTTGTGGAAGATTTACCATGGATGTCCATTCTACACACCAATTTATCTCGAAAGGGATCTAAATTTCATTAGACATAATGATGTGAAGGAAATATCAATAAACTAAAAATAAGGTGAATGATAAATCATATGATTACATTATCCTATAGTGGAGAAGGTATTATAATCTATAGTATTGAATCAAATATGAGACTGGGATTCATTCTCATGTAGAATGATATAGATATAGATTATGCCTCAACTGAATTTAAGTTGATGAGAAAATTTATCCAAATCATGAATTGGATTTAGTGGTTGAATTTTTTTAATTTTATGATATGAATGAATTATTATTACAGATAATTTTATACCTTATATGTTGATAGTTAAAATCTAATGTATATATTCAATCATGATAGATGAATATGTTTCAGATTATATGTTATAGATGATTAAAAATTATGACCATTCAATTCAAAAACCACAAAGAAAATCAAATAATGTGGCACATGCTTTGAGTCAAAAGAATCATGCTAGTTTATCTATAAGATACCAGAATTCATGGGGGTATTTAATTGACTTAATTTTTATTTGGATCCCTTAATTTTGGATAATGGAATTTTTAATAGATTTATGAGGAGGTAAGGAGGTGTTTGGGGTTTTTGGGACTTGAATGAAAAAGGAATTTTGACATCCTGGGCTATCTAGGAGATGGGTGGGGTGCACAGTTAAAAAAACCTTGAGAGGGGGAGATCCATAAGATGAAGCATTAGAAAGGAATCCCTCATAGTTGGAACACTTTTTTCCAAACTATACAACCCTCCCTAAGAAACCATCTAACCTAACCACTCTTGGGTTGAGGTAGGTTCATAGTTTGTGAATGTCTTAGAAAACCGTGTGGCCATATCATTCACCCCAATAAAACATGGAATTTACTAAACTTCCCCCTTGAGATTTTAAATTTCTCCCATGATTTTATCACCATTTAATTATCCTCTATACCAAGTGATTAATTGAATATCCTAAATAATTCTAAGGGTGGACTCCCTTCCATTATTGGCCATATGGAGTTTCATTGGTTATAGATCAATTATTCATGTATTTCTAATGCTCTTATTGCTTCATTTTTCATGATTAGGGATTGTTAACTGTTCTTCGTCTCACAAAGCCTTGAAAACCAATTTTTCTAGTGGATCATAAGGCGAGGACTCAAAGGGTGGCCGAATATGGATTTATGTATATAGTTAAAGGTGAGTTCACCTTCATATTCGAGGTACGTGGTCTATAAGATAAATCTTATAGTTTTATTAAATATATTTTCATGTTGGGTTGTGATACTACTCCCCTATTTTCTTAAAATTGTTACCAAGATTATTATTTAGTAATTTTTTTGGATAAATGATGAATTGAACCCATCAATTTCCCTATGGGATGATTTGACAATTTTTTTCTAGTTTGGCGAAACCCATGGGGCGCACTAATTTTCCCAGACATGGGAAATAGTGATGTTAAGCATAGTGTTTTTTTATGTTTAAATAGATCCCCTGATTAATTTGTTGACATGTTAATTGGGTTCAGAAAATAATTTTGGTAGTTTTTTATATATTTTCGAAATCTCATAAAGAATATTTTTCATGATGTGAAAAGGGGATAACTGTATTAAGGAATATGAATTGATGAATATGTTAAATGGGGATAATGAATGAAAATTGAAAAATAGGTTAAATGGGTCATTGAACGGGCATTGTTGATTATAAAAAGTGAGATATGGTTTGAAAAGATAAATGGGTTAAATAGACTATTCCATGTAAATGCTAAATTTCCTGATGGGTGAAGTCTTGAACATGGTTTATTTATTTAATGAAATATTAAGTGTATGTATTATATACATTGTTTATGTTTATTTTGTGATATGATATATGAGGCTAATGGATAAATAGGAATGTATCAATTTCTTGGTAATGTTGGATAAAGGAATGAGGATCCTCCCATGGATTGGGATGCACTGGGGCTCTAACATCAACCTAGAATGCATGGGTTAGGGATTCAGAATGATCCTCTAGTCCCCTAACGGTTGCATTTGATGAAACTAATGGGACTGAGGCTCTAGGGTAAGTGTGTTTTGATTAGTTATGAAAAATTTTCCTTAGTTAGATAGAAAAATTTCTTAATCCCATATACATGAAAATTGAATGGATTCTTGTCATTGCATAAATGATGTAAATGCCTTACCGATGGAACATATGATGAAACTGAATTCAATAATAAAGATGACTTATGTAGTGGAAATGGAAATAGTGATGCAAATGGTAAAAGAGAATATTGTTAATCAACGGAACACAATTTTTTCTTTTCTTAGATTTTCCTTTACTTTATACTTTCTTTCACTATATATTTAGACTAGATATTTTGAGGACACCATTTTGGTTGAATCTCAAGTTGTACTGACAGTATTTTAAGGATTCCATTGGGTACCTGGTCATATTTTATTGGATTAGGTTTTGAATATAGAAAAGGACATATTCTAGGGAGAAGAGTTGTGCCTGGGATGTTCATGGATGAGGATACAAACCTGGAGTCAAGACCCATTGTTAAGGATGCATCCATTAGTTTCAATTCATGGTTTTCCTTCAGTTTTAACACTATTAGCATGACATGAAATATTTATTGTTTTATTGGGGTTTGTACCCAGTTTTTTGTGATTTTTGTAAATTCATTCTTATTGGTTATTGTTTATTATTTTCTATTTTTTAATATAATTAAAAACTATGGAATACTACAACAAAGATGGAATATTCTCCCTATATGTGTATTTAGACTGTTTGTACTAGTTGATGTCTTCCGAAATACATGGAGGTTTGGCTATGGTTATGTGGAGACCCATCTTAGAGCACAAACTAGCAGATTTGGGGCTAGGGATGTTACAAAGTGGTATCATAGAAGGTATTTCTTGTGCCTAATTAATTGGGATTGTAGAAGGCAGATCATTTCTTGGAAATGAGCTCATTCATAAGAGTAGGTAACCCATGTATGAGGAAAAATAAAATTTACCAGAGTTGGAATTTATTTTTATGATATATGTTATTATATTTGAATTTTATTTCCCCATTGGATGATACACTTGGGGAGTGATGTGGCAATTTTAATATATTTTCCACATGGACAAAATGGAATGAGGTTATGAATTCATGATTCATTTTAGGAAACTAGGGATTTTGGTGGCAGGAATCATGATAGGTACACAAGGGATGGGTGCGTGGGGCATGAAGAGTATATTTCATTACACTTCCTTGTTAATTTTAGGAAAATGGTTTCCAGTAAAGATGATTCAAATGGTTATATAAAATTTTAATAATGTTAATTATGATATAAATTATTGTCCAAAATAAATGGTTGTAAATGAGTTAATATGTTAGTTATAATAGGATGTGAAATTAGAAATGATATTAAGGGGAAATATATATGTTGTGAAATAGTAAATTGTTTTAAAAGGTGTCTAATGAAAGACGTGTGACTATGTGTGTTGTTTTACCCAATGATATCCATAACCCCCTATAGGGATGGTTGATGGTAGTGTTCTCTGCATGATGATGCCTGTTGAGATAGTGTATGTGAAATGGGCTATTTATGGTTGGTAGAGAACCTTATTTAATGTAAATTATGAAATTATTTTGTATTTTTTCTGAGATGTGCACTTGGTATTATAAGATTATTCCACCATGATGTCATATTCCAGTGGGGAGACAATAGGATTTAAATAGAAAAACTCATCTAGAGGTCAAGAAAGGCAACCCAATCTTTCAGTGTAACAAGGGAGAAGGTTAGTTTCTTGAAAACATTTCACAATTTGTGAATATGGTGGAATGATACCTAGAGAGGTTTATGATGAGTATGTTTGACATAACTATGTAGTTATAGTTGAATCACTCTTCTACTTGTTGTGGAGAGGGTGGATCTGATGCAGACAAAATTATAAAAAAGTCCATTCACAAAATTCTTGATCACTTGATGACTCTTATAGAGAGGGGAGTTAATTTAAAAACATATATATCACGATGTCTTTAAAATTTATGGTGGGATATTCTGGTCAAGACATCGAATCTTGATTGTATGGAAGAGAAATATTTTGATAATTTTTCCAAGAACATTTATATTTGGATATCTTGAGGTAGGAGTCAGTTACCACTTATTTGGAAGGAAGAAGGAGCTCATCAATCCATACCATTACATGTGGTAGATGAGGTACTTCGGGAGATGGAATTGAAATCTACAACATAGTGCATCTCAAGGAATTCATACCAGCAATTGGAATAGAGGGTCATGTCTGTGTCATGCAGTTCTGCCTGCATCTGGAGGTGGCTAGGCTTGGTTATCAAATAATCGAGGTATGATTATTGTATCATCCATGATTTCAAGTTATTTGTATGATATATGTGCTTAACATGATTTTATTTCTTCTAATTTTTAGTTGTGTTGGTCCTATCGGTGGAATGTATGTGGGGGATTATGTAGATAGATACACTATTAAGAGTGCGGGAAGAAAATACCAAGCAATATAAGGGGTGTTATCTTGATTTTGGTGGGTATCATTTCCATTGAGATTTTTTTGGGCATGAGATATTGAGTTATGATATTATTTTTGGTATGGAATGGCCAGGGTTTTACCAAGACCATACTGAAAATTACTATTATATGGTGACATTTATGTATTGTGAGGGAGACACTAATGTGAATCGTAGTGAATGGGATGATGTGATGGTAATAAAGATCCATTTTGTCAGCGGTTGGGTGAAATCAAAGACCAAGTAGATTTTATCATTCGTGATGTTGGAGGAGGAGAGTAGCTTGACTTTCCTCATATAGTGGATTTATTCTAGGACATTTTTCTTGAGGACTTCATGGGGCTTCCTGCCAATAGAGATGTAGTGTCAAGAATTGGATTGCTTCTTGGAGGAGAACTAGTTTCCATTTTTCCATATCGAATGTAACAGAAAAATCCCCTTGAAATTAAAACTTAGTTGGATTAATCAGGGAATAAAGGGTTTATTTGTCCTAATACATCATCTTGGGGATCTCCAATGCTATTTCAAAAAAAATATGACTGATCATTGTGTTTATGTGTTGATTATAGAAATTTAAATAAGACAAGGGATGTGAACTAATATCATCTTATGAGAATTGATGATCTCTTCGATCAACTGAGATGTGTTTTGGTAATTTTGAATATTGATATGAGATCATGATATCATCAAATGAGGCTAATACCTTCTGATAGACAGAATACTATGTCCAGGAGAATGTGTGGGTTGTTTTAGTTTGTTATTTTTCTATTAAATTTGAAACATTATCCAATAGTATTTATGGCCCTTTTGAAGAGAATCTTCCACCCTTACCGAGATCTGTTTTTTGTTGTCTTTGTTGATGAAATCATGGTGAAATCCTAGACTCTTGAAAATCATTGAAAACATATTGAGATCATCCTTTGAACACAAAAAGACCATATGATATATTCCAATAAATACCAATGTAATTTCTAGATGGATAGGGTGTATTTCTTTGGTCACATCATCTATGAGGAAGGCGTGTTAGTGGACTAGGAGAAGGTGCATGTAGTTGTGTCTTGGGATCATTAAAATATTATTTCTGATATTGAATGTTTTCTGGGCCTAGGTGGATATTAACGAAGGATCATAAATAATTTACCACATTTGTTTGTGCCATTATCAGGATTAACGAAGAAAGGTATCCGTTTTATGTTGTCTTCAGATAGTTATGATACCTTTAAGGATATAATGATTTGTCTAACTACCACACAAATTATAATCATTCCCAAACCATGTAAGTGGATTACCTTGTTTTGTGATGAATCCAATATTGGGGTTGGGTGATTTTGATGAATGGGAATTATGTGTTTGTGTATGGTTCATGGAATATGAATCATCATGTTTGAAATTAACCAAGAAATGACTTTGATTTGTATGTAGTGGTGTGCACTTTGAAGTGTTGGCATCACTAGTTGGTGGGATATTAGTCTACAGTGTATAATGATTATAAAAGACTTAAGTACATCTTCTCCCAGCATTATTTGAATCATTGATGATGAATACGGGATGAATACATGGATTATTTTGACATTGAGCTAGTTTACAAACTAGGAATGGGAAATAGTGTTAAGTATTATTTGACCTGTATGACTCAAAACAAGGTGGTTTAGGAATGATGTCTAGAGTGGTGGATGCTAGTGATTTTTTTGACATGCCCCTCGAGGTATAGAATGACCAAGGGAATATGACCAATGCATCCTTGGTAATGGAGTATAATATTATAAGATGGATTATAGCAAGATAATATAAGTCTCCTAAATGTTTTGAATTGATATAATCTTTTTCAAGTGGGGAGTCACCGTCTGGTTGGATTATTGGTGAGGATGGGATCAAAAAATTTAAGGGCCATTTTGTTGTTCTAGAACGTATATAAAAGGAGTTGATGCATGAGTTTAATGAATATATGTAGGGATCGAATCGTCATTCGACAAAAATGTATCATGATATTCATAAACAACATTGGTAGCCATGGGGGATGAAGGAGGTTATAAGATTCAGAGCCCAATGTCTTACATTTTAGTAAGTGAAGGCTGAGCATCATTGACTAGGTGGTTTGTTGCTTCCATTTCCCATTTTGGAATATAAATGGGATAATGTGATGATGGATTTAATGGTGGTTCTCCTAAGGAAACATCAGAGGAATGATGCAATTTGGGTGGTTTGGATCAGTTGACAAAGGCAGAAAATTCCCTTCTGATTTGAGATAAATTCACCCTGGATTACTTGGGTGAGTTGTATATTCAATAGGTAGTACAGTTGCATGGGGTTTTGGGACCAGGATTTTTAGATCAGAATGAATTTTTCATGATCACACCACTGGAAAACAAAAACTATATTTTCAGTCTTATGAATCTAGTTTTTAGAAACCAGTGGATCAGAAGATCCATTGAAAGACTGTGGATGTTACCTCATGAAGGACTCAACAGAATTTCATTCTCTCATTTGTTCTTTTGGAATCACATCATGATTCTTAGCAGGAAATTATTTTGATAGTATATCAATGAGTTTTTTATACCAACACCCATAGAATTCAAATAATTAACAGAACAATCGTTTAACTGTCTGTTACAATCACCATAAACACGGTTCCTTCATGTTCCATCCATAGGCTAAAATCAAAAAGCACAATGTAAGAAATAGTTATCAAAACAAGGAGCCAAAAAATTAAGAAAAGTCACTTATAGGATGTGTATATTATGAATCCTACCTTAAGTTATGACACAATAAGGTTTTCTCTAGGTTATTTATAGCCATCTTCTATTTAAATACATTATGATTATTCATCAAGAGTACATGAAGTCCAAAATCATTTCAGTCGGGAGTGTCAAACAATATGTGTAAAAAGGCATGTTCTTGTGTACTATATTACCCTATTTTAGGCTCAAAACATCATTTAAGAGTTTTTACTCCATGATACATCTATGCTTGAGCCACATCCACTAGTAGTACATAGAAAATGAAGTATTACTAGGAAACCACTCACTTTATCCTTTACCAAAATTCAAGGACATTTTCCTAAATATATGATTATCCCTAAATGTATACCTATAAATCTTTTTGGGTTCTCACTATTTTTTTTCTAATACTATCTTCCAGAGGTTTACTACCCCGTTACTTTTATATCCACTGTAGAGACCCAAGATTAAAAAATACGGATATTTTAAATTTTTTTATAAATATTCAGCATATTAAAAAAGTATATGACTAACGAATATAACATTTAAGTGTCTTAAGAAACATAGAACAAAATATTCTAACCTATTGAAGGATATTCAATGTCTTGAGTAAATATCTTCCCCTCTTGTACATCTACCAAAAACATTATTTTTATAACATGGTGAAAGGAAACATAAGAAATTAGTGAGCTCAAATTCATAGTAAGTATAAATATGGTAAATTCAGAGAAATAACATGAATATAAGTGTATGTGAACATGATAATAACATTTGAAGATCATACATCGCATATCAATGATCGTAATCATGATACATGGAATAAATATTAGTAGTTCATAAGACAAGAATCATAAGGAAATCGGGATCATAATCCATGGATGTGTAACAAATGAATATGCCATGGAATTGTGGTATACACATCAACGTATAACATAGTGAACATGTATATATAGTAACATGTTCACACATTATGTTAAATACATGAAATCAGTCCCTCTCAAAGACTTATGGACATCAAACTAGGTCCAAAATCAATATTGTGAAAATATAATTAGGATCATGCATTCATAATGACCATGTAATCATGTTTATGCATAAACCTATGATCATGAAACCAGGTGCATACCATACATTTTGACCATGTAATCAGGTTCACACACAACATTATGAACACATAATAATGTTCATTGATAACAATAGAACATGTAATTTGTTTCATGCATGGACTTTTGGAAAAGAAACAATGTCCTTGTATGAAATTGTGAAGATGCTATCAAGTTCATGCTTGACATTTATAATCGTGATTCATTCATCATTACCCAATTCATTGGAGAGAGAGAGAGAGGTAGGTACCACCTCTCACATAATAAAATCCTTCATGCATGTGAGACAAGATAATTAAAATTTTCATCCTATCATGATCTATAAAAAGAGATGGGTTTTATAAACATCCAATGCTAACCCGTGATATTAAATGAATATTATTATCATTTACTTGCATCATAACCTATGTAAAAGAGATTTGTTTAATATTCATTTCATCAATGTATAATCCATGAAAATAAGATTCTTTCAATAACATATATCCCATGGAAACAAATGGGCTCCATAAGCATCATTTCATCAAAACCTAAACCATTCAAGAATGTATATGAATGGAAATTTTAGATAATTTCCTCGGAGGGTATAAGTAACATAAGTGGATGTCATCTTCGAGGGAAATTAACATGGAAAGATATTTTGAAAATGATTCTTGATGAAAATATCCATTCTTATTTGAAATGATTTTTTAAATCCTAAAACCTCTATAAAACCATTTTCTCTGAAAATAAATTGAAAATTTAGAATGAGTGATTTAAAAAAAAATTTAAAACCATTTCCCTTGGATACATATAAAATAATCATGAAATCTTTTTTATACCATTTTTAACTTGAAAATTTTTAAATTATCCCGAAATTTTTTTGAAACCTATTTAATTCATAATACTTATAAATCATATCAAATGCTTGAAATAAATTTGAAAACCATTCCCCTTAAAATATTATTAAATATTATTGAAAACATTTTGAAAATAATTTCTCAGAATAAAATTTGAAAACTTATAAATAAGGATTGAAAGAATTTAGAAAACCATTTTCCTTGAAATATTATATCAGATTCATGAAATATTTTTGAAATCCATTTCATTTAAAATACATAGTAAACATATAAATAAGGCTTTAAAGTGTTTTAAAAATCATTTTTATTGAAAACTTATTGTGGAATAATTAATATGTTTTAAAAAAAAATTCTCGAAAAATAAATTTGAAAAACATTTTCTAACAAATTAACCTTTTAATCATGCAATGGAAGCTTCACATAAACAATGGAGGGTAAATTTTTACATGTTATACGAGGTAAAAAAGAACATTTGTTTTAATGGTAAAAGGTTTAAAAATTTTCTTTATACAGAATGTGATAAGAATATACCGTAAAAACATTGGTAAAAGACTAAAATTGTTAAAAATGACTATTAACAATTACATTACAATAGAACATTTTTGGAATCCATTTTTTGAAAACAAGGAAATAAAGAAACATATATTTTTGACTGAAAAGATGGTAAAGTCGTGATTTATTAAAAACACTTTCTTAACTATCATATGTACCATAATGCTGAAATATGGTATCAATACATGAATATATAGTGAATAACTAGAGTATAATATTCATGATATTTCATAAGAGATTTATCATATTAATTCCCTAAAGTAATATTTATCATGAATAATCTCAAAAAGAAATGAGATTGTTCCAATAAACTTTTACCACTTGGTCTCATTGAACCATACTACCAATGTAATAAAAAAATTAAATAAAGATTTATTTATCATGGAAAAAATTAGATTCATTATATATCATTTTAATGTAATTATATACACCTCTTGGATAAATATGGGTTCATAACATGGAATGTGTATTAATGAATGAAAATTGAGACAAAATTAATTTACTGATTTGGTACATTTTGAAACATAACCCCCATGAAATAAATATCATCAAATGGATTAGAAAATAAAATAAAATTTATGTATAAGAGTAATGAAATTAATACATGGAAAATTTACACACCACACAAAGGGAATGTGTGGTGAATTAATAATGAATCATATTTAAATAAAAAGTGATATGAAATTCCCTTACCTTGGGTAATAACTCTTGTCATCCTTATTCAAATCTCCTCATAATCGGGTAACTCTTTTTTGTTTATAAAAAATTGATTCATTGTAAATTTTCCTTCCTACGGGGGGGGGGGGGGAATTTAGGAGTAAGGGAGGGATGTTGGGATGTGTATTGGGTAGTGCATGGTCGAACCAATGTGGTGTAAGAGTTGTAGAGAAGAGGCAAAGGTTGTGACCATTTATATGGAAGAGAAAATACACACTTGGAATTAATGAAAACAAGTTATGTGTACCCATGTTTTACCTAAAAAATTGACAAAATACAAAACAAAAATTTGTAATGGAAGCTTATTGTCCTAATAATGGAAATCCAATGGGTGTTGGAAAAGTGGCTAGGTTGTTTTGGGTCTTAAATTTATGGTTTAGTACATTATTATCCTATTTTTTCACTTAATCATTGTAATTAATTTTCATCAATTTCCCTAATAATTTATGTCAAAAAAAATTCCTTATTAGAGATTATAAATTATAATGATTTTAAATTTGGAAACAATTTTTAAAAATTCCAATCATAAGGGTGGATGAAATTAATATATAAATAATATCACAAATGTACATCACTATGGTTTTTAAAGTAAAAACTTCCAAATGTTTTCTGTGTTTTTATACCCAATTGAAAAGTGATATTGAATCCAATGACCTAAATTGGATTAATTTATATATTTTTTTCTAAATAATCTTATAAATAAATTCAAATATTGTTTAAACTTATAAATAATTAAGGTGAAAAATAAATTTTGAATTAAAATTCACTATTTCAAAAAATTCATTAAAAAATGAAACCTTATATAAATTTACCAAAAATTAATCCTAATATATTTTTTAGTTTTCTCCTTCAAAGTATAATTTTATTTTGACATATTTAATTTAGAAAAGTTACAAAAAATTGGAATTAATATTAGTTCTCTATTAAATGGTGGAAATACAACCAGTAAAAAAATATAGGGTTTTATGCATTAGATTGGGTCTATTCTTATGTTATATCTATAAAATTTATTGGATTACTATAAAAAATAATTGTTTGAATATATAACATATAAATTTAATTAACATATTTAACTATTAGAAATTAATTTAACATAATAATATAATTCTTATTTTTCACATAAAATACACTTTTATAAAATTAGTCCCTATATATTTATTTAGATTTTATATGATTTAAAAATTAATATATAACCAGTTAATTAAACTTTATATATTCATTTATTAGTTAATAGTATAATATTCAATTTAATGTAATTTTTGTACCCTAATATATAATAAAATTATAAAAATGAATTATTGTTAGGTAACACTCTCTCTTACATGTTATGGAATCCATAGAGGGAAGTAAGTCTTGTGTGTAACGTAAGATGAACTCAGCATTACATGTTGATAAATCAAAAATTTATGTTTTTTTTGTTGTGAATGATTTACTTTTGGTTGTGTATAACACTACAAAAACATATTATTTAACATAAACCAAACTATATTCAGTGTTTTTTGGAATCAAAAATATTAAAAAGGTTAAATTAATTTGAAAAATAATCATTCACTAAATATCAGGGTGTTACAACTACATATCCTCTCATCTTTACACAAACAAAGGAATTTGGTTTGTCCAAGACCATCACAAATCATTTTCCTACATCCCATCACATAACCCAGAGTCCATGATATTATTAGATAACAACCCAAGGATGGCATTAGATATAAAACTAAAGAGGTTTTCTGGATAATATGAGGCTTGAACGTGCATGAAGAAATTCAAGATATAATGAAAGATATTTTTGTCTCATCATAATTTATATGTGAGACATTCCATATTATCCACTTATTTTATTTTATGTCGTGTATATACATCGAATGATTAACTTTTATGATTCATCTTAGAAACATTTATTGGGATTTAAAGGTCCATCTAAGGTTCCTTCCTTCATGGGTATTGTGATTCAAATTTTACCAGAGTGGTAAGTGTTTTTTATTACAATCTCATTATTTATTGCCGTTTATTAGGATTATCATATTGATTATGAGACTTAATGTCCAAAATATAATTATCTAATTACCCATAAATTCCATATATTTTTTGATTATATGGAATTATTACGAGACTGCAAAAATTGATGACACTGTGATTCTGAGGCACAAAGAACCCAGAACAGAATTTTGAATATTTTTTAAGGTATGTCAAGTAAACTTGTGAGCATGAATTTCTATATTCTGAACTGATGCTCATATTGAAATTCCAAGGGCACCATTGGATTCAAAGTGCTGAGATTTTCTTAGGTGAATCTTATCTTCAACCAGAATGGGTAGGACTAAAAAGTTATTTTTTGGAATTTTGGAAAAATAAAAAAAATAACTATAAGTTATTTTATTATTTTTATTCCACTGTTGAGTGTCTGTAGTCTGAACTACAGGGTAACAACAGTCAATAAATAAGGGTCATTTAAAAACTTGATCCTCTTTTTTTTGTAATTGCAATACTCATGGGATTATTGGATCATTAATTACGATTCATTAATGAACCATATTACTGAACACAACACGATTGGTTTATTTTTGTTTAATCAAAAAGTTGGAAAAAGATTTGATAATGGAAGGAGAAGCCTCTATTGTGATGCTGAATAATCACCACTCCAATGGAGAACATTGATAGAGTGACGATCGTTGGTGGAATCAAACTGAAGATCAACGGGCGGTGAAGAACGTCGAACAACAGTGAACATGTAGTTCATCCCTTCATCTATACAGGATTCCACCAAAACCAGGTAGGGGATTTGTGTGTTTTATATTCCCTCTTTTCCCGTTCTGGAATTATATGAAGAATACAGATCAACTGACCAATGATTTGATCTGAAATTTCTTCTTAACTGTGGGTGGTTGTTGTGGGATTTTTATGGGGGGATTTTATTCTTTCAATTGATGATTAATTCTTTCCCCTTGATAAAACACTAATGAAAAGGACACTATCCAATCCGAACAAGAACTAGACCCCCACCATTCTTGGTTTATATGCGTTGTTTGTGTGTGACTGGGAAATTTAGCGGCCAGAAAATTCCAAGGGATTTGTAGTGAAGCAGGAAACTCAGGAGGCATGTAGGAATAGACAGGAAGGAGAATAAAACATAGGAGCATCTCTGGTGTCCCACAGAAGCAACCACAGAAGTTGAGGCACCACGGGTACGGTGGTGCTAGTGACTGATGGTGGCGGCGGTGACCGGTGGCGGTGGAGGCATCCTGTCCATGCCAATCGCGGGGAGAAGCAGCGCCCACAGGTGCCACGAAGAAAAAATCCCCATCCAGTCACGCCATGGTTGTTGTAAGGCGCAGTGCCGATGCACAGCGTGGGGGAAATGACCTTCCGGCTCCGGCTGCTCTGCAGGAGTGTAACGGCCTGATCCAGTCAGCCCTTTCATAAGGAGGGGTGGTGCCCCAGTGGCACCGCCTGCATGCCGAAGTGGATGCACCACATCCAGTCAAGCAAGGGGCTTGCATTCGGGCTAGGTTTTCAAGGTGGGTCGGACCTGTGGGTCGGGCCTAACCTGCGAACTGAGTCGGTCTAGACAGGCATGCCCAACGGGCCTGCTGGGCCGGCCGCTACCAAACCCGAACCTGACCAGTCCTATTTCACTAAAACTTGAGTATATCGTAAACCAAGCATCTGATTGACAAGCTGTGTGTGTAATTATGACCCATAGGAAGAGGAGGTCCATTGGAGATACTCCACATCGGTTGTGGCAGATGTTGTAATAGGGCTAGGGTGGATCAAACACGAAACCAACTGGTCCTTATTTAACTTTTTTTGCTTATTACATATAGATTGGGCATCCGATTGGTGTGCCGTCTGTCACGTTAGAGACCTTATGGAAAGATGTTTCCTTGTGTTATTTCTTCATTGGAATTTTTGGTGGTTGAGGTATGACTGATGTTATGAGGATAAGAATCTACAGAAATCAGGCACACCATGTACGGGAATCCTGTGGCTGGTTGTGACAGGAAGAACGAAGAGCGCCCCTTTATTGATCGACTTAAAATAGACCCTTCATGGAACTGTATAAAATTGACCCTTCATGGATCTAAATTAAAGCAACCCTTCATGGATCAACATAAAAGAAACCATTTGTGGATCGACATGATAGGAACCATTCATGGATTGACAGCTGTGCAACCCTTTGTGGATCTGTAGTAGTGCGACCCTCCTTGGATAGACAGTAGGGAGACCCTTGGTGGATGAGTAGTAGAACCTCCTAATAGAATAAAATGTTCTAGCTCATGAATATTCATCTTTATTATTATTCTCTAAGTTTTAAACTAGGTGTGATCTTTATTTTCATTGTGATTTGTGATTGAGATCATGCTTTGTGGTATTTACATTGATAAATTCTGGGAGACCATAGGGGGTCTTGGGGTCTCTACTAGGTATTGTTATACTCACCCATGCATGAGCTTCACATGCACCTTTTTGTGTCATCTGTACACAACTGACATCTTGAATGATATTTGGAGAGCTAGGCCTAGATGGTGCTCAGATGTGATTGGTAGATGTGTTGAGCGGCAGTGACGACACACAACGAGTTGTACCTACGCTTCATGTAGGAATGTTAGTGGAAGTCCTCCATAGAAAGTTTTTCTGTTTTTTGTTTTACTTTATTTTCTATTGGTTATGTATAATGGCTTCTTTTACTTTCAGTTCAATCATTTACAATCAGAAGTTCTACATTGTGGTTTGCTTTTGTTGTGTTCAAAGTCTGTGTGTGTATAGGTTAAAAGGCAATGCCTTCCCATTTTGGGATATTCCTTTCCAGTGCTAGTCTCCAACCCCTGGCCTATGGTCAGTGGGCTTGGGGTAGTCACGACACTAGCCCCGGGGGATGAGTCATGAAAAAGTGGTATCAAAGGGCATTCGACTCTACCATAAGAACAAAGATTCTATGTTTTTAGTTGAGAAATATTTTTAAGTGTCATGTGTTTCGATTACAATTCTAGGAGTCCATTGTTAGTGTGACATCTAACATATCCATAAACTAGTACCTTATTTATGATATCCAACTCGATACATGAAACCACTATTTTCATGTGTTTTGAAAATGTTTTTCTTTTGATCTCTTTTGAGTCATCACGACTAGTATAACTTAGGGATTTTGGAGTATCAATTTCTTTACAGGATTTCGCCACATAGGATTCCAACTATGATTCTAGTGAGAGATCACGATGACTTTCCACAGAGCAATGAGGTGTTGGTGTAAGGATCTCTTACATCAATAGAACCTTCGGGTAGTGTACCACCAGCACCACCACTAGTAGGAAAACAGTTTCCACTGTCCCACCAGTGGTCCATGCACACCAACTAAGAGTGTTTCATGAGTTCTAGAGATACAGTCCTCTGATTTATCAAGGCAAGACAGACCCGCTGGTAGTGGAAGACTAGCTGGAGTAAGTGGCAAAATTTTTCTTCTTGGTAGAGATTCCAAGAGAACAAATGGGGATCTTAGATGCTAGTCTCTTTCAGGTTACAAAAAGGAGATGGTTGATCCCTATGTTCCAGACTCATGAGGAGACAACTCTATCCTGGATAGACTTCGAGAAGTTATTTATGGTGGAGGTCATTCTAGAAACATTACGCTCAGTTCATATTCAGGAGATATTGCACTTACAATAGGGCATCCTAACCGTGGCCCAGTACTCAACAAGATTCACTGACCTATCGTGGTACTCCTTTGACATCGTACGCGCCCCTTTCCTCCAGGCCCATACCATTGAGTAGGGACTCCAATATGAGATCAAAGCATCGATGTTATCGATTAAAATCCTAATGTAGGCTAGAGTGTTAGAGATGGAACTATAGTTGGAGAGCATCCAAGCGGAGCAGGCACTGATGATGAGAGCCACCACAGGACGACAGGCAGTTGAGTAATCTAAAATAGGTAGTAGGAAGATGATGAAGAGGTCCATGCGGGCCAGACCATCTGGACGATGACCCATGGATGTACAGTCAGAGGTGTGGAACTCACAAGGGAGATGAGGTCAGCAGAAGAGCAGACTATGCAACTAATACGGCAGGCAGGGTCACATGGCTCACGACTGCATGACCAGCTCTACTGATAATTAGGAGACGATTGAGGGACTGCCGAGACTGCAGAAGAGGTTCAAACAAGAAGTTATGAAGGGCGCCGAACGTGGTAGAGGAGTAGGCCATGAAGAAGTCGGTGGGTACATTTTGAGGTACTATCGGTACCACCCCTAGGCAGTCCACTCCGACCTAAGGGAGTAGGTGGAAAGAGATGAGCTCAGCTTCAGGCCATAGAGTCTTATGACCAAAATGCTCTAGAGATGATTCAAGTTATGATGTGTGTCTACTCCACCCATGTAGTCATTCTTATAGACACGGGTTCCAGTCACTCATTTATTTCTATTACTCTCATTTGGAGCTCGGAGATTCGGGTGGAACTGTTGGGATCAATCCATATGATTAGAGACTTCTGCAGAAGAGGATTCCACAATTACACACTAGTGATGGAAGTGTGAGATTTCTCTAGGAGGTAAGAGCTTTGGATAGGATCTCCTAGTAGCAGTGTCGAGGCCTTACAATGTCATATTTAGTATGGACTATCTATCCATAGTCCTTGATTAGATTGACTATTAGTGGTGCATATTGAAGTGTGTCTACGAGGATGGGACCATGTTTTCATTCACCGGTGTGAAGATAAACTTTGCAGCATGTGATGGAAATTCTCAGAGAAGGGCTCTATCGATCACTCATCAGTTGGATAGCCTCACCCTCGGTGGAGTTAACGAGGGGATTCTGAGCTATCCTCTAGTGGTGGAATAGTAAGAAGAAGTCTTTCCTAAGGATGTTACAGGACTAAATCCATGCTGATAGGTACACTTCTACATTAACTTTTACCCTAGGATGACACCAATATCTACAAAAAAATACTGGTTTTATCCCATGGAGATTCATGAGTTGAGGGTACCGTTGGAGGATACACAGAGGAGGGGGTTTTTAAGACATAGTGTCTCACCATGGGTACGCACAATTTTGTTTTCCAAGAATGAAGATTGGTGTTTGAGGCTTTGTGTGGACAATTAGCACCTAAAACCAGTGACTGTGAAGGAAAATTATCCTCTACTAAGTATTGATGATCTCCATGACTAGCAGATGGTAGCTCGGTGGTTTTCAATGATAGACCTTAGATCAGGCTATCACTAAATTCGGTTTTGGGATGAGGACATACCGAATACTGCCTTAAATGCTGGTATGGCCACTATGAGTTCTTGGTGAAGCCTTTAAGCATGACCAAAACCACAATAGTTTTAATGGGACTCTATAATAGGATCTTCCAGCCTAACCTCGATCACATCCTAGTGGTCTTCATTAATAACATCTTGGTGTACTCGACTTTAGAGGAGGAGCACACCACACATCCGTGAATAGTACTAGACACACTCCGAGAGCACCATAATTATGATAAGCTCTCTATGTACCTATTCTATATATGGGAGGTCCACCTTATAGGATGCATTATCTTAGAGGATGAAGTTGCACTGGATCTGGAAAAGATAGAGGCAGTGCTTTCTTGGGAGCCATGCAACAATGTGACTGAGGTGTGGAGTTTGTTGGGGTTGGCTGGGTACTACCGAAGATTTATACCCAAATTTTTCAGAGTACAGGCACCCTTTTTAGCTTTGAAAAAGAAGGTAAATCACTTCATATGTATAGATAGGTTCCCATAGAGTTTCCAAGAGCTGAGGCGGAGTCAGATGACTGCCCCCATCAGGAGGCAACTAAAAGAGAGAATTGAGTATGTAGTCTACATTGACGCATCATATACCAGACTAGGATGTGTCCTAATGTAGGAGCGAGTGTTAATTGCCTACAACTCATGATAGGTGGGGAAATATGACCATAAATATTCTACACTTGACCTTGAGTTAGAATTAGTGGTCTTTACATTGATGTTATTGTGGCACTACATGATGGGTGAGTGGTTTAAAAACTACTCTAATCACAGGAGCCTTAGCTATATCTTCTCACAAAAGTACCTGAACTTGAGACAATGGTTATGGTTTTAGATCCTCCATGACTATCACTTTGAGATAGGCTACACTCCTGGGAAGGAAATTTAGTAGTAAATTCACTCAGCAGGAGGTCAGGCCTTCAGTTGCTAAGTGAGGTGACAGAGAAGCTAGCCGCGTTGCAGATATCCTTCTTGGATAGGGATGAAGAAACATAACTCCAGTCTATGACTATCACTCCCCTACTCCATCAGCATGTTCGGGAGGTGTGGCTTGTGGATGTGAACTGTAGGGCCTGAAATTATTATATATCCTCCGGAACAAATCCTGATGGATTTTAGATAGTTCGGGAGAAGATTATCCTTTTTTGATGATGCACCCTGGTACCAGTGACATTTAGTTATGAGGTGTTGAGGGAGTTACACACATCCCCTTTGGTGGTACATCCTGGAGTGGAAAAGATGTACTAGGACCACTGGCATCAGTACTGGTGGCCAAGGATGAAGAAAGTACTGGATGAGTTAAATTAACGATGTCTCAATTATCAGCAAGTGAATGCCGGGCATTAGGTTCTAGCATGATTATCACAACCACTAGAAGTACCTAAATGGTACTAGGATGATATCTCCAGGGACTTCATGACAGGGCTACCATGTACAGTTAGGGACCACGACTACATCTGGGTTACCATTGACCGACTCACCAAGTTGGCCCATTTTCTACCCATCCTAGAACATGGATCAATAGAGGTCCTGAGATGCCTCCATGTCTAGGAGATAGTACAGATTCACGAGGTACCATCGATGATAGTTTTAGATCATGACGTTTGTTTTACATCCTAGTCGTGGAGGGTATTATAGGAGGTTTTTAAGACCTATCTACACTTGAGAACCACTTTTAACCCTTAGAAAGATTTTCATATAGAATAGACTATAAAAACACTTGAGGACAAGCTTTGTGCATTTTTACTTGATTTTGGAAGCAGTTGGGACGACCACCTTCCACTTGAGGAGTTCGCATACAATAACAGTTATCACTCCACCATCAGTATGGAACCATTTGAGGCCGTGTACAGGTGACCATTCCGATCACCTCTATGCTGGACACACCTACAGAACTCCGCACTTATGGTTTTAGAGTTGGTATGAGCTACCCCTGAGAAGGTTCATATCATCCAGTAGTATATGAAGACACCATAGAGCAGGAAAATGTTTTATGCCAATAGGAGACAGAAACCCTTGGAGTTTGAGGAGGGAGACCATGTCTTATTATGGGTCTCTCCTCAATGAGGATTACTAAGATTTGGATAGGGTGGAAAGCTATCTCTGTGGTTTATTGGACCGTTCCACGTCCTTAACTTAGTTGGTGACAGGGCGTACCTCCTAGATCTTCCCCCACAGATGCACCGAGTGCATGAAATTTTCCACATGTTGCAGTTAAGTATACACGTCCCAAATCCATCACACGTCATCAATTGGTGCGAGATGTACATTAAAGATTGGGAGACTATTACGGAGTTCCCAATGGAGATAAAATATCGACAGGGGTGGGTTCTTTGTGGATGGATGATCCCTCTGGTGTGAGTTCGATGGCAGCATGGGAACCTCCATGAGATCACATTGGAGTGGGAGGCTAAGATTCTTTCTCAATACCCCCATTTGTTTTCTTAGCTTTTTGGTGGGTTTCTCGGATGAAAATCCCTAAGGTGGGGAGAATGCAAGGACCAAAAAATTCCGTATATATTTTTTTATTACATGAAATTATTACGAGACTGTGAAAATTGGAAGCATGTGATTTTCTGGCCCATATAGCTCAGAATTGAATTTCCAACTTCTTTATGGTATGTTAAGTAAATGTGCGGGTGGGGATTTCTATCCTTTGAACCAGTTCTTAGACTGCAATTTTTTGGGCACCATTGGATTCACAGTGCTGGGATTCGCTTAGGTGAATCTTAACCTTGGCAGGTAAGGGTCAAATGAGAATGTTATTTTTTCATTCAGATAAATACATAACTATATTTTATTTTATTCTTTTTCTTCCACCATTCAGTGGTTTTTGGCGGAACTGTAGTGTAATGATGGTCAATAAATGAGGGACATTTATTGACTTGATCCTCTTGTTGTGTAACTGCAACATTCATGGGATTAATGGATCATTAATTACGGTTCATTAATGAACCACATTATTGAACACAACATAAGTGGTTTTTTATTTAATAAAACCTTTAACAAGAGGTTTGAAAATGGCCGGAAAATACTCTTTCATGATGCTAATGAGTTTCCTCTCCAACGTAGAATGGTGATTGAGCTATGATCGTTGAAGGAATCGAACTGGGGATTGATGAGCGGCAAATAACGTCGAACGAAAATGAATGTAGAGTTCTTCCTTTATTCTGTAGTAGATTACACTAAATCTAGGTAGGGGATTTATGTGTTTTATATTCCCTATATTCTCGTTCTTGAATAATTTGAAGAACGCGGATCAACGGACCAACGGGTTGATCGGCGATTCATCCTTAACTGTGGGTGGTTTTTGCGGGAATCATTTTGGGGATTTTATTCTTTAAAATGATAATTGATGCTTTCCTGTTGATAAAACACCAATGCCGAGGTCATGGGGCTATCCAATCAAGGCATAGATCCCCCACCATTATTGGATTATATGAATTCTTTATGCGCGATAGGGAAACATGGCACCGAGAAAAATCTATGGGCTTCACATTGAAGGTGGAAACTAGGGAGGCCAGTAGTCACAGACTAGAAAGAGAATGGACCAACGAAGCATATCTAGTGGCCCGTAGAAGAATTTGTCAGAGCGGAACCACTGGCGTGGCACCTCCAGTGTGGTGACAGCGGCCAGTCCAAGTTGGTGGTGTGGAGAAGTGGTGCCCGCAGGCGCAATAGTGGAAAAAGCCATGGCCAGTCAGGGCATGGTGGGTGGATGACATGACACAGACATGTTGTGTGTGGGAAACAAGGGGCATGATTGGGCTACTCAGTTGGAGCGCAACGACCGACTCCAGCCAGCCATTTTGGAAAGAGGGATGACACCCCGATGGCGGGGCCAGCTGGCCGAACCTGACGCACCGGGTCTGGTCCCACAACTATCCCTCTTGCAGACTGGGTTTTCAATGCGGGATGTAACCTCTGGCCGGGCCGGACCAGCTGAACGAGCTGTACCTGCAAACTGAGTCGGGCCAGACCCACAGGACCAATGGTCTGGACCTCTACTGGACCCATACCCGATTGGTATTGGGTCCCATGGCATGAGGAAGTCCTTTGAGATACTACCCTTAGGTTTTGGAAGAAGTTGGAATATTTCTACATTGGATTGAACTCGAATCCATCTTGTCCCTATTTACCATATTTCATATAACTTACATACAGGGTGTCCAATTTACGTGCTTTCGATCACATTAGATCCCATGCGACAAGACAATCATATGGGTTACTTCTTCATGGGACCTGATGGATGTTGAGGTATGACCAATATTATGAGAAATAGAATATTTGGAACTTAGGTGCACCATGTTTGAGAATCCTATGGTTGGTTTTGACATGAATAATGAAAAGTGACCCATCGTGGATTAGCATAAAAGCAACCCTTCATGGATCGACATAAAAGAGACCCTTCGTGGATTACCATAAAAGATACCCTTCGTGGATCGGTATAAAAGAGACCCTTTTGGATCAACATAAAAGAGACCCTTCGTGGACTGTCATGAGAGAGACCCTTCATGGATCAACAACAATACAACCCTCTAGGGATTCACAGTAGTGAGACTCTCCATGGATCTACAGTAGGGAGACCCTTCGTGGAACAACAACATAACCTCTCAACATAATAAAATGATATTTCTCATGATAAATCATATTTATTATTGTTCTCTATGTATTATACCTGGTTTGAGCTATATTTTCATTATGATTTCTGATTGTGGTCATACTTTGTGGTTTTTCCTATGAGGAATTCTAGGCGACCTTCGGGGGTCTCGGGGTCTGTAATGGGTATTGTTATACCCACCCCTACATGGGATTTTCAAACACCTTGTTGTTAATTATTTAGAAGATAGACATCTTGACCGATGTTTAGGAATCCAGGACTAGACGGTAGTCGGAGGTGATTAGTAGACGCGATGAGCAGTAGTGACGATAGACGACGAGTTGTACCTACCATTTAGGTTGGATTCTTGGTGGACAACCTCAGAATAACATTTTCCCCTTTTGCAGTAATTTATTTTCATTTGGGTTTGTATATAGTCCCTTCTTACATTCAGTTCACAATTTTATTATTAGTAGTTCTACTTTATGGTTTTCTTTTTTTGTGTACCTAGTCTATGTGCTTACAAGTTTAAAGAAAATGCCTTCCCATTTTGGGATATCTCTTTCTATTGCTAGTCGTCATCCCCTGGCCTATGGATGGAGGAGTTGGGGTAGTCATGGCACGGGCCTCGAAGGACGGGTCATGAAAAATAGATCACATCAATTTTATTATTCATTTTTATTTCTATATAATATATGTTTTCTTTTTCATTTTTCCTCTTCTAATGTACTATAGAGATTAAAGGAATGTTATTGTGAAAAGAGATATTTTTTATCTCGATGGCTAAAAATATTTTTTCATCGATGTCTACGATTTCATTAAAATAATTTAATATCATTATATGTTTGTAAATATTTATTTTTACCCATTTTTAAATTATGAACAAATTTTATTACGAGAATAATATTATCATTTTCCAGAAGATATACTTCTTGAATTTTTATATAAAATGTGAAAGGAATATTTATTTTAATGGACATGATATAAATAGAAATTTCATTCAAAATTTCTATTCAATGTTTTGAAATTTCATTTTCATTTTTCCAAGATTCTATTAAATTAAAATATTTTACTTAATATTTGTTACATTTTTAGATTTTAAAAAATTTATTTCAATGGTAAAATGGAATATCCCTTATAAAATGTTTCAACTAAACTTTTAAATAAATTTCTCATCTAAGTTGACATCCTTTGATGTCCCTTATGTTTTAATGGTGATATAATATAATGACACCATTCTTATTATTTCAATATATAGTTGTTATTATTATGAAAATATTTTTATCAAACCCATTTCTTTTTTCATATGTTATTATATGATGAAATGATGAAATTTTATGAAAACCATTTCTTTACCATGTGTTATCCCATAATGAATTGCATACAAGAGACGTTTCATTTTCATATTTTATGATATGGTGAATGTTTTATTATATTTTTTATCATTTATATATTATTTTAATCATGTTATTAATGGGATCCGAATTATATAGTCCTTAGACACATTTAGTAAATATGAATATCTCTTGATATAAATATGATTGGAATAAAGAGTGAACCATATTAATTAAGGGACTCAACCAAATATGATAGCCTTGGGAACGAACCATGACTACAATGATGGTTTGGGGATTAAACCCTATCCACTATTGTATTCTTGTAATTGACCCTGAAATACATACGAATTTTTATCATATGCTTAGGTATATTATATACACTTATGTCTTATGAAGGTGTTATTATCCCATAGATCATGTTCATTGATTTCATTATGATTCATGTCTTATGAACTGTCATGATTTATTCTATGAATCAAGATTATGATATATGGTGTGAATTATTTGGATTTCAAGTGTTATGATCCAGTTTTGATACACATATGTAGATGTTAGCTTTAGGTGAACACTGATATCTCCCTTGTTTACACTAACTGAAATCTTGAGCTCAACCTTTCAAATGTGTTTCGTCCCCCGGTTATGAAGAATGGTATTCCTTATTATCTGTATATTATTGGTGATATTTTTTAAGAACATATGGGTAAATGATAAAGTTCACTTATGATATAGATATTTAAGTATCCATGTTTATAAAGGTGAAAGACCTATAAAATTTTGGCATGCAGAATTATATTATGTAATGAATATTCATATATTAAGATTTTGTATATATGTATGGAAACTATGGGTCATTATACCAATATCCAAGAACATTCAAATTAGTTCATATTTTCAATCTGATTTCTCATTCTCAAAAATATTTAATTATGAATTTTAGTGGAACCTATTTTTCATATATGAAATTTGACACCCTAATGATCAAACTCCTCCACACATGCTCTGATACTAGTTATTCTTCTTCATTTGTTACTTTCCTTTGATATTTCATAGTAAAACATAAAATCTCTCCACATCTCTTGTTTTTATTCAGTATATTCCCATACATTATATAATAGTGATGCTCAATTTATTTTACCTATATCATGATATTCGAATTACCAGGTTCTTTTAAAATATCCATGTTAAATAGAATTATATGTATCAAATCAGGATCAATTTACCTATATTGTTTATGTGGAATAGTTTTATATTCCACCTTAAAAATCAAATATCATAAAATTTACACTTCATGAATCTAAACATTACTGTACATTTTCTAGAAAATATTTACATCATGGAAAGTGTTTCCTCATTCATTTACACAAGTACCCTTATCATATTTTTTTAAATTTTGATTATATCAACCAAATATATCTTTATATAATATTACCAATATTCCTGACTCTTTCTTTATGAATTTATCTTCTAAAAATACACACTTCGAATCATCACAGCTATACAGGAATGTACATCACACTTGTCTATATCATATAAATCTTCATTATGGTGTGATATATTTTCATGGAAGAGACATAAACTTTAGTCTCGAATCTATAAACAAAAAAACATCACCCTTACACATTCTTTAACTATCTCAAGCATCCCCCTTCATAAGGATTTTAGGTAATGAAGAATATCTGGTCTTCTATGTGTTTTAATATTTAATTACCTTGAAAATGTAGTTCCACATAATCATCCTTGATCTTAATATCCAAAACTATGAATATTTGATTTCTCATAATCATTTAATATTTTTCATGGGTAATATAGGATTATGGATGTTTCTACTATTGAAGAACATCATTAGAATAACCCCATGTTCTTTTCTTCTTAAAAATTTATATTTTGGAAATTATATAATTTCCAACCAGAAAATATATGAATTCCCTTACATAAAACCCAACATTGAATTCAAATACATTAATATAAGGTATTAGTTAATAATATTATTTTATCTTGAATTCACATATTTTGTATTAATTTGCATACAACTTTAAAATCCATTACACATCATTCTTATACAAGTAAAATTATTAAGTTACATGTTTTGTTGATTCTAATATTTAGAAAAATCTCTCTACATGAATTAGAGATATGAGTAAATTTGATACATCATATAATTCCCATTTTCTAACCAAAAATCCTTTAAAATATTCCTAAATTTTACCTAAATCCACTTATGTTAATATTATCATAGGGAAATTCGATTACATGGTTCTAGAATCCACTTATATTGGGATTTTAGCTACGTCAATTCTTCACATAGAATGATTTCCCAAATTCACATCATTTTGGAAAATTAAACAATATTTCTATCTCTATCAACTCTAATATAATCATATAAGAGATATAAAACAAAATAATCGGTATCCTTAAAGTGATATCAACCAATGATGGATCCTTCAAAGCAAGTTAGTTTTCCATCCCCTTCAATATGTTTTCTTTATTTGACCTACATCTTGATAAGTTTTTCACCTATAAGGGAGTATAAAAAATATTTATTACATGAAAATCATATATAATGTTCTTTTAACCTCATCCTAAATTTCCATATCCATATAAACTAGATTTATAATAATCACAAGTAATAGTGTCACGAACCGGATCTGGTCGCCACCATTAACGGCACCAAACCCGGCTCGTGGCAAGGCCCGAAGGGCGTTCCCTATCCCCACGGGCTGGCACAAGTGCCCGGGTATCAAACAAATCTGGTTTGTGAACGATTTACCCGAGTATGACAG
Organism: Viscum album; assembly: GCA_963277665.1. Taxonomy (NCBI): domain Eukaryota; kingdom Viridiplantae; phylum Streptophyta; class Magnoliopsida; order Santalales; family Viscaceae; genus Viscum; species Viscum album. The sequence goes on from OY728152.1 coordinate 1,277,495,919, forward strand.
CATAAATCATAAAAAAACAATCAATTATTAAAATCTGAAATTTTCATGCTAAACAATTCTTAACAAAACCAGATCTGAATACATAAGTTTAAAGACACTACAAGTGGTCTAAAAACAAATAATGACAACATAAAGACATCCCCATGGACTCCACATGACAAGGGGATCATCACCTGCAAGCCGTCCCCGCAACTCCGCCCCAATGATGGGGACTAACATCCCGAACCGCCATCACCCTTAGCCTTCCCATTACCTGAGTCAAGCATGAGCAGGTATATTTACACCCAAGGGGTGTAAGTAGGGTGTGAGCCTAAGCCCAGTAGGATACCACCAGTTGATTCCAAAGAGTATGCAATACAAGGTGAACAAAACAAGCAATTTTAATACACAAGGTGAAACAGTGTTAAAATTCAAAGAAATGCAACTTTCAAATGAAAACAGTTTTCAATCCGAGAATTTCAGAATGTTATCACATTAAATAGACATGTGAGATACTGTAATGTACTTCCAAAAACAACCCACAACAAGGGTATATACCACAAATCCTATGAGCATCAAAATCAGGAACACCCCTAAGCACTAGGTTGTCTCGGGCCCTAAGTACCTCGTACCTCGGTGTAGAGTAACCATAGAAAAACCCGTTCTCGTGCATGCGCCACTAGTAGGGAACATACCCATAACCTAGTGGTCCCCAATAATCATCCAAATAGTTTAGTTAGAGTTGTCGTTATCCATATGCTAAGTGGAACAGGGACAAAACCCATCCGATCCACTAGCCGTACTAGTACAAATCCGCCCCACCTAAGTACCCGGGCTTCCCCTTTTTGTGCTCAAACAATTTCAGCAAACAACAAAAATACTTTTTCATATAAAATATCACTACTGGTCACAAAAAAATTTTACAGTAGCTACACACATTTTATACCATTTAAAAAACACAATAAAATAATTTTATTTCCAATAAAACAACTTCTCAAAACATCACATTGTTTTTCACTCAAAGCTCTTTAGGATATCCACCTTTCACACTATGATAACACTTTTAAGTTATTAAAACAAAATTTCAGTTCAAAACCCTTTAATGAAACCAAAAATTCAGTTATGGGGCATCCCAAAATAGACCAATAAAAGATTTGAATGGAAACCCCTCAATTTCACCAAAAATTGGAACATAAAATTCATTTTCATTATAAATGCAACTAAACCCAATTTTTACAGAAACATTCAAGTGAAGTAAACATTAGAGTACCATGAAAATAGCAAGATAATTCACAGAAATTGCACACACAATGGAATCACCTACCAAATTAACAAAACCCCTTGAATCTCCGTGCGAAATCAAATCGCACCCCCGCCGCACCAAGAGAGAACTAGATCAAACCTAAAACCACAAAAATTTGCCAAGAAAGCCAAAAGTTAAACCCTAGGTTCGAAATCCTAGTTTCTGGATATTAGTAAACTCAATTATAACCGAAGAAACCCTAAGAACAATGAGTTAAACCCAAAGTAATTTGAAAGAGGAAAGAAAAGGGATCATTTACTTGAAGTATCTTGAAGTAATCACTCCAAAACTCCTGGATCTGAAATTTAAAAGAGCCCAAATTTAGGTTACGTTCCAAAAATATGTATTATCTAATTTAGGAACTGTAATGGAGGAAAAATATTGAGAATTGAGAGAGTTATGAAAGAAATACTTTACCTCTTCAAATCTGGGCGATTTGAGGAACCCTATGAAGATCGGCACAAATTCGCGATTCTATAGAGCTCCAAATGGATGTGAGAGAGTTACGACGCGCGGCTGGGTTACTTGGGCTTGAGTGAGACTTGGAAGCACCAAAAAATCCCAAATATGGAAAACGTTATAACAAAATCAAATTTTATTTTTAAAACAGGAATTGGGATTTCGGGAAGGCCCAACCCCTTAGACAAAAACCCAAATAACCCCTGGTTATGGATTTCTAAAAGCTCCAAATTACCTTGGTGGTGTTAATAGGTTAGGGGATGTCAATTAGGAATTGGAATGGTTGAAAAATGTTGAAAAATGAAAAAGTTATAAAGGATACAAAATTTATTTTTTAATCTGGAATTGGGCTCACGGTTTGGCCCAATTCATGGATACTCATCTATTCCTCCCTAAAACCTAGGGAAACCCCCCAAAAAATAAAGGATGTAAATTAAATGAAAAAAATACCTTTAAAATATGCCTTGTATGTGACAATTCTCCCCACCATTAAGGACTTTCCGCCCCGGAAAGTCAACATGAATCTCGGTTGGAAAACAAGAATGGGTATTCTTCCTCGACCCATGACTTTCGCTCCCATGTCTCATGTGTATCATTCCCATGCTGCCATAAAACCCAGACTAAAAGAATAGACTTTCCTCGAAGTATCTTCTCTTGGGAGTCCACTATTTTCATCGGTCTCTCAACGATAGACAAGTCAGGCTCTATCTCTAGTTCTTCCCAACTCAACACATGGGATGGATCCGGATTGTATTTCTTCATTTGAGAGACGTGGAAGACATCATGGATAGACGTCAACTGAGAAGGTAAGGCCAACCTGTATGCCACCTTACCAATATGCTCGGTGATCTCAAAGGGTCCGACATACCGTGGCATCATCTTACCTTGCTTACCCAATCGACGATGGCCCAGACGAGGGGCCACTTTTAAGAATACCCTGTCACCCACAGAAAACTCTAGGTCTCGACGCCTCCGGTCAGCATAAGATTTATGACGACTCTGAGCTGTCAATAAGCACTGCTTGATCAACTTTACCTTCTCAGAAGTCTCCTGCACAAGGCTCGGCCCCAACAGTGAAGTCTCTCCTACCTCAGCCCAACATAGGGGGGACCGACAAGGCCGACCATAGAGCGCCTCAAAAGGGGCCATTCGAATCGTGGATTGGTAACTATTATTATAAGAAAACTCTACCAATCCCAAATGGCTATCCCAAGAAACTCCAAAGTCCAGGACACATGCACGAAGCATGTCCTCCAATATCTGATTCGCCCGCTCTGTCTGACCATCCGTCTGTGGGTGGTATGTTGTGCTCATCTTAATCTGAGACCCCAAGGACTTCTGAAGGCCTTCCCAAAATCGAGAAGTGATGCGGGGGTCTCTATCCGAGACAACATCTGATGGTACACCATGGAGTCTCACCACATCATGAAGATACAAATGGCCCAACTCATCTACTTTAGTTGTATCTTTAATCGGAATGAAGTGGGCTGATTTGGTTAGACGATCAATCACCACCCAAATAGAATTCTTACCCCGAGGTGTACGAGGTAAGCCAACAATGAAGTCCATGGAAACCTCTTCCAACTTCCAGGTAGGAATGGGTAGTGGTTGGAGCAAACTGGATGGCCTTTGGTGCTCTGCTTTCACCTGCTGACATGTGTAGCATCTCGAAACAAAGTCTGCTATGTCCCGTCTCATACCAGGCCACCAAAACTGCCAACGAACATCATAATACATCTTAGTGGCACCCGGATGGACAGCCCACTGAGACTGGTGGCTATCTTGCATCACCACCTTCTGCAGAGGTAATGGCACTACTGAACGGCCCTTGAAGCACAAGATGCCCTCGGGAGACGATGACCAATCAGAGGATGTCTCCCAACCATGAAGTAACTGCTTAGACCGCTGACAAAGATCATCACTGGGATGTTCCTGCTGAATCAACTCCAATAGAGAAGGAGTCAACTGGACACTTGCCAAGAATTCCCCTCCACTGTATTCCCTGGTCTCCACATGCATCTGAGAAAAGAGACCCATCAAAGCCCACTCATCACTAGAATTCCTCAAAGCCTGCACTGGAACTCTTCGGCTCAAAGCATCGGCCACTACATTACCCTTGCCTGGGGTATAGACAATGTCAAAGTCAAACCCCTGCAAGTACTCGATCCAGCGATGTTGCCTCAAGTTGAGGTCCTTCTGCAAGAAGATATAAACCAAGCTTTTGTGATCAGAGTATACCACAAACTTCTCCCCAAAGAGGTAGTGACGCCAAGTCTTCAAAGCATGCATCACCGCTGCCAACTCCAAGTCATGGGTTGGGTAGTTCTTTTCATGTGGTCGAAGTTGGCGAGAGCCATACGCAACCACATGATCATCTTGCATAAGCACGCACCCAAGACCCATACCTGAAGCATCACAATAGACCACATATCCCTTTCCAGCCTCTGGAAAAATCATCACGGGGGCAGTAGTCAGCCGCCTCTTCAGCTCCTCGAACGATGCCTGACATTCTGGACCCCATACAAACTTCACCCCTTTCCAGGTGAGGGAAGTCATCGGTGAAGCAAGCCGAGAGAAATCCCGAACGAATCGCCTGTAATAACCGGCCAAGCCAAGAAAACTCCTGATCTCAAACACATTCTTCGGTTTCTCCCATGACATGACTGCACTAATTTTCTCAGGGTCCACTGAAACTCCTTGCTCTGAGATCACATGCCCCAGAAATCTCACCTCTCTGATCCAGAAAGTGCACTTTGACAACTTTGCATAGAGGCGGTGATCTCGTAATGTACCCAAAACGATCCTCAAGTGATGTTCGTGTTCCTCCTCAGAGCTAGAGTATACCAGAATGTCATCCACGAACACCACAACAAAGGAATCGAGATACTGATAGAACACCCTATTCATAAGTGCCATAAATACCGCTGGAGAATTGGTCAATCCTAAGGGCATGACCAAATACTCAAAGTGGCCGTACCTGCTTCGGAAGGCTGTCTTAGGGATATCTGACTCCTTCACCCTGAGTTGATGATACCCTGAAAGCAGGTCTATCTTTGAGAACCACTTTGCCCCCTTCAACTGATCAAACAAATCATCTATTCTGGGCAAAGGGTATTTGTTTTTAATTGTTACCTTATTCAGCTTCCGGTAGTCAATGCACAACCGGAGGGATCCATCAGCCTTTTTTGCAAACAACAAAGGAGCGGCCCATGGAGAGACGCTCGGGCGAATGAATCCTTTGGATTCTAAGTCGTCCAGCTATATCTTTAATTCCATCAACTCGAAGGGGGCCATGCGATAGGAGGGAAGAGATACCGGCTGTGTTCCCGGTGCCAGATCAATCGAAAACTCCACATCCCGCTCCGGGGGAAAACCAGAATAATCATCAGGGAATACCTCGGGAAACTCATTCACTACACGAGGTAGTGCACCTTCAGGGGAAAGACCATCCTCTAGCACAATCGAAGATAATTGGAAGATAACACTTCCCAACTCTGGGAGTGGAGGCCCTGCGCGACTTGATCGTAGATCCCATTCTCCATGAAAAATCCGACGACTCCCATCAGGTGCTGTGAAACTCACACGCCGTCTGTAGCAATCGATGTGTGCCTAGAAGTTTAATAGCCAATCCATCCTGAGTATGACATCAAAAAGGTCCACATCTAAGACCAAGAGGTCCCACTCCATCTCGACCCCTGACACAGAAAGTGCACATGAGGGACACCTGAGGCCCTGCTCCTTCTTCTTTCCCAATGGTGTCACCAAATCCATCGCAAAAGACATCAACTCGGTTGGCAAATTCAGAATGTCCACAAAACGTCCCGAAATGAATGAAATAGAGGTACCAGTATCAAAAAGAGCAGTAGCTATAGAAGATGCGATCAGAATGGTACCTCGAACTGTCGACGGTCCCGCCTCTGATCCTGCTGGTGACTGATCCACTGCATGGAGATGTCCAGTATCTGCCTGAGGACGACCGCTAGTCTGTGGTTGTGCCCGGAACTGGCTCTTCCCAGAAGATGATCCAGCCCTACCACCACGACCACCAAATCGAGATCCCCCAGTCCTCGACAGCTCGGACTGTGTTGGCACTCCTCTTGAAGCCACTGACCCTGCCCCACTTGGGAGTGGACGTGCCACACTGCAGAAGCGCTGCAAATGCCCTATACCTCCACATTGGTAACAAGGCTTCGGAGGAAGAGGACATGCTGGTCGAATATGCCCAGCACTCCCACATTGGTGGCACATGACCGATCTCGCATCAGAAGCCGCAGAAGAAAACTGCCTGGAAGAGTGGCCTGAACTGCCCCCTCCTTTCTTCACATGATCCTCCCGATTCCTTTTCTTCTCTGAGGAGCTGCCACTACCCACTGCTGATACTGAACCATAGAAACCAGCCCTACCTTTCCTATCAATCTCCACCATGCATTCTCGATCAACAACCTCAGCATAGGTCCTCAGCTTAAACAAGAACACCTGGGAGTATATCTCTAGTCGCAAGCCTTTCTCAAACCTTTGGGCCTTCGCTTGCTCATTAGAGACAATTTCTGGAGCTTACCGAACCAATTCAGCGAAACGGTTGGCATACTCCATCACATATAGATTCCCCTGAACAAGTTCCATGAACTCTCTAGACCTGGCATAAGCCAACACCTCAGGGCAATACTGTTCATTGAAGACAGCCTTGAAATCTCCCCAACGCATCTGCTCATTCTTCCTAGACTGAAGCACTGACTCCCACCATTTACGGCTGGGACCCTCTAACAGAATGGAGGCACACTTCACCTTGAGCTTCTCGAGTGTTTCCAGGAACTCAAACATACGCTCGATCTTCTCGATCCATTCTTCTGCTTCTTGGGGTTCTGCGCTACCTCGGAAGGCAGGAGGCTTGTTTTTCAGAAACTCTTGTGCTTTATCTTTTCTAGGACCTGTCTCCTCTGCCCTAACAGGAATAGGAGAATGAGCTGGTCCCTGTCCCAAAGCTTGGATAGCCCGAACAACAGCTTCCACAAGCCTCTGATCAATCGGCGTGGGAGAACTCTCTCCAGCTTCCTCCTGTGGGTGCGTGGGAGCTTTCTGGGGAGGCATGTTGCTACAAAATGCAACAGTCACAAAAAAATAGTCAATACCACAATTCTGAAAATTGTAATCAAATACATCAAATATAAACAAACTAAACACATTCTTGTAATAAAAGAAACAACTACTCCACATCTGCCTGATGTCCACATGTGGTCTCCAGCCCACACGTCTCACCTGGAAGTGAAGTCAATCAGTAAATTCCAACATCCTCTGGTGACTCAAGGTCTGCCATGAGAGGTGCGGGCCAGGCACCCTACTCACAACCAATACCCTGAGCCCCGACAGTCCTAGCTCCTGTCTATCCTGACTCATCTCAAAATAACAATATAACCCAAAAACATTAACCTCCCTTTGATACCATTTTGTCACGAACCGGATCTGGTCGCCACCATTAACGGCACCAAACCCGGCCCGTGGCAAGGCCCGAAGGGCATTCCCTATCCCCACGGGCTGGCACAAGTTCCCGGGTATCAAACAAATCTGGTTTGGGAACGATTTACCCGAGTATGACAGCATAAATCATAAAAAAACAATCAATTATTAAAATCTGAAATTTTCATGCTAAACAATTCTTAACAAAACCAGATCTGAATACATAAGTTTAAAGACACTACAAGTGGTCTAAAAACAAATAATGACAACATAAAGACATCCCCATGGACTTCACATGACAAGGGGATCATCACCCGCAAGCCGTCCCCGCAACTCCGCCCCAATGATGGGGACTAACATCCCGAACCGCCATCACCCTTAGCCTTCCCTTTACCTGAGTCAAGCATGAGCAGGTCTACTTACAACCAAGGGGTGTAAGTAGGGTGTGAGCCTAAGCCCAATAGGATACCACCAGTTGATTCCAAAGAGTATGCAATACAAGGTGAACAAAACAAGAAATTTTAATACACAAGGTGAAACAGTGTTAAAATTCAAAGAAATGCAACTTTCAAATGAAAAAAGTTTTCAATCCGAGAATTTCAGAATGTTAGCACATTAAATAGACATGTGAGCTACTGTAATGTACTGCCAAAAACAACCCACAAAAAGGGTATATACCACAAATCCTATGAGCATCAAAATCAGGAACACCCCTAAGCACTAGGTTGTCTCGGGCCCTATGTACCTCGTACCTCGGTGTAGAGTAACCATAGAAAAATCCGTTCTCGTGCACGATCCACCAGTAGGGAACATACCCATAACCTAGTGGTCCCCAATAATCATCCAAATAGTTTAGTTAGAGTTGTCGTTATCCATATGCTAAGTGGAACAGGGACAAAACCCATCCGATCCACTAGCCGTACTAGTACAAATCCGCCCCACCTAAGTACCCGGGCTTCCCCTTTTTGTGCTCAAACAATTTCAGCAAACAACACAAATAATTTTTCATATAAAATATCACTACTGGTCACAAACAAATTTTACAGTAGCTACACACATTTTATACCATTTAAAACACACAATAAAATAATTTTATTTCCAATAAAACAACTTCTCAAAACATCACATTCTTTTTCACTCAAAGCTCTTTAGGATATCCACCATTCACACTATGATAACACTTTTAAGTTATTAAAACAAAATTTCAGTTCAAAACCCTTTAATGAAACCAAAAATTCAGTTATGGGGCATCCCAAAATAGACCAATAAAAGATTTGAATGGAAACCCCTCAATTTCACCAAAAATTGGAACATAAAATTCATTTGCATTATAAATGCAACTAAAACCAATTTTTACAGAAACACTCAAGTGAAGTAAACATTAGAGTACCATGAAAACAGCAAGATAATTCCCAAAAATTGCACACACAATGGAATCACCTACCAAATTAACAAAACCCCTTGAATCTCCGTGCGAAATCAAATCGCACCCCCGCCGCACCAAGAGAGAACTAGATCAAACCTAAAACCACACAAATTGGCCAAGAAAGCCCAAAGATAAACCCTAGGTTCTAAATCCTAGTTTCTGGACATTAGTAAACTCAATTATAACCTAAGAAACCCTAAGAACAATGAGTTAAACCCAAAGTAATTTGAAAGAGGAAAGAAAAGGGATCATTTACATGAAGTATCTTGAAGTAATCACTCCAAAAATCCAGTATCTGAAATTTAAAAGAGCCCAAATTTAGGTTACGTTCCAAAAAGATGTATTATCTCATTTAGGAACTGGAATGGAGGAAAACGATTGAGAATTGAGAGAGTTATGAAAGAAATACTTTACCTCTTCAAATCTGGGCGATTTGAGGAACCCTATGAAGATCGGCACAAATTCGAGATTCTACAGAGCTCCAAATTGGTGGGAGAGAGTTCATACGCGCGGCTGGGTTACTTGGGCTTGAGTGAGACTTGGAATCACCAAAAAATCCCAAATATTGAATAATTTGTAACAAAATCAAATTTTATTTTTAAAACAGGAATTGGGCTTTCGGGCAGGCCCAACCCCTTAGACAAAAACCCAAATAACCCCTGGTTATGGATTTCTAAAAGCTCCAAATTACCTTGGTGGTGTTAATAGGTTAGGGGAGGTAAATTAGGAATTTGAATGGTTGAAAAAATTTGAAAAATAAAAAAGTTATAAAAGATAAAAAAATTATTTTTTAATCTGGAATTGGGCTCACGGTTTGGCCCAATTCATGAATACTCATCTATTCCTCCCTAAAACCTAGGGAAACCCCCAAAAAAAGAAAGGATGTAAATTAAATGAAAAAAATACCTTTAAAATATGCCTTGTATGTGATAAATAGGCTTTTACTCAAATTTTTCATTCCACTTATTTATGTTGAATTATCATTTTTCCTAGTTCATTATCAACATAAGATAAAATCATTGTATTTAAGCTACATGAACCTTAAAAATCATTTTCAATGACTGAATAACCTAATTCATCCCCAATCTCTCCTCAAAAACTATTTTCATGACCATTTTCAAGAATCGCACACACAATCAAATTGGAAATTCAATGTTGTTGTTAAATCCTAGTGTTAAATTAATGATATTGTTCATAGTATTGGAAGAGATCCATATTAAATAGATAAAATTTAACATAAATTTTTATTCATTGGAATTTAATATAATGAGAGACAGTTGTGTATTCATATAAAAATATTGGCATATCACTTTCTTATCATACTTGATTTCGTATAAAACAAGGTGTAGACACCTACAATGGGATCAAACCATTTAATAATATTTTAAATCAATACCACTTTAATTTTTGAGATACATAGTACTCTCATTGTTACTACAGGGATAAATCGGTATTAAAATTGGAATTTTATAATTTTGACTGAAATTATCAAATGAATTTAGATATAAATTTGGGATTTTTGTATGAAATAGTAATACATATACTTGATGTGGTATATAAATAGTTTTTTGAGGCCTCATAGATGATATATTTCTTGTTCACTCTTTCCAAGATTATTCATTAATGTATAGTGGCTAGTCGATTGTGTAATTACTGTTATGCTTGAGTATGAGTGCACTTTTTTATGGACACAATGGACCAATTTTTTTATTAGAGCTAACCCATTACATTGTCCATATCCCCAATGTGAATTAAATACCATTAATGGACCATGTGGCTATATTTTTATTCCAAAGGCCACTGCATTGAATAGTATTTATACAGTACCCAGGCTTCTACACATTCTTCTATAGTTACCACTTTAACAACAGTGTCTCTTGTGCTATAGTTATGTCACTAAAATAGTTCTACTAAAGTGTCACTACATTACAACAATAGTAACATGTACCTAATGTGTTTTCAAACCTGAAACATAATTTTGTAATAAGGGGCTTTAACTAGTTAACAAATATACAAGTAAAAATTGATTAGGTAAATTAATTATAATGTTTTTATAATTAATTATAAATCCTCTTGGATATTTTAGGGTCTCATTCATAATGGTTGTGTTCGATGTTTTCATAGAAATTAATGGATTAAGAATACTTATGGGGATTACTCTATGATTGAGTCTACTGGTGCATTATGTTATTGGGATATATGACTTTGTAAATGTTTTATGGATTATATGTCTGGGTCACTATATTTTAGTTAACCAGACAAGAACTATGAGTGGATTAACCTTTTGTGAGATGAGGATGAGGTGTTTTTTTAAACTCCTAACAATCCATCAGGGGTTCCATATATTGGATTTGTCCATAAGTGTGTATATATCCAATGTTATAGGCTTTATTAATGTGAAACATAAAATCAATGCAGATATCCATTAGTGAAAATGAAAATAATGTCCCGAGGGGTGGGAGACTTTTTTGATTTTTTATGGTCAAATAGAGTGATGTGTGGACCTATAGAATCACATTGTATCATTTACATGGGATAAAATCCTGGAAAGAAATATGATCCTAAAATGGAACTTAATGTAGTTACATTAAAATTTTGATAATGGATGTGGGATATATATATATATATATATATATATTAATGGGTTTCTTAAACCTTATAGGCCGACCATGTATTTTTTGATGATTATGTTTCCTTAAGAAAGTGTTGATACATTTGGAATGGAACCTTGAAGTGTATAATTATCTTAATTTTATATGGAAAGGCTTGTATGGATTTCTTGAGTGTTCATATATAATTTGGAAGAATGTATTATTTAGGCTCTGTTTATAGATAACCATTTAGATCAGACGTAGTATAATGAGTTCCCATTTCTACAAAACACATATCACATGGGTGATTAAAATTAATCCTTACACATTCTAATGAATCCATGGTATAATAAGGTCATTCTAGATGCACAACACCTTGTGAGTCAGTATCCTAACATGAATGAATCAAAAATTAATTATTTGGTTCATTTATTTTTTTAAATATTCACTTATAACACTATTAATTTGTCTTAGGATTCTATGAGGAGTTCATGATACTAAAATTAGTTGAAATGTCTATTGTGATCATTATTTTTATACATGTTGGATGTTATTTCTACCATGATGATTTTGATTCATACTGTATATGATTCATACTAATTTGGTTGTGATGTGGGTTGGATGTGATCCATCCAAAGATGACTTGAAGTGATTAGGTTCTGATTTCCACTGATAATAGGTGATATATTTCTGTTGTGGTGACGTTTAAGATGGTAGTGATGATGGTTTATTATACATGATTCCGCACAAGATATTTTCATGTGGGTTATATGTGAATCCTTATGAGATGTCTATGATATAGACTTGATGTAATTCCTCCCAATTTGTTCATTATAAAGTATAGACATGATGCCTCAATATATGGTTTTAATATATGTTTGAAGTGATACAAGTTCAATGTGACGTGTCAGGATAAATAATGAAGTGATTTGTATAGGATACCTCATGAGATGTTATGATGTAAGAATGTTTGGGTACCACCCTATATGTTTATGTTGTGTGTAGGATGTGATGCATTCTTAAATGGGTTTGTATGAATAGTGCGATAAAATGTCACTAAGGATGGATACAAATCATGTGTTGGGGTACTTCCACTTGGACATGTGATGTGTTGCTTAGTATGTAGACATGAATTTTGATCGAGCACCTATAATAAACTATAGCCCAAAATCGGTAAATGTTGGTATGAGTAGACCCTTTGGGTGGCTTCTAGACTACCCAATGGTGTGAAATATGAATAAATATAATATATTTCACAAGAATTTATTTTCATTTTATATATTAATGCACACATATATCAGATTTTATAAGGAATGGATGTAATTATGGGAAACTGAGCATTAGGATCACACCCTACATGAGAATCATAGTCTATATACTGAACATATGGTTGGAATATAGGTCAGAATAATGATCCTTGTATATGTGGATGAACATGTAGTATTTAATGGGAGTATGGAGATATGTGTGAGGTAATTCCAAGGAAAGTGGTGGAGTCTAATTTTAATTATTATTTAAAATTGTCTTTGTACTATATATGTGAATCTTTTGGGTAGTCTCTCATCAAAGGTATGATTCTACTACATATATTTACATATTTCTATAGTGTTGTTATTTTATTATTATTTTTCTCATTCCAAATTAATTAAATATATTGAACTTTGATGTTATACATGTTATGGATTTTTCTATTGATAGTTGTTATTTTTTGTGATGATATAAGAGGGTTTAGTCTCCATACTTATAGTATCAGGCCCTCATAATATGTTAGTAGGCTCTATTATATAGGGAGGGACACCTCAGATCACATGGAACCAATGGTCCAATACTGTTTGGGTAGTAAAAGCCAGTACATTACAAGTTATATGGAAAAAAATTTTGTTGTTCATTAAAAAGGGAAACAAGCAAGGCTAATCATTATTCTATAAATTTTTTATTTTATTTTATTCTTACGTCAAAATATTTTAAAATTGTGATATTCAATTATGATTTTGGTATAGGAAATTTTATTTCCTAAATTTTTGAAATAAAAAATGGTTTTATATAATGGATTTATAGAGACTAAATAATGAATCTATCTTTTTATAAAAGTTTTTTATAGGTAGACTATTTTTAAATCATTGGTATAGTTATTATTGGGACTATTTTATCATTGGGAATTTGGAATCATCCTTACACAATGACTTAAATTTTCCATATACTTTATCTATCCCCTAGAATATCCATCCCTTTAAAGAGGATTATTATCTATTTTTTATCAAGGAGATTTAATATATTTTATTTTACCCTAAAAAATATATTTTATATTTTATTATTATGTTTTTTCATGGATCCTTTACCTAGAATATTCCTATATTATTCATAACTCATTTCTATCTTTATCTATTCCATACATGGACAATGATGATCTATGAAATTGGGTTAATAAAATATTTCATTGATAACATTTTTTTATTGAAATTTTCTATTTGAAATTTAAATTCTAACTACATACCATGAGATAAACCAACCTTATCATGCATGCATATTACTTAATTTTATAAGAATATCAATTTGATATTAGAATAATGAATAACAAAAAACCTATAGGATAAGTGCCTTTTGAGATTAGATATAAACATAAATTATTCTAAAATACTATAAACAATAATACATAGTCAAACCACACTAGACCCCCTTCAAGAAATTGGATATTTCATACACTTCTTAAAAACCTAGGGAATGAAAATAAAATAAATGGGTGAGATTAGATGCATAGTACAAATAAACAATAGATATATAAATGTTTGATCACAATTAATCATAAAATAAGCATTCGGGTATGAGAAAATGATCGAGTAACATGAAGAAAAAATAATGAAATCATACTTAATAAAACAATGATCATTAAACATGATTCATTACATATGGATCTTAACATAAAATAAGAAATATTTAATAGGTATATCAAAACATGTGTCAATAATCATGACATAGTTACACTGTAGAACATAATAATGTGGTATAAACAATGAAATTAATTGATTAAATGTTTCATGGTCATCCAACGATATATTGATCTCATATTTTACTAGGATAATAAATAAAACCCTATAACATAGTTGATGTAGGCTGACAATTTACACCCTTAAACCTTATGGAAATGGGTATACAATCATTCCCCATAACCTATTGGATACAGGATAACTAGACACATCATAAAATATTTTGTGTATTGTAAAACCACCCACACTGCCAAACCATTATTTCACAAGGAAATAACATTTTCTTAAAAACCATTATGATCTGGGTAAACCATTAACTCCTTACTAAATTTCATACATGGGATAACCTCATGTCCCATAACCATTAAAACATGGGTTAACCATCAATTTCCCATAACCTTTTAAGCTAGGCCTAACAACCAGTGTCCTATTGTAATCTCATGAAATATTAAACATTACCAAATTAATTTGTAGGATATAACAGTCACATCGATAAAAAATTTATAAGAAAAACATATATCTTCTGCATAAAGATGTAATCATTCAGTTTACCATCATAACTAATTAATTAATGATTTTATTAAATATTTAAACAAAACGTGATCATAGGTCATATGAATAATAAAGGTGTATGGAATAATTATATTTTATCCGAATTGAAGCATTTGAAAAGATAAATGATATTTAATTAGTTAATAACATTCAAGATCATTAAAATTTATGTTTATAAATAAGAAGAAGAAAACTTTACATTTTTTAAACCTTAATTTAAAATAAAATAATTTATAAAACAAATGGAATAGAATTTACTCCAGAAAACCATGAAATATTTGAAAGTAATCTTGTAAACAAAATTGGTACACATAGAGAGAAATGAATTCCTATATATTAACTTAAAAATATAAACATTTCTCAAAATTTTAAATAAAGTAAAATAATATAGAAAAAAATACTCAAAAATTATAGAAATAAATTCATATCAATATTATTGAAGAAATTCAAAGAAAAAATCATATAAAATTAGAATTTTATTCATTTAAAATAAACTTAATTATTAAAAAACAATGAAAATTTACATATAGATGAATTATTTGAGGCTGAAAATAATAGTTAATATAATTTCCTGTTATATTTGACCACTTATTTAACCGTTCACCTAATGGAAGGTAAAATGGGATACAACAATTATCCATAAACTAAATATAGTATATATAAAAAATGTGTTGTTTAAAAATAAATAAATCACAATTACACTTAATATAATTTCTATTTTATACATTATAAATTTTAAGGTGAGATTAGAAGGATACTATAACATCATTATTACATTTTTATTTGAATTATGCTAAAATAGAGAACCACATATGGATTTATAAATCAAATTAATTAAATGAAAAGTTAGGTAAATATAATATATTTTTGTTATTAAATATTAATAAATGAAAATATTTGTTTAATGCGGAACACTTCTAAATAAATAGTAATTAATATGAGAAACCCCTTTCCTCTACACCCAACATCCACCAAAGTACATTAACCCTAAGTATCATCAAAATAGACATCTTAATAACAAATATAAGAAAAATATTCACAAATAATTAATTTTACATTCTTTGATTAGAATCATTATTTACCCATATATTTTATGGTATATTTTTCATCATATGTTATTAATTTTGATTGTTTCAAATATGGTTAGAAAAATTATGTTGGTTCCTTTCGTATGATCGAAATTTTATCATTCCCATAATATTAACCTAATTTTATTAATAATTATTCATTTATTTATGTGGTAAAATGTCCATTTATTAAATTTTTTTATTGACAATTAGATTCAAGATGAGCATATTTTATTTTATTTGACAAACAAAACAATTTAAAATATAATAACCTTTCATACTTTGGGAATACGTCAAAAATAATATTCATAAATAATTTCTCAATAATTTAATATGTTAACACTATTAATATCTTAATACATATTTATGAGAAACAGTTTTATATTGGTATTGTTTTTTTATGTAGTTTGTTGATCTAACAGTAATAAGAAATGTTTTACAAATAAATGTTTAGTAGAATAAAATTATATCATAGTATTATCATTTTTAAATAATAAAAATTATTTCTATAAAACATAGTTAGGGATTCAAATGATATTTTTAAATATATGATTTTATAATGTAATTGGAAAATATGGTAATGAACTAGACACTCACATTAATGAATTATAACCTACTCAAAATGGTATCTTTTAAAATGAAGGATTTAAGAACCCTTATTGGGAACAAAAGAAAAAAGAATTTGAAAATTATTTAACAGAGGAAAACTGAGATGTTATTTATGATATAAACAAAGGAAATGAGTTTATTTGGCTTGGTATATGATAGTTTTTTTATAGGTGAGTTTTGAGTGACATTTCATGAAATAACCACTCCATAATTTTTAAGGATTTAATTTTAAAATATGTTTGGAATCAAATATATAATATTAATAATAATGAGATGAGGATAAGATGAAAATATCCTCATATGCTAATTTATATATAATTTTTATTTATATTTTAGTTATTTAGCTTGTAAAAAAACTTGTTTCAATTTTTTTATCTACACTGTGATTTATGAATTGTTACCTCAATAAAATATTTGTATGCCTAAAAATAATATTAAACATAATTAATAAATAAATTATTATTAAAAATTTTAATTATAATTTTTTATTTTACTTATAAATGTGATTAAAATTTACATTAAAATATTAACCTATAATATGGTAATTTCATGAAAAATGAATTTCAATAATAAGATGAAATAATTATTATAATATTCAATTTAATAAACAATATATTAATTAAAATTTAATTATTAAATTATATTTTCAATAAGTGTAATCAAAATAATTATTTATTAATTATTAATTAAATTTATTATGATAAAAATATATTAAACACATTAAAACAGTTCTTCAAAATATATATTTTTTAAAGATGAAGGATTGTATCATTATTCAAACATATTTTATAATAAATGAATAAATGTTTTATAATTTTATTATATATATCCATTAATTTAATATCATAATTCAAATATGCAAATTTTACTTTCAAATAAAAATATAATATATTATAAAAAAAGTTATATTAAATAAAATATTATTAGCCATGATTAATAAAATTACGATTATACATTATTCTACAATTATTCAATGGATTCTTGAAAAATTTTACATACTAACAATTACCTTTACTTTATAATTGTTTATAAATAACAATATTTCCGAATAATAAAATAGAAAGAGCTCAATAATTCATATGAAATGTATTTTCAGAATCCACATATCTCCCTCAAGAAATTTAATTAATTTGACTGGAAAAAAATATATTTTATTATAGGTCAAATATTTACAATTAAAATGTATATATTAATAATATACATAAAAATTACGTTTTTTACTACAAATTTATAATTCAAAACTATTAAGATATTTATCGGTATTATAATAAATGACTACATAAACATTAACAATAGTCATATCATTGCTATATTACCTCCAAGAAGTCCCTTAAATTTATTACATTATGACTTTATAATTCACACTTCTCATTCCTATATTTTTTTATTTATTATCTTACAACATTATTTCTCCTTTCATGATATTTTTCACATTATAGGTTTTGTTATACTAATGGTAATTCTCAAGGTTGATGGTGATCCCAAGGATTTTATATTAATAATTATATTAACCTTTTTTATTTACTATCATATTTTAATTTATTCAGTTTTGAAGGATGTGATCATCCATGTTATGGATATATTTTTCTTTGTTCTTTTGTTATAATGTTCCATAATGTGTGAATAAAATGATTGTAGTTTTATTAATAAGCTTTTAAATTAATTATCACTAATATTACAATGATTTAATATAATATAAAATATTATTTAAGGAAATTAAATGTGTCCTAAAATATGGTGAGTTATATTCACACCTAATTGAATAAATTTAATCATTTCAATTTTATTCATCTAGAACTGGTGAAAATATTTGATGGTATATATAAGATTGACATGACATAAGATATAATTTATTATGAGATGAGAACAACATGATTTGTGGCAGAATAGAAAAATCATCAAGAAAAAATTTAAATGTATTTAATCACAATCAACATATACCTAATATCAAGTTTTTTCTGAAACATTTGAGATAAATAGTCATTATTATTAGCAATTATGTCCCATATATAGGATATAATATATATGGGGATTTCTTAGTAAACATTAACCTGATAAATGATCATGGGATGATTTTGGATATAAATTATAAAACCCATATCCTATAAATTAATATGGACACCATTTTGAGAGATCAACCCATGATTAAGGTCACATAAAATTAAACTAATAATTTATAATTTTTTCAAGAATAATATTATCAAAAAATAATATTAGAGAGGATTTATATACTAAGGAAAAAATAATTATTCCACTATATGTTTTCATCTATAATTTAATAATTTATCATTTGGTGTTTTATTTTATTATCCTTGAAAATATTAATTATATAAATCGGTGGGTAAAATAGATTCAAATAATGAATTTTTGGTTCTTGAGTTCTTGATGATTTTATCTTTAACCCTTTATTTTTATAATCCACTTCAGATGTTATTATTTAAATAACCATCCCTTTGGACCATTACAAATTAGGATTCTAATGTATATTGTTGTTATCAACCCATTGTTTAGTACACTAGTTGGTGTACTGACTATAGTTATTCCAATAAAGTCATTGGAGGGTGGATGGTGTGTTTGGTTGACCATTAATTTTATTCATATTATAAATTTAGAATCCTTATTCTTCATGGAATCCCCCATGACAGAAATCACTTCACCATTACTTTGAGATAGATCCAATAATGATTCATTCAACATATTTGTCATGTAGAAAGATAAATATTACTTCATATTTTTATTTTATCACTTGAGTTTATCTGAAAGTCCATTTTTCTTTTTGTTTTTCACTAAACAACGAGGATAATGGGAGTGTCCAGCCTTCATTTCCAATATGGTAGCAAATTGAATAATTTTTTCATTGATTCTAATGTACTTAATATCTAATTTCATTCAAATAAATGGTTTTATTGGACTAAGGAAATATTTATTATTTCATACATGGTTAATTCTAATTCCAAAATCCTAACTAAAATATTTTGAGAAGTATTATTCATAGGTAACAATTGATTCATCCTCGTTTTTAATCCGATCATATAATTCGCTAAATTAATTAGTGAAAAGTTCCCAATGAAAATATTTATTGAAAAATACCTAATAAAAATCAACATATTTAAAGAAATTAATTTATTATTGTTTCCCCATGTTCTTGATTAGGCGTCTCTATTGATTAGTTTCACTATTAATATTATGAGTATCTTAATTACCTTTCCATGCTCAGATATTTGGATAATGGGAAATTTAAAGTATATTGAATTTATCCATTTTATGAAAATTACTATATTTGAAAACCTAGGAATGGGATGTGTTTGTTATCGCATGAAAGGATCAATAGAATTATTATCTCTCCAGAGTAAATTGGACATCTCAAAATGGTTTATATTGATATTTAGAGCATGTATTTTCATTTCAAGGATAGTGTTTACCCATTCTATTATCCAATATAGTTTTTCATTGGGAAAATCAAAACATTATCCATCAAACACATTATTAACTATGTTCTCCTAGGTTCTATAAATTTTTAAAAACCAAAAATTGATAGTGAGATAACCCTAAAACAAAATTTTGTTAACAAATCATATGATTAGTAAAATAAGTCTTAATGTGTCCAAGAGAATGAAATATATATTTCATCCTAAGACATTTTATGTTTAATTTTCCTCACTTTTTGTCTCATATAGGTATTTTTATGGGTTTTCTCCTCATTCTTCATTACCTAATCTATAAATATAATTAAACATTTAACATATACAAATAGAAACAAACAAACCATAAATTACTTAAATATTGAAATATTCTAGAAGAATATTAATTTATTCTCATAATAAATCACACCACATAAGAATATTTTATTTATCTTTAAAGGCCATACGAATAAAACACTTATTATTATACAATATGAACATTTCATGATAGTAAAACCATGAGTGTCCCCCTTCTTGATGTATAATATGTCATAATATTATTTATAACATGTGTAATAGAAATAAAATAAAACAATGAAATTATATGCTCTGTACGGGTAAACATAAGTGATAACAATCAAACATCATAAGTTAGCATAAGAGAAACCTATGTATATGAAAAAATAATCAAGGCACTTCGAAATGAAAAATAATAATAAAAAATAAAAAATGGATCATGATACTAGATTCATGATGTGATTATTCTATAATAAAATAATAAACAATTAAAAAAATAAGGAAACTATATTCAATATTCAAGACATAGGTACATTTCATAAAATAAGAATGTGGTTTAAAAAAAGGAAAATAAATCTATACACTTTTTAATGATTATCACAGAGATATTAATATCATAATTTAAAAGGAAAACAACCTACACATAATGTAGCGGTATTAGGATATCCACCCATTTCCAATAAACAGTATGGCCTTGGATAAAAAACAATTCCCTAAAACCTTTTGGACATAGGCTGACCAAACGAACCCCATAACCATTATGCTATATCCAAACCACCTAGTAACCATAACCATTAAAATATTGGAAACATAATGAAACCCCATTACTGTTAAGAAATGAAAAACCAAATATTCTAAATTACCATTTAGACTTGAGTTAACAACCTATACCCCATAACCATTAGGTTTTATTCCAATAACTAATGTCCAAAAAACATTTAGTCATGGGATAACCACCCCTGAGCCATACTTATCTCAATTTATATAAAATAATAAAAATTTAATTAACATTTTATAAAGGATTCACCAACAACATAATGAAAAAACATACATAGTTGGATAGCATGAGCATGAAAACACTCATAGTTACATCACATATTAATTAAAAATTGAGAAATATATAAGTTTAATATATATTAAAAAATCAACATCATAATCCATCAAAAAAAGAAAGGTTCCTAGTATCATTATAGAAAATTCAAAGTAAATCATAATAAACATTAATGGATATTGAAATAGATGAAAAACATTTGTAATAGAATAAAAAATTAATTTTATAATTATGAGAAATAACATTTACATTTTATATAATTTATTTTTAATAATTAATTACATATAAAAAATGGAATATATATTACTTTATAAAAAATTAAAATATATAAATGAATATTTTTAAAGTAAATTAAATATTATTATATAATATATGTTCAAATAGAATAAAATAAGAAAATATTCATATGACCACCTTTTAATGAAATTGAAAGAAAAAAGGAAACAAATTGTATTAGTAATTATCTTCAATAATCAAACATGTTCTGAGAATATAAAAGATGGTGTCATTTTTCTTTTATTAATGTCATTATATTATTTTATGAAATGAATAAATATAGAATGTCACTCTCTATACTGTAATAGATTTAATGTTTTTATATATGGATGAAATTAGTATAAGATATTTTTTATATTTTTATTTCAAAGATGAATTTATTTTCTCTCATTGTAATTCAGTCTTATTTTTTAGAGATTGAGTAATTAACATATGTTCTTACCAATCACTGACACTATTTTTAATCAATTAATATAAATTCAAATAAATGATTTTAAAAATATTGAATGAAATATGATTTGAGTGAATTATTTTAGGCAATTAATTTTAAAGGTAAATATAACATATCATAGATTATTCAATGGTTTATATTAAAATTACATTTATCTCATGATGAATAGAAAGTCAACATAAATGAATAGATTAGAAAATGAAATTAATTATATGTTCTAAGAAAGAATATTTTATTAAATGATCTCTATATCATAAAAACACAATATTAATATACAAATATTGTATATTGTTGAAACAATAAAACATGGTGAACTAATGGTTCCCATGTATGACACCCCAACTTCTCATTACATAAACCTTTCATTACATAGAACAAGATTGATGATCTTTTATGGTTCAGTTTCATGAAAATCGGGAACATAATACATAAAAACTTAAACAAATATTCAAATACACTTGAAAGGATTCATAACTGGTTTTCCCTAAGTACATTGACTACATATCATATCTTGGGGAAATATATTAATGGAAAAGGTTAAGCATGAGTCATAGTAAGGGAATACGTATAGGAAGCCTTTTATAGGCGACCTTGAGTAATATCAATAAAAACAGGAGGAAGATATAATTATAGCATGATCAATGTAACATGGGGCATATAATCACAAAAATAAAATGAATCATATCGTTTAAATGTGGATAAAACATTTTTAATGAGGCATTCACAAGAATACAACCTTGTTTTATCACCAAGTTGTCAAAAATAAAAAATACCAAGCTTACTCACCCAGGTATCATAAATTTTGTTATCTCAAGAGATTAAATGAGTTTCCAATGAGTTTAAGCACTCTCATGGTGAACCATTCATATTTCACAATTAATGTGATCCACATATATCATTATCAAATATTTCATTAATAATCCATATAGAATAATGAATGAGTCTGTTTAAAAATAATTTCCTTTCAAAGGTTCTTAAAGGAATGATCATTATTTTATATTAACACATGAAAAGTGACAACATCATGTATATCTATTAATCACCAAATAAAATAAAACATTTTTACTTCTTTTTGAATTCCCTTTTAAAATAATGTTGTTTGAGTATTCATAATAAAATAAAAGTGAATTTATTAAGTATAGAGACAAATTTAGAGTAAATTTTCTAACATGAAAGGTCTAAATGATGTTTTAAAAAACTGTAAAATGGGAGGGTTAAAGGGTATCTCATTGATAAAATATAATTTAGAATAAATTTTATGATCAAAAGTTTAATAAAATATAGTAATAATAACATTATGAAGACATATATAAAGTGGTTCTTAAATTGAAGAGAAATGGAGGATAATTACCTTACCTTGATGTGTTACTCCTAAATCTTGAGGAATGAAACATTGGGGTCTAGAGAACAATATGGTTGACCCCCTTCAGAGGTATAACCACTAGAAAGACATGGAAGCTGGATTGGGATTGAAAATAAATGGAGAAATGGCTAGTTATTTATTGAAAAAATTATAGTATTTGTTAAATAATTTCCAAATATAGGTTTTGAAAATATTGGTTTTGGAAAATGAATAAAATGGCTTAACCATGGTTTTTTTCTATGTTTTTTTAATTTGTAACTCATTTTATGTTATTTTAATTAGTAAGAACTAAAAATTATTTTTCCTTCCTTTTTTTTCATAGAAAACTACTGTTTCCACAAAGTGATGTTTTTAATGTAAAATTTTCGATTTTAGAGTTTGGAAAGAGATTTTTGGGGTTTTAAATTCAATAAAATATTTAAAAATACTTTAAATTAATTAAATTACATATTTTAGTTCATTGAATGTGGTTATTTTACAACGACCAGACCTCAAATATCCAAGAGACGGTTTATTCTATTATTTACATTAGTATGCTTATAAGGAATAAAATTCTGAAAGATTGCGAGTTTAGATGTCTTGGTAAAGTTGATAAATACATGAAAAAGGAATGCACTAATCAAAAAATAAGTTTCTTCTTATTTATAAATAAATAACTATGAGTATAACGAATCTAATATGAAATAAAATCATTAAAATTAAAGGGAAGTGCATAATTTTTTTGGAATGGTAATAGTAAGAAAAAACATGTCATTTAAATAACTATATAAGGGAAAAAAATTATGAAGATGTATGAAATTGAAAAAAATCACATTTAATCAATTAACTAAAAATTAAATGTATCCATAGATATGTGGATGAAAAATATTGTGGATAAATAATAATAGAAATGAAAATGAATGCAATGCTTTCTTAGTGGATATTATGTATTAGCCGCTTGAAAACCAATACCATCCAGACCATTCATAATATAGTTTAAAACAATGGATATAAAACTATTTAATTTGCGAAACTAATTTTTATCATGAGTACTTATCGATGCGTCGAGGATCTATATAATGTATTAGGCCGACCCTTCATTACGAGTCCTAATCATTCCTTATATCGGATTATCAAAATAAATAATATGCCTTATCAAATATCTATATTGAATATAGAATAAAGAATTATCAATATTTACCCAAATAATAAAACAAATATAAAAGTGGAAAATGCCTCAAAAATTTTATATGGTTAAGGAAATAGTAATATCAATGATAAATAAAATGGATAATTAATATAAAATTCAATGATTAATGATTATTGGAGTGTGAATATTTCAATGAGAATAAATAATGATTCTATGATGGGAATGTGAATAATATCATTGGTTAAATCAAAAATAAACCACACATAAGAATAATAAGGATTGTATCAATAAAAAAATTACAATTAGAGTAAAAATAAATGTTTTTTTTGTCAATGAATATAAATATTCTAAAAATATAATTTAAAATCATTCTTAAGGAAAATATATTTTTGTTTTGTAAATCCTTTTGAAAAATAATTTCTTTTAAAACCCCTTTTGAGAATATTTTTTTAAAGATAAACATTTAGACATTAAAAATAATCTTCATTGAAATTATGGTGGGTAAATCCCTATTTATCATACGAGGTAAACGAACATTCTTTTTCCAAGTTACAAAGGATCGAAAAATTTATTATCAGGAAAGAGTTAAGATGTTTCCTTTTAAAACATTGTTAAAAGAAAAAAAGTTAAAATACTGTTAACTAATTATTTTAAAATAATTTTAAAATAATTTTTGAAAACTTTTTAATAATAAATGGTTTCTAGAAGAAAATAGGTTCTCCAACTAAGGAGTGAAATAAAGTCTGGCTTTATGAATTAAATTACAATATTTTGAGTACCAATGACTGGAAACCTGGTACTAATAATTTTTAACGGTCATGAATAACCATAGGCAAGAAAATATAACGTTTTATTTAATAGTGTTCATATAATTTCTTCGAATGGAAATACCACTGAAAGATCATTAATGTAATTTTTTTTAAGAAAATAGTCTTTAATCATAACAAAGTATCAGATATAACATTTAACATTTCAAATTATAATCATAATTAAGGAATAAAATTAAATGGAAGAATTATATAACATGATGGTAAAGGAATTAATTATACTATATATTAATGTGCAGTAGATACCCCACCAAAAATTAGTAAGTGGTGAAAATGACATTTTTCTCATAGAACTAAAGAGTGGGATAAAAATCACTTAGCTCGAGTTTCCATTCACGTGAACATAATTTAATAACGTTTATAATAAAATTATGTTAATTTTATAATTTTTTATGAACTTTTTTATGTTTATAATTAATTTTTTTTCACATACATCCATGTTCATTACAAATACTTAAACAACTATGTTTACATTGAGTTCTTTGACCAAATTCAGCTTATGTGTCAAAAATGAATTTGATATGTCAACTATGGTCAACAGAGTCATTATGCTACTTCCCCAGAATAATAATAATGGAATAATTATTATATTTATATATCAATTATAAATTTACAAATAATCAATACATATTGTTATTAAAAATGAATCAATGTTACAATTAGGGAGACGGTAGGTCCTACATATGCATGAATAATGTTCTTATTTTTCAATGACCATTAAAGAAAGAAGGTAATTAACAACATATATTTCAGTAATGATAATAATATAATAAATAAAACAATATTTAATCATATATAATTATATATATATAATTCATGTGATGAAAGAGGAATCACATCATGTCAAGAAGGTGGTA
The DNA here is from genome assembly GCA_963277665.1 of Viscum album. NCBI lineage: Eukaryota > Viridiplantae > Streptophyta > Magnoliopsida > Santalales > Viscaceae > Viscum > Viscum album. The sequence goes on from OY728152.1 coordinate 1,277,521,995, forward strand.
GTCCACACATCCACGAAAAACATTATAAACGTTTAAGTGTGTGAATGGGTAATAAATAAAATGATATATATTATATTTAAATAAATATTACTATATAATTGATATAATATAGATGTATTTATGTCACGTATGTTTAATCAATACCATTTATTCTACATTCCATCTATCATGGGAATGACTCACATCGATTGAGGGGATGGTAGTCCACACTTCCATAAATGATGTTATTGTTTATACACGAATTGGAATATATAAATGTATGTGTTGTAAAATAATAAAATATGATTAATTACATAATAAATATCGTATGTAACATATATAAACATATATTCCATCATAATTTCCACTATCATAGGTGGTAAATAAATAACAACTAATCTTTATTTGATTAGGGAGTAGTTCACCATTTATATAAAGATTATCCTCATCACCCATTAGATGGAGGTGTGCATAAGTGTGGCTAAAAAAATTAATTAAACAAAATTAACATATATTGAAAATAATTAGGTCATTATATAAGCATTATTAAGAAATAATTGAAGGGTTATAGTTGTAAATGAAACAAAATAGATAGTTTGAAAGTGTTACTTTAAAAATCTGTTTACTTCTTTTGGTTTATATCAAAAGGAGTCCTTTGAAAGAGATATACAAAAATGGAGGATTAAAGTTATAGGGGATTGGTTTTTGTAATCAATTTTGGTAGATAATGGCTGAGCCTGAGTGGTTTTAGATTTGTGTGAAATGGGGAGAATTGGTGTCTTTTATAGTGAAGGAGTAGTGGCACTCTTTTAATATTTTGACAAAGGAACACTTCTTACGTGTTTCATGCTGAAAGTGGATCAAATAATGAACAAAATTATATAAAATAGATTATAAGGTATATATATTTCCAGAAAACATCTCTTATTCAATTTATAGGTCATTTTGGGCCTTAAGTATAAGGTTTAGTCCGTTATTATGCTTAATTTAACCTTAATCATCGTAATTAATTACAATTAAATAAAATAATAATTTTGGTCAAAAATTGTCTAATTATACATTTTAAATTATTGTTATTCCAAATATGGAATCTATTTTTCCAAATTAAAACTATATTAGTGGCAAAAATTAATTGTAAAATCATCCCCGCAGTAGAACAACAATGTAAGTTTTTAGAGTAAAAATGTCTAAAAGTTTGCTATATTTGTATTCAATAAATTTAAAATCAAATTTGATTACAATGAAATTAGTTGTATTATTTGATAAATATATTATATAATTAACCGATAAAACCAATTAAATTTAAAATTTATCTTTATTAATAAATTATATTTAAAATTAGTTTTGGACTAAAATTCAGAATTTTTTACTATTCATTAAAAATAATAATGTTTCAGAAAAATCCCAAAAATTCACCTCAACCTAATAAGTATTATTATACATAAAATAAACTTTTTCTTACATATTAATGAATGCAAAGAGTGAAAATTTATATTTAAAATGGTTTCTCCATTAAAATACCTTAAAATAGACATTCTAAAAAAATATGTTTTTATGAGTAAAATATACATTGTTTTTATCTTTTTCCAATCAAACCAAATGGATGAATATAAAAATTATTTTATTTAATAAATAAAATATATATTTCGCTAAAATAATTTAGTTATTTTAATTAATTATGTTTATTAAGATAAAAATCCTTTTGGAGCATAAAATTAATAATTGTTTTTATATCCAATTAGTTATTAATTTTATTTCTCAATAATTGGTATCCCATAAAATAATTTTAAATTTTCATAAACGTTTTTTCATAAGTAAGTTAATAATATTTATAATGGCTTTTTTTAAACTTAATATATTATATCATAATATTTTAATAATGTATTGTGTTTCTATAAAACTCAATCTTACTTGTAACACAAGCCATCAAAAAGGGTCTCTCTTGCATATAGAACATGATAACATGGTGTTGGTTGCATTAAAATATATAGAATATATTTTAAATAGTAAATATATTATACAGTGTTTGGATATTACATTTCCTTATGCTCTTGGTGTGAAATGTCATACACACTATCGATTACAATGTTTTTACTTTATAATATTGGGGTGTTACATTCTCCCCACCATAATTAAATTGCACCCTCACAATTTAAACTTGATCATAGTGATAGAATGTTTGAAATATAATAATATAAAATCCCATATAGTTATAAGTGTTTGTAAAACATCCTCTAGAAAAAAAAGAGAATGTGAAGTGAAATGTTCACATGGACTAAAATATAACTAGGTAACTAAGTAAGAGAACATTAGTGGCCAGTAGAGATATTTACATTTAGGGGAAATGTGAATATTAATAGTGATTGATTGAGGCCATAAATAAAAAAAATCGAATGATAGATATAATTTTTTTGGGATCAAATCAATAAATATATGATTATTTAGAAGACCAATGGTTCAATATAAATAAGGGTTTTCAGAAAAACATTTATTTATAAACAATTTTTCTATTTTGGGTAATTATTTTACTACCTAAGAATATATTTAAATTTATTTACATAATATGTTCTAAATTCATTTGAACAATTACATAGTTTGGTTGTGATTAGATAAAATTCTATTTTATTCGTTTACTCATAGAAATTAATTACCAATAAAGAATGTTTTTCTACCTAAAGCACAAAAATAAACATTTAATGGATCGTATGGCCTATAATATGGTGTAAAGTATAACTATTTGTCTATAAATATCTCCTAAAACCAATATGGTTAATAAATTATTCTACAATCCTCAATGGTGATACTACTAGTTCATAATTAATATTAATTCATCAAATTGTTTAAATATAAATATTAAAAACATAACCATCACATTATGTGGGTTAGTGGTTAGTGTGAAACCCTTATTATCCTTAGGTCATGGGTTAAAAACCCATGACCATTCCAGACTTCATAGGTTTTCAATCTATAAACGAGTTTCCATTATGTAAATCTATATTAATATAATTTCCAACATAAATCTAATTAACATCATGAAATTTAATAATTTAATAGAATCTTAACTATGATTTTCAATAAATCATTAATACATAAACAATTCATCTACTTATTTCTACATAGATTCTTTTTTATTATAGATTTTATCCTCTAAAATAAGTAATTGACTTACGTAATGCCTTCGTTCCCCCACACTTATGATAATGAACTATAAAGGATTTCATAAGCCCTACTACATTTCCATCTATCACACTCTTAATTTTTCCTTTAAATGTATTTTCACTATATCTTTCATTCCCAAACATAAATAATTTTACCATTCCATTCAAAAACATTCTTGTGTTTCTGTTTCAATACTTCTCACATGTTAGAAATAAAACATTATTTTCATTATAGTCTCCATCACTTAAACTCTTAGAAACCTTCATCCAACAATTCATTGGTGAGTTTGGGGGTCGGTAAAGTTATATATTATTAATCTTATTTTGGGATAAGTAATTTGGAAAAAACATGATATCCTTCAATCTAATCAAAAAATCATTTGGTTTTTCCTTTTCACCACCTTTTCCTTCAAGTTATATGTTAACTGTAATCCTTTGTGTTCTATCAATTGACTAAAACCGGAATGAATTGTCTGAGAAATAATAGTTTCAGTGAGAAAAGTGTATTATTATCTCTAATATATATAAATAATGAATCATTATTTTCTAATAAAAAACAAAATAGTTTTTAACAACATTATTCATTTTTATTATAAATTCATATTCATCATAATGGTTTATAATTAAAGAGTGGATTATCATAGGAATATCCCCTCGGAGTGTCAAACCAGGTGTGCAGTAAAGCATGTTGTCATGTACCAGGTTATCTTGTGTGATTCATTGAAAAACTTATTAGAGTTATTAATACTTGGTACTTTTATACAAGAAACTAGTCCACCTATAGTATCCATATATTTATATATTTCTAAGATGACCAAAATAATATATACCTTACCAAAATTCTAGGATATATTTCTAAATGTATTTTCGAAATATACATTAGGGTTATGTTATCTAACCTATGTTTTAGTAAATCTAATTTCCAAGGTTTCAACTAAATATTATTTGATACCAACTATAGTGGTCTGACCTCATATATCCCGGAGACGTTGTTTACTATCAATGACTCTAGAATGATTAAAATTAATTAAATCATGAAGTACCAAGAGATTATATGTCTTGGTAAACTGGATACATAAATGTTAAAATAATAAACAAATTACAAAATAATTTATTTCGTTTCTAAAAACAAATAACTTTTAGTATAACCTTATTTAAACTATTAAATTCCTAGATATCTTTCATAGTACGCTTCTTGGATTCCTAGGGAAAGAAGCATTGTAAGGGTGACCTCAAATGAATAGTAAGGACAAAATATTATAGAAGAAATATTAAATTGATGATAATAATAAATATGAAAAACTAAATAAATGAACCCACATGTCATATAATTGATAAATTATATGTAAGTGTACAAACATTATGGCATGAAGACATCTAGAAACATATTAAATACAAATATTTTGATAAGGAAAAATAAATATGGCAAGGAAAGAAACCTCAGAACATTCCTTTTAAGAAATGAACTGAAAATGAAATGTATCCATAGCTATGTCAACACAAAATCTCATGGATGAATAATAATTAAAACTAATATGAAAGAAATTATTCCTTAATGGACGTCATTTCTAAGTAATATGAATGAATATAATGTCATGACCATTCAAAAGATGGGTTAAAACTAAAATAGAAACAATTTTAGTTTTTTATTCTCATTTGTCTCAATAAAACATATAGATGAATCGAGGATCTATAAAATATCCAGGCTCTACCCATCGTTAACATTCCAATTCATTCCTCATATTGAATAATCAAAATAAATAATATTCCTTATCAAATATCCATATTGAATAATGAATAATAAATTATCAATATTTCCAAAAATAATCAAATAATTGTAAAATTTCACATTTTATGTTAAATGGTATATGGTTTAGGTAATAGTAATATCCATGATAATTGAAATGGATAAATTAGGGGAAATAAAATGTTCATTAATCATAGAAGATTGAATATTTAATGGGGAATAAAAATGATTCAAGGATGTGAAGGTGAATCCTATCCCCATACAAATCAATAATAAACCATCCATAGGTATAATTAGGATAATATAAATATAAAAAAATCCCAATTGGAGTAAATATAAATGGTTGTTGTTTTTTATTAATATAAATACTACAATAATATATTTTAAAAACATTATTGGGGAAAATATTTCTTTCTATAAAACATTTTAAAATAAATTTTCTTTGAAAATAACATTTAAAATCATTTTCCTTATGAAGTAACCCTTTAGACATGCAATGTAAATGTCAATGAAATGACATTGGGAAAATCCGTGCATTCCATATGAGGTAAAAGAAGATTCCTTTTCAACGGTATAAAGTTTTGAGAAATTCATTATTGGGAAAAAGACAAGAATATTCCTTTGGAATCATTGGAAAAGGAAAAAAGGGTAAATATGTCTTTAACTAATAATATTCAAATATTTTTTCAAAACACTTTAATAAAACATGTTTTTTTAAGAATGAAGGATCTCCAAATAAAGAGAGAAATAAAGTAGCATTTTTATAAAAAAAAATATAATGAATTTTGAATATTAAAGAGTGATAAAATGGTATTAATACTTGAAAATGGTCTTGAGTAACCATGTGAGATAAAATTATTGGTTTTATTGAACAGATGAAAATATCTTCATCAAATAGAATTACCATTTACATATCCATAAATTTATTATTGAGGAAAATAGTCTTTAAATATTCCAATGGGTCTTATACCACTTTGAATTAGTTTAAATCATAATACTAATTAAGGAATAACATTAAATGGAAGTTTTAAATACATTGATGGTAAATTAATTCCTAACATAATATATAATAAAGGGTAGTAGATACACCACCCAAAGTTTGAATGTGGTGAACTTGAAAATTATCTCATAAATGTAAAAAAGTGAGATGAGAATACCTTACCTAGTGTTTCCTTTCAGGTGAATGAACTTTAACTTCCCTTATAATACACTTATGATATTTGTATAATTTATTTCGAAGAAATTTCATTTTTATCATTAATTTATTTCACTCATTATCTTTTTATGTACAAATACTTAAAAATTAGGCTTATGTTTGGGATTTAGACCAAATTCAGTGATTGTGTCAAAAATTACATTGGTAAGTCAACTGCGGACAAAGGGTTCATAACATAGCTTCTCTAGAATAATAATAATGTAATTATTGTAATCTTTATTCATAAATTATACATTAGATACAATAATTACATCCGATCAAGAAAAATTGATCAATATTACAATCATAGAGATGGTAGGTCGTACATACGCATGAGTAACGTTCTTATTTTCCAATGATCATGATGGAAATAAGGTAAATAATGACATATCTTTCGTAAATGATAATTATATCATAAATACTATATTATTTAATCATATATAGTTATATATATTGTGATTTTTATGAAAAAGGAATCAGATCATATTGAGGAGGTCGTATTCCACATGTCCACGAATAATGTTTTCACTTTTTTAATGTGTGAAAGGGTAAGAAATAAAATGGTATATTTTATATTTTTATAAAGGTAATTATTTCATGAATAATATATATATATATATATATATTATTTTAAAAAAATTTAACTAAAACAATCCTTTATAGATTCCATTTATCCTGTGAATGAATCACATCTTTTGAGGGGGTGGTAGTTCACATTTCCCCAAACCATGTTATCATTTGTACAAAATTAGAAAGTATAAAGATATGAGTTTTCAAAAAATTAATGAAGCATAAAGATATAATAAATATAATTTATTTTATATATAAATACAGTTCCCATAATAATGACCAACATGAGATGCACTAAAAGTATAACGAACAAACATCATTTCATGAGGCGGTAGTTCATTATTTTCATAAACATCATGTTCATCACCCAATAATGGAGACATATGTATGTGTAGCTAGAAACCATAATTAAACAACATAACACAATATTTATAATAATTTTATCATTATATAAGTATTAAATAAAATTTATTAATGGGGTGGAGGAGTAAATGAAGTAAAATAGATCGTTTGAAAGTGTTACCATAAAAATTGTGTAACCCCTTTTGGTTTATACCAAAAGGATTCCATGGAAGTATTTTTGCCTATGTGGTGGATTCAAGGTCGTGGGGAGATATTTTGGTAATCTATTTGGGATGATATTGGATATAACTATTTGGTTTGAGAGGTGTCAGGAATGAGGAGAAGTGGGGTCCTTTTATTGGGACGGATGAATGGCACTCTTGTAATTTTTTGATAAAGGAATTCATCACATGTTTTTCGTGGTTCTAGTGGTTCAAATAGTGGAAAATATTTTCGAAAATAGTTTATAAGGATGATATATTTCCATAAAAATGATATTGTAAATGTGTGTATGTATTTTTAGGCATCAATGGTAATGTTTATTCCCTTATTAAGTATAATTTAAGTTTAATCATTATAATTAATTTTAATTAATTTCACTAATATTTTTCAAAAAAAATTAATCTTATTAGACATAATAAAGTAATATTATTCTAATTTTGGAATCCTTTTCTCCAATTTCCATTCATTGAAGTGAACGAAATTAATTTAAAATTCACCCCGCATGTCGAACGACAATGCGGGCTTTTAGATTAAACACATCTGAATCTTTGCTATGTTTTATATAATAAATTTCAAAGTGAATTTGAATAAAATAAAATAAATTCTATTAATTGAAAAATATATTATTTACATAACTTTAAAATCATTTAAAATGATAAATTACCATTATAAATAAATTATATAAAAAAGTATATGTAAACTAAAATTCAATATTTTTACATTTCATAAAGAAATGGAAGGTTTCAGAAAAATATCAAAAAAATAAACCTAACCAACATCATATGATTTTATTTAAAAGTTGAATTTTATTTTTACATATTAAATAAATTTTTTTCTGAAAAATTAATATTTAACATGGTTTCCCCATTAAAATCTTGAAAATTTTCATTTATAAAAAATATAGGTTTTTATGTGTAAAATTGTAACAACCCAAACATTTATTAACGTAAATTCGTCTTGATATAATTAAATGTATTATTATGTAAAATTGTTATATAAAATATTTATTTCCATGGTTTTATATTCATGGATTTTAAAATAGTATTATGAGTTGTTATCGTTGTTAATATAGTCGTTGAATAGTGACCACAAGATTATTATAAATATAGGTATTTGACAAATTCAATTTACTCAGACAAAAGTAGCGATGACCTCATTCAGTAGAATTTCTCCATACGAAGATCATTTTTTGGATTTCATAAATGAGTTGGTGTCATTGGGATTTTCTCTTGACCAAGCCCAAGTTGAGCTTCAACACGTTAAGCTCGAACTGAACCGCCTTTGGGATAAGTTGAAGTTGATAGAGATTACCACCCGAGTGATGTTATCTAAACAAGCCTAAGAGTCTATAACCATATCACACCTTACCCTTATGTCATATGTGGGTGTTATAATGGGTTATGTTACATGACCCTTGCACTATAATTATGTGTATTATTTTTGTATAGAAGAAATAATATACATTTATTTTATTATTGTAAATAGTTTTTAAAGAACAAATAGTATTTTTTAGTTAATATTCAATTAAGAAATCAATTTATATTAATTAATATATTTATGTAATTAAATAATATTTTAATAATCTATTATTATTACTAAATTACTTTTTATTAAATTTAAATGATCTTACAATTTTTATTAATATAATTGTAATTTTTATTATGGTTTGACTACTATTTTTTTCAAAACCCATGAATTTTAAAAAAATGTCAGTTTTTATTTTAAAAGTGAAAATTCACTTTTGTAGAGATTTTTATATATATAATGAATATTATTTTTTGAATTAGGATGTCAAAATTATCCAAGGATGAATTTTTCATAATTTTTGGAGACAATCGAATTTTTGGGTAAAAATTAAAAAACATTTTAATATAAAATGTGTTTTATGAGAACATAATGAACCAATTGTGATATAAATACTATAAAATTTATGTTTGGACAATATATTTTTTACCCTTAAAATAATGTAATTTTAGGTTTGTAGTTATTTATTTTACAAAGCATTAGTGGACCCTCCAAGACTTATCAATCATTTTTACATTTTAAAATGGTTTCCATGATAGTGTGACTCATCTCCACAAACAATAACCTAATATTCTAAGAAGATATTCCATTGGTCTTATAAAATAATTTTTTCCACTCCCCTTTGTAAAAAACCATGGGAAAAACCATGTTTTGGTTTGTGGTTTTTATTAGTTTAATGTGTCGTGTCCAAAACATAAATAATAAAGAATCCCCACTCTTTTCCTATACAAACCCACAAAAGATCCCACTTATCTTAACTCAAATCCTAGTAAGAACGTCCATACTCTTCTCTATTGTCTGTAGTATCCTCCCAAGGCACACCAAACTCCCATGAAGCCTCTCACGAGCATCTCCCAATCCTTTGGTATCACACTTCAAAGTAAGGGATCTCTTCATATCGCATTTTTTTCCAAGTTTCTCTATGTTTCTATACCCATGTATTTCTAATTACAAATGTTGGGGTATGATTTCAAACCTCCCCTATACTTCCCTCCTTAATTTTTAATGATTATATACCCCTTTCTCAATCATTAATATCCCCCATTACACATGTTACCATGCCAAAATTCTATAAGGGATTTCATTCTCCTCATTTACATTCAAGAAATTCTTTTGTATTATGAATCTAAATTATATTACATATTTTGGGACATGTATCTATATTCCCCCCTTACTTTCAATTTCTTTTAAATTTTATGAGACACCCCTTTCTCTCCCATGAACCATTTTTATGAATTCTTATGTCACATCGTTATGCTACCAAAATTGAACTGCAATTTTCCATGACAAAGTCATTGTGTTGTGAATACCATGCCCATTTTTCTCTTAAGGGTATTCATCATCATGCACATTTACATATTTATTATATATTTTTATGTATGAATTACACATTGATTTATTGTGGAATAAACTATGATGTTTAATGAATCAATGTGGCACATTTATTTATGAAATGTAATGATTAATAAGGGTGCACCCAAATAGTGCTCCATTGGATTGGGTAAAGATTAGTATCTTGATACATCAAGTTAAATGAGGGTTTACTCATGCTAATTTAAGTGCAATGAGGGTTTACCCATGTGTCAGGTGCAACGATCCTTTTCTCATGCTAATATCAGATTAAATGTTGCTGACAAATTTCCATGTTATAATAATCATGCTATATCATGCTTTTATTTTCAGGTTTCTATTATGCTCCATTGATATGCTTATTTCCTAAAATATACTGTACTATTAAAGTTATTCATTGTTTACTCCCTTATAGTACTTTATAGCTCACCCTTTTTTATGCATGTCCCCAAGTTATCCAATTCTATGCTAATTAGGAAAGAATGTGTGTGCTCATTTAAAATATGATTTCAATAAAGACGTGTATTTCATGTTTTATGTTTCTATGTAATGTTACAAATCCCCAAAGACAATAGACCTATGGATCATTAATGTTGTATCAAGTGAATGTTTTATGTAATAATTAATGTTTATGTATGAAAGAATGTCCAGGGTTGTTATATTTGGTATCAGATGATATGTTTAGTTATTTTGAGGATAAGTATTAGAATACCCAATTAAAATCCTTAAGGATAATTCTAAGTATGGTAAATACATCCTTAAATTTTGGTGAGTATTGAGTAAGTGTTTTATCAAAAAAATACATCATTTTCTGGATACGAGAACGTAGAGGTGGATCTAACATAGAGGTATCTAGGTGCAAAACCCAAAAACACCACTTTGACCTAGACTCGAATGAGAACCGGTGCATGACAACGGGCCTATAACCATTCTTGGTTATGAAAATCATGGGGTATTTGATTTGGTAAATTCAAAAGCTTATTATGAACCATTATTATAAGAATTAAAAAATTTCCCCAAATAATATATGTTGGGAAGTAGATCCTGGATAACATAAATTAAAGACTATCAATTCAGATGTTAGGGAAATAAAAGTAATTTATAGGTCATACATGTTTTCCATTGGATTACCATTTATGTATTACCCCTAACATTCCTATTATTCCATCCAATGGCCAGTAATAGGAGGACTCAAGAAAAAACAGATGTGAAGATCAATGTGACGTCTATTATAATTATATTCTCAATCCAATGGGATTCGGAATCATGAACTTTTTCATTATACTGTCTCAGTTAACTCATGTTTTGAATATAAACATGGGTCAATAGGAATTTTCAATCCCCCCAAGGAATGTTCAAGTGACAAACGAGAGATTTATAAGACAAAGGCCTCCACCTTTTAGGGGATCATTTGATCCACCAATTACCAAACAATGGATGAACTCCACTGAAAAGATATTCTCCATCCTTAAATGTTCCTGAAAAGAGAAGGTTCTTCTATCTTCTTATCATAGGGAGCATGAAGCTGATCAATGGTGGACATTGATAAAAAATATGAACATTGACGAGGATATTGAGGCGTTGGAATGGAGGTATTTACGAGGATTGTTTTTCGATAAATATTTTCCTCGAACCCTCCGACTTAAGATGGTAATGGATTTCTTTGACCTCAAGAAAAAAGATGAAGGATCCATTGGATCATGTGAGGAAAAATTCATAGGGATTGCATGATATACCTCTGGCTTTGTTGTTACCCTAGAATGCAATGTTGGCAGCTTCTTTGGTGGGATAAAAGTGAGCATATGGAAAGCCATATAGATCTGTGACTTTGAGAGTTATGATGATATTGTATGATGTGCCCTCAAAATAGAAATGGAGATGTAAGAATATAAAGGGAATCATGGGGATAAAAATCATAAGGTGGACTTTAATTCTAGTATTCTAATGGATAAATCAAACGACACTATGAAAATCCAGCACCCCCCTTTCCAAAAGTGAGGAAAAAAGCACCCCGAGAATTGACTAAAGGGACAAGGAAATTATTTAAGTGTGGAAGAGAAGGGAACCTAGACATTAATTGGTGACATGTAAAACTAGAGGCTGTGACAGAGGATTGTAATGTTGTGTTTGACCCTCAATGCCCTATTTATTTCTTCAACTACAAATAACCTAGGCACTTTACAAACTAGTTGCCAATGCCAAGGGTTTTTGGAGGCAACCAACAACCTCAATGGCAGCATGAAAAATATTTTTCCATCCCTACCACCGATGTGAACCCTGAAAACATAGTGGAGACCGGTATGATAGTTATTATTTCATGAATATAAAACATACTTTTTTATTATGGTTCTATTTATTCTTTTATATCCCAAAAGTTTACTATATCAATCTCAATACCACCATAAATCATGGACGTAAAGATGTTGGTGAGAACAGAAAATGGGGAAATCAATACATTTGACGAATATTACTCATAACCTATAATAATGTGTAGATTGAACTTCCTGGGGAACCTCTTCATACTCCCTTTGGTGGAATTTTATGTAATTCTTGGAATGGATTGGATTTCCTTATATAGAGCTGAAAGAAATTTCTGTGAGAGGGAAATCACTCTCTATATAGAAAATTGACCCCTGATTTTGTACATGTTCGAGGAGGAGGATGAATCTTCTTTAGCACAATCATCTCAAGCATGGATATTACATCCTTATAAGGATGCCTATCTTGCTCATATTATTGAATCTAAGGATTCAACCATTTTTTATGACATTCCTATTGTGATGGAATTCACGAAAGTGTTTCCCCAAGAATTTACTGGTCTTCCTCCTAGAATAGATGTTGAATTCTAAATTAATCTTATACCTGTGGTGTATCCAATATCCCAAAATCTATATATAATGGTTGTCCTGAATCATGAAAAATTGAAGAAACCACTACAGGAGAATTTGGATAAATGATTTATACACCCTTGTGCCTCACCATGGGGTTCACAAGTCCTATCCGTCAAGAGGAAGGATGGGTCAATGAACCTTTGAATTGATTATTGTGATCTCAACAAAATCCTGATAATGAACAAGTATACTATGCCCTGAATAAATGACTTGTTCGATTACTTAGGTAGAGCACAAAACATATCCCATGATTATTTGAGGTTGGGATATTACCAATTATGAGTGAAGAAGAAGGATATACCCAAGACTGTTATTTGTACAAGGTATGGGCACTATGAATTCATAATAATGACATTCAAACTCACTAATGCTCCCGAAATATTCATGGACATGATGAATAGAGTCATTTGAGATTACCTCAAAAATTGTTTGATAGTATTTACAGATGATATTCTAATATACTCCAAAAACAAGGAGGACCCGGTGGAGAGTCTACGAACTGTACAGGAGAATTTCAGAAAGGATATGCTCTATGAAAAGTAAAGAAAGTGTGATTTCAATTTTATGGAAGTATCATTCCTTGGTCATATCATCACAAGCAACCAAATATATGTGGATCCCTCTAAGACAGCTACAATTGATGGATGAACGAGGACATCCATGGTAACAGATATCCATAGCTTCCTTGGGTTAGCTGGATATTATCACAGATTTGCGAGAAATTTCTCACAATTTTCCAACCCATTTACCAAGATAAGATAGAAGGTATAAATGTTTTCATGGAGTGATGAATGGGATGATAACTTCAAAGAGTTGAAAATGAGGCTTATCACTGTGCTCATGCTTATATTACCCACAAGTGGAGAACTTTTTGTGGTATACAGTGATGTATAGAAGAAGGGACTTGGTTGTGTGTTGATCCAAAATGACAATGTCATTTCCTATGCATCAAGGAAATTGAATGTTCCTTAGCAAAACTATTAATAACATTATTTGGAGTTGGATACTGTAATCTTCTCTTTAAAAATATGGTGTCATTAACTCTTTGGGGAAATGTTATAAATATTTCAAGATCAAAAAAATCTCAAGTATATATTCTCCTTGAAAGAGTTGTACATGAACCAATGAATATGGATAGAGCTGATCAAAGACTATGACTTCTCAATCAATTACTACATGGGAAAGGCGAACAAGGTGGAAGATTATCTAAGTAGAAAAGATCCTGTGATTTTATCATTAACGATAATAGAAAAAATCTAATCTTCTTAGATTTGAGGAATATGGACAAGGGAATCACAAATAATAGAACATCATAAATCCATTCATAAATGATTGATCAACTGTCTCTTTTGGAAAGGTTAAAGTTTTCTTAAAATGATGATGCGGGAATTCAGAATAAAATGGAAACTACTATTAAATGTAAATCCATGGAGTTCAATGTTAATGAAGAAGTAATCATGATATTTGGGTCAACACTGTGTGTTCCCTCAAATCTGAAGTTAAAGAAAGAAATTTTTGATGATTCAAATAGTTCAAATTTCTCCATTCACCCAGGAAACACAAAGATATATTGATATCTCTGAGAGCTTTATTGGTGGGATTACATGATGAAAGAGATTTATGAGTATACATCAATGTGCCTGGTATGTCAACAAGTAAAGGCTGAGAGGCAGTAGTATAAGGGGATGATGCATTACCCATACCATCATGGAAATGGTAGAACATCACTATGGACTTTTTCAATGGACTTCCACAAACATGCAAAGGAAACAATGTTATCTGGGTTGTTGTGGATCGTCTTACAAAGACTGCACACTTCATTGAAATTCTAGAGGATTTATCATTGAATCAAATAGCACTGATATTTATTAGAGATGTTGTAAGGCTACAAGGAGAATTACTATCTATTGTATCCTATCGAGATCCAAGATTCACCTCTATGTTTTGGAAGAGTCATCAACATGCTCTAAATACGTAGATGATATTCTGTATAGATTATCATCCACAAACTGAAGGCCAATCGATGGGGACTATCACAACACATGAGTATATTTTGAGAGTATGCTCAATGGACTTCAAAGGAGGATGTGATCAACATATTTCTCTTGTTGATTTCTCTTACTACAACAGTTTACACTCAAGAATCCAAATGGGTCCTTATGAATCCCTTTATGGGAAGAGGTGAGGAACACCAGAATTTTGGGATGAAGTTGGGGAGAGAAAGCTCCTAGGACCAAAAAAGGTTGATGAAATATTGGAGAAGATTAAGGCCATCCAGTAGCACATTAATGCTGCTGAGACTAGCCAAATTATCTATGATGATAATCGTCAATGAGACCTAGAGTTTGATATCGAAGACATGGTATTCCTCTTCCTATCACTATGGAAGAGATTCATGAGATTTGGGAAGAAGGTAAAGCTTAGTCCAAGGTACATCATCCCTTTTTAGATCCTTGATCACATTGGATTACAGGCCTATCGACTAGCACTCCCACCAAACCTTTTTCAGGTATATGATGTATTCCATATATCACTCTTGAGTAAGTACATACATAAAACATTGCATGTAATCAATCCATAGGTGGTACCATTGGTGAATGACCTATCCTATGAAGAGAACCTGGTGAAGATCTTAGATCGTAAGGAAAAAATTCATTGAAATAAGAAAATCCCCCTCTTCAAGGTGTTTTGGTGAAACCCCATGTCTGAATAGGCAATATAGTAATCAAAGGAAGTGATAAAAAAAGTTACACGTATCTATTTTTGTGTGGGAAAAGGAAATTTATAGGGAAATATTTCTTAAGGGGGAATATTGAAATGACCCAAACTTTTATAAAGGAAAATTTCTCTTGGTATAATTGAATATATTATTATGAAAAATGGTTATATAACTTATGCACTTACTTGGTTATATGTATTTATATTTTAAAATACCATTAATAATTGTGACCATTTCTAATATATCTATTGAATAGTAACCACATGATTAGTATAAATATTAGTCATTAACAAATACAATTTACTCAGACAAAAGAAGTGATAGCCGCATACTGTAGAATTTCTCCTTACGAATCCTATATGTCGGAGCTTGAAAAGGAGGTGGAATCAGTGGGATTCTCTTTTAACCAATCCCAAGTCAAGATTCATCACGTTAAGCTTGAACGGAACTGCCTACGGGAGAATTGGAAGTTGGTAGAGATTACTAGTTGATCGATGTTGTATGAGCCACCCCAAGAGTCTATAACCTCGCACACATTATCCTTATGTCATATGCAGGTGTTATAATGGTTTATATAAAATTACCCTATCACTATGATTATGTGTAATATTGTTTGCATAGAATAACGAATATACATTCATTTTATTATTATAAGTAGTGTATAAAAGAACAAATTGTATTTTTTATTTAATATTCAATTAAGAAATCTATTTTGTTGAATTAATGGATTTTTTGAATTAAATAAAATATTCATAAAATATTTTTATTAAAAATTAATCTTATTATATATAAATAATCATATTATTTTTATGAATATGATTGTAATTTTTATTAAGGATTGAAAGGTGTATTTTTCAAAACCCGTTATTTTCGATAAATGTCAGATTTTATTTCATATGTAAAAATTCACATATTTAGAAAATTATTTTGATAAAATTAACATTATATTTAGAATAAGGATGTGAAAATTATCCACCGTTAATTTTTTAATTATTTTGTTAGACAGTCGAATATTTTGGTAAAAATTAAATACTTTTTAAATATATAATGTGTTTAATGACATTATAATGACCCGATAGTGATATAATAAAAAACTATAAAATGTATTTTGTGACAATATATGTTTTACCCTTAAAATAATATTATTTTAAGTTTTATTGACTTATCATTCAAATCATTACTGAACCCTCCATGATATATGAAACACTTTATCATTTTAAATGGTTTCCTTGAGAGTGTGACTCACCTACACATAAGAAAGCCTAATGTTTTAAGATGATAGGCCATAGGTCTTGTAAAATAATTTTTTCACTCCCATTTAGAAAAAAAACCATGGTAAAAACCATGGTTTTGTTTGTGGTTTTGATTAGTTTAATGTGTGGTGTCCCAAACCAAAATAATAATGAATTCCCTCTCTTTTCCTATATAAAACCACCCAAGATCCCAATTCTATACTCTAAACCCCCTTGGATCATGTCCCTACTCTAACATCTTATCTCCAATATCCTGCCATGAAACCCTAATATCCCGATAATCCTCTCTCAGGCCTCTCTCAAACCTTTGGGGTAACACTTTCAAGTAAGGGATTTATTCCTCTCCCTTTTTTCCATGTTTCTTTATGTTCCTATATCCTTTTCTTTTCAATTAAAATTTGTGGGGTATGATTTTGAACCACCACTATACTTCCATCCTTATTTTTTTTAATTATGGGAGACCCCTTTATCTCTCATTAACGCCTCCCATGTATACATGTTACCATGCCGAAATTTCTTAAGAGATTTCTCTATCCTCATTTACATTCAAGTAATTATTTGATATTATGAATCTGAATTCCATTACATATGTTGGGAAATGTATCTATATTACCCCCTTACATTCCATTTCATTTAAAAATAATGATACACTCCTTTATCTTTCATCATCCATTTTTATGAATTCTCATGTCACGTCGTTATGCTGCCGAAACTGCACCACAATTTTCCAAGCCAAAGTCATTATGTAGAAAATACCATGCCCATTTATCAATAAAAGGTACTCCCCTTCATGAAAATTTACTTATTTATTATAGAGTTTCATTTATGAATTCCACATTCCTTTATTTTGGAATAAATGATGATATTTAATTAATCCATGTTGCGTGCTTATGCATGAAATTAAATGATTAATAATGGCGCACCCTGATAGCACTCCAATGCATTGGGTAAATATTAGTATCATGATAAATCAAGTGTAATGAGGGTTTACTCATGATAATTGAAATGAAATAAAGGTTTACTATTTATTCATGTGCAATGATCCTTGCCTCTTGTTAATATCACGTAAAATGTTGTTGCCACATTTCCATGTTATGACAATCATGCTATATCATACCTTTATGTTCATGTTTCTATAATTCTCCAATGATATGCATGTTTCCAAATACATACGGTATTATTCATGTTATTAATTTTTTACCCCCTTACTATGATTTATAGCTCAGCCTTTTTATGCATGTCCTCAGGAAATCCCATTTAATCCTATGTACGAAGGAATCTTCATGGTCATGAAAATAAGTTTTCAATAAAGACTTGTATTTAATGTTTTGAGTTGTTATCTGATGTTCCAAATCCCCAAAGACACTATACCTCTCTATCTTCTATGTTGAATGAAGGGAAGATATTATGTAATAAATTATGGTTATGTATGAAATAAATTGTTCTGTTTTTATAAAAATAGAGTTTTTTCTTTTCCTATGCCTATCAAAATAGACGGATGAAAATTAGAAATATTTTATTGAATATATAAAATATTTATTTCATTAAAATCATTCACTAATTGTAATTATTTATATTTATTAATAAAAAAATCCTTATATAGAATAAAAAAGAAAAATATTTCTTTTTATATCAAATTGGTTCTTATTTTCATTTCTCATTAATTGGTAACCCATGAATTCATTATATATTTATTTAAACCATTATTTTTTCAGATTATAGTTAGTACTAATCATAATGGATAGTTTATATATTATTATATTAAATATTAATATTTTAATAAAATATTATTATTCGATAGAACTCGGTCTTGCATACATCGCAAGACATCGAATAAGGTCACTCTTGTGTGAAACACAAGATAACTCGGTGTTACATATATTAAAATATATAGAATATAGTTTTAATGTTAAATATATTATATATTATCCAGTAATTATAATACATTATGCGCTTCATGTCACATGGAATACATGTTACCCAATACAGGGTTTTTAATTTAGAATTTTGGGGTGTTACATATTAAATTATTACATCATTATTATATAATTCTGATGTCATTAAACATAATGAAAACTGAAAACTCTATTTTCACAATTCATAGAGAAATATAGTGTATTTAAAAATTATAATAAATTCAGCCTAACATAATTTAGACATTCTTGTTTTAAAATAGATGTTTATTTTATTATATTTATTCTCCATATATGAGAATTTAATCATTACAAAAATCAATATTTAATAGAAAAAGATTGGGTTGTAAGGCATACTCAAATATATGAAACTAAAAATGTTCAATGGACATAATAAAATTATTTTGTCATTTATATTTAAATAATAGTGTTTTTTCATACTATTTAATTAAAGTAAATATTATTTCCAATACTAAAGTATGTTATTGTTTTTTATATTTTTAGTAAAAAGTAAAATATATCTGTCAAATATCAATTTATCCAATTCATATAACTTAATCATATTATTTATTAAGAAAAACTATTCATAAAATTGAATTGATGGGAAAATATTCTATTTATACAAAGGAATTACACATTAATTACTTAAGACTAGACACGAACCGCTTATAACACTAGCATATGATTTATGTGTATGGTGGGTGATGGTGATAGATTCAAGGGTGGCTCGAATATCATCAAACGAGTGGTAATTTACACTAACTTTAACTTCTCAAAAAGGTGATTTTGAACTAGGATCAGTTGTTGAAGTTTGGCTTGGGTTTTTTCAAGGGTGATTCCTAGTGATGCTATATTAAACCCATGTTCTGACAAATGGGATTCATTCAACATTATTCATCAAGTTGAGGTCATCACATCCCAATTCTCTATCAATTACCCTTTTTCATTATATTATATAAACAATAATTATAATGTTAAAATTATTACTAATGGGTTTAGATCTAAACAGTCAAATTTTCCAATTGGTATATTGTCCAATGGTCATATTTTAGAAATGTTTCTATAACTATCAAATCATGGTGGGAACATTTCCCTTTATTCCCTATAAACACCAAATCATTATTTCATTCAATATTCACTAAAATTCCTACCATGGTTACATATTTTCATATTCTAAGATTTTTATTGGATTAATAATATTTTTATTATTTTATTAGTGTGGGGGCAAGGATTTTTAATGATTCATGCCATCCATATTTTCTTATTTTTATGACTAATGTCTTGATTGTTATTAACGATATATGGTTTTATTGTGTATAATATAATATAAAAACATTCTTAAGAATAAAATATCATTTAAAAAGTTTGGGATGTTATATTCTTCGCCATCAATAAATTTTCTCCCCTAAATTTCAAATCATTCTCTTGGTTAAGACTAGGATATGGTATATCAACTTCATTGTTTCTTCTAGTTCCCATGTCACCTTTTAAAGCATATGGTTTCACCATAAACTTTTAAATGGTGGGAAGTCATATTGCATAGAACACTATATCTATAATCTATGATCTCCAATGGCTTCTATTTATATGTTAGGCCATGTCCCAGTTGTACCACCTCTAGATTCAATATATGTGAGAGATCATGAAAGTAAATCCCCAAGAGAGACACTTGTAATACATCATGAATGTGAGCTAGATTTTTTGGTAGTGTTAGTCGATAGGCCAATTATCTTATACGATGCAGGATTTCATATGGGACAATGTTCCTATAGATGAGCCTCTATTTCTTCTCGAATAACATGACTCTCTTACATAGTGATATTTAAAGGAAAACTTTTTCTCCAACATCAATATTCAAGTCCCATCAATGGTTGTCAGTGTAGTTATTCTGCATACTTTGAGCATATTGTATATATTATTTGATAGAATAATGATTTTTTTACATCTCTGGCACAAGATTAGTCCCAATAATAATAAAATCACAAAAATCCTCCCAAAATTAAGTTTTTATATATCCCTTCCAGTATATATGTTCATAGGGTTCCATTTGAATACTAGAGTGGAAGCAATTTTTTTATGAGATCTCAAGTAATGGGAGGTGTTGATCCCATTCGCCAATAAATTCCATTGATATTGTTCCAAGAATTTCCTCAAGTGTCTTAATAGTCCTTTCAAATTGGAATTTTCATTCTGGGTGAAAGGTAGTATTGAATTCCCATTCAGTGTTTAGAACAAGATGAATTATACATTAGAATCTAGATGTGAAACTTGGATCATGATAAGAAATGATAGAATTTGGTGCCCCATGTATCCTCACCACTTCCTTTATGTTTATCATGTAGAGTGTGTCAACAGGTAAATCTTCCAAAAAATAGATTAAATGGGTATACTTTTTGATTTGGTCCATTATAACCCATATCACATTTCATTCCTTACATGTTATTCAGAGATAAGTAACAATTTCCATAGTGATATAGTCCCACTTCCATGTTGGTGTGGTATGTGGTTACAATACCCTTTCAGGATGTTGTCATTATGACTTCACATGATGAAATACCAAGAACCTTATAGTGTAGTTGTAAATCTATATTTTCTTATTATCCCACCAATAATTTTCATTAAGGACAGTATACATTTTAGTCCCTCCCTGATGTATAAATAATTTAAATATAGCAACCACACTTTTCTTATTTTATTATTAAATCATTTTAAAGGTATAATAAAAAGGCTACATAACCAGGATCTATAGGTTTAGTATCTTGGTAAAATTAGGACCATACATATATTTTACATGAAAAAACAAAAACATTTGTTTAATTTTTTCTTCTCAAGCTTCTTAGTGGCTCTCAGGTTCTTTTTAATACAAGTATTCACAAGAGAATATACAATGAAAGAATGGGTGACATAAAATCACAGTAATTGGATGAATAAGAGAAATGTAATATGGGTGAAAATATTGATCATTATCATATCATAATAAAACATTCATCATAATAATAATGAGAGGAAACATTATATAAAGGCATAGAATGTGGGAATGAAAAAAATGAAACATCGTGTCTTAGTGGTTAAACATAAAATGTAGTTGTGAACAAAGATAACATAATGCTTAAAAATACATATATATTTTGTAGATTAAATTAGCTCTGACACAAGTAATAATGTATTTAACTTATAATCTATATATACTATAACTTACCGTATTTCCCTATTCACAAAAAAATCATGTATTTTAGAGAAATCACAAAAATTCACCCCAACCATTTATCAATGTTGAGAATTACAAAATGAAATTCATTTTATGAAAATAATTTTATAAAAATTTTAAATTTAAATATTATTTAAAATCAACATTTACAAGGATATTTCAATTTTAAAAATATAAATTATGTTGTAAAATTTGGAAAATTTAAATCAAGGTCTCCTAAAGTTTGATTATATTAATAAGAAAAAAATTATTAGTTTGTGATTATATTATATGAATGTAATATTCTTTGAAATAAATATATTAAATATAAAATTTTAAATAAACATTTATGCTTTATAAAAATACCAACACATATTTAATAATTTTTTAAATATTTATTTAATTATAATATGATTTAATTATATCATATTATAATTTCTAATATGCCTAAATTTTTATTATTCTTTAATATATGATTTTACCATTCTATTGGAATATATACTAATTCTAATGGTCACATTACTAATCCAAAAGGTCATGTTACTATTCCATTTTTAAAGGTTTTTTAACTTCTAGAAATAATTTTTATTTCATTAAATATTGATTTATATTGTTTTATTGTGTCCTAAATGTAATTTTATATTGTTCACACTATATAAAATAATTATTGGAATTTAATATCCATTGATAAAATTTTGGGTCATTATATTCTTCCCTACTTATGAAATTTCTCCCTCTAAATTTCTATTTCAATTCTATGTTGAAAATAGGTGTGGGTCCTTATCCTTCATATATTCCTCAAGTTCCCTTGTTTCCTCTTCATATATGTTTTTACTCCATAGTACATTGACCAGGTGAGTTTTCTTGTTGCGTAAAACATTATATCAATAATCCAATATCTTCACTAGCTTCTCCCTAAAAGAGAGATCATTTTCCACCACTCCCTCATTTGGATTCAATACACAAGTGGGATCTCGTTTATACTTTCTCAAGATGAAAACATGGAATACATAGTGTACTTGAGACATTGTAGGTGGAAGCGCCATTCGATAGGTCGCATCTCTAACATGATGAAAGATCTCATAGGGGTTGATGTACCTGGGACTCATTTTCCATTATTCCCAAAACTCATTACCCTCATTAATGGAGATTAAGGTGGAATACCATTTCTTCATCCTTAAACTCTAGGTCCCATATACGATTGTCTGTATACCTCTTCAATTGACTTTTGGCTTCTTTGATGTGTTGCGGAATTGTTTTCTCCTTTTCCACCATTACATCAACAATTTTAGATCCAAGCAACTAACATTCACCAACTTCATCCCACCATACCATTGTTCAGTATCGTTTCCCATAAAGGGATTCATATGGATCCATAGGCATGCTCTATTAGAAACTTCTATTGTAAGAGAACTCCCCCCAAAGGTAGATATTGGTGAAATCATCCTTTGATGTCCACATTACATGCACTAAAAATGTATTCTAGTGTCAGAATAATACGATTTTATTGGCCATTATTTTGTGGATTATAAGTCATATTGAGGTTCCACTCATTTACTAGAGCATACTAGATATATTTTCAGAACATGGAGGTGAATCTCATATCTTGATTAGATACAATCGATAGGGGTACACCAAGTAGAGTTTACAAGTCTTTGAACTATATTCATGAAAGTTGAACTAGTGAGAAGCCCTCTCAAATTATGATAAATAAATATATATTTATATGACCATCCATAAAAACCCATATATAATTGTTTCATATTGTCGTATTTTAAGTCCATAGATAATGTCCATGGTGATGTTTTACTATTTCCATGTTGGTATGTGTAACTGTATCATAATTCCCTTAGAATTTTTTTCAACCTTCAATTTATGAAATAGTAGAAACATTGATGTATATTTATCAATATTCATCATTATATTATAAAACCAATAGAATTTGTCACGACCTGTCCTTGGGGCTCGTGTCGTGATTACCCCATGCCCGCCTTCCATAGGCCAGGGGCTGGTGACTAGCATCAAAGGCGTAAATCCAGATAAAAGGGAAGGAATTTCCGTTATCAAAGTAAACAAAACAACATTGTATGAAACAAAAGTAAGCACTAAGTAATAATGAATAAAAAATTAAGTGCTGGAAGTAAAGGGGCCGGAAATACAAGCCCAACACTAAATACAGTACAACTGAAATGCTAGTACAACAGAAGTAAAGTAAAACAGCAAGCACTGAGTCATCCTCTAGAAACCCCATCATAAGGGTGGGTATAGATGGCCTCCTAAGAACCAAATGTCTGACCGTCCACTCCGTGTATGTCTTACCAAGTAGTCCACCTCTAGGTACCATCCAGCTCCACAAGTCTCCACCTTGATCAGTGCTTTCTGTTGTCTGCATCCAACACAATGTAGTGCAGGCATAGCCCGTGCAGGGGTGAGTATACGATACTCAGTACAGACCCCCAAGACCCCCGAAGGTCTCCCAGAATCCACGAAGGATAAACCACAAAAGAAGGAAACAATAAGGGAGTATCAACCAAATCTACTTAGTTATATGACCACACATATACCAAAGTTGTCATTCACAGTTCGGCTCCAACTCTCGAGCCCCAACACAACCAAGTCCACACAGGATAGTAAGTCAATCACATCGATGATAATGATTGAAAGTCAAGACTCAGATCACATAGGTATACATATTTCATATTGCGATAGATATGATCAGATGTAGTCACTGATTCATCTAAGTTGACGGACCCTGGTAGGATACTAGACCAGCTAAACTGTCGGACCCATGTAGGATTCTAGAATCGCTACTCTACCGGACCCACTCAGGATACAAGTACAGAAGTTAAACTGTCGGACCCACTTAGGATACAAGAACAATAGTCATTGTTGTCGAACCCATAGAGGATTGTAGTATAGTTGTCGTCGTCGTCGAACCCCCGGAGGATTCCAGTACGGTAGTCGTCACCGTCGAAGCAAGCTCTAGGGTACCCACACACAACATGCTCGATTCTATGAGGGTCCACTCCTCGAGCCAAGGGGTCAATACATCAACTATAACAAAGTCCATAGTTGATGTATCCTGAAGTTCCGTCTCATCAAAAGGAACCCAACGTGACAGACGACACATCAATCGGACCCCCTACCTCATAATTGAGGTTCGTTCATCAACGAGCCGTAGAAGACGAGCATCGTGGTAGTTGGGCTTCGTGGAAGATGGCGTCACGGAGAATGGTGTCATCCCGTCAACGTTGGAAGTCATTGTCGTAGATAGCGTTCCATGAAAGCGGTGTATTCTCCCTCGACGCAGAGGTAGAAGAAAGGATTAAGTCCTTCCTCACGATCTTGTACCAGTTCAAAAGAAAAGTGGAGAAAAATTGCTTCCCGTTCTTCGAGTCATGGAGCATTCTTTGTAGAGAGGAACACTTCCTTCTAATTCTCCAGAGGTTTCCCCAACGAAATATTTTCTAAGGAAAATATTATAAAAGCTACCTAACTTTAATAGAATTTCCATAAAATTCAAATCGATTAAAATATTAATTAAATGTGGAACTTAATTAATCCTAGTTATTGGAATTAAATAAGAGGAGGTGAAGAGTTTAAAATTTAAAAGAGAAGAGGTGGAGAGTTCACATTAAAAGAGGGAGTTGTCAAATTAAATTAAGGGGAGTTAATGGGGGAGTTAAAGGGTTAGGTCTTGTGTGCACCCCACCACACATTATCCTCTCATGGGAGGTTATGTGGGTGTGGGCCACACATCTAACTCCCCCTTGTAGGAAATAACCAACTCTTAAACAATAAAATTGTGTACAACAATTTTATTTAATTTAATATAAATCCCCAAAAAAATTAACTTCTCCTCCCGAGAAAACGAAATTGTGGTAAAGGTTCCCCTTAAGTGAATATTGGTGTTGCGAGTTCATTGGTACCCTCATATTTCAATTCTGAGCCCCAGTTTAAAAGATAGAAAAATCCGCACGTACTTTTACTGAACGTACCTGAACAAAACTTTAGAAATTGATTCTGGGCACACTGGGCCTCGGAATCAGGCATCATTAGAAACTGCAGAGTTGTAAAATTCCAAAAAATTAAGAAAAAAAATTTCCTTGATATTTCCGGGACTTTAAATTACCCCCACCTCAGGGCTTTACATCCTCATAAAGCTATAACACACACTAGGGAAACAAAAGTGGGTATTGTGCACACATCTAAAACTCCCGATCCCATGTGCTCTTCTAGAGGATCCCATACATCCAGAGAACGCGCACCATAGGAATCAACCATCCACATAGGACCCGCTCCTGTCAATGCTTGATATCCACCAGGACCTCCGTGATTTTTGCCCCGTCATCGATGACCAGCTCCTCATGGTTGATGATGTGGGATAGGTCTTGCACGTATCTCCTCGGCTGAGATACGTGGAAGATATCTTGAACCCGCTGCAAATGTGGTGGAAGGGTCAGGAAGTAAGCCACCTCGCCTACTCTACTGTGGACTTGGAAAAGTCCGATGAAGAGCGGAGATAACTTTCCGCCCCGGCCAAATCTCTGTAGACCTCATCGATGTGAGACCGGTAGGAAGACGTGGTAGCCATCCTCAAACTCCAGTGGTATCCGTCTCTTATCAGCATATAACTTCTGTCTGCTCTGTGTAGTCTTCATCCTCTCCTAGATGATCTGCACCTTCTCCTTCATAGCCTGAACCATCTCTGGTCCTACAAGTGCTGACTCCCCTGGGTCAGTCCAGCACAGAGGTGATCTGCAAAGTCAGGTGTATAGTGCCTCGTAAGGGGCCATCCCGATGGTGGAGTGGTAGCTGTTGTTTTACGCAAACTCCACCAAGGGTAGGTGATCCTCCCAGCTACGACCGAAGTCAAGGAAACATGCATAGAGCATGTCCTCGAGAGTCTAAACAGTCCTCTCAGTCTGACCATCTGTCTAAGGATTGAAGGTGGTGCTCAGACGTAGTTGCATCCCAAAAGCCTCCTGTAACCCCTTCCAAAGTCGGGATGTGAATCAGGAATCTCGATCGGAAACGATAGAGGATGGTACACCATGACTCCGTACGATCTCCTGAACGTAGAGGCGTCCCAAGATCTCTACTAAGAATTTCTCTTTGATCGGTAGTAAGTGGGACGACTTGGTGAGTTGGTCTACGATCACCCAGATAGAGTCGTGTCCTCTAGATGTACGTGGAAGCCCCATCACGAAATCCATTAATATCCTATCCCACATTAACTCTGGGACCTCTAAGGGTTGTACCAAGCTTGGTGGTACCCGGTGCTCTGCCTTCACTTGCTGACAAGTGAGGCATCGTGATAAAAACTCTGCTATAGCCTTGTTCATACCTAGCCACCACTACTGTCATCTGAGGTCCTGATACATCTTCGCCACTTTTGGATGTACCGCTAGAGGGGAAATATGAAACTCCCCCATCACATCCTCCTGTAGTGCAACTGGTACCATGGTACGTCCCCTGAATATGATGACGTGCTCCCCTCCTTTAGAAAATCCATCAGGCACCTACCCTGTGGATATCTGATCACATCACATCTCATAGTCAACGTCCCCACGTTGTGCCTCCCTGACTCGCTGAAAAAGTTGAGGAGTGACTGTGAGAGACAGAAGAAAGTCTGCTTCATCTATATCCACAAAGGATATCTGTAACGCGGCTAGATTCTATGTCTCTTCTCATAGCAGCTAAATGCCCGATCTCATGATGAGAGCATCAGCTATGACGTTCCCCTTCCCATGAGTATAGACTATATCAAATTCATAGTCCTAGAGGAACTCGAGCCATCTCCGTTGTCTCTGGTTCAGGTCCTACTGCGAGAAGATGTACCTGAGACTCTGGTGGTCAGAGTAGATTGTAAAACTCTCAACCATCATATTTTGCAACCACATCTTCAAGACAAAGACCATTGCTTCTAACTCCAGATCATGGGTAGCATAGATCTTCTTGTGCTGCCTCAAATTCCATGAACAATATGCGATCACCGCTCACTCCTGCATCAGGACACACCAAAGTCCGGTCTCGGATGCATCGCAGTAAACTGCGTACCCTACGACCTCCTCCAGTAGCCTCATGATGGGCGCATTGGACAATCTCTGCCTTAGCTCCTGAAATCACTGCTAACATCTATCTGACCACACGAAGGGTTTCCCCTTCTTCATCAAGGCTGAAAGCGGTGCTGAAACCCTGGAGAAGTCTGGCACAAATCTTTGATAGTACCCAGCCAGACCCAGGAAACTCCGCACCTCCTTCATGCTCATGGGTGGCTCCCAAACAATTATTGCCTCAATCTTCACTGGATCCACTGCAAATCCATCCTTCGAGATGACGTGTCCCAAGAAGTGAACCTCTCGAATCCAGAATTGAAACTTCGAGAGAATACCATAATGCTGGTTATCTCGGAGTGTATCCAGTACTACCCGCAAGTGGTAGGTGTGCTCCCCCTAAGTATTCAAGTAAATCAATATGTCGTTGATGGAAAATATGAAAAATTGATCGAGGTAAGGCTGGAAGATCCTATTCATGAGACTCATGAACACCGCCTAAGCATTGGTTACGCCGAAGGGCATAACCAATAACTCGTAGTGGCTTTACTAACACCTGAAGGTCATCTTCTACATATCCTCATCTCAAACTATGAGCTTGTGATAGCCTGACCTCAGTTCTATCTTTGATAACTATCATGCTCTTTTGAGATGATCAAAGAGGTCATCAATCCTCAGGAGTGTCACTTGTTCTTCACGATCACCTGATTCAGGTGATGGTAGTCTACAAAGAGTCACATGCTCCCATCCACCTTCTTGGCAAACAAAATCGGAGATGCCCAGGGTGAAACACTGGGTCGGATAAATCCAATCCCCTGCAAGTCCTCCAGTTGTACCCACAGCTCACGAAGCTCAGCGGGAGCCATCCGATATGCTGGAGTAGATATCGTTGATGTCCCAGGGTACAAGTCATTATAGAAGTCTACCTATCTGCAAGGAGGTAGTCATGGAACGTCATTAGGAAAAATGTCCTCATACTAATCCACCACAACAGGTTAACTCAGACTCCGCACATCAACCGTTTCGAGGATGAGACTAGCCAACTGATGTGTTTTCGGCTACCCTCTCCTATGCATAAGTCTATCCTGCACTGCAAAGGCTCCCTTCTCACCGGTGAAGTTGAACCTGCTCCCATCCATGCAGACGGACATCACATTGCGCCTAATATAGTCGATCTGATCATGAACTGTAGATAACCACTCCATACCCAAGATGACGTTGTAAGTCCTCGACATCTCTACAAGAAGATCCTAGATGAAGCTCTCGCCTCCTAGAGCAAGCTGACACTGCCAGCAACATTGTGTAATCATCGAGTCTACTTTAGTAGGAGTCTCTAGCCGTAAGGATCGAGCCAAAGGCTCTATCGGAATCTCCGAGCTCTGAACAAGGGCAGTGGCAATAAAATAATGACTCACACCTGTGTCTATAATTATTGTATCAAGGGTGGTGTAGACACAGATGGTACCCCGAATCATCTCAGGTGCGTCGTGGTCGTAGGCCTCAATTTCCTAGAGCTTAGCCCACCTCTATTCTCCTACTTTCTGTGGTCGGGGTGGATCTCCTTGTGGTGGTGGTGGTAGAGCCTCAAAACGTCATCCACCACCCACTGTTCGGCCATCTCCTCTTCCATGTCTGCATCCTCCCGACGGACCACAATGGTCGAACCTCTGCCTATGCCAAGGAGGTCCATCTACTATCTGCTTCTTGTCTGCATGGAAGGTCGGACTGTCTCGAGCCATGTGACCCTACCAGCCGCATGCATAGCACTACCTGCTCCTCATATAGCTGGCTCTGTTCTGTGTTCCCCGCACAACCGAACCAGTATCCTGAGGTTTCCCACCTGATGGCCTGGTCCGCTTGGACCTTTGTGTCAACTGTCTTCTGCAGGCTGTCGAATACTCTGCTACGTGTCGCCATGTGGTGGGATTCGCTGCTATTTTTGGCTCAGCAAGAAATCTCTCCACAAGAAGGGCTCGCTTCAGCACTCCCACCTACGTCAGAATGATGAGGGAGATCATCGAACCCCTGATCTCATGTTTGAGTCCCTGCTTAAAGGTTCGGGCCCTGAATAATGGGTCTCGTACCATGTCCGTGGAGTAGCATGAGAGGTCGGCGATCCTCGCTGAGTACTGAGCTACTGTCATGCTGCCCTGCTGCAGATGACGTAACTCATGTATCTGAACCACACGAGGGGTGGATGGGAAAAACTCTGAGTGGAAGAGACTCTCGATGTCTGTCCAGAGTAAAGATGTCTCATCATGAACCTCGAGCATCAGGCTCCACCATCTACCTGCTGCTGCGTGCAGGAGACTAGCGACAAGAATCACCATAAGGTCGGATGGTGTCCCTACCTATCAGAAAACCCAGAAGACAGCCTCCAGCCAATCCTCAGCTACCTGTGGGTCCGTCCCTCCGCGGAACATATGTGGCCTCTATCGCTGGAACTCGGGAAACACACTCATATGGAGTTAAATATATTCTGCTAGGGCTGGTGGTATCAGTGGACCAGCGGGTAGTGGTACCGCTGCTGCCTCCACTGTGATGGGACCATGCACCCAGGCCTTGTCGCTCGGTGGGCTACCATCCCGTACGTAACTCAAAACCCAAGTTGGCTGCCTTCATGGGGCCATCCTGAAAAGAAACAGGTGTTCCACGGTCAAAACAATATACCTGGTGAGCTGACATAAAGTAATCACAAAGAAAACTTTTCAATAGAAACACACACACAATCAGTGGGTTCGTGCACTGAATTGGAAATAAGAGGTCAGGGTCCTGAAGTATGGATAGGTCAGCTACCGCACCAACACTGGACTCCCTGGACTGAAAACAACACTAAATACTCTTAACACTGTTTCTTCATAGTAAGATAGATTAGAGTACTAAGTTATGAGGTAGAACCGACTCCTCTGATACCAATTTGTCACGACCCATCCTCGGGGCCTCTGTCATGACTACCCCAAGCCCACCTTCTATAGACCTAGGGCTGGAGACTAGCACCAAAGGTGTAAATCCCGTTGAAAGGGAAGAAATTTATGTTATAAAAGTAAACAACACAACAGTGTATGCAAAAAAAGTAAGCACTAAGTAATACTGAATAAAAAAGTAAGTGTTGAAAGGAAAGGGTCCGGAAATACATGCCCAATAGTGAGTACAATACAACTGAAAAGCTAGTACAACTGTAGTAAAGTAAAATTGAAACCATTGAGTCGGCCTCCGGAAATCCCACCTGAAGGGTGGGTACATATGGAATCCTCATCACCTCAGGTCCGACCGTCCGCTCAGTGTACATCTCACCAAGTCGTCCACCTCCTAGTACCATCCAGCTCCACAAGTCTTCACCTCGATCAATGTTGTCTGTCATCTGCATCCAACACAACGTAGTTCGGGCATAGCCCGTGCACGGGTGAGTATACGGTACACAGTAGGGACCACGAGATCCTAGAAGGTTTCTCAGAATCCAAAAAGTATAAACCACAAAATAAGGAAACAATAATGAAGTATCAACCAACTCTACTTAGGTATATGCCCATACATATACCTAAGTTATCAATCACAGTTAGGCTCCAACTCTCGAGCCCAAACACAACCCAGTCCACACATGATAATAAGTCAATCACATCATTAATAATGATTGAAAGTCAAGACTCATCTAACACAAGTATACATCTTTCGTATTGTGATAAAGATGATCAGATTTAGTCACTGATTCATCTAAGCTATCAGACGCACGTAGGATACTAGACCAGCTAAGCTGTCGGACCCATGTAATATACTATACCAGCTACTCTATCAGACCGACTCAGGATACAAGTAAAGAAGTAAAACTATCAGACCCACTTAGGATATAGGTACCATAGTCATCACTGTCGAACCCACGAAGGATTACTGTACAATTGTCATCGTCGTCGAACCCACAGTGGATTCCAGTACGGTAGTCATCGCAGTCGCAGCCAGCTCCAGGGTTCCCGAACACAGTACGCTCAATTCCGGGAGGGTCCACTCCTCGAACCAAGGGTTCGATACATAAAATATCACAAAGTACATAGTTTATGTATCCTAAAGTTCCTTATCATCAAAAAGAACCCAACACGACTGACGACGCGTCAATCGGACGCACGGTCTTAGAGATATTGAATTTTTCGTTCCAGGGGCCCGGTTGGAATTACGCTCATTCTAAAGCTGGCCATTTTCCAAAGTCATACAATACTCACTTAGAGTAATGAAAAAGGAACGCCTCATCATGAGGATCCCAGTGCCATAGATGACACGTCGATCGAATGCGCGGTCTTAATGTTATTCATGTTTAAGTGAAACGGGCCCGACCCGTCAAGCCTAGTGAGCTGGCGGGTCGGCCCGACCTGGTTCGGTGGGTCTGAACCGGTAGGGGCGTCGGTCCGACCCATTAGAGAGCGGCCTGGCCCAGGTGGGAGAGGCCTATGTCTGGCCGCAGCTTGGCCCAGCTGGCCGAGTGGAGCGGGGGGGGGGGGGGGGGGGGGAGGGGGGCGTAACCCTTAGGATTCCCGAATCGGCGGTGCCGCCCCTCCTATTCGGCCGTCTTGCCTTCCCGGCGCGTGCGGCCTGTAGAGTTGGGCCGCTGTCCTCCCGCGCGACACCTACAGGTTCCGCGACCTCCTCCAACCTGGCCAGCTGACGAGTCGGTGGTTTTCCCACTGAAGCGGCCCGCGGAGCACGGGTCGTGGTCCTCTATAGTACGACACCATGGGGTGCCGCTGTTCCTCCAGCCCGGCCGGCTATGGCCGGTCGGTTCTTCTTCGGCCAAGCAGCACGTGGTTGCAGGCTGCAGTTCTTCCGCACGTGGCCGGTCCATGGCCGCCACTTCCTCTGGTTGCCACCGCCTCTGTTTTCCACCTCCAAAAATATTCATGAACCATCGGAGGGTCGTCAGGCCGTGTTCATTTGGCCTGAGCCCTCCGCGTTAGGCGATATCAATTAGACGAAGACAATACAATCATTCACCGAGGATATAAAATAATTTAATTCACTTAGGATTATATCAAACCCCCTACCTCATAATTGAGGTTTGTTCGTTGACGAGCCACAAAAGATGAGCGTCGCGGTAGTCGGGCGTCGCGGAAGACGCCGTCACGGTGAACAGGGTCGTCCTGTCAACGTTGGAATTCATTGTCATAGACGGCATTCCTTATAAGAAGTGTCTTCTCCTTTGACGTGGAGTAAAAATAAAGGATGAAGGCATTACTCATGATCTTTTTATGGTTGGAAAGAAAAGTGGAGAGAAATTGCTTCCTGTTCTTCGAGTCGTGGAGCGTTCTTCGCAACGAGGAACCCTTCCTTCTAATTCTCCAGATGTTTCCCCACCAAAATATTTGGTAAGGCAAATATTATAAAATCTACCCAACTCTAATAGAATTTCCATGCAATTAAAATTGATTCAAATATTAAGTAAATGTGGCATTTAATTAATCCTAGTTCATGGCATTAAATAAGAGGAGGTGAAGAGTTTAAAATTCAAAAGAGAGGAGGTGGAGAGTTCACATTAAAAGAGGGAGTTGTCAAATTATATGAAGGGTAGTTAATGGGGAGTTGAAGGGTTAGGGATCCTGTGGGCCCCACCAAACATTATCCTCTCATGATAGGTTATGTGTGTGAGGGCCCCAACTATAACTCCCCTTTATAGGAAATTACTAACTCTTAAACAATAAAATTGTGTACAACAATTAAATTTAATTTAATATAAATCCCCAAAAAATTAACTTCTCCTCCCGAGCAAATGCAACTGCGGTAAAGGTCCCCTTAAGAGAATAACGGTGTTGTGAGTTCATCAGTGCCCTCAAATTTCAATTCCGAGCACCAATTCAATAGATATAAAACCCCACATGTACATTTACTGAATGTACCAGAACAAAACTTCAAAAATTGATTCCGGGCACACTGGGCCTCGGAATCAGGAACCGTCAGAAACTGTGGACTCGTAAAATTCCAAAGAATTAAGAAAAACAATTCCTTGAAATATATAGGTATTACAGTTTTCTCAGAGATGTGGATATATATTTGGGCTCCCATGGTGAATAAAAAAGTTTGAACTGTGATTTTCATCTAAAAGTACCTTCTTTATCTCTGGATCGGATGTTACACATAGCCATGACCCGAATCATACAACTCCTTCATTGTAAATGTTATAATCTAAGGATTTCACTTTTATCATTACTTCCACCTTCTTCTAAATTTCCACATCATTTCATTGATAATCCTTTATTATCTCCATAGGTGATGGTTGAGAAATATATTAAGAAGGGATTGGTGATGTTCATTTCATAATGATTCCCATGTTTATCCCTTTACAATTTATGAACACTATATCATTCTCATTTATCATCATTGAAATGTTGCAGTATCCTTTATTCTAAGAGAATCAACCACTATATTATATTTTCTTGGTTGGTAGTTGATTGAGTAGTTGTAATCCTTGATGATTTCAAAGAAACATTCTATGGTGCCTATTAAGATACATGTTTGTGAATATATATTCAAGGCTTTTTATAAGAAGAATATGTTTCACACTTCTCATCATTGAGATAATGTTGCTATATTTCTAATGCAACGAACACGACTGCCAACTCTACATCATTTATGGGATAGTTTCCTCTTTAATTTTCAACTTCCTTTAGGTATAGGATTCAAATTATCATTTTTCCTAAATACATAGCACAATCCCTTCATTAAACCATCACTAAATTACACAAAGAGTTTCCCACTTATCAAAAGTGTGAATAATATGATGGTGATAATCCTCTCCTTTGACACATTGAGGAAATATTCACATTCACTAGTCCATAAATAATTTTCCCCCATATAAGGAATCTTGGTCTTTGGGTTTTTCAATCATGAGAATTCATTCAAAAATATATATTTATACCCAGCTAGACCAAGGAAACTACAAATCTCAATCACAAATGTAGTCTTTGGAAACTCTTTAATTTCCATTAACTTAGAAGGGTCTAAAAATATTCATTTATTGTTGATGAAATTATTAATGACTGATACATCCTGAATATATAAGTCACATTTATTTTACTTCACATAATTATTCTCTCTTCACAATTTCTTTAACGTAGTATTCAAATAATCCACATGTACCTCATTTCTCTTTAACTATATTAGAATATAATCGATAATTCCTAGCATGAATATTTTGAGGTAATACTAAAAGACTATTAATTAAATCATGGAAACTTTCTATAGAATTAAGGAGTCCTATGTTATAACTATGAACTCATATTTTCCCTACATTGTTCTAAAGTTATCCATTAGAAAATCTACCTTCCTCACAAATGATTGGTGACATCCTAACCAAAGGTACAACTTGGTGAAATAAATGACCCCACATAGTTGATTGAAAAATTTATATATATGTGGAAAGGGATACATGTTCTTGATCATGGTTTTTATATCTCATGATAATAAACACAAAGGCCCATTAAAATATCATATTTTTGATGAATATGACAGGTGAACCCCATGTTGAATCACATGGGTGTATAAAAATCATGTCCATATTCTGTTACACCTGCTTCATTAGTTCATATAACTCAATGGTGTCTATTATATAATGTCTTTGATATATGAAAATGTATACAAATAATTTTAATGGAGAAATCAACCTATCAATCATGAGGATGACAAGACAATTCTTCCATGAATACATCAGTGTAGTCCCTCCCAATGGGAATGTCATTGAGCATGATTTTCTCCA
This sequence comes from Viscum album, assembly GCA_963277665.1. Lineage (NCBI taxonomy): Eukaryota > Viridiplantae > Streptophyta > Magnoliopsida > Santalales > Viscaceae > Viscum > Viscum album. Next base: position 1,277,557,833 of record OY728152.1, read on the forward strand.
TTGCCTCAATATTTTGAGATAGATATTCTTTCTCAAAATTAAATAACATCCACTCATGAGATGAGGAATCCTAAATAGATTCATCTTATTCATTATAGTTGTACAGAATTGGAGGATGCTTTGGTATGCGAATAATGATTTCCATTTCCCAAAAGATAATGATGATTTTTTATAATTATAGGTAATGCATGCCCAAAATAACATCACACTCCATTAAATGAAGTGGAAAAATATTTTCTAGGAGGTTTATTCAATAAATAATAATTGGGAGGAGTTATATACTTTGGATGAAATAATTTCCCCATATGATTTTCTCATAGATAACTAAACATCCATTTTTTGAGGTGGCATACCAATATTTTCAATAATCATTCAATGTATAAAATAATGACTAGAACCATAATCAAATATTATGTTCTCTATTCTAAAATTATTAAAAAGTATAATTTTCATAACATTATTTTTGGTTTCCACCTTAGTAGTATTGATGGAATAATCCTTCTCTTTCTCCTTTTCCATTGGCCGTTAATGCTTCTAATAATCATGAGGGACTCAAGGTTTTATTGACAATCTTTCATAAATCTCATGATCCCTACAGTTGAAGCATTTATCCTTGGGTGGTAATCTCATTTCCTCTGTTATATAACCTATGTTTTACATTTTTTTCTGAAATTTATGGTCTCAGTTGACATCTCTACCACACATATAACACTTACCTGTCCCTTTTAAGAAGTTCCTATGATGCTTCTTCCATCAATTTTGATAAGTGAGTGGTGGAGTTTTATTTCCACTTTTCTCATTATATTCCCTATAATGATAATAAATATTTTTTTATTAATACCATATACATGGTACCATTTGCCAAACTCTATCTTCAATTTCAGAGAACATAAAAAATCATCTTCATAACTCCCAAATTCTATAATTTCTATGCTTTTTGATTGCGTGGTTTTAATACACTAAATAATCTATCAATTTTTCTTTCATTTATTTAAACAAAACCTTTATCATACCTCACAATAGCTATAGAAATTATCTCCACATATTTTTATGAAGTTTTTGATGGAAATACTTGTTTAGAAACATTAACTTCAACAATTCCTACTCCATATCTTCAATTTCATCCATCATCATGGTGTTTTCAATCCACATACACCATTTATCTTCCTTTCTATCGAGATGATAAATGGCCGGATTCACCATCTCTTTCTTAGAACATTAGAGCAAAAAAATTCTTCTTTATAGTGTCTACACATTGTTATATGAATTGTACATTGAAAGATCTAGTAAATTTTGGTGTCCATTCCCCATAAAATACTTGATATCCAGTTTCTCCCAATTTATTGATGGAGTTTTTCCTCACAATTCAAGTTATTTCTCATAGCCGAAGATTGAAGGGAAACCATCACCATGCTATTTTTAACACTACCACCCATGAAATTAGGGATTTAATTCAAGAAATTCCTAAATTTTCCCTCAGATGTGTTTTTTGGATGGTTTTTCCTAGTTCACAACCTTTTATAAAATTGAAATGGTTTGACCAAAACATTGTGCAACAATTCATGAATTATTATTATTCTTTTAAATAATTATAAAGGCATGTGTTTTTGGATCCCTATGATTATAATGTTTATAAAACAATGCTTCATTGGTTCATACATGATTATTAAATAATTTTTATGATAAACAACATTAAAGGTTAGACAACCATTATCCAAAGATGTAGTATCTCAATAAAATTTAGGCCAAGAAAAACATTTAAAAATACATACATATTTATATAATTCCCCCTTCTCTAGCTTCTTAGTAGCCCTCATGTTATCCTTTTTATAGGTATTCACATAAGGAAATACATCAAAATTTTGGGTGAGATAAATCCCAGTAAGTGGTTGAATAAGAGACATAAAACATGGATGAGAAAAGTCATCAATATCACAACATAAGAAAAGGATCATCATCATAATTATAAGAGGAAATATTATAAAGTTTCATGTAATGTGGCAAGGCATGAAAATGAAAAACCATTTATTAGTGGTTAACCTCCACATATAGTTGTGAACACATCTAGAATCATTTTCATGAATATTTCACATTATTCAATGAGATACATAAAATTATCTAATGAATTTAAGTTCTATATAATTCTAGACACACCTATCACATCATAACACTTACTTGAACTATATAATTTTGGGTCCACCTATCATATTATAACTTTTACATTATAATGCATGTCATATAGCCATATATCAATATTGGACATAAAAAACCATCTATTGGAATTGGGTTTATATCATAAATCACATATTCATTAATAAAATTTGGGGTTCTCAAATGATTAATTGAATATCATACTTTCTATATGAATTAAAAATCTATAGTGAAGAACAAAATATCTCATGAGAAGTAAAAGGTGGATTTTTTGAAAGAATAGTTCTTTTTGAAAAACCATTGAATTTTCCATTAAACCAGATTGGAAACAAGTATTTTCCAAAAAAAATGCTAGGAAGATGAATTATGTTTATGGATAATTAAAAGAAAATATATACAAATAATTTAATGAATGATGGAAAACCAAAAGAAAGAGAGTTGGGTTCGTGATTCCCCTTACGTTTTATCCTAAAAATTTCTTCTATTTAATATCATATATAATCAAATTACATTCATTAATTAAAAAAACATAGACCGTTTTTACATAAATTTTATTCATTACAGTTTTATTAGGTTCATTTATGGGATTTTCTATGAGTTATAGAGTTTAATTTCATCATTTTGGACTATTTGTTTTCTTGATTTTTGTGATCGATTCTCTTTTATATAAGTTTGGATTTTCAAGTAAAATTAAAACAGTTATAATGAATTGAAATTATATCTTATTAATGGCCTTTATGACCGTTAAATTATATTATATTTCATTTCTTTATATGCTATAATGGTAATTTATTAAATTTAATTTTAATGAAAATGATTTCCTTAGTTTTTGCGGTTTTACGACAATTATTGGGTTATTTCATATTTTCATGTCTCTAAATTTCTTATAAAAAATTATATAACATATAATATGTATAATAAAATCTTATTTTATAGTAATTGTGGGTTTATGAAATGCATTGATGGTGGATGTGAAAAATTAAAACACATCATCCACAACGGTGGTATATCAAAACATCACGGATGATAATTCCATGTTTAAGAAAAAAAGGAAAATGGAAGAGATATAATGATGAATTATTTCATTAACATAAAAAATACATTATATGAAATATACTAGAGTTATAATTCATCATGGATACGTTTAGGAGTGGATAGTATAATAAAATAATGAAATTGATATGAAAATAAAAGAAATATAATGAGGATTTTACCTCATGAATTTCTCCACTTTGAGAAACACAAAAAATAAAATGGTTTTAGTCTTTTCAAGAAACTAAGGGTTCCTAGACATGGTATAGGGGCTTGGAAAGAGGATAGGGAATAATTTTGTCGTTAATAAGATCTCGTAATGTGTGAGAAGTAGAGTTGGTGAGGGTGGTATTTATTGGGGACGAGAAGGGTGTTTTATTATTTTTTATTCATTAGTCTATAATTTTGGATCAAGACTATGAATTTTTTTAGAATTATCACAAAATATACTAAAATAATGAATGGTATTTATAGATTATTATGATAACAACACTGAATAATTAAGAAATATTTTATTTATCCTATAATGTATATAATATTCTAAATTACTATATTTTACTATTCACCAAAAAGCATGTATTTTATAAAAAATTGTCAATACCCCTTAAAAAAATTTCAATGTGAATAATTTAAAAATAAACTTCACTTTAGGAAAAAAATTCTTAATTAATGGAAATATAATTTTTAATTAAAATCATTACTCACTTGGAAAATATTGATTTTAGAATTATAACAAATTTTATAACCCTTTGATAAAATTAATTATTATCACATAAAATTATCTTTCAATTATTAGAAAACAAAATATTAGTTTATAGATATAATTAATGAAAATAAATTTTATTTTAAATAATTATATTAATAAAAAAATATAAATAAACATTTTTGTTTTATATAAATTCAATAAATTAATTAATAATTTTTTTAAATATTTATTTACATATAATATAAGATAATTATATCATATTACAACTTATAGGATGCATAAATTTCATTTATAGTTTAATTTAATTAGTTTACTATTCTATTAGCTAATTTACTATTACTAATGGTAACATTTCTATTCCTAAGGTATTGTTATTATTCCATTGGTAATGGTTCCTTAACATCTAGAAATACATTTTATTTCATTGATTCTTCATTTACATTTTTTTATTATGTTATCAATGATATTTTAGGTCATTTATACTATATGAGATAATTATAATATGAAAATTTTCATAGATAAAATTTTGGGTTGTCACATTAAAGCCATGAGAGTCATCGATCAATTCTTTCATTATCTCAAGAATAGATGGAGCACATAACATTGTATGAAATATCAATATATCTTCTTGATCAATATTGATCTTAAGAAGATTCTCATTCTTCACATCCTCTATCTTTTTTTAATAAAGGACATTATCTTGGATATTTCTTGATCTTATCTATTAATGATGGTTGATATGTCATTTGGGATTGTATTGAAGTAGTCACAACCTCATCGCTACCATGTCCAATCATACTATGACCTTGATCAATGGATCTCATTGAACCCTCATAATTTCTATCATAAGGGTATTTGGTACATTATGCATCAATGGCGTTTTTCTCTTTTGAGGATATAATTATTTGAACAATCTTAGTCTTTATGAATATCCAACCATCTCTTTTTCCTAAATTCAATTCATTATTTTTGAATAAATACTTCATACATTGGTGATCTTTGTATATATAATATTTCTCTACAAAAGAGAGTGACTATATATTTTTAGGGAAAATTAACCATATAAAGCTCAAGATCGTTCATAGGATAATTCTAATCATGATTCATTAACTTTTGATATGCATATGCAATCACATTTTTTTTCCTTAGTATGCACCCGAGAACATTTTGAGATTTATAATTATAAATAATGAATCCTTTTATGATATTGGGTAGAGTTAAATTGGAATATTAAAAAATCTTTTGTTCAATTATTAAAAAATTTATTCACACTCCATTATCAGGTTGAGCATAGCTCCTTTTAAAGTAAAATTGGTTATAGGATTATAAAGTCAAGAAAATTTGTTCACAAACATCCAATAATAACCTTCTAATCAAAGAAAACTTTGAATCTTGATTATTGTTGCAGGATGAGTCCCCTACTCCATATAATCTTTCATGGTTGTATCATATGATATTACTTCAATGGTTATAGTGTTTCTCATAATGATACTTAATGTAACCAAAATTTACATTTCATAATTTATCCAAAAAGAATATCCTTCTCAATGTTTTTAGTGTAAACCTTAGATGATCCTTAGTCTCCTCACTGCTTATGGATCATATCATATTAACATCGACCAGAACTAACATAAATCTATCATGTTAGTCACTAAAGACTGTATTCCTCAAATCTATAAAGGTAGTATAAGTATCAGTCAAGAGGAAGGGAATGAAAATGAACTCATAAATCAAATATATTTATTGGAAGGAAATATTGGGAATATATTCTATCTCTACCATCAATTAATGATAACAAAATCAAATATCCATCTTTGAGAAGAATTGTGCCCCATGAAGCAGGTCAAATAAATCTTCAATCATTTAGAGAGGGAATATGTTCTTCATTGTTATCCCATTACATTCCCTATAATTAATGATTAGACACATTGCTATATCCTTATTATTTGAAAAATAATAGGTGCTCCAAAAGAAGAAAAACATTTCCTGATAAATACCTTATCCAAAAGAACGTATAGTTGTTTCTCTAATTCCGCTCACTCCATATTATCCATTCTATATGGATTCTTTGATATTGTCTTAGATCTTGGTATTAGTTCAATGGTGAAATATACCTCCCATCCAGGGGGTCCTAGTAACTCCTCATTAAAAAACACATTTGTATTCCTAAATAATGGGGACATTCACTATATTTATACATTCATTTCCTTCTCCATATTAACCAATCAATATTAAAAAGAAGGCTATTAGAGGTGCTTCTAGGAAAAACTCAAGTAGAGATATATCTACTTTTTAAATAACTATAGGTTATTCAATTAATACTACAGTGATTTGATTGATTTTTTAATTGATATTATCATTATTCATTGAGGGTTAGTGCATCCCTATTAGAGTGTTCAATTCTACCATGGGAATAACTACAAGAATTACGATGATATTGTTATATCCAATGTCCAAACTACGATTTATATACATTGTTTATGGTTAGATAATTCATATATGAGTATTGGTTGATAACTCTACATCTAAAAGGTTGGGTATTTATTTAATATTCATTAATAACATAGAGGTATTAATGGAATGTGTAGAAACAACATCAATAAATTTACTTGTTATCTTCCAGAGAACAATGAGAGTACTTACGACCGCATCATATATGTCATATACATCCACAATAATTGTTGAAAATTCCCAAAATTTATCCCCTTTTTAATGGTAAGGTTTATGGTAATTTTCCTCCATTATCTTCTTGATTTGGATAGTGATGGTAAATGTTCCTAATATGTCAACCCATGAAGCATGGAACATCAAGATAGGCATGCACCATCTTCCATTTGTTGTTAGTGTTAAGAAGTTGAGGATTCACCACACCACAATAGTTCAACTATATATATACATCTCTTCTGAAATTTTATCATTTTCCACTCCTTTGAAATAATTTCATCAAATTCATCTTCCCACATTTTTTTTCAAGGGGGATGTTTCACTTACATTCCTCTTCATACCTGATCAAAGATTCTCCTCAGGGTTTGATCCATAGCTCTCATCTTTTCATTCAACCAATGTGACCATTTTGTTTCTATAATGTCTAATTACACTTTCAGATCACTCAACACTACAACCTCATTGATTTTGTAGTATCAATTTTATAAATTACTCCATGGATGGAGTTATAGTCCACTGAAGTATCTATTAGCCATTCCCTTAAGTTCCATAAGAAAAATATTGGTGTAATGTTCATGTTCATTAAATTTCATCCCATTGGATCAAAATTATTAATTTTCCATATTCTTCATCATAAGGAATTATTTTTCCATTTTTCTGGTCATCAAATGGGGAAAATATTTATTGAATTTTTTTCATATTCTCTTCTCGCTCCATTGAATAAATCTAAATTCTTCTATTTGTGTTTTTAATGTGTTTACAGAACTAATAAAATTATCTTCATATGTGCTTTAATTCTAGTTTGATATTATTTATTTCTAAATATATGATTATAGAATATATCTTTTCTATAGAGCTAATCAATGATTCAGTAATCATTGGGTTAGTATATCCATTAAAATAAGGAGGTTGTTGATTCATGAAGGACTCAATATATATTTATTATATTTGAGGTTAATATGGAAACTAAACATGATTCATGTTATTATTAATAACACAAGATAATTGAATCATCATTCTTATGAGGTTTTACATTCCATGTTACATCAAAGGGTCCTCAACACATCTTGTAATGAACACATAATTTAAACAGTTCCTCTTATTACACACTACATTCTAACATAAAAAACATTCTAGAGAAACATGTTTCCATTAATATTATTATAATTTTAATTAATTTTAAATATCAAACACTTTTTTTTAATATTTCATTCTTCAGGAACAATTATTTTTTCATTATATCTTTAATAACAGTTAATAAAAACCATGTAATTAACAAAAATTACCCCATAAGAGTGTCCAAATATAGGTGAAGCAAGGACCATTTTCTTACACCATTTCCTAGTCAAGTCTATTTCAATGTTGTTTTTAGGTTTTATCCCTAGATATATATATTCCAGATCCAAATCCATATGTTAGTACCCTGGTATGGGATTGTTTTCTTGGAAAAAAACTTATATAATACAACATCAAAATACCAAAATCTTTTCCTATACATAAAAAATTGTCAATGGTACATTGTATTTATATTCCTAATTTCCCACAAATAACTAAATAATTATTTGATAAAATATATGTAATCCAGCCTTTTTATTAAAAAAAATTTCATTACGTTGAAAAAATATTGGATCATTACAATTTTAGTTTCTTGGAAATCAGTAAAATAATACATGAAAACAAAACAAATCTTACAATCCACATGGAAGGATTGCTCATGGGTTAATCCTAAGTAAACGTACTATATTTCATATCCTAGGGGCATACATAAAAGGAAATGGTGGAGCATGAGTTCTTGTAAAGGAATTTTCAAGTGAAACAATCCAAAGGTGATCATGGGGAATATGAATACAAACATGTGGGATGTCATTATGGAATGAGAAATAGAACATGAGGAATATCATAATGAAAAGAACACAAATCATAAAATTGAAATGTGTCTAAAAAATTTAAGGTTGAGATTCATGAGAAAATCACTAAGGTTTATCACCAAGGTGTCGTAAATGAATATTACCAATGTTATTCACCAAGTTATCATAAAACATGCCAAATTTGGAGACTAAATTCTTAACCAATGCATTAAAGAAACATCAAGGCACATCCTTAATATATAGTAATTAATTTTTTAAAATATATCATAATAAATCATTTCCTTAATATTCCATTCCCATGGACCTCCTTTTTCAATATTGAAAATTGATTATTGACCCCTCGAGTCCCACCCCTAATAGGCCTTAGGGTGGTGACTATCAGCAAGGGTATACGAATCTAACATAATGGGAGGAATTTTTATTTTAATAGTAACCAAGATCAGTAGATAAGATGTATCTACCTTAAAAAACTCTAATAAATATATATAAATGAATCAAAAATCAATCCACATGCATTTTTAATGTAAAATTGATAAAAATACAATGAAATTATACAAGGTAAATACCAAAATAAAAACTAAGTAGTGACACAAAAACTATACCCAATTCCCATGCTATTATGGTCCGGCATAGTCTGCGTAATCTCCCTGAAAACCTGAAAATAGTTTTATATATATAGGGTAAGCAGAAAATTATACTCAATAGGTAAATCCAAATTTTCTCCTGTATAAGTTGAAAATCATATTAATACCCCAAAGAGAAAATAAAAAAACTGATAAAGCACCTAAAATGGTATACTATCCACCCTAACCTCACCAAGTAACTATCACCAAATAACACAAGTAAATTAAATTAAAAAATAAAAATCACATCGATATTAGGGTACCCCTCACTACTTCCCACTAATTTACTACTCATATCTAATGACGACTGTCCTGACGCTGCCACTCTCTTCCACAAGCCCCACTTTCAAAACCTACCCACACACACTAGGGTAACATACCACATCCCTCCCGAAAAAACCTGGGCCACAACAACATCACATCCCGCCTATAGGAACCTGGCCTACAAAACAACAACCTCATCCTGAAGACAGCATAGAAGGTACAACATATCTCTTCTCGAAGAAACCTGGGAAGCACACCTCACCCATAGACACGTGGGGATCACAACTGCACCACAATCTCCCTGAAGATTCTAGGTCTACCAATTCCATGAAGAGGGACCAAAGAAGATCCAATAAACATTCATCCATCCTCCCAATAGGATATTGGGAAAAGACACCCTACCCCATAACAACGGGTGTGTTCGGCACGTTGTTCTCATCACAGGTGGGGTGAGTATTGAAATCATAAGAAACTGCAATTATATAAATAGGTATGAAACACTTATCCCAACCTATGGGTTTTCAAAACAAACAACCCACCAAAAAAATGACCTTAGATGCAACCTCTAAATGAAAAATCACACAAAAAACCCTACACCCAATTTATAACCCCCAAGAAATACATTTGACCAACTTTCATTCTTTATTTAACAAACCATCTATTCATTATCTCCCAACATAGGAAACTACCAAACACAACACAAGAAATGGCCACTATGTCCCCCATAACACCCTAGGAGTAAGGACTAAGGTGAAACAATCCACTCCACACTCCCATTTCTGGAACACCCATCCAACCTCTGCAACCATCATTCTTTAATGTCATGTTGCCATGTCGTTCCAATCAACAAGAACACCCCCAACTCACCTAATAAAAAACACACTCGGATATCCAGCTACATAACAACACCACACCTAGTAACATAAATATAACACAACCCAAATCTAAATCCTTTCTTCCCAACCACCACGCAGATGCAGTGCCACTGCATTATATGTTTATCCATTAAAAAAATTAATAATTATCTCAACCTAAGATACCATCACACCACCCAAACCACCCCATAAACATAACCACTCTTTTATCCAGAAAATCACATTACTAGAAAAAACACATGGTCAAATAGAACCATACATATCACATAACCACACAAAATAGAAATGTGTATTTAGATTTAACATCCCATGTTCTTTAATTCAACTTTCATTATTCAAGGGTGATCACAACACATGTTTGATCCTATTGAATAGTTATATTTTAATTGGTTTATTTGGATAATATATTTCATAGTTTTATCTGTTTAATAAAGAAACAACAACAAATATTCATAAGTCATACATGTTCTCAAACAAAGGCCACCAATGACCATGATTTTTAGAAGTCATAGAACCCTTACAAAACACAACATGGGTCAAGGATAACTGATAGAAAATGATCATCCTCATCATCATATTCTCATCCATGCATTTATTTCTTCATTTAAGATGGATCCAACTTATTCAAAAGAAAACATTAGTATATGCACCCTGCATGATACACAACAGAATGAGAGATGATGGAATCCCTACCTCGAAGAACAGACAATCAGAAACTCATCTTATCGCCAAAAAAGGGTGTGTGTGAGGAGCAGGAAAGAATCTAAGAAAAATTGGATTCTTACCTGTAGTAATGAATCCAATCCATTTATAAGAATGGTTCTAGTTTCATGAATATAAAATGGAAACACATAGGGAAGAGAAGATCTCAACTTAGAAGATTTGTATCTTATGTCAATATTAGGGAGACAATTTCAATGGTAATTAAAATATAATCATGGCCAATATTACATTACTTGACTATTTCAAAGTTCATGGAGAATTAGGATATTAAAGATATAATTTCTATCCTTTGAAATTTATTTATAAATTCCCAAAAAAAGATTTAAATTTGATTTATATCAAATAAAATGTAATAATGGTGAAACTATAAAAACAAGAAAAAGATGGAAATGACTCACCGATGGGTGAGTCACTGACACGAGTCGCCAATAGAGAGTCACCAAAACCTAACACACTGATGTGAGTCAGTAATTTTACTCATCAAAACAAGTCACTGGCCTGACCCACTGATAGGGAGTCACTGACGTGACCCGCCGACACCAATCACTGATGCCCAGCCTACCGACAACCTGACCTACTGACGTATCTACCTACTGATACGCCGGCCTACTGAAACACTAATGTACTAATGCACCGACCTATAGATACCCTGGCCTACTAACTCTCTATCCTACTGACACTCTGACCTACCGATGACTTGACCTGCAGACTCCCCGACCTACCGATGGAAGTAATAGTAATTTGGAAAACTACTGAAATGAGCTACCATTACCTCCAAGAACACACCAAACACTAGATATTGACAGTTTAATGGACCAGAGAGGTCTGGGCCATTTCATCAAACTCCTATCAAACTATTATCTCCCTTGATAATTCACAACCAAACTTAAAAGAAAGAGGGTTCTTAATAACCACTACATAAGTTACCTCTAATGAATAATCCACGTGATGTTTTTCAAAATATGGGGTGAAACCTCAACATCCAAGAATAAATCCTCCTACATTTTCTAACCAAAGAACTCCAAAGATACCCCACACAAGAACCAACTGATTGGACACATGAATTAGGAAATTACATCCTCCTTATGAAGATACTATTCACTCTAGGTTGCACTAACTCACCTAACATGGTTTAATCACATCTCAATTAATTCCTCTTGATTTAGAATATGGTCTCCCCATTTTCACATGTTAGGAACTCATCACACATTACATAACAAGGGAAGGGACTCATCTCATAAAAATTATGGTTTAATCACTACATCATAATAAAACCACACATGAAAAACTCAAAATAACTGGGGTACTAGGCACACATCTACATCCACCATTACCATGTACTCTCCTCCAGGCCTCCATGCCTCTACAACATGAAACCTAGAAGAATAGTCTATCCATACAACCCCTTCTCCTGACTATCATGGATCTCCACTGGTCACTCCATGAATGTTTAATCATCCCCCATATCAAAATATCCCCATTCAATGACATGGGAGTCATCGAGATGATACCAATGATGTTGGGAGACATGAATGACCTTGTGGATCCTCTCCAACGACGGTTTCAATTTCAACTAGTATCCCACCTTGCCAACTCAAATCAAGACCTTGAAGGGTCTGATGAACATGGGAGAATGCTTTCCCCTAATCTAAACATTTTTTTCCCATGGCGAGGGAATCCCTAAAAAACACATGGTCCCCATCCTCGAAATCCAAGGGCCTTCTCCTATAATCATCATATGACTTATGTCGATCATGTTCTGCCTTCATCCTTTTATAGAAAAGATTAACCTTCTCATTCGTAATGTACACCATGCTTGAACCAAGAACAGTCACCTCCCCAATTTCCATTCAACACAATGGTGAACGACATGGATTTTCATATAAATTTTCAAATGGAGACGTGCCAATGGAAGAGTGTTAGATGTTATTTAATAAAAATACTCCAAGGGAATGTTTCATACCCACGATCCTCCAAAATCCAAGATTCATTCTCATAGTATTTCCTCTAATGTTTGGATGGTCCAATATATCTTCCCATATCTATGAGTGTGTATAGAAGTGATGAGGTGTAACTGAGTGCCCAAAGCATTCTAAAATCCCATCCAAACTGGTGAGATAAAAAAATATATCCCAATTTGAGAAGATGAATCTGTGAACCCCATGTATCCTTACCACCTCATCCACATACATCTTTGGTAAGGCATCCACTATGCCCAAATCCATAATTTCTATGATGTTATCAACTATCATTAGCTAATTCAATACTACATAGATTGCATCACATCCTCCATGAGCCCTATAATTCCCTGACCCAAAAACCAAGATTCGGTGCATTATTTTAATACATTGGCATAATTAAAAGGAATCATTTCCCGAAAGATTGATCAGTTTAGCAGCCTTGGAAAATAAATTACATACATGAACGTAACATTTCAATTTTAAACATATAACACATCATAAATGTCCATTAGAGAATTCCATTAATCCCCTAGCATAACCATGCTTATCAATCATAATACACTTCTTTGAATCTTGGGAAAATAAAACATAAGAAATGGGTGAGATCAAATGCCCAGTAAGGATAACAATATAGCAGAAACAATAATAAATAAGCCTAAACATTTAAGGAAATGTATGAAACTAAAACAAATCCTTTTAAAGTTAATATTAAGAATAATATGGATAATATAAATCAAAAGATTACATTTACTAATTCACATGTATATTCTACTAGTCGAATAATCACATGAAATATCAATAGCTAATTTCATAATGATGGAATGCATAATGCCAGACTTCCTAACCACATACTCAAGGCCTTGTTCCAAGACTACAAATAATATTCTATCATGGCCTTGTGTTAAGACACTAGTTTCTCTCAGGAGAACTACAGGTGCATCTAAGAGATATAGCAGACTCCACATGTCACATACTTAGTCTAATGCATTCCTCATATGAAAATGTTTAAACATAACATAACCATTCATATTAAAAATAGAATACGAATTATAAATACATTATCCATAAACCATTAAAGGTATAAAAATAACACTTCCATAGTATAACATATCAAAAAACCTTCAATAAAATATGGAATATTTGTATAACAAATCAACCTTTATCTAGAATAATATCCCGTAAAGGATGTTCACATAGTTGAAAATGATGAGTAAAAATCTTTGATAAAAATATCCCATTTCATGAAATCATTTAAAAGTCACATAATTTATAAAGGAAGTCATTTAAAAGATTGTTTTGAATCAAAGTGTCCCATACCAATTTGAAACTTTTTAAAGGAATTAACATTTTAAAACATTTATTTCCATATAAATAAATCCTTAAAATCACTTTGAAAACATGGACATTAATGAGAAAGGTTTAGAAGAATAAATCATCAAAACATTTAAAATGATGTTTTAGTAAAAATTCCCCTAAAAATAAACACTTTGAAAAATCTTTTTTGAAACATGGAAAATGATAATAAATATTCTCACATAGATACTTACTTAAAAACAACCTCGGATAATAAAGAGATTGTGAAATTAACCCTTACTTTGCATTTCCTTTTGTCGAGGGTACGTTTAACCTCCTGTATAATGACCATAGTATGTTATTAAATTATATGAGAACCATATAAATATTTATTATATCATATATTATTAATTTATGACTTTATACTACCCATTTAATAATGATTTCCATGTTAAATTAACATTTTGGATAATAATTGTTTTCTTTATCGTACATGTTTTAACTTTGTTATTTTTGATTTTATAATTTAGATCATGATTAAAATAATTAAAGAATATAAAAAATTATTTATATATCATATATATTTAGAATATAAATATTTATAATATATAGATGTATTAAATGGAAGGCACCGTTTATGGAGATGGCAGGTCGTACGTACGTATAAACGTTGTTTCCATTTTCATATCGTATTGAACCGAAGTAAGTGAATATGATATATGTAAATACATATATATATATATATATATACATATATATATTCAGGATCATTATTATTTCTTATATTAAATAATTATTAATAATATATATTTTTATAATCATCGTTGAATGGTGAACGTGGGAATAAATCTCATCGCGTAGTGGATATGGTAATCCATACGTACGCACGACCGACAATATCACTATATTGATGGTAAAATAATATATAATTGGATGGAATATCATATATACCAAATAATTAACATGTCATATTTATTATTTACATCATTTATACTCATTATTATACCCAACCAAATAATGAAGTGTTTATATAACAAACTACACCACGACGTGGAGACGGTAATTCGTGCGTACACATGTATGGTGACTTTGTCATTTACAGGATGGATAGAATAACGAATATGGTGGTAACATATTTATATTATCATCACAGTATAAAGTAGGTACCAGAGTTATTATTTTGGAATGGAAACAACAAATAAAGAAGAACTGGAGGAAGAAAAGAACTTGAAAGAGGGTGGTGAAATTATTACCTCTTCCTCGGCAGTTTCCTTTTTAGTTGATTAAAAGGTCTCCATAAGATGGCTTCATGATCAATAAAAGGACTCTATAATTATGTTATTGAAGTTTTGAGGATATTTGGGTAGTTTTTTGGCTGATCCAAATGGCTTTGGAAATGTTATTTTGAGAGGAGGGGAAGTGCCATTTTATAAGAGAGGTGAGGGGCACCTTATGAAAAGATTGAAATATTAATTTATAATAAAAATAATTTTCGGTTTATAATGGCTCCAAAATGATTATTTTATAGGATAAGGTGGACATGGATCGAAAACCTCTCAACAAATAGGTTTTAGATAGGTTTGTGTCACCATATTAACCATATCTTTTATATTTAACGCTTAGTTAAATAATTTATATTTTACCATGTATTCTTTTATTATTATAATAAGTTGTATATAAATATACTATAAAATGACAAGATAACCTAATGTGTTTCATTAATGATATAGATATCATAATATAATTTCTTATGAAGATCCTTATATTTTTTGGACTATTATATATTTTAATAATATAATATTAATTTTCAAAACTCATTTATGTCAATTTTGACACTATTTAGTATTTAGTTTTTTTGAAAGTCATCAGAACTTGATTACATCGAATGCAATACTTTTAATCATTTCTAACATGTCATATTCACCTATAAAATTAGTGGATGAAATTAAAACTTTCATATTATATTTATTTTAATATTTAAAATATCATTTATTTTATTCTTTTATTAATATGGTAATTACTACATCATCATTGTGTCATAAATAAATTTAATTATATAATGACTAAAAATTATAAATAAAAAATAATTATTTACTAAATATTTTTATCTTTCTAATGACTATTTATAATCAAATGATACCACATATAACCCCATGTAAAATTTTTATTACTAAATGATATGTGTTTATGTCATTTTTGCCTTTACATTAAATTAATTAATATAAGGTGTCATTTTCACTCTCAAGTTGCCTCATGGGGTCCCAATATCGACCCCAGGGTTCCCATGGTTGGACATGTATCAACTAACTGGAATAGGACACATGTTTGGTTAATTTAATATTGTTATAATATTAATTTTAACCCTATTTTACCGGATTTACCCTTTAACCATGGTAAATAAAATATTTACTGATGTAAATATTCATAATGTATAAAAATAAAAGTTAAATATTTACACAATTTGAAAATACTAATTCCATATATGGAATCCATTTTCCCAAATTCAAAACACATAAGTGGCAGAAATTATTTAAAAATTTATTCCCGTTATCAAAATAGAAAACCTGTTTTTAAGATATAATAACTATCAAAAGATTGACACTTGTTTATGTCTAGTTTAAATGTAAAATTAAATACAATGACCTAAATTATATTAAATGATAAAAATATATCCTAATGATATTTTAAAACCACACAAATGTATAATTTAACACTATTAATTATTTTGATTAAAAAAGTTATTTTTTATTAAAATTCTGTATTTTTTCATTATTCAAAAAAAAAATGAAAGTTATCAGAAAAGTACCAAAAATTTATCCAAAATATATTTTTATTTCCCACTTCTAATGAATAATTTAATTTCACTCAATTAAATATACAAAATTATAAAATATTGGATTTAATAAGGGTTCTCCAATAAGAGGTGGAAAACTGTATTTTTTTAAAAATACCTCTTTTATATTAAAAATTAAAATTTTCTTATATTATGTATCTGAAAAAAAATAATTAATGTTAAAATTATATAGGATATAAAAAATTTAAAATGTGGTTATTACTATTCATAACATCTATTTTGAATGGCTATTTTGGTAAGTTGTGGTGCGCTCAAACTTAATGTTGTGTATAATGAAAGTTATTAAAATACTTTCAAGAGATAACAAAAAATGAATTCATGGGGTGTTAAATTATACCCTCCATTAACAAATTGAATCCTCATAATTTGAAATTGTTTTTTAAAAAAATAAAATGTTAAAATAGAAAAATACCTCTGTGGAAAACCCACATCGAAAATTACGGTACTATAATTTAGTCTTAATAAGAGGGAAAGGGAAATGAAAAAGTCACCACCGATTTATGATATAAATTAATAGAAAATTGGTAAGAGTTTAGTGACACATAATTGAAGTAAAAATTAAATATTTTAGGGAGTGATTGAGGTCGTCAATCACAAAAAAGTGTAAAATTGAGGGCCTCGAAGCCATCAATCGATGGTGATTTTAAATATAATCGGTTCAACAAAATATAAGGTATTAGCATAACACATTTTGGGTTTTAAGATCCCTTCCCTAAAGTTTAAGAATTAATTTATTCATAGAATAGGAGGAAAAATATATCATTGAAATGTAGAGTTTCATCTTTCAACTAATTCCTACCACAAACTCATCATTCACTCCAAAATATTATTGAATTCAAAAATATTCTATTTATCTTAATCGTATAGGGTTTGAAAAAAATAATAAATTTATAATTCAATTGTCAGAATATTTAAAAAACAAAATTATACAAATTAGCACATCACATATTCCAGTGGTAGGTGATCCACCCTTGTCGCCCTTCGGTTGCGGGTTCATGTCTCACAGCCTTATCGGACGCGACGGTTTGTCACCCGAACTTTGGGTTCTCCTTTTTATGGAAATCCAAAAATAATATCAAGAAATTATTTAACCTTAACAATAGTTTCAAATTTTAAACTTCATCGATTCAAACCTTTAGACTTATCACAATTACTATTTTCCAAACTCACAGTGTAAAATTTATAAGGATAGTAAACATAATTAAGATCCCCTTTCCCACATAATAACCTGTGAATACATTCATCATTTATTCTTTTAAAACACTGTAACACCCTGAATTACCATAAAACCTTATTTATTACATTCATGATCCCTTATTCCTTATAGAATACTAGATATACTCCTTCTATCCCAAAATGTTGTGAAATCCAATAATGATGGAATATACAAATCATTAATCTGTTTTAAGGTAGTCAAGAATATCCAATGTGATTTATCGAAATCAATCATATATTATTCAAAAATCAATATTATAGTGTCAAAACCATATTATGGTTTATCTTTCTCCCAACCATATATTTTCCAAAAAAATAACCTGATATTCAGTTACTTTTCTTGGTTCCACACAATCTCAGGTCCTTAATGAAATAATACTATAGTACAATCCTTATATACTCTATAATTCTTATAACATGTACATCATTAATAAAATAGTCAAATGACACAAAAATATAATAAAAACATAAAAAATATAATCATTCCTCTTCATATTCGATAGTATCATAACTTGATTATTATCTAATAGCAGTATTTGGGGTATACTTTGATGATTTGGACATTGATTCGTCTAGTGTCCCAAAACCTTGCAGATATAGCATTGTACATTTAAAACATTTTTCTAACCCTTACAATTACGTCCTTGGTGTCCTTCTTCTCCAAACTTATAAAAAACTTTAATTCCCTTCAAGCATTTACCTAGGTAATTCTTTCCACAGTTATCACATATGGGAAAATCCATCTTTCCCTAACGTTATCCATCATTCTTTCTTCCAATCTCTTCTTCTGTTGCTTCCCATCAAGGCCATATGACTAAAATAATTCTTTACTTATCTTATTAAAACATGATATTATTTCGTCATATGATGGGAATACTTGGGATACTATTTCCCTTTTAAATTTTGGCTTAATTCCATGAAAGATATGATCCTTCTTAATCTTTCGATCATGTGTATTTCTGGAATTCACATTCCTTCTACTAGGCCCCATTTCTAAACCATGGATTACGCTTGGTTAGTTTATGAATCGTAATGCATAATTCCAAACTTATAAAATATCTAACATAAATTGAAAACATTATCCATATAATCTACTATCATAAAATGTTTTCATTGAGGAAATATTTACTCCTAAATTCTTCATAATGTCTTGTAATGAAAATGTGAATTATCCTAATCACATCCCCCAAGAGTGTCATAACCAAGAGTGAATTAAGGCCCATTGTCATGTATTAGGATATCCTGGGTCAAGACCGAAACTCCTTTTCTATGTTTTCACTCCAAGTTACATTTGTGCCAGAGTTTCCTCTACCTACTCGTATCAAAACAAGGGTATATTTCTTGGAAAATACACAAAATCTATACATTTCAAAAATTCTAGGAAGTTATTCTATACTAATCCTCAAAGTCTATCTTAGGTTAGTGTTCTCTAATCAGATTTTATGTAAATATATTTCCATGGTTGTTGGTGAACATCCTCTGATACAAAATTTAATTCCCCAACCCCAGAAGCACAGAGTCAGTGCATTATTTTAATACATTGGCATGATTATAAGGAATCAAATCCCAAAAGACCGATCAGTTTAGCAGTCTTGGAAAATAGATTACATACATGAACATTACATTTTAATTTCAAACATACAACATAGCATAAATGATCCTTTGAGAATGCCATTAATCCCCTATCTTAACCCTGATGATCAATCATAATACACCTCTGGGAATCCTGGGAAAATAAAACATAAGAAAGGGGTGATCTCAGATGCTCAGTAAGGATAACAATATAGATGAAATGTTAATAAATAAGCATAAGATTTTAAGGCATAATATAAAACTAAAACAAAAGCCTTCTAAACATAAAATTCAGCATAATATGGAAAATATAAATCAAATAATTTTATTTACTTATTCACATGAATATTCTACTAGTCTAATAATCACATGCAATATCAATAGCTAATTTCATAATGATTGAATGCATAATGCCAAACTTCATAACCACATAGTCAAGGACTTGTGCCAAGACTAAAAATAATATTTTTTCATTGCCTTGTACCAAGACACTAGTTTGTCTCATGA
Source organism: Viscum album (assembly GCA_963277665.1). Lineage (NCBI taxonomy): Eukaryota > Viridiplantae > Streptophyta > Magnoliopsida > Santalales > Viscaceae > Viscum > Viscum album. The sequence goes on from OY728152.1 coordinate 1,277,578,141, forward strand.
GACCTAGCAACGCATCAAGGAGCTACAGCGGGCTCCACCTGTCACTTACAAAGTCCGATGCATTTCTCATTTGAAAAAGATTAAACATAAGATAAACCTTCGTATTAAAACTAGCATACAAAATGTCAATACATTATCCATAAACCATTTATGGTATAAAAATAACACATCCATAGTAAAACATATCACAAAATATTCAATACAAAATGGAATATTTTGATAATAATTCACCCGTTATCAAAAATAATATCCTTTAAATGATGTTGATGTAGTTGAAAATGATCAGAAACAATATTTGATAGAAATATACCATTTTCATGAAATCATATAAATGTAACATAATTTATAAAGGAAATCATTTACTAGAGAGCTCTGAATCAAAATTTTCCATACTAATTTGAAACTTTTGAAAGGAATATACATTTCAAAACATTCATGTCCAAATAAATAAATCCGTAAAATCATTTTGAAAACATGGACATTAATGAGAAAGGATTAGAAGAATAAATCATTAAAAAATTTAAAATGATGTTCTAGTAAAAATTTCCATTAAAATAATCCCTCAGAATACTCTTTCATGAAATATGGACATGGATAATAAATATTCCCTAGTAAATACTTACGTAAAAACAACCTCGGTTAATAAAGAGATTGTGAAATTAACCCTTACCTTTCACTTTCCTTTGGTCAAGGGTACATTTATCCACTTGTATAATGACCATATTATTTTATTAAATTATACCAGAACTATATTTATATTTATTATATCATATATTATTCATTTATGACTTTATACTACACATTTAATAAGGATTCCATGTTAAATTAATATTTTGGTAATAATTATTTTCTTTGTCATACGAGTTTTTACTTGTTATTATCTATCGTATCATTTAGATCATGATTTAAATAATTCCAAAATATAAACCTTGATTTATATATAATATTTATTCAGAATATAAATATTTATAATAGATAGAGATATGAAATGGAAGGCACCATTTATGGAGACAGTAGGCCCTACATATGCATAAAGCATGTTTCCATTTTCATATCATATTGAAAGAAAGTAAGTGAATAAAATATATGTAAGTAAATTAATATATTCATATATATATCTCTAGTAGTATTAATATTTAATATATTACTCACTTATTAATAATATTTTTTTTATAATCATCATTGAATGGTTAACATGGGAATGAATCTCATCGTGTCGTGGGGACGGTAATCTGTACGTATGCACGAGCAACAATATCATTATATTGATGGAGAAATATTAAGTAATTGGATGGTATATAAAATATAAAGAATAATAAACAAGTTATATTTATTATATAAATCACTTATACTCATTATTATACCCATCCAAGTAATGAAGTGTTTGAATAACACACTACACCACGATGTGGAGACAGTATGTTGTACGTACGCACGTATGGTGACTTTGTCATTTATGGGATGGATAGAATAAATAATATGGTTGTACCATAAATATAGTATCATAAAAGTATGTATGAGGTAGTGGAGTTATTATTTTGGTTAGGAAACAACAATGAAAGAGGAACTGTAAGAAGAAATGAACATGAAAGAGGGTGGTAAAATTATTACCTCTTCTTCGGGTGTTTCCTTTTGAGTTGATCAAAAGGGATGCATAAGATAACTTTATGATCAATGAAAGGACTCTTGGTTGATGTGAGGGAATATTTCAGGATATCTAGGTAGGGGTTGGCCGAGCCAAATATATTTGGGGTGTGATTTTGAGATAAGGGGAAATTCTCTTTGATAAGAGAGGTTAGGGTCACCTTAAGAAAAGATTGAAATATTATTTTATAATAAAATAATAGTCATTTTTTAATGGATAAAAAATAATTTATTTAGAGTCTAAGGTGGGGATGGGTCGAAACCCTCTCAACCAATAGGTTTTAGACAAGTTTGGGTCACCATATTAACCTTATCATTTTTATTTAACTCTTAGTTAAATTGATTAACTTATACCATATATTCTTGTATTATTATAATAATTGGTTAATAAACATACTATAAAATTACATGAGAACCTAAAGTGGTTCATTAATTATATAAATATCATTATATAAGTTCTTTTGAGGAATTTTATATTTTTATGTCTATTATATAATTTAATGATATAATATTTGTCTTAAAACCCCATTTATGTCAATTTTGACACTATTTAGTATTTGGTTTTTGTGAAAGTCATAAAAACATTATTACTTCGAAAAAAATAAGTAGAATCAATCCTAACATGTCATATCCACCTATAAATTTCGTTTAATTCATAAAAACATTCAAATTATTTTTATTGTAATATTTACAATACCAATTATTTGATTATTTCATTAAAAAGGTAACTACTGAATTATCATTATTTTATATATAAATTTAATTATTTAATGTCTAAAAATTATAAATAAAATATCATTATGTAGGAATGAGTTTTGAAATTCTAATGAGTATTTATAGTCAAAAGGATAACTTATATAACCCCATGTAAAAATGGTTTTACTAAAAGATATATGTTTATTTCATTTTTGTCTTTACTTTAAATTAATTAATTTAAAGTGTCATTATCACTCTCAAGTGGCTCCATGGGGTCCAAAAATCAACCCAAGGATGACCATGGTCATACATGTATCCAAAAATAGGAATCGGAAACATTTTAGGCTAATTTAAAATTATTATAATATTATTTGTTACCCTAATTTACTGGATTTACCCTTTAACCTTGCTAAATAAAATATTTAATAAAGTTAATATTTATAATATCTAAAAATAAAAGTTAGCTATTTACACAATTTTAACCTACTGAGTCCAAATATAGAATCTGTTTTTACTAATTAAAAACACATATTGGGATGACATTAATTTATAATTAATTCTAGTTGTCAAAATAAATAGTGTGTTTTTAAGAAATAATTACTATCAAAAGATTGACACTAGTTTATGTGCAGTTTTAATATGAAATTACATCCAATGGGCTAAATTATATTAAATTAAAAAAATATATACTAATGATACTTTATAACCACTCAAATTTATAATATAACACAATAAATTATTTTGATTAAAATAGTTGTTTTTTATTAAAATTTAGTATTTTTTGAACTATTCATCAAAATATGAAAGTTATCAGAAAATACCAAAAATTTATCCAAACAACATTTTTATGTCCCACTTCTATATAAGAATTTAATTTAACTAAATTGAATATATAAAAGGGACAAATATTTTATTTAGAAAGGGTTCTCCATTAAAAGGTGGAAAAACTGCATTTTATGAAAAATACCTCTTTTATCTTAAAATTTGAATTTTTATTATATTATGTCTAAGAAAAAAAAAGATCGATGTTAAAATTATATAGGATATATAAAATTTAAATTGTGGTTAATACTATTCATAACCTCTATTTGGAACGACATGTTTGGTAAGTCGTGGTGTGCTCAAACTCGGTGTTGCGTGTAGCACAAGTTATCGAAATACTTTGAAGAGATAACATACTATGGAATCATGGGGTGTTACAATCACTAGGTAGTATTTTTATGAAATCCATTGATATTTCCTCCCACTTACAATTGGGGACATCTAATGGATGCAATAGGCAAGCGAGAATATCGTTTTCAGCCTTCACTTGTGGGAACACCAAGCACTTCGCTACAAACTCCACCAAAACCCACTTCATCCTGGGACACCAAAACCATTCCCTCAAGCTATAGTACATCTGAGAAACTCTTGGTTATATAACTTGGGGTGAGATATAAAACTCATGGAGACCTCCATCATGAATCTCAACTCAAAAAAACTACTTCCAATGGAATAAAATATGATTCTAACCATCCTATGACTATCCCTTCAGAGCATCACCCTGGTCAATGCGATCACACATCGCTTATACCTTTGAGTCTCCCAAATAAGACACCTCCACCTTCTACCTCATAGATGATTTCACTATCATCTGAAATAGATATCCTCTTCCACCATCAATTCTTACATCTATATGAAAAGGCAGCCAACTCCTTCATCGATCTCCAAACATCTAAAGAATCTTGATGTACCTCCTTCTATGGCTTCCTTCTCAAAGAATCAGCCACAACATTCCCCTTTCCTAAGGTGTAAAATATCTCAATGTCATAGTACAATAGAAACACCATCCACCTCTATTTTTTCAGGTTCATATCTCACTGGGAAAATATTTACCTCAAACTCTTGTTATCTTTGAAGACCATAAAGTACTCTCTATTGAGGTAGTGCTGCCAAAACATCAGCGCGAACACAACCACTGCTAGCTCCAAATTAGGGGTTGAAAAGTAACGTTCATGAGGTTGTAACTTCCTATACCCATGAGGTATCACTCAACGTTTCTCCATCATCACACACCCCAAGACTATATGGGAAGAATCAAAAAACACAACAACATCACACCCTCCCCTATAAACAAGATTAGTGGACCATTGAACAACTTCCCATTTAGATAGACAAAAACTACCTCACACTACACTATCCCCAAAAAACCAGGTTCTATTCTAGTCAGACACATCAATGGAGCTTATACTCGAATTATATTGGGTACAAATCTCCTATAATAGCATGAAAGATAAAGAAAACTATGAAACTCAACAACATTCTTGGGTTCTATACAAGAATAAACATCCTCAACCTTCAATGGATCCACTTCTACACCTTGAGGAGACACCACATGTCCTTGTAAGTGGACCACCTATTTTCAAAACATACACTTAGATAACATCCCATGGAGACGGTGGGGTCGATGAACCTCCAAAATAGTTCTAAGATGCTCGGTATGCTCCTCATCTAACATAAAGTAGATTAGGATTTCATCCATGAAAATGATGATGAACAAGTCCATAAACTCACAGAAGATGGAGTTCATAGGCCCCATTTACATGGATTGTGCGTTTGTAACACAAAACAGAATAACCATGAACTTAAAGTTCCCATACCTACACCTAAAAGCTGTCTTCATGATATCATCCTCTTCCACCCCCAACTGGTGATATACATTCCACATAACGATCTTAGATTACCTAATTTCTCCCCTCAGTTGGTCGAAAAGGTCATTTATCCTCGTGAGAGGGTAAAATATCTTGACTGCTACATCATTCAATCTCTATTAGTCTATACACAACCTCATACCACCATCTTCCTTCATTGAATGCAATATCAGAGCACACCACGGTGACACACTGTGACGGATAAATACCTCATTCATTAGATCATCAATCTAAATCCTTAACTCTAGTAGGTTAGAAGTTGGAATCTGATAAAGAGCCATCAAAATCATAGAAGTGGAAGGCTACATGTCTATCCAGAACTCAACATCACATTTAGGGGGTAGATTTAAAACATACTTGGGAAAAACATACAAGAAATCCCCAAGAACTATGGGAAATCCCACCATCTCAGTAGCCATTGATTCCACTAATAGCTCGGACAACGAGGAAAGCAGAGGTTCCATAAGACGACTTCCCACTAGAAAACTCCACTCGCCAATGTAATCCATATGTTTTCCATCTACATATGAAAACATGACACCTCTCCAGAAGTAGTAAATAATAGAATGCAAAATGTTCAACCAGTCAATGCCAAGGATGAAATCTTATGATTGAATCTTAAATTGTAAAAGATCCTCATAGGACTGATGTGGTCCCATCATCAATATGCATCCCTATAACATATAAAACATAATGTTCGGACCTCTGAATAGTTTTATCAACCCCAAAGGTGTGGAAAGTCTCTCTATGTCCATTACCAAAGCATGGTCTAGAAAGAGTGAAATAAAGGAGTGTGGTGCTCCGGAATCAATCAAAGCCAACAATGTGTACTAAACACACTGATCATACATCAAAATATCTCTAGCCCCAGTAGATATAATTCCACTAAGGTGTGCAACTGACCACACCAAAACTCCCCTTCCCCTCTGCTGTTGACCGCCTCCTCGATCATGTCTGAGTCGATGTCCATGAGTAACCCCCTAAGGTTGGCCTCCACCTGCTCCAACTCCCCTTGGTGGAGCTAGTGCCTGTTGTCCCTACTGCTGAATCTGGTTTACAGACAACTTCTACTAAGGCGGTTGTTGAACCATCCCACCTCCAAAATATTGTGTTCGAATTAGGAATTGACATTAAAGTTACCCAAGACCTCCCCAAGTGAAACACCTCATGACCAATCCTATGGGAAACACATGAGGATTAAATGGTATGAATAGAAACTACTGTAGTTGGATCCCATCTATCTGAAACCTGGAATTCCCTAGCGCCAGGGTCCTACTGCTTGTATCCATGCACTTTGAAGTTCTAAGACGACTCCCCTATTACAAAAAACCTCATCACGAGTGTATCCTCTCAACCATGCCCCCTTCTTCTGGACATGTATCTATGTCGGTAAGGTGAAGCCAGTAACAGTGCACTAAGAGAGAAGGACGAAGTTCATCCCCTAAGTGTCGTTCCAAAGACACATCATCCCGAACGATATTTGGAGAAAATAAAATGAGATCCTTAAACATGATCCCAATATATATTACTGACATACTCCCTTATTAGAGGGACAATATCTCCTGCATCTTCTCAGCCTTCATGTTCGAGGAATGGAATTCCACCCTGAAAACCTTCTCAAAATCATCCCACAAAACATAGGCCTTATTTCTCCCCCATAGGTACATATTCCACACTAACACATAGCTTTAATTTTATTGATGACTACCAATGGGACCCCGTACACTATCATATCCCAGATCAAGTTGAAAGTGATCATCATATCCTTAAGACAACCCATTGCCTATATATCTGAAACACTGCCTTCAAACATTCCCAGAGTCTGTAGCTGGAAATCATGGAGAATCTTCTTCCAATGATCATCCTCCCCTACTGGGTCATCCCCCCATCATTCGACCGAGTCAGCCTATTGAGCATCCACTACTCGATCAACTAGTGGAAGATGACAAGGTCCTATAGCTGAATGGTAAACAGGGATATCCTAAGCCCGAGTTGTATGGAATTAATTTAGGATTATTTTTATCTCATTTCTTATTATAATTTACAAAAAAATCCCAAAAAAACTAGAACACAAGTCACCATGATGCATATAACTTTCCTAGGGTCTCTACCATGCAACCAGTATAGCCACACTTGGTTTTTCGATAGTCTCAGAGTCCTCTCATTAGATCACGAGGGGACCTAAAATCTCATTTCAAAACTAGACTTCCTTGAAATATTTCCTCCACCAAGATCACATAACATTGTTTCCATACCATCCCATGAAATCATCACCATTACTAACTCCAAAAACCATCTTATCTTTCTACCAGCAGCCTATGATTCCATTTTTTCACAACCCTCTGTCATCAAGATGAAAAAAAGGTAATGACATTCGAGTCTCACCTCCAATAGGCCACAGTGTGGGGACCAAAGCCAAAGGTATACAAATATCTTAAAATTGGAGGCATTACCCTTTTTACACTATCCAAGATCAGGAGATAAGATGTATCATCCTCAAAACAACTGCATGAAATATATATAAAATAATACAATCCCAATCCAACATTGATTTTTAAATAAAAAATGCATGAAATACAATGAAAATTCCCAAAGTAAATACCAAAATAAAATCTAAGTATCAACACAAAAAATTTCCCTAATGTACATGCTAGTATGGTACGATATGGTCTGCACAATCTTCCTAGAAACCTGGAAATTGTTTTATATACATAAGGTGAGAATACAAGTATACTCAATAGGTAAATCCAATGCTCCCATGCACAAGTGGAGAAGATTACAAATCCCCCCCTGAGAAATCAATGTATAATCAAAATCACTAAACAAGGAGTAATATCTACCACAACCACACTAAGGAATTATAACCAAATAACGCAAGTCACGTAATGTAAAAAATAGTAAGCACGTTGATATTTGGGTACCCTGCATTGCTTCCCACTAGTTAACTACTCATCCTTAATGGACAACGTGTTGATGCTACCATGCTCTTCTAAAATCCCCACTGTCACAACCATCATGCACACACCTGGGCCATATACTACATACTGCCTACAAACACCAAGGACACAACCACATCACATTACGCCCACAAAATCATGTGCCACAAAACCACAAACTCAACCCAAAGACACCTAGTAAAGTACAAAATATCTCATCTTGAAGACACAGGAAAGCACACATCCCCCAAAAAAACTTTGGCTTCACAGCCACACCACAATATTCCTAAATATTCTATAGCTAAAAATTCCTAGAATAGGGATTAGAGAAGAGAAAATAACAAATCATTCATCCTCCCACCAAGATGTTCGAAAAGGAAAAACTATCCAAAATCAATGGGGGTGTTTGGCACATAGTTCTCAATACAAGATGGGTGCATTTAGAAATCACAAGGAAGTAGATGTATATATATATGTACCAAACACTGATCCCAACCTATGGGTTTTCAAAAAAACAATCCAATAGAAAACTACCTTTTTTCTACCTCTAAATGCACAACTAGAAAAACTACCATAAAACAAATTCATTCAACCAACTGTCACACTTTGTTAAACAAACTATATTTTCATTCCATCCTTACCCAGGAAACTACCAAACACAGTAGTTAAAACAACCAAATAGCATGTATTAACACGCCAGGATAAAGGACCAAGGTAAAATAATCTACTTCACACTCCCCTTTCAAGAAAACATGTCCAACCAATACCACCATCATTCTTTATGTTCATGTTGCCTCGTCATTCCTATCAATAAGAAAACCCCCAACACACCTCATCAGAACCAAACTTAGAAGACCTGTTACTTAACAACACCACACACAGTAACATAACCATATCATAACCCAAAACAGTTTCCCCACTATCCAACACTGCTCAGATGTAATCCCACTACATAACAAGACCATCCATTCCAAAATCAATCAATCTCTCCACCTGAGATACCATCAGACCACCTGTACCATCCCATACACATAGCCACACACTATTCCACAACATCACATGACCATAAAAAATAGATGGTTGAGATGAACCACACATGACACAAATCCACGTCAGACAGAAAGGTGTATTCATATTTAACATCCCTTGTTCATTAATTCCACTTTCATTATTCAGGGGTGAACGTAGAACTATTTTGATCCATAGGAATCCATATATCTAACTGGGTGTACATGGTAAGTATATTTCATAATTTTAACCATTAGGAAAGGGAAAAACAACAAATATTATTAATTAATATATGTGCGCAAATAGATTCCACCAACAACCATGAATTCCAAATGGCATACAACCCTTACAAAACAAAACATGGATCAAGGATAAAAAATAAAAAAATAATCATCGTGAACATCTTCTGAGACCGTTATTTATTTAATTGTTTAAAATGTATCCAACCATATTCATAAGCACACATTAGTATACCAACCCTACATGACACAAAATTTAAGGATAGAAGAAGGATTCCCAACCTCAAAGAACAGACGATCAATAAATCCACCATTCACATAAAAAAGGGGTGTGCGATTAGAATGAAAGTCACCAAGGCAATATAGATTCATAGATGGTGCCCATATGACCCTCCTCTAGGATGAAATATTCTAGTCACACAAATAGAAAACAGAAACACGTCGGGAAGAGAAGATCTCATCTTAGAAGATCCAGATCCTATATCAATGGATGGTAGAATGTTTCAAAGGCCATTAATATTGGATCATGGTCAAGATTACATGTCTTTACTAATTCAAAGTATTTGGAGTGTTATGATTTTAATGATAAAATTAATAGGCTTTGAAACACCATTATAAATTCTTAAAAAATATTAAAACTCAATTTACATTAAAAAATGTAAGAGGGGTGAAACTGGAAAAATTGGAAAAATTTGGAAATGACACACTGATGGGTGAGTCATTGACACGAGTCACAGACAGTGAGTCACCAAAACCAAACTCACTGACGGGAGTCACTAACATGATTCACATACATGTTTTATCAACATGACCCCCTGAGAACGAGTCAGTAATGAGACCCATCGATGCCACTCAATGATGCTCAATCTACGGATGCCCTGACCTACCGACACATCATCCTACTGATACCCAAACCTACCAATGCACTAACTTATCAATGGATAAACTAGAATTTTGGAAAACTCATGAAATAAGCTAACATTTCCTCCCAGAACACCCAAAACACTAGATTTTGAAAAATTAAGGGACTAGGGATGTCCAACCCATTACATTCACTTAGAATAATGAATGGAGTTCTTATTAAAATCAAGGAATTATAAAAATTCTTAAATACATGGTCAATATCTTTTTAACCCTCATGAAAGGATTGTGAGGATTATGTATGTTAATTCATAAATACAAAAATTATAATTTTTACATCAATGTGAATAAATACATAAACAAGTTGTTTTTTGTTTACAAAACGAAATTAAAAGATAATTTCTTAAGTAGAGAGAGAAATTTGAGCAGTAAATTCATTAGCATATCGAGTAAAAAACATGTTTTTAGAAAAGGATAAAATGAGAGGGAAAATATGTATCCCATTTATGAAACATAATTAGGTTGTATGGTTATGATATAAAGGGTAATAAAGTGGAGAAACCATAACATTTATAAGGAATATCGAAAGGGTTTCTTGAATTGAAGAGAAGGGAAGAATAATTTCCCTATTATGAAGAGCTACTCCTAAATATTGAGGAATCAAACCATGGGATCTATTAGACACCTTGGGTGACCCCTTTAGAGGAAAAAACATAATAAACCCATAAATTATGGAATTGGGGTGAATGTAAAATGAGAAATGGATGGGTATTACCAACAAATGTGGATGATTTTTTAATAATTTCCAAATACATTCTTTAAAAATCTAGGTTTTTGAAAATGTAAGTACATTGGTTTACCCAAGGGGTATACTATGTTTTTGATCACATGGGACACCTTTTATGACATTTTTAAACTCAATAATAGAACATATTTTTTTTTATTCTTATGGCATGGAAATTAATGTTCCACCAAAGTACTGTTTTTTATGTTAATATTTCCATTTGATACTCTTAGTGGTCATTTAAATGTTTGGAAATTGATTAAAATAATTAAAATACATGATATTAATAAAATAACATATTTTAAGTGATGGATTTAGGTTAATTGATTATTACATAATTTTTGAAAAAATTATTATGTAATTAAATTTATTGAAAACCCCAAAACATGTTTTTACTATTCCGTGAAAAATAAAGTATTTTAGAAAATTATCCAAAATTATCCAGAAACTAATTTTGAGTTGTTAATTTCAAGAAATTATTGTTAATTAATTATAATAATTATATAAAAATGATAATTTTAAATATTAAATATCCTTATATTTTAAAAAAATATGGGGTTGAATGGCATAGAAAAATTTATGACAATTAAAATTATATTACAAAAAAATCATTTAATTTTATCCTTCAAATTTAAATAAGACTGTTTTTATAGTACTATTTAATTAAAAGAAAATATATTCCATAATATCTATGTTTATTTAAAATAATTACATCTTTTATTAAAATTTAAATTTGTTTCTGGAATAAAATTATTAAATTACTCTCAATTAATCATATATTTTATTCATAAATTCTATTCTAAAAATGGACTTGATGAAATTGAAATTTTAAATATACAGTGTAATTACCCTTTATGAAACTATTTCCTAGAAAAATAACCCACAATAACTTTTTCATGTGTCCTAAGGGTAAGTTGTGTCATGGTAATAGATTCAAGGCATGCCTCAACTAACATCGACCAAGTAGTAATTTCCACAAACATGAACTTCACCCATAATTGATTTTGTTCTTACTTCACTTCATGAAGTTCAACTTTGGTTTGGTAAAGGGGGAATCCGAGTGACACTACCTCCCACTATTTTTCTAAAAAATAAGCTTCATACGACATTAATCTACTAGTTGAGGCCATCCCTTCATCTTTCTTCATTAACTATACTTTTATTGAAATAATTATAATGTTTAATTATAACCTTAAAATAATTACCAATGGGTATAGTGCCAAATTGTCATATTTTCTTATTGTTATATTGACCAATAATAATATTTGACCAATGGTTATAAGGATGTGAAATCCTGATAGTATCATATCCCTTTGTATAATATAAATTACAGCTCATTATTTCATTTAATATTCACCAACATTCCTTCCATGGTTATATAATTTCATTTTCTATGATTTTTATTGGTTTATTAATATTTTTTATTTATATAGTGTTTGGGTGATGATTATAATGGATCGGATTCATCCATATTTTCCTAGTTTTCTAACTTCTGTATTGATCTTGATTAAAGTGATATTTTTTGTATAATATAATATAACACACATTTTCATGGGAAAAAATATTATTTAAGAAGTACTTTTCATGTCAACATTCTCTTTTATGTTAACAATCCTAACCCTTAATGAGTAATTCTTACTGATATTGTTGTAATTTGGATAATGATTGGGGGTATTAAGACTAATAGTTATGGGTTTAAATATCCCATAAAATTTTCTAATATTATTATATGAGAGATTTCTATAATATCCATATAATATAATTTAAATATATCAATTTTGATCTACATGAACTTCAAAATTAATTTCTAATAATTTAAAAATATATATAATTCCAAGAGTTCCCCTCTCCACACATATAAAAGTGAATATATTCTATTCTCATCCTCACTCTTATTTAGCCTTCTATATTTTCAAATAATTACAATAATACCATCATTGATTAATTCATCATGTCCTATATCTTCAATTATTTCCCAAATACCATCATTTCATGGCTTAATGGGTATGATAAACATTAATTCTCAATGAATATTTATAACTATATAACAGGAATAATAAATTTTTCTTTACATATAAATCCTATAAAATTTTTTAATCCATTTTAAGTAGGGTTTTTAGTATCCTAAAAATACATAATTGGTAAAATGACAATTAAATTCCAATTATTCACTCTCTTTTCTATCAAATTGGAAGCACAAGTATCTCTTGTGAAAACATGTTGATAACTACCTCCACAAAGAGATACAATTCATTTTCAATCAAAATATTTCATAGATAATTATATTTATGAATTTAATAATCATTAATGAAATGTGATATGATACTTATTTTGTAATTTTTATTATTACTTACAATTTCTTCATTCCATCCATCAAAAAATGGAATCATTGTTTTGGCTTATGTATGACCCACTATCACCAAGAATGGTGTAATTCAATTTTATGTCTCTAAATTTTATTGAACAATATATATATAGACTATATATGAAATTAAACAATTTTTAACAATATCGAAATAATATAACTAGCATAAATATACAAGTATTGCAACTTCAAAACTAAAATACCCATGGAAAAGAAGAAATATGACACTTGGAATGGATTATTTTAATAATAAATTAATAAAAAAATGGGTGTAGAAATGATATTAGTGGATAATATATGATTATATAATTATGAAAAGGGTTATTTTATCAAATTATAATCGATATTAATTTATTATATAGGTGTTTAGATCCCTTTCAAATAATGTGGAACTTGAGGTAAGGTATTTTTGTCACAATCTCATTGTTTACTAGGATTATTTAGGATTAATATTTCAAAAATGAAATTTTATGATCTACCTCTAAATAATATATTAATTTTTTTACCATATGAAAATTCATATATAATACATGATTTCATTTCATTTTCTTATATTTAAGTAAACAAGATATTGAATGTATTTTTTAATGAAGAAAAATTATTTATCATTTTGGTTAAAATACTTTTTCTTCCATATCCATATTCTTTAAAACAAATTCAAAAATATTATTAATGTCAATATATGACTGTTTAAATTAATTTTTTTATATAATTGAAATAATAAAGTGGATTAAAATTAATCTTCTTATTTCTTTCCAAATGAGTTACTTTTGAATATTTTCTGAAAATTTCATATGAATTTTTGTTTTAATATACATTATATGAACTTAATTTATCCCTTAATGAACAAAAATTTTGTTATATAATATTTTTACACCTTCCAAGTTTATTTTCAATGAATGTTATTACCCTAATATGTTGCACTGTTTATATTTTTTAAATAAACGATCATAAATTTGAAATATTATTTTCCTTAAGAAATATTATCGAGATAAATTAAAATAATTTTAAAATAAGATGACATCATTTAATGCTACATTTATTTTATTGGAGAAATGATCTAATGAAACCATCAATTATTTTTCTTTGGTTGGTTTAATATTTTGATGATTTTATATTTTTTAAACTCGACTAGTTTCCTTTGGTAAGGTTACATCTAATTATTTATTAAAACCATTTTCATTCCACATGTTATACTATATGATGAACAGATATGTTTTTTATCCCACATATAAAAGGATTTCATTTTCTAATATATAATCCTATAATAATATATCCCTCTAATTAATTAGTAAAATATGTATATGACATGAGATATTATGGGGTGGAATTGGGGTGAATTTAGTTCAATAAGGGACTTTATCCACATTGCCAGTCTTGGTAGTGAACCTTGACAAAGGATGTGGTGGAATCAAGAGTGAACCTGGTCCACAATGATAGTCTTAATAGGGTTCCTTCACTAAGTAAATTATTTTCTATTGTTATTATAATGAAAAAAACTTATGTAGTATTCCAATGTTAGGCTCTCATTATTCGTGTTTATTTATTCCTTTATGATTCATACCCCCCTAAAATCCATGTGGTATGTCGTGACTCTTGATTAGGATCTATAAAATTCTATGTATTACTTTAAAATGTTATTCTCATGCTCCAATACCCAAATGATCATGTTATAATTAAATTATCATTGATATCTCCATTTTTTACACTTACTGAGCATCTAAGCTATCCCTTTCTTTTTTGTTTCCTTTCCATATTTTTGAAGAAGTGATTTAATTGGGGTATTTCAATAAGTGTAAAAACATAGAATAACCATATTATATATGATGTAGAATGATCCTAAATAATATTTTTATGTATCTAATTTCTAATTGCACTAACTATTTATGGTTCCTGTGTGGATTCTAATGTTATATATTGAATATTCATCTAAATTTGATATTAATTTCTTTTTTGAAAACTATGGGTATTTATATTTGGTATTAAATCAGGGTTTAGCCAAATTTATAAGGTTGGACTACATAGAATTGTTGATAATTATAGGGATAAATATAAATATATGATAACACCTAATTATTTTCCTATGATAGTGATTATGTGGTTTTCCAAGTAGGAGAACCCTATTTGGATACGACTTGTGGATATAGTTCAGGAATAGTTGCATCTAATGCTAATAACCCTGAAAATAGTGGTTCTTGTATATCTCATTCATTATTCAATTTCTTTTTGAATGTTCCCATATTGTTCCCCTATATTAACACTCTTATGATTAATGATTGTGTTAATTCACATTTTAATTCTAAACCATTATAATGTATTTGAATAGATGGTTATCTTGGATAACCTAGGTTAAATAGAAGGGTTCATATAATGAAATGAATATTTCCATATTATGAAAAAACATAATTGATTTTTCTTCATTATTTTTTTCTCGATGATTATTTTTTCTCACAAAATGTTTTTTTGGTTTTATTTAATGGATGGAACTATGAGGAATTGTTTTAAAAATGATTCTGAAAGAAAATGGAATTATTATCCTCATAAGAAACCATATGAAATAAGAAATAAAATGTGAAAAAATTTGATTTTTCTTTGTCATATATCTTATTATTTGATTAAAATCTCAAATTAGGTGAGTTTACTGACTCCCGTAATAATAAAAAATGAACCTTCATAAATACTATAAAGGAAAGATTATTTGGGTTCCATCATTGTTGAGAATGTGGGACAAATAATAGAAACAAATATCTTAAAGTAGTGGAATGAAGTTTTTTGCCTAAAAATTAATGTAATAGAGAAAAATTGAAATTGAAATGGATTTATTTTATGTTGGGAACATGGGAATCATCATAGTTAATTTCTTTTTAGAGAGTTAACTCCATGACCAAGGAATTGATTATGTTATGCTGATTGTTAAAAAGGAATGATTAATTAGTTTATGTATTCGTATTAAACAAATAATTTATATATGTGTTTTATCAATGATATTATGGTTAAAAGGTTCATAAAAAACATAAGGAATGTTTTGTATTAGTATTACATTATGTATTTTCAAGAATAATGGTGAATGGTGTTGATAACATAGAAAATGGATTTACTTTTATAGGGATATCATCAGGGAAAATGATATAGGGACAAATAACCAATTACATATTCTTGATGTTGAGTTAATAATGTTTTTTTTGGATAAAGATATTATTTAAATTGATCAAGTAAATAGGACAGTGTTGGTATCGTATAAATTGGTTAGTGGATTGATGATAAATTGATTTAGGATGTCTTTGTTAAAGTTTATTATAATTTTTTATGGGATATTTTCAATAGACTATGATTTTATTTTGTGGAATGAGGATATTATCGATATTTTGAATCATAATTCTTATGAGAAATAGTGTGAACCATGTACTAAAACCCATTGTCCTAAAAATTTATTAAAAAAGGATGGTACACATGCAATGGAGAAAAAGAGAACATAGGAGCAACATGGAACATAAAATGACATAATAAAACAATGTTTCAAAAAAACAATCACTGCACTTCATAACTAACACCCCTCAATCGAGATCCACCTCAAGTTGGGTTCCTACCTCTCTTCCACTACTTAGGGTTCTTCCATGATTCGTCATGATCACTCATTCCTGATGAAACTACCTCATCATGAGATTTATTTCCCTCGGTGTTATCTTGAATCATGACATCATCTTGATTTGATCTATCATATGAAATTTTCATGATAGGCTTAACCCTTGAGTATTGTCCTCCAAAATATCCCTAGATTTTTCTAAATTCCTCACAGAAATAATCCTTGTTATTAAATATTTTAAGAATGTCATCCAAACTAAGCGATTATTCTCTTACCATTAGCTAACTCAAGGGAGACGTACCTCCCGACAGTTTCCTTTCCACATGTTGAGCATCTTGGGAATATTTTCCAATATCATTATTTGGGACAATCATTTTCGTTCCTTTAATTAATGAGTCATTAAATGATGTTTCTTAGGTGTGACTTACCTCAGTGGAAGATACCTTAGGCAATGGATCCATCTCAGAAACATTATGATCATGATTTATATCTGATTGTGCTTACTCGTTCTGAATCTTCCCTTTGTTATAGGTGGAAGATGACTATTTTTATAAGGCCTTTGGGTTTTATTCATATTGAGTCATGTCATTAGATACATTTATAATAGAGGCATGCATGAGCAACTCCTTTCCCACACCCTAATGTTTTTTAGGGGCATGATGTGAGGAATTACCCAACTTTTTATACTAGATTTTCCTAACATTCCTATAATTAAATACCTCTTTCCCCACCAACATACAGAAAATGAAAAAAGATAGTATGGAATAATATTCAAATTCATCCTCTATGATCTCACCATTGGCCATCAATTTTAAACCATTAAGAAAGATGTTTAGTGTATCCACATCCACTAAGACCCTAGAGAAATAAAAAAAATTCCTTCCAAAGTGTTTTCATCAATCTCCACAGGTGAACCAATGAAAGAGACTAAATAATTCAAATTTAATATATGCCAATGCACCTAATTAAGGATACAGATTCACACCCAAATGATTTCATTTGAATTATACTATGAGTAGGGTTTTAAATTAAACTCCCATATAGAAATTTGAAAAACACCTATATTTAATTAGATGATACCAGCACACCAAGAATTTATTCTTTCACTAGAAGATGAAAAATAATGATTGAAATATCCCCTTCTAGTGGGAAAAATACATTATTTTGGAATGCCCCAGATCCATGAAATCATGCAATTCAAATCCTTTGTGTTCACTAGAAAATCCCCCTTAGACATAATTAAACACCCAATGAGATAGAACATACAATAGTCCATTATCTATTTTATTTCAACAAGATCAACAATTATAGTGATTTTCCCGAAATCAGATCTTCAATTCCTAGTTTAACGAGACAAATGATTTAAAACATCAGATTATGTACCTTTTGGTAGTCCATCAACAAATTATATTCCTTTTCATATAGGAACATATTTTTCTGGATTCAAATAATGCATAGCAGGAGGTGAGACCATCGAAATAACTGGATCTACATCACTACAAAGATCACTAGCCCCACCATCCTGAGCTGCATCATGGTTGTAAGCACTAACTCCACCAACTAGAATGACATCATAGTTTTTTGTGAATCCATCGTCACTTAGACCATGATCTAGTAATAGACCGACACAGATGGATGTTGTTCCCATCCTAGTTGCAGGCCAGAATCATGGATCCACCTCAGGAAACCCTCCTTTAGGATACTGACATGTTTTAATGGGATAAATGTATTCACATATTTGGTACGTGATGTTATGAGACAATTCCTTTTTTATGGGGATTGAGGATAAATTTTATATGGAGACCAAAATATGTTACAAAATATTTCACCGTTTTTTAATTGAATTTGTTGAGAAATATTTTGGAATATTCATAAGGTTAACTATTTATAAAATGAATAGTGAAAACACTACGTTATTGTATAAATCCTACTTTTTATTTAAATAATTATATGTTTTATTTAAATTTATTTTAGTTAAAAATAGATACATAGTACCTTTATAATTTTAATGTAATTCATTGGAGTCATTTTATAATAAAATTAGAGTTATAAAATATTAGTGGTCATTTTAATGTCTTTAACCCACCATCTAGGAACATTTTCAAATTTTTATAAAACATAATTTCATCGTTCCCGTGAATTGAATTTCAAAAATTTTAGAGAAAAAGTTGACATCACGAGTAAAATTTGGTTCAATAGGATGAAAATAATTTTTGGTGAATATAAACTTGTAAATTTTATTTACCCCATTTAAAAGAAAATAGTTTAATTAAATGTAAAAATGTTGGTAGAGTTACCCTAACACATGTCCTAATTCTATTGGATAAGTGTATTTCAACCAAAATCAACCTTATTAAAAAAAATATGATCTTATTTTATCCACTTTTATCAGATTAGGACATTTATTTTTTTTAAGAAGTGTTAGAAGTGTTAAATTCCAATTTTCATAAATAAAACATTTTTAATATAGTGTAATACATAAGAAGAATTCGACTATATTTATTAATTAGAAAGCTAAAAAAATTTCCTACATAATGGTATATTATTTATAATTTTTATACATTAAATATTTATATGTAGTTATGACACGATGATGATGCAGTAATTACCTTATTATAGAAAGACTAAAATAATTGATATATTAAATATTAATATAAATGTAAATTGAGACTTTTTATGTATTCCAAGAATTTTCTAGGATAATGGGACTTTTAGGGATGATTAAATAATTTTTTTTCAAAGTGATAAAGTTTTTATGACTTTCAAAAAAAGAAAATACTAAATAGCGTCAAAATTGACATAAATTAGTTTTTAAAACCAATAATATTTTATTAATTGATATAATATTCTTAAAAATCTAGTCATCAGAGAGAGGATATAGAAAATTTTAGTTATATCAATAATGAACCACTTGGTTTTCACATCTCTTTTTATATTAACTTTATTAACCATTTATTATAATAATACAAGAATACATGGTAAAAGTTAAACTATTTAACTAAGAGTTAAATCAAAAAGAAAAGGATTATATGGGGACCTAAACCTATATAAATCCTATTGGTAGAGAGTTTATAGATCCAGACCCACCTTATCCTCTAAATAATTCCTTTTTGAGCCATTGTAAATCTAATTTTATTGGATAATATAATAATATTTCAAACTTTTCCAAAAGTGACGCTCACCTCTCTTATAAAGGAGTACTTCCCCTTATCTCAAAATCACACCTCCAAAGCCATTCGGCTGGGCCAACCCCTGATAAAATATCCTCAAAACTACTCTCACTTCAAATTAGAGTAATTACTTAAATCAGAATCCAACCTAAGGATCCCTTTTGATCAAATCAAAATAAATCACCCGAAGAAGTGGTAATTATTTCATCACCTCATTTAATGTTCTTTTCTTCTTCCACATCCACTTTCTTTGTTATTTCCATGCAAGAATAATAACTCCAATACCTTCAACATACTATGATGTTATTATAAATATGGTACAACCATATTTATTATTCAATTCATCCTATGAATGACAAATCCACCATACGTGCGTACGTACGACTTACAGTATCCACAACATGGTATAGTTTTTTATTCAACACTTCATTATTTGGATGGGTATAATAATTTGTATAATTTAAGTAAATAATAAATATAACATGTTCATGATTTTGTAAGTACGATATAAAATTCAATTATATACGATTTCACCATCAATATAATGATATTGTCGTTCATGCTTACGTACGGATTACTGTCTCCACGAACACGATGAGATTCATTCCCCATCGTAACCATTCAAGAATAAATTTCATTTTAGGATTTAAAAATTATTTGTAAGAACATAATATAATTCTGAATATGAATCAAATAAATATTATCTATAAAAATCATGACATACTTAACAAAATATATAGTGGAAAAGGAACCAGTTAACTCCCAAAACAATGATACTACTAAAATATTATTAACAAAGAAATATTATAAGAACATATATGATATCATATTTATGTATTTGGTTCTTTCATAATTTAGTAAAAATTATTTAACTATTATATATGAGGTTAACATACCCTCGACTAAGGAAAAGTACAAGATAAGGGTTAATTTTACAATCTCATTATTATCTGAGGTTGTTTATCAGTATGTGTCTACCATGAACTCTTTATCATCCATATCTGGGTCTCTTAAAAATGTTTTTTGAAACATTTTTACTATTTCCTCGAATATGGGTTAAAGTAATTAACACCCTTGTTTTAATTTTTATAATTTTTTTTGAATGCAATCTTTCTATCATTTTCCAAAAAGGTACTTTATGACCTTTTCAACAAATTAAGGTAATAATATTTTTTTAACTTATACGGCGAGTGTGGTTATTTTCTACCTTTATAACACTATAAAAGCTTCCCATACAATATTACAAAAATATTTTCAAATTCAATGTTTTCTTATATAAATATGCGAATTTTAAATGATTTTATAATAGAAAGGGATATTTCTCTCAAATAGTTTTTATTTCATCTATGTCAGCATCATTTCATGGATTTTACACTTGTTTGAAGTTGATTTATCATGAAACAATCTTCCATATTGTATTAATGGTTTTGGGAGACATTTGACTGTGGATGTGTTATTTTTTTATAATTAATAGTTTATCGTTAAAGTATTAACATTTCATATATTAGTTTTAATAAAAATGTTTCTGTTATGTTTCAATATTTTCATATGAGGATTTTATTAGACTTATTAAGTGATGAGTGGAGCCCGACAAAGATCCTCGATGCATCGGTGGGTCTCATGAGACAAATTACTATCTTGGCATAAGTCCTTGACAAAATCGTAGTTGTATTATTAGAAGGAGGCCTTGACTATGTGGTGAAGATGTCTGTCATTATGTATTCAATCATTATGAAATTAGGTATTGATATTACATGTGATTATTCAACATGTATAATATAAATTTAAATAAGTAAATGGAATAGTTGGATTTATCTTTTCCATATTATGAGGATGATTATGATTAAGAGTCTTTACTTTTAGTCTAATAAATTTCCTTATATTTTTATGCTTATTTTGGAAAGTTTTTACTATAATATTATCCTTACAGAGCATCTGAGCTCACCCTTTATTATGTTTTATTATTCCCAATATGTGAAGATGTATATTTTGATTGACTTACAGGGATATTCTATGGGATATGAGTGTGTTATATGGAGACAGAATGTTGTTTTTTCACTTCCTAATTTCATGTAAAAATTATGTATGTATCCAGTACTTATAAGGATACTAAACTAATCAGTCTTTCAAGATGTGATCCCTTGTGATCATGCCAATATAATAAAATAATGTACCAACTCTAGGTAACAGGGTCATGGGTGTTACAACCAAGTTTGAAAATAATTGTAAAATGTTATTAGTTAAATATGGTCATCATAACATAACCGTTAAATTAGTGGAGTGAATATGAATAACAACTTCTTGAAGAAAAATATTCTTAAGATTTTTTATAAATAAACTATAATTATAGATAACTATTAATTTTCAGTAAATTCTTTATATAAATTAAAAATACATTTTCCTAAATAAATATTTATATTGATTATTTTGAGGAAATAATATCATTCTTTTGTACCACATTTATAAAATTATATTTAAACATTTCACATCATTTATTAAATGTGAATTTGAAAAATTATTTTATAGTTATTTTTTTATAATTTTATAAAACTATTTATGACTCGATGAATATAGAAAATTTAATATTTTCAATTGATATTTTATTTTTGATTTAAAGAATTAATGTTTTTTCATTTTCTAAATCGAACAATTAGTTCATTTATGTTATTAATAATCTAATTAAGGTAACTAGGAATAACATTATGTTGTGATTTTTTGTAAAACCATATATTATTCAGAAAACAATATTTCTTTAAAAATTATTCTCATCATGTTTTATAGGTTTAATTTAGAATTATGCTCATCCAAATCAATGAATTTTATTTATTAAAATGGTTTTCATGTTTGGAATTGGAAATTAAAATTTTCAAACAGAGGAAACTTTTTTTTATTATTCATAATGAATACTGTAAATAATTTTCACATAAGTAATGGTAAAAAATGGTCAATATTTTTGGATAAGGCTTCAAAATATCATTAACACATTACTTAATACGTTTAGATGTATTGTGTTCATCCATGTCAAAAAAATATGAAAACACGGTTCCATTTTAATTTGATTATAACTATTGTATTATTTTTAGAGAATAAAAAAGAAAAATGAGACACTATTAACATTAATATATATAGACATGAATACATATTGATAAAATGTGGATATGTTTGGTAATAAAAGTATATTTTAAATTTTAATTAATTTATTTATATTACAAAATTGTTTAATATTTACTATTTGAATAATGACCTTAAATTATTATGCAATGTCAAAAAAAATATTCAATTATTGGGAAAATAAATAAATAATTTTACATATATTAAAATTAATACAATTTTGGTGAATTATAGTGCTCAATGAAATTTATATATATATAACATATTAGGGACCTATGAAATATTTCTATTATTATTAATTTACTCTATTTATACATTTAAAGTCCAAGTAAAATAACAGGTCCAAAATGGAATTAATGATATTTCAAAAAAATGAAGCTTTATTAAATGATTTAAAATTAACTAAAAACATAAATATCCATGTTAATAGTATATTGTTTAACATATCAAAAGATAAGGGTTAAAACATCACATTAACATATCTAAATATTCTCAGATTAGATGATTTCATGTTATCCATATATTATCTATGCTATTTATCAATTTAAATCCATATGAAACTAAAAATTAATTTATATTAATTTAATACATGATGTAATTCCAAGAGTGTCTCTTTGCCCACTTATAAAAGGGGACCTCTTCTACAATCTTCCTAATAATTTTTTAGCCTTCTATCTTTTCCAATACATTCCATAATAAAATTATATATTCCATCCCCATGTCGTAGTGGTTTTAGTCATTCTATATTACAATCATTTCATGAAATAATGTTTATTCTACACGAGGATTCTTGACATAGTGGAAAAGATATTAATCGAGAACATAAAATTTTATTTATTCTTTTAAATGCTATAAAATTGATAGAGACATCTAAAAAAAATTATTTATCTAAAATATACTAATTTTTTTATTTTGGTGATGGAAAACCCATCATTCAATATATTTTCCATAATATAGGTAGTGAATGTGTCACCTATGTGTACATGTGGACTACCACCATAGCGTAGAGATACGTTTAATTTTCCATCACAATCGCTCATGGATGAATATTATGGTGAAATAAATTTTTATAATTGATTTATATGACAAAAAAACAGTTTTTTAAATTTGATCTATTATTTAAATTTATTTGGATCCAATCGTTAAAAAATGGAATCATAATTCATGTACACATACGACCTACAGTCACGATGAACGTTGTAATTCATTTCTCTATCTCTACATTTTATAGATTAATATATTTTTATATATTTTTAATGAATATATATATGATATTTTTATCTGTGTTAATATTATTGATAATATGTATCTATGATCAATGTATATGGACTAGGACATTAAAAATGAATCCTCTCAAAAAAGAAAATAGATAACACTATAAAAAATGATTTCAATAAAGATTTATTAATAAATTTGTGTAAATATGATATAAGTTGATCATGTATAATATTGTAATATTGTAAAAGATTATGTTATAAAAATATTATAATTTTAAATTTATTGTACCTGAGGTTACAGCTCTTTTGAGTCATGTGGAACTTGAGGTCTATTATATATGTTGTGATCTCATTGTTTACCTAGATTGTTTATGATTATATTTTAGATGATGAAATTTTTTGATCATCATCTCAATGATCTAATAAATTTTATGACCTTATAGTTTTATGAATATTGATTTTCCTTTCTTTTTCCATGATTTATTTACTCAATAGTGAAAAATAATAATTTAAGTAAATGTGATGTTATTTCACTTTTATTTACGAAATAGTTTTTCTTCTACATCAATATTTTTTAAATTAATTTCAATGATATTATTAGTATAATTAAATTATTTTTTATGAATTATTTAATCATTATAATAAATCTTCCTAAGGATTTTTCATTTAAATTTAAAACATAGTACATTTTATTTCAAATGGAAAATGTGAAAGGAATTATTATTTTAAAATACACAATATGAATATAATTTCTCTCTATTATGAACCACAAGATGTTTCAATGATTCCTATAAAATAATAAATGGTAAATTCCAAGGAATATTATATCCATAATATTTCGGAGAAATCTTATATTTTACATATGTTATTTCAAAATGTAAAGGTTATTTTCCTTTAGATATATTACAATGAACTTTTAAGGTGTTTTCATATATGATGACATATTTGTTTATTACATATAGTTTACTGGGGATATGATCCAATAATAAAATATTTATTCCTTCTATAAAATGATTAACAATATTGTTATGAGATATTTTTGAACCCCATATATTTTCCATTCGAAGTTTAATAATAAATTTTCTAAAATATGTTTCCTTTATAGAATTATTATATATAATCAATTATTAATGACACATATATATGGATATAATTAAATGATTTATTTTCTTGGAATTATATATCCATTAAATATATTGGGTAATTTTAGACATCTCACGATATATTAAGTACAATAATTTGGATTCAACACAACTCCTTAAGGGACTATATCCACAATGAGAGTCTTGCAAGTTATCCATGAAAAGGTGTATGATGGAATAGAGAGTGATCACAATACACTATGATAGTCTTGGAATTTATCATAGGATAAGGAAATGATTTTTTATTCAAATATATATATTTTTTAACAATATATTTCTTATATAGATGTTATGCTCCCATGGATCATGTTCATTGATCTTTTTAGGATTAATGTCTAATGAATTGTCATGGGTTTTTCCATGACTATTAATTATAATCCATGATATTCTAGGTATGTTTTATAAAAAAAATTATAATATTCAAATTTCATTAATCTCATGCTATTATTAAATGATAATTGATATCTCTAATTTTTCCCATACTAGTTTTTTTGAGATCACCCATTACTATATTTCATTTCAAAGGGTTTTGAGGAAAGGTATAATGTGTGGTCTATCAAGAAGGTTCCAGAGTGAGAATAAGTTTATAATATTTGATGTAGAATATAACCAAGTAGGATTATTGAATATCTATTCTCTAATGGAATAAAAAATCGGTTCCTTCAAGGATTGTAATTTTATAATTGAATATTCATTTCAAATGATTTAATATTTATTTATGGAAAGTATGTGTCACTATAGAAAACCCTTAACGTTAATATTTTCATTTATTAAAGGTATTTAATGACCGCTATAAAAAATATTAATATCATAATAAACTATTCAAAAAAATTATTCATACACATTAATATTTATACTATTTATTTAAAGGAATTTATTACACATATATTAGTTAGTTATTGACTATATTAATCACCTGATGCTAGTAATTTTAATTTTGTCATATGAATGATTTTTTTAATTCATAAATAAAAATTCATTGATATAATTTCTGACATAGAAAGATTTTTCAAGGTAGTTGAATCATTATTATTCAATGAATTTGGATGTACTATATTCTGTTGATGGAAGGCAAGGGTATGGTTTATCATAATCGAATCCATGATAAACATTTTTTAGGAAATTTATGATAACAACGTGTCACATAGTAATGACTATTATTTTCTTCATCCTTCAGAAAAAATATTACCAATATCAATTAGTTATTAATATATTTTATTAAAAATATTTTTATGATGATACATTTTTTTGATGAAATTGATGATGTTGGTATAATATTTTCCTAAAGGTGGTCTAATCGACCCATTCAAAAACATATTATACAAATGAATGATTAAGAGATTAGAATCATATAATATAATTATAATTTTAAGAGAATAATAATGATTTTAATATAACATAAATTCATAGGATAATGAGAATTATAAATATCAGAGATTAGATTGTCATTAAAAATGATAGTGCAGAGTTGGATACGTACTTTGATGAATTCTCACCATCTCAAAATACATTCTATTAGAAAAAGTATTAAAAGTTACTTATTAGCATAAGAGGATACTAAATTTTTATGAATAATTTTGGGGGACATAATATGTTTTTTAATAGATAATATAAGAAAAATATCTGTTTGGTAGGGGTAGTGGAGTGGTCCTCTTAATGGTGAGTTTTCAAAAGCATTTCCATAAATAAAATTTCTATAATTTATAAGTATGTAATTTTATTTGGAATGTGTATTTTAAGAGGAAAATTAATTGATAAAGGATTAAGATAGATCTACAATTGACTCATAAAATCATTTATAGATAATATTTCTAGATATTTCAGGTTTTTACCCAATAGTTAAGAATATTTACAACATTTTGCAAGTAATGTGGAATCTGAATTTTTATATTTGTAACTTATTCATAAGAAAATATGTAAATTTTAACATGATAATTAATTTAGAAATAATTATTCCAAATATAATCAATATTTTATTTTATTCAATTTATAAATTTGAGATATTTTTATGTAAATATAATAACACATAATATTGAAAAATGATTTTTTTATGAAAATGATTTTTTATTACTAAAATTAATTTTTCTTATCAATTTACACATAATAAAATATATATGATTGTTAATTAATTTGATTTAAAATATTTTTAGAAATATTTTAATTAAATATTTTATGTACTAAATAATTAAAATTTTAAGATAAAAAGTTTTTACAAACCGATTTTTTTCAAAACATAGGTTATTCTAACATTGAATGATTTTATTTTCATTTGTTACTTATTATTAAAAAATGCTTGTATTTTTTATTATATATATATATGATATTTTTCATTAAATTTCATACTCCAAATTTATGAAATTATTCTTTTATATAAAAAAATCAATATATAAAAAAACCCATATTTTTTTATTAAACATTTTATAGATATTATTAGTTTAATTAGTTTTCTTCACAGCTCAATAATTTTTTATTTGATATTATTAAGTCATTTATATAAAAATTCATTGAATTATATCAATTAGTTATGTCATTATTATTCATTAAAAGTAATAAATAAGATAGAAATATTAAATCAATAAAATAGTATCATTAGATGAAATGGTATATTCATAAAGTGTCTTAGTGTTATTTAAATCAATTCCCAAATAATTTATTTGTATTCAAAATAATTCACTTTTATTTAAAATTTATTTTCCAACATCTAAAAGAAATTTATTTGTGTTAACTTCATACCAGTAGTTCAAAACTAATATGTTGTTTTCTAGTATTATAAAAAAAAGATTATATATCCTTTAATAATTTTTATATAACCACTATATTACCACTATTGCATCCCATAAATTAATACCATTCTATCATTAGAAATTAAACAACCCATTTCATGATGTTTTTTCTAATAATAAGTTTTGTTCCACATAGAGTGATTCTCAAGGGTTAAGACAATGAAATGTAGTTTATTACTTTAATGAAATTATTATTTTCTATTTAGCATCCAATTTAATCTGATGCACTTTTGAGGGATGTAACCCTTGATTATAGGTAATAAAGTTTTCATGTAGTTTTTATGTTAATTTTTTTATTTATGAATAAAATATTGTTAGTTTGATTCATATTTTGTATGAACTACATTAACTAATGTTGAAATATTATAATAGAATCCAAAATCATTTTTAAGAGTTCAATAAATGTATTTTAATGAAAGAACATGTTTCTTAGTTGTAATAAACTGAAAAGTCCCTGGGTTTGGCTGATGTGTCACATTCCTTTATGTCCATCTCTCTATATGTTATAGGTTGCTAACTTGAAGAGAGGGTCTAGAAAGTATGGTGGAGAGACTATACAATAAGTAACCGTAACCATGCATTAGAATCACATCAGAGTATAAATATTCAAACCAAAACCAGTTATAAAAAACATATATTAAATAAAAATTATTTAAAAAAATAGAATCCATCCTATAAAATATTATCCTAAATTCCCCTAAAGATGTAGGTCAACATATTTATGATATTAAAAGGAAATAAACATAAATAGTGAAGAAACAATTCAGCGTCAATGAGGATATTTTATTCCATCCCCCATGATGTACCCACTTAAATACCCTACAATAGAACCATGCTTATAGTTGGATCCCTGACCATGAAATCTTCATGCATATCTAGATTTTCATTCCGAGAATGATTATAATCCTAGTAGGAGACCACAAATACATCTATAACATAAATTGAACGTAAATAGAAATTTTCCTATAATAATATAATGAAAATGTACAAACAAAAAACCAATCATATGTCGAGTGAATATGTGTTAGCCAAGACACTATGATCCCTAAATATATGTTATTTTTCTCTATTATTGAATAGATATATCATATCGCATAAAATATTGAATGATGATATAATTCTAAAATATGTATCAAATCAATGACCGTAGACAGGACAATACCAATCTAGCCACATGGTCATTTCACCCATATATAAACATTGAGTTATGATATAATAAAATTATGCCCCTACCTCTATTAGGTCAGGCCAAAAGACCATAAAACACAATAATATATTCTGATTTAGGACATAAGTCCATCATACAACACTATTTTTCATGGGTCAGGACATAAGGCTATCATACCCCATACATTATCTTTGTTTACGCCAAAAGGCCAATATACCCTTTACCTATCTATATGTCCCATTATCATCATCAATAACTCATCTTACCTACACATAACCCCCCTCTTAGGTTTAACTATGACCTGATGATCCCACCTATAATGTTCTTCTTAGATATAGACCACTAGAGTCCTTGCATTCGAAAAACAACATTGAATATCATAAAATGAATAATCATATCAATCAATGCATAGGTATCATGGTCCCCACCTCCACATCATATATGAAATCCTCATAGAACATAAATAATATGTCTCGTAGGCCACACCAAATATTCACAATATAAGAAAAATCCCCATATAATATAATTTATATCTATCAAGGGCCACATATACAAACCATATGAAAAATCACATGTATACCACATCATATTTTTGTTCCCATGAATACACACACACATTCCAATCAGTCCAATCAAATTTATATAATGTCCATACATATTAATGACATAATACAACATTTGAGACAATGTAAAAGGACAATATCAATCATCGAACCACATATGTGCTATAAAGATCCCTAGAATCGGTCCCAATTCATCATAAAATGGATTATTGAATCATGATTCAAGTCTGAGAATTTGGAATGACTTAGTGGTAGACCAACATATCCAATGAGATTTGCATCCAATTATAGAAATATATATATTAAAGGGAGGGTTTAGAAATATCTATTTGAAACATATATCAATCAATCATCACAGAATACTCGATTATATGACAATATAATATATAGATCTGGACAACATAGCTTAGATCATTAGTTCATTTTAATATAAGGATATATGATTTAGATGAATCCTGAATAGTGGTGGAGGAATGGAATCATAACTAGATTTCACATAGTCCAAATCCAATATATTAATCTAAATATGAGTTCAAATAGTTATAAATCATTTTCAATGGTCACTAAATTCAATTAAATCCATATACCTATATGGAGGAGGAATAATGAAATGTTTCATTTATTTTTTGGTTTAAAATTTATATATTTAGATTAATTAAATTTCCACACATGGGTTTGTATCGTAGTTTACCAAATGTGGAACCAACCATGTGAATCTCAATTCCAAATTATTGTACACAAGTATTTTGTTAAATTATTCACTGACTTTTTTCCAATGTCATGGGGTTCCACAAAAACTTTTGCATGGTTAGCTCTAACCATGCTCCAACCATGCATCATCCACCCAAAACCTTTTAGAAGTTACCCATAAATTCAAAATATCAAATAATATGTTAGAAATACTTAATGAATTTCCATTGGGTTCATACATTATATTCCCACATCTAATACAATCCAAAAATCCAAACCAGTATCTCCAGAAATTATTAATCTGGTTACCACTCAACATCCTTGTTATAAATCAAATGTGTGGGATCTATCTCATACATAAATTACTGAGGCACACGAAAAAGTTTGGCCATACCTTTAGAACATGGTGAAATATCAAAATATTTTGCCTCTATTTCAATAATATTGGTGATATCAAATGAACCAAAAAACCATAGTGCCCATTTAATTAATTTTGTAACATTTGATGTACAATCTGAGGTGAACCCCATAAGAAAAACTGGATTCCCACGGTGAACATGAATTATTTTCATATGTGGTTGGAATATTATTATTTCTTATTGTTAGTGGTAAAAAAATCAATTGAATTAAATGTAACCAATAAGAGGACTCATCCATCATACTCACCCTATTAATAGCCAAATCACCTACCTCATGCTAACACAGTCTTGAACAACATGACTAGCTATAAATATCCTCAAACAGTTCAATTTGAATTAAATACATATTACAATTATTATTTATAAACTCTTCCTTGTCAAGGTGATCAGCAAATTATTAAATAAAATATAGTATGAATTCCATATTTATATCCTAAAAAATATAGATTATCCTCTCTATCATACAATAGGTGGGTTGATAATATTCGATACTCAACATCAACTAAGTCACCACTACCTATCTGAAATCCTTTCCAAAATATTATTCTGAAACTACGTTAATAATAAAATACTATTCTTATAAGTAATGAATACATCCGTACTATATCATTAAAATATAATTTTTCAAACTCACATACACAAGGATACTCTTAGATTAGAAATAAAATTATGACCTTCATCATCCAATAAACCATAACCCACAGTGAATCCCAACTACTTCGAACCTGGGAATCCTATAACAAAGTCCAGTGTCACATCATCCAAATTTTTCATTATAATGGGAATGAGATGAAGAAAATTTATTGTTGTTTTATTATCAGACTTAATCCCTTTAATAGAATGAAGTAAAGATAAAAAATAGATTCCCTCTTTATCATAGAATTGGTTCACTCCACACTAACCGTTTAGACATCACCAGGCACTCAGAATCTAAATTTTAGATGGATTTGACCAAGTAGATCAAGGGAAAGATGATAACTATGGGTGAATATGTCATCTCCAATTTATCCATATATTCATACATGAACCATTAATCTAATAGGAAAATCATCCTCTATTACTCCTCTAAAGACTTTTCCCCAAGATCTATTGTCTTCATACTAAGTGTATGTGTGATAACAAAAAAAATTCTATGAGAATAAGTCTTTTCAAAATCAATATTATATATACACTCAGAAAAAACCTCTTCCATAGATTTAATTCCAAATAAGTGATGATTTACATAGGCTCTTGTAGTTAATATATTTGATAAATAACTCACTTGAATGATAATGTCACCAACATTTCAATAAATGAAGAACCATAGCTAACTCAAGATCATGAGTAAGGAAGTTTTTTCTCATGATACCATAATTTATGAGACCCATAATAAACTAAAAATTTTACATCCAAAAAAATATATCATATCAAAAAACAGTTGCATAATGGTAAACCATGTATTCATTCCCAGGTATGGGAGAGGTCTAAATAAGTGTTGATGTCAATCTCCTTTTTACCTCTTTGAATGAAACATCTTACTCATATGTCAACTCAATATTTACCCCCTTAAAGTTAACACGAGTAATATGTGGTTTAAAATGGGACAATTACATAATTAACCATCTATTTGACATGAAAAAAAAATATGAAACTCTTAATCTCAAACATGTTCCAAGGGAATTCCCTAGATATCACTAACTATACCTTATCCAGATCAACTATGATTCCATCCAAAGATATTAAATTCCCAAATAAGATCACTTATGGGATCTAAAATTGACAAAATGAAATAACTATATTAAGAAGATGCGCTCACGATGTACTCAACATTATCTCAATGAGTCTTTAATTCACATCATGGGTCAGTGATTATATCATGATATCATTAATAAATAAAATAATGAATGATTCATAATATGAAGGATATATAATGATAATGAGATCTATAAATACCATTGGAAAATTCATCATTATAAAAGGAATTAATATAAACCCATATTTTCTATACATTTTCCAAAACATTGTATTAGGTATATCAACATATCCAAATTGATGTTGGTTGTATCAAGGTCACATGTTTGTCTTGTAGAACCATTAATATCCCCTCAACTGATCAATAAATCATTAATCCTCAGAAATGGGAATATATTCTTCAATTTTACTAGATTTAACTTTGTAAGTTTTACACAAATGTGAAGGATTCTATCCACCATACTAGAGAATAAAACCAGAGAACCCTAAAGGTAAGTTCTCTGTCTAATAATGGAATTCACCTTTAGATCCTATAGCTGTGCCTTGAGTTCCACAAACTCAATAAGAGTAATATGATTTAGAGATATTGAGATTATATTTTTATCACAAACTTAATCCCTATATTAGGATAATTTTTAGAGAAATAATCTAGAATTATATCTTAGTAATGGTACACCTTGTAAGTAGATGTGGTTACAGAGACTACCTAATCTTTTGAAAATTCCATGATTTAAAACTATGGCATAATAGTACAAAAATGAATCATCCTTGGAATTATTCGACATGATCCAATATCCCATTCTCTAAAAAATTAAAACTTCACCACCCCTTTATGAATTATAAATGATTATCATATCTTTTAGTTATCAATGTTCACTTGATAACAACTCAATAAGTCAATTATAAAAATAACATCAAATATAGTCCACAAAATGATTATAAATTACCATAAATTTTCAATAAAAAACAAAATAAACACATGAAATCTATGGATATTTTCTATATTCTTCTCTATTAGTGTGTGAAGATAGAGAAACTCCCAGTATAACATAGAAAATATGTCTAACCTAGTAATGATATGAGAAGATATAAAAGGATGGGATTATATATTATCAAAAAAAATTGTTGAAATTGTACAGTAAATAAAAAATGTACCTATAAATTTTGATGGTCCATCTTCACTATTAGCTGGAACCTTGTCTATGATATGAACTATTATTGTGTTGATCCCATGACTATGTCCCCCAACCCCTGATTTGGTAGATTCACTAACCTCTAGTGAGTTTAATCATGCTTCCAAGATCCCATGTTAGTCCCTTGGATTGAAGATCATGTTTTATAGACACATATATGTAAACCCAACCAATGTGCCCTAAAAAATCTCTTAAGATGAAAAATATTTTCACATTGGAGAATATTGTTCTATGATGCAAGGAAATTCTTTTGAGAGTGTATGGTTTATACTAAATTGAATTAAATGTTGAAACATTTTTCCCTAGATGGATATGAGGAAAAAATTCTCTTCTTAAAGTACATACATCCACATTTCCAGGCATCATCATCATTATTTTTTCTTATAGGGTAAATTTTTATCACTATATTTTTAGAATATAAACATATAAGAGAACCGTGGTATTAAATAAGGCAAACTACACTTTCATCCTATTGACCCATATTGACTATTGAGGCATTAAGTAGCACCAAAAATATTTCTTTAGGTCAATGTTTATATATTATAACTTTATATCTAATCGATTTACAATATCATAATTTTTTAGGCATATTTTCCATATTTCTGGTAAAAAGAAGAGTGAAATAATGAAATTATATGAAATTATTATATTTGGAAGATACCATAATCTTCCCCATATAAAGCACCATAAACTTCTGCCCATATTCCTGCATTAGTGTATCTTAGAGAAAAACCTTAAAAAATATTATTGATGGTATCCCACTTCATATCCTGATTTCTCCCTACCTAGTTCTTTAAATCACTCCATTTCACTATGGGTGCCTAAAGTATGAATGTAGGATGTTTGACCCATACATCCTCTGAATTCCCCACATGATAAAACATTTCTTCAGTGATGGTGATCTAATCATTAGTATCCACGGGTTTTCCAGTACCATTGATTGATGGGGGACGTTGAAGATATAAAACATTATCGTAATAAACCATTGATGAATGATATCTTCCACCATGAATATTCACTATTTTAAATACTCTAGGATAAAATAGTCCAGCTTACTATCCCACATGAGAAGATTATGGACAATTCTCAAATAAAATGTCTTTCACAATAATAGGATCTATATAAGGTACCTCCCTATTAAGAGCATCATCACCCATATCTCAGGGATGTAATATAACATGACATGGAAAAGTAATTTTATATCATTCCAAAACAATTATTAGAAATACCTATAAAAACTATGTTAAGTTAACAACACATGAATTTTATATGCTCACGTAAGGGATTTATACTAGAAAGAATATCCAAATAGGATATCCATATTCAAATGAAATAACCCCTTAAACATTATATAGGTCCTAAAATAAGTCTTTTTTACATAAATTTTATTAATATACATCTTCATATACAAAAAATATCTTCCCAATTTCAATAAATTAAAATTATAATACATATTTATCACATAAGAATACATTAAAGTATACTATTGACAATTAATTAATTGATTAATTTTTTGGGAAAAATAATACACATAACATGGTAACATACATTAATAGTCATGATTAATGAGAATACTAAAATACTATAAAATTTAAGACCAAATTAGTATTGTAGAATAGTAAGAAACAATAATGCCATAATTCTTAACAGAACATCCTAAAAATATAACTCGTTTGTCCATTATATAATAGCTAGTCATGTACTGATTTGACTACCTACCTATGTTTTACATTTACTATATCATTTTTACCATAACCCAAACATAATCATTAATAATGAAAAGGAAACCAAATTTGATACAAATTTGAAACACACACTAGGTTATACTAGTGTGTCCCATTCCCTCATGTTCATCTCTCCAATTACATGAGGGTTTCAACTAGCAGTGAGGGATCAAATGTTGTTGTGGGTTGACTACACTATTGGATTGAATATTAATACAATATAATAAAAATATAGTATAAATAAACAATTTATAACACAAAAATTGAAACAAAAATTAAATCATCATGTTTTGAAAACTGGAATCCATGACATACAATATAAAAAAATCCCACTAAGAGGTATTTGAAGCTATATAACAAAATTCATGTAAATAATCAAAAATAATATATAAATAATATGGATTTAATACCAACACTTCTTTCCGACCTCCAATATCTACCATCTCAGCTACCCGATGTAGGGCCCCTTCCCATGGTTGGATCATTCACCATGAAATCTGAGTTTGAATTGAGAGTCTAGGGAAATGTGTGAGTATAATCCTAGTAGGATACTACCAATGCTTTTTAATATATTGTTTACATGTATGAAAAAATTTATTTCATGATGGAATGTAAATTAATAAACCAAAAACAAATAATATATCAGGATAATGTGAGATAACTAGGCTAACATAATACCCAAAGTTTCCTATTTTGGAATCATGCTATATGGGACGTCTCATATTCCATCACATATCTTATTAGGACACAAGTTTAATTATTATATCATATCAATATGCATATCCTTTCATGCACTTGGTATGTATGATTCATAATTTCCAATTAGTTTAACATTGGGTTAGGCCACAATGTTTTCATGCCCCTGCCTCTAATGGTTTGGGGAAAATGACCATCATTACCCATACTTTTTTCGGGGTCATTCAATATGGACATCATACCCAATTTATTACTCCTACATAAAACCATCATTCATACCCTAGGAAAATTAAACAATAGAATATGTGAGATCAGAAGATTAGTAAGGCTAAATAAATGTGATACAAATTATAACATAAATTTAAGGTTATTAGAATATGATCATAACATTCGAAAACCATACCCTTCATATCATTGAACACAAACATGAATCATCGAATAATGAATGTAAGTTAATATGACATGAATCATAAGGGAATCAAGAGAATAAACCATGAATTTATAACATAGGAATAATACTTGGATTCAAGGTAGAAACATAAAAATGGAAAATTAATTCCATCTAACACCCAAAGCTTCCATGGTATGCTCCTTTTTAAATAATTTAGTAGATTGTGTTGCACGCAACACTGAGTTCGAACACACCATGACTACCCATTTATAAAACAGTTATGAATTTTATTGATCAAATTTTTAATTTTAGATATTTCATATAATTTAAAATATTTGTCACAATTTCTATTATAAATTATACGAGAAAAAATTCATTTTTTCAAATAAATATATATTTTTCAAAATATACATTTTTACCGTCCTTTAATGGAGAACCCATTTTAAATCCAATATTTGGAAAATTAAAATCTTAAAATTGACAAAATAAAATTCTTATATAGAAGAGGGACATACAAATTTAGTTTGGACAAATATTTGGTGTTTTTTCTAATAGCTTTCATATTTTAAAGAATATTAAAAAAACTGCATTTTAATTTAAAACTCCATTTTCATTTAATTTATTTGTATTTATAGATTATCCTTTCAAACGGGTTTAATATATAATTATAGTAATTTTTTATCATTTCATATTATATATTTCATTGTAATTATTTTCACATTAAAATTATATATAAACACATGTCAATATTTTGATGGTTTTTACTTCTAAAAACCCTATTTTCTCATTTTGTCAACGAGAATTAATTTTAAATTAATTACTAAATTTTTGGCGTTTTAATTTTTAAAAAACGGACTTAATATTTTTAATTAATGTGTATAAATTAAGTTAATAGGTTACTTTTATTTTTTTGGATATTATGAATAGTGACTTTAGTAAAAATAATCTTCTCACGGTTAAGGGTACATCGGTTAATTAAATGTAAATAAGGTATTATAAAATTACCCTTAACCATTTAAAAATATGATTTTATGACTAAATTAGACCCTTAAAACCAATTTTTCTAAATGGAATCACTTAATGGGCCTTTTTCTAGGAATATGAGCTGAATATTATTATAATTGATGAATATGACAAAATGTCAGAATATAATTTCATATAAGAATAATAATTTTCATATAGATATAACCAAGAGATATAATTTATTATAAAGAGTAAATGGAAAGATAAAACAATTACCTACATTATTGAAATGTATTTATAATTATAATAGACTAAATAATTATCGTTAATGATGACACAATAGTGAAGTAGAAATTATTTTATTAATAGAAATATCAAATAAATGATATTAAAAATATTAAAAAAATAAAATTTTACTCAATTCATGACAAAAAATAATTTTATAGATAACATAGACATGTTAGTGGTATATTGGAATTATTGTTCTGAAGTTATCATTTTGGTTATATATTTTTATATGAAAATTTAAAATAGTATCAAAATTCACAAAAATGATACTTTAAAATAAAAAATAAATAATTAAATGATATAAAATCCATATAAATAACAAGATTATAAATAAAACAATTATTTTTTGAAATATGAAATTAATTATCCACTTGGTGTTATTTTTTCATTTTATACTGACTATATTAACCCTAGAGTGTAAAAATACAAGAAGATGTGGGAAGAGTTAACCTTTGTAACTAAGGGTTAATGATAAAAGATAAAGATAATTTGGTGATATAAAGTAGTATAAAAATAATTGGTTGTTGAATTTTATACACAAACATATCTTATCCTTTAAATAAAATTATTTGGATATATTTTAAAACAAATATCAACTCAATATAAATTTACTTTTTCTGATCTTCCAAAGTTCCCCTCATTGCTCTTATAAAATGGAACCCTTACTTGTCTTTAATTAACACATATAATTCCCTTTAGTTCGACAAAACCCTGATCATTACTCCTTCAAACATCCCAAACTTAATCCTAGAGTCCATAATTTGTGAATAAATCGATTATATGGGGTCCTTTTGTGCATACCAAAAACAGATACATGAAAAGAGGTAATAGTTTTGTCACCTCTTTAAAACTTCATTTCTTTTTCCACTTCCCATTTATATGATGTTTCCATTACATGGTAATAAATAAATTATCATAAATATACTGAGATTTTATTATTATCATGTTACAACCATATTCCTCATTTTATCCATCATACGAATAATAATATCACCATGGGTACGTACGTACGACTTACCGTCTCCACGTCATGGTGTAATTTTTTATTCAACACTACTTTATTTGTATGGGTATAATGATGATTAAAATGGAAATAAATAATGAATATAACATGAAAATTATTATTTATAATTAATATACTATCCAATTCCATTACATTTAACTATCAACGGAATGATATCATCGCTCGTGCGTACGTACGGCCTACCATCTCAATGACGCAGTGAGATTAAATCTCCACCACAACCATTCATGAATGACTAAAAATTTATATGATAAGTAAAAATAATAATTATGAACATAATTTCTTTCTGGATATGAAAAAAATACACCCTATTCTTAACAATCATGACATACATGACAAAAAATGAATGGGAAAATGAAGCAGTTAAAAACTGAAACAATGTTAATACTGAAATATTATTACCAAAAGGATATAAGAGGATCATATATGATATAATAAATATTGATATAGTACTATTATAAGTTAATATCATTATTTATCCATTATTTAATAGTATAACACAGCCCTGACTAATGGAATGTACATGGTTAAGGTTTATTTAAGATTATCAGTATTATTCGTGGTTGTTTAAATGTAAGTATTTATTAGAGAATATTTATCATCCATATCTATGTTCCTTAAAAGTTTTTTCAAAATATTATCACAAATTAAATAAATTTATTTTTACCCATGTTTTACTCTTTATAAATGTTTTTAATAGAATCTTTCTATCATTATCCAAATGAGGTACTTTATGACCGTTTTGAGAAATTATGGAAAGAATGATTTTTTAACTTATACAAAATGAGTGACTATTTCATCCATCTTGACGCCTTAAAATTTTGAAGCATCCCTTATACTCATATAAGGTTATTTTCAAAATAAATATTTTTCATTTATAATTGCATGACCCCTTCAATGTAAAAAAAGCAATATTTATCTCAAGGAGTTTTAATGATTTCATTAGATTATTTTCATCTATGTCAAAATCCTTTGTTGGATTTTATTATTAATTAAGGATGATTAATTATGATACAATATTCCATATTTTATTTAGGGGTTTATGATATTTTTTACTATGGATTTTCTATTCTGATACCACTCATGTTGTATGGCTAATGTGTTAACATTTCATATTCTAGTTTTAATATGAATGTTTATGTTATGTTTAATGCCTTTAATAAGAGGAATGCATTGGAATTGGTAAGTGACGGTGGGGCTTGCTATAGAACCTTGATGTATTAGTAGGTTTCATGAGACAAGCTAGTGTCTTATAATAAGTCATTGATGGTATGATTATTAAATCTCTTAGAACGAGGGATTGATAATATGTTTATGTTTTCCAACATTATGCATTCCCTCATTATGAAAATACTTATTGATATTACATGTGATTATTTGACTAGTAGAATATCCATTTAAATTTTTAAATGCCTTTAATTTATTTATTAATTCCATATTCTGTGGAATATTATGTTTAAAATTCTTGTGTTTTAGTTTTATATGTTTACTTAAAATTTTAGGCTTATTTATGATAGCTTCTGCTATATTTTTTATCCTTATTAAGCATTTGAGCTCACCCCTTTCTTATATTTCATTATTTCCCTAGGATGCAAAGAAGTTTAATATGATTGATCTTATAGGATAGACTAATTGATATATGAGTTTTAAAAGGGGATAATATTTTGTTTTTCATATCAATATGTAATGTAAAACCTATGTTTTCATCTAGTGTTTCCAAGGCTAATAAATTGATCGGTCCTTCGAGATTTGATTTCTTATGATCATGCCAATGTTATAAATTAAATAACTGACACTAGGAAATTTGGGTTGAGGAATTATATTTGGTATCAGTGTAAGTTTAGTAAAAACCAT
The DNA here is from genome assembly GCA_963277665.1 of Viscum album. Lineage (NCBI taxonomy): Eukaryota > Viridiplantae > Streptophyta > Magnoliopsida > Santalales > Viscaceae > Viscum > Viscum album. The sequence goes on from OY728152.1 coordinate 1,277,619,074, forward strand.
GCAAAGTAGACTTAGAAAAACATATATTAGGTAACATAACCTTATGATGGGATTTAAGGATAATTATATAAGAATATCCTAGAATTTTTCTTATTTAGAGATTATGTTGGTATTCCTAGAAAATACATCTCTTTGGGGATTCTAAATGTGTAAATGGTTCTAGTACAGATATACCTAGGAGAAACAACTCTGACAAGGTGTTCTGGAATTAACTCGGGGAAACCTGGTACATGACAAGAGGCATTACTACGCACTGGGTTTGACCCTCCCGGGGGATATGCTCAGGTTAATTCACATTTTCTATAAAAAACAATGCAATGTATTTATGATTAAATATGTCCCAAAGAACCATTTTTATTATTATGGATTCCATGTGAATAAAATTTTCAATTTATGTAACATATTTTACTAGTTTGGAATTATGGATTATGATTCACAATCTAATCTAGATTATGAAAATATCTAAAAATGACACCTAGTAGAAGAAATTTAAACTATATCAACACACAAAATCCATGTAGGGGTTTCCCTCATATTCCATATAATAATAGTTGATATGGTGATACAAATGGCGCCAATGGGTTATAACCATACTGGGACAACTAACTCAAGTTATGAATAATAACCTTACCCATATGGAGTATCCTGATCCACAACACAGAGGATCAATGTTAGAACACTTTAGGAGGAAAAAACCCCCAATATTAAATGGGATGAAAAATCCTTTTTCAGCTGTATAGTGGATAAGTTCCATAGAGAAAATATTTATTTTTTGGGGGTGTAATGATAGGAAAAAACTTATGTATGATGTCTATCATCTATTAGGAGATGGAAAACATTGTTGGTCATTAATTAAAAACATGAAGTAGGATGAAGATATTACAAATAAGGAATGGGTGGAATTTAAAAAACACTTCGTAGAAAAATACTTTCCTCCTGATCTAAGAGAGGATATAGAGACACAATTTATGAGTCTGAGGTAGAATGAGGATGAGACAATTGAATAGTTTGGAGATAACGTCACAAGGTTGTCAAGGCATGATTTAGACTACATATGTATACTAAGAAGTATGACTTATTGAGTCTTTGATGGGTTAAATCCATTCCACTAACAAGCACTAGTATCACCACATTTCTTATCATATAATGATATAGTCTTATGTGCTATCAGGTAAAATAATAAATTATTTTAATCTTAAAAATTTAATTTAAAGTAAGAGAATAACAGGGGAGTTAAACACTCTAGAAAATGAAATAAGGGTATGAAGGGAAAAGTTGACATTCTACCCTTCAATAAGTGGGGGAAGAAACACCATGTTACTGTCCTAAAGGGGATGATAGTTTTTTACAATTGTGGAGAAAAAGGCCACCATATTTGTGATTGAAATTGGAAGAAAGAAGTTGTTAATTTTATGTGATACAATTGTAAAATATGAGACATTATGAAAATGAAATTCTTAATCATCAAGGAAACATTCCTTAGAAAATGGAAAGGGAGAAATTCTAATCATTTCAATCAAAACTGCTAAGATTGATGTTCCTACTAATGTGGTGGTAGGTACATTAATTGTTTCCCCAAATTTAGAAAAATATTCAATTGATTATGTATCCTCGCATTCCTTTATATCTTCTATATTTTCTATAAAAATTTAATATTTCCAATTCACATTAGAAATCTATTTTTCAGTCAAACCCTTAATTGGTAGTCTCATTGAAACAAAAATGTGTCAAGAAGATCCCATTATGGTATAAAAACATGCTTCATCTATAGTCTTTATGATCATACCAATGGTGAACTTTGATATAATCCTCATTAAGGACTAGATATCAAAATATGATATGAAAATTTATTGCAATGAGAAGGAATTTTTCATTTCTTAGGAATATATATAATCCATTATCATTAGACTAGAAACATCATCACATGATTCTTATCAAAATCCATCCCAAGTAGCTTTACGGATTGAGATTCATGGAGAGGAAGAAAAAATAACATCTAGATATGAATAATGAAATATTGAAATTTAGGATATACATATTTTAGGAGAATATATTGATGTATTTCCAAATTATTTACCTAGATATCCTCTAGAGAGGGAAGTTGAGTTTACTATTGATTTAATCCGGGATGGAAGAAAAATTTCAAAAACTCCCAAAAGAATGGCCACTGAGGAATTAGTAGAGTTGAAGAAAAAACTAGAGGAGGTTAGTAATAAGGGATTTATCCCCCATAGTGTTTCTCCATGAGGATCCCAATTTCATTTTCATAAGAAGATAGACGGATTTATGAGGTTGCACATTGATATAGATAAATTAATTCTATTATAACAAAGAACAAGTATCATCTGCCATGCATTGATGATTTATTTGATCAAATTCATGGAGGTAAATATTTTTGGATGATAGAAATTCGTTATGGATATAATCAATTGAGTGTAAAAAAGGAATATATTCCAAATAAATATTCTGATCAATGTATGGTCATTACGAACTTACAGTAATCCCATTTGGATATAATAATGCACACTCTATTTTCATAGATCTAAAGAAAAAAGTGTTTAAAGAATATATGAAATATTTTCTCATAGTATTTATTCATGATATCTTAGAATAATTGAAAAGATATGAAGACCATGAGAACCACTTGAGGATATTACTAAGGAATTTAAGATGAAAATAACTATATGGGATATCTAAGAAGCCTGAATTTTGGCTTCATGAATTTTCTTTTCTTGACAATATTGTCTCTAATGATGTAATATCTATTGTTCCTATAATAACAATGAAAATTCGAGAATGGTCAGCACCGATGAGTATAACTGAGGTATGATGTTTTGTTGGTTTAGCAGGTTACTATCATAATTTCATCTAAAAGTTTCCTCAATTGTAAAACCTGTTAACCAAGATCACAGGTAAAAGGGTTAAATTAGTTTGGAAAAAAGAGTGTGAATAATGTTTTGAAGAATTTAATATAATATTATTCAATGAGCCTTTCTTAACATTTCCTTCTTGAAATAATGGGTTTGGAATTACTAGTGATTCATCAAAGAAAGGAGTCGGTTGTGTCCTTAAGTATAATGATTAGGTTATTATTTATACATCAAGACAATTAAAAATTCATTAACTAAACTATCCACATTAGGATATTGAGTTATCAGAGATAATATTTTCTATGAAGATATGGGGACACTATCTCTACGGTGAAAATTGTGCGATATATATTGTTCACAGGATTTTGAAAAATATTTTCCCACAGAAATAACTCAACATGAGACAAAAGAGATGTCTTGAGGTACTCAAGGATTATGATTTCACAATACACTACCACACAAGTAAGGAAAATGAGGTGGATGATTCATTGAGTAGAATGGGCCATGGATTTTATACAAAAATTATAGTAGAAAAATATCATATGTTCATTTATCTATTAAATATGGATATGTAAATTATTATGGAAGGTGAAAAAAAATACTTTCTCACGTGGTTAAAAATCCTTCTTTATGAGAAAGGATAAAAAGTTCCCAGTCAGATGATGAGGTGTTTCAAAAGAAAATTAATTTTATGAATGATAGGATACTTATTGACTTCATATTTGAATATGGTATTTTTGAAATTTGGGAAGAGGATTTATGTTCCGGCTATAACTGAGCTAAAAGGGATTTGTTTTATTATTCTCATAGATAAAATTTCTCCACACAACCTATTGACACTAATATGTATAGATATTTGAAAGAACATTTTGGTGAGACAAAATAAAGTGGGAGATTATATATTATGTGTCAAGATATTTGGTTTTTCATTAGGTGAAGTCTATAAGACAACATCCTAGAGGAGAATGAAACCTCTTCATATACATGTGTGGAAATGGGATGATATTACGATGGAAGTTTTCTTGGGGCTACCGAATACTGCCTGAAGAAATGATTCGATATGGGTCATTGTTGATTATCTTACCAAATAAATATATTTTATTTAATTAAGAAAATATTTACCACTTGAACGTTTAAAAATTATTTACATTAATGATTTTTGAAGACATCATATTGTACCCTTATCAATTGTTTCTAACCGTGATCCTCGGTTTACATCATGATTCTAAAAAAGTATTTGGAAGGCCCTAGATATTGAGCTATATTTTAAAACTCCCTATAACCCTAAATCTTATGGAAAATGAGAAAGGACTATTCAAACCATATAAGACATGTTGAGATATTCCTCACTTGACATTCAAGGTATGTGGGATTAGTATTTATCTATGGTAGAATTTTTTATAAGAATATCTTCCATTCAAGTATTCAGATTGAATAATATGAAGCGTTATATGGAATGTGATGTTGTACACCATCTTTTTGGGATTATTTTGGTGAATGAGAACTCATAGGCCCAGAAAATGCTAAGGAAATGATGAAATTGGTAAATACTATTCAGACGTATATCAAAATAGCTCATATTAGGAAAAAATGCTATGATTTTAACTGAAGGAGGGATTTGGTATTTCACATAGGAGATCATATTTTCTTGATGGTGTATCAATGGAAGTGTGTTATAAAATTCATTAATATGTGTAAATTAAGTCCTAGGTAAGTCAAAGCTTTTGATATTCTGAGATGAATTGGAGTTGTAGCGTACCGTTTGGTAATGCTGCCAAGTCTCTCCAAAGTTCATGATGTGTTCCACCTATCAATGTTAAAGAAATCCATGCCAGACACAAAAAATGTACTCACTTATGAATAAATAGAACTAGAAACTGATTTGTATTTTTGAGAATATCCTATTATGATTTTTGATACCAGAGAAAAACTGTTGAGAAAATGGTTGACTCCTCTTATAATGGTTCTTTTGAGAAACCATAAAATGGAAGAGGTGACATGAGAACCTGAGTAGCTTTTGATGAAGAACCGCCCAAATCTTTTTATTAAGTGATATTATAGAAATATGAGGTTGAAATTATTTGAATTAGGGAATAATGTAACACCCCAATCTTCCACAGTACGCTTCATTTTAAATAATTCAATAGCATTTACCACACACAACACCAAGTTTGACTGCACCACGACTAGCCATTTATGTAGTAGTTATGAATAGTATTATCCACAATTGAATGTTTTATATTCCATAAATTTTAACATTCATCTCATTTTTTGTTAGACTTTATATAAGAACAAATTCAATTTTTCGAATCAATGAAATATTTTTCATAAAATGCAGTTTTACTATCTTTTAATGGACAAACAATTAAAATAAATTATTTGATACATTTATATATTCCATTTTACAAAATAAACGTCTCATTTGTAATTGGGGGATAAATATTTAGTTTGGGAAATGTTTTGGTGTTTTTTTAGAACATTCGTATTTTAATGAATATTAAAAAACACTGCATTTTTATTCAAAAATAATTTTTAATCAAATTTATTTATATTGATAGATTAACCTTTCAATTGGTTATAAAGTATAATTATATTTTGTTTTTATCATTTAATATAATTGAGTTCATTATAATTATGTTCTCATTAAAATTAGATATAAACACATTCCAATCTTTTGATGTTTTTTACTTTTGAAAAACATGGTTTCTCTTTTTGTTAATGGAAATTAAATTTAAACTAATTACTATAATTTATATGTTTAACATTTAGGAATATGGATTCCATATTATGAATAAGGGGGTCCAAATTATGTTAATATTTTACTTTTATTTTTTGGATATTATAAATAGTAACTTATGTAACTCTTTATTACCGCGGTTAAGGGTAAATCAGGTAATTAAAGGTAAAAATAATATAATTAAATTTCCATGAAACTATAATAAATACTATTTTATGACTATTTTAGATCTTTGTCACCTATATTTAGAAATATAATCATTTAAGGGGCCCTATTCCATGTATATGACCTAAATATTTTTATAATTAATGAATGTGACACAATATCACACTCACATTTCTTATAAGAATAAAAATTTTAATATTGATATATCCATGAGATAAAATTTATTATAAATAGTTTTTTGAAATATAAATCAACTATGTATATTATATATATTGATTTATAATTTTTATAGATTAGATAATTACTATTAATAGGGACATAATAGTGAAGTATAAATTCTTTTATTGGTAGAAATATCAAATAAATGAAATTAAAAATATTATTATAAATATATGTTTACCTAATTAATGACATCCAATAATTTTATAGAAAACAAATAAATATTTTTGAAATTTTTGATGTATGGGTTTGAAGTTATCATGTTTTTTTGATATTTTAAGTAAATGAAAATTTTGAATTGTATCAAAATTGACATAAATGATACTTTAAAATAAAAAATAAAAAAACGTAATAAAATTAATAAAAATATATGTTTCATAAAAATGACTATTATAGTGTTAAATATTTCATTAATTATCCAATTTTGGTTCATTGGGAATTTTATAATAACTATAGTAACTCTATAGTGTAAAAATACAAGAAGACACAGTGAGAGTTAAAATGTTTAACTAAGGGTTTATCCCAAATAATAAGGTTACCTTTTTTACAAAAAATTGTATAAAAATAATTTCTTGATGGTATTTAGACCCATACTCATATTATCCGAGAAATTGATGACTTTTTAACAATTTGAAATCAAATATAAATTTATAATATATTAATATTTTAAGATCTTCTAAAAGTTCCTCTCACTCCTCTTATAAAAGGGAACCCCTAATTTTATTTAATTAACACATATAATGCCCTTTAGTTTGGAAAATACGTGCCAATATATCCTACCAAATTCTCTAACATTATTCTGAACTTTATAATTTTGGAAGAAATCAATTCTATGGAGTTCTTTTTGAGAAAAGTGAAAGAAGGTACCCAAAAACAAGGTAATTGTTTTATCATCAATTTCAATGTTCTTTACTTATTATACTACTTATTTATGTGTTTTTTCATACCTAGGTAATAACATTATTATCATACATATACTGAGAAGATATTATAATTAGAGGAAAACCATATTCCTCATTTTTTCCATCATATGAATTACAATATCACCATGCATGCATGCATAAGACTTACCGCCTCCACACCATGGTTTAATTTTTTATTCAACACTAAAATATTTCGATGGGAATAATTATGACTATAATGGATATAAATAATTAATATAAAAATAAAATTATTCTTTATAATTAATATATCATCCAATTATATATCATTTAACCATCAAGGAAATGATAGTGTCGTACGTGCGTACGTACGACCTACAATCTACACAACATGGTGAGATTTTTTATCCGTAATAACCTATAAATAATGGTTATAAAATCTATATGATGAGTGAAATAAATCATTATGATCATAATATCATATTGGATACTAATAAAATATATCCCATGCATAACAAACTTGACATACCTAACAAAATCAGAATAGGAAAAAGAAGTTCTTAACACCCGAAACAACAGTAATACTAAAACATTATTACCAAAAGGATATAAGAGGATAAAATATTATATCATAAATATGGATATCGTCCTAGTGTAATTTAATAACATGCCTTAACCATTATACATGTTGATAAGGCACCCTAGACTAAATGAAAGTACAAGGTAAGGTTTAATTTCACAATCTCATTATTATTCGAGGTTGTTTGTACGTAAGTATATACTAGGGAATATTTATCAAACATATCCATGTTTCATAAAAAAATTTCCAAAATATTTTCTACAATTATTTAAAGTCATTTTTACCCATTTTTAACTCTTTATTAATGTTTTTAAATGATTTTTTTTCATTTCCCAAATGAAGTTCATTATGAACTTTTTGAAAAATTAGGGAATGAATGTTTTTTAACTTATACATTATAAGTGGATATTTGTTCTAACAAGATGCCTTAACATTTTTATGCTTCCCCTACATGATTATATGGTTTTTTTAATAAATTATTTTTTATAATTTTGCGACATTTTCAAAGTAAAAAAAGTATATTTCTCTCAAACTGTTTTAATTACATCATTAGTTTATTTTCATGTCGTTCAACATTCTTTGTTGGATTTTATGCTTAATTGATGATGATTTATTATGATAAAATCTTCCAACTTTTATTGAAGGTTTTATGATATGTTTGACTATGGGTGCTCTATTTGTATACCATTCATGGTTTATGGTTAATGTAATAATATTTTATATGCTAGTTTTAATTCGATTAGTTATTTTATGTTGGACCCCTTTCAAAAGATGAATGAATTGGACTTTTTAGGTGAGGGGAGTGGCACTCTATAGCCCTTAGATTCATCGGTAGTTTTCATGAGAAAAACTTTTATATTGGTGATGGTCCATGATGGTATGATTATTTATGGTCTTGGAACAAGGCCATGATAGTATGGTTATAATGTCTGACCGTATGCATTCTCTCATTATGTGATTAGTTATTGGTATCTAATATGATTATTTTAATAGTATAATATCAATGTGAATGTTAAAATATAATTACATGATTTATAATTTCTATATTATGCTAAATATTATGTTTAAAATGGTTTTTTTGTTTTACACCTTTCTTTATAAGTTTATTCTTATTTATGATATCTTCTGTTATATTTTTTTCCTTAAAAAGAATCTGAGCTCACCCCTTTAATATGTTTCTTTTTTTACAATATGTGATAAAGTATATTATTATTGACTTGTAGGGATATTATATTGGATTTTAGAGCTTTCAAATGGGATAATTTGTAGTTACTCATTTCAAGATGTAATGTAAAACATAAATTTGAATGTAGTGTTTCCAAAAATACTAAACTGATCAGTCCTTCAAGATTTTATTTCTTTTGATCATTCCAATGTAATAAAATTATAAAATGACTCTGGGAAATTGGGTATGGAGTGTTACACTCTATAATTGTATAGTATTATTTCCAATACCATGTTATTGGAATGGGTTAACTTCCCAAACCATTTTTTCCACTATTGGGTCCAAGTATCACTAAGAGGGGGAGGGTCTGAATTAGTGAATGATTTTTTATTTTAGGTTTCATTTCTTTTCAAATAAAATTTCCCTCATGTTATAAAATTATCATTTTAAAAAAAATTAGACACCCACAAGAAGAAAATTATTTTTAATGTTCACTACTCAATAAGATTAGTTATCTACTTGGTATGGATTAAAAATAATCCAATACCACAAAAACCACTATAATTTTTGTTTTATGGATACAAAACTCCATTAAAATTTTCAATCACTATATAAAAAAATTACTCATGTTATTCAATTAGCATGGAATAATATAATACAAATTTCTATAACAAGTTATGAATAATTCACCAATTGATTCAAAACATGTTACTTTGATATCTTTTAAACATTTACAAATATGACCCTCAAAAAAATTATTCACATTCCTACCCAGAAGTAGGTAAGAACTTCTTTCAACAATGTAAAGATTCTAATTATGGAAACCCAGAAGGATTATTTAGTCATATTACTCAATCTAGATATATATATTGGTCATAAGACAACTAAAATGACTCTAAACTTCTTCGTCCTACATCTGGATACCTCATTCCAAATTCCCAGTATAATGACCAAATCAATATTAATAAAATCTGAGTACGATCTTCCTTCCTCTTCTTCTTCTTTCTTGAAATCCACCTTGGCAATTCTCTATCTGAAAAATCATTCTCACTTGAACATTAGAACATATATCTCTTCATTCGAACATGAATAGTGTTATGATAGTCAGAATGTATAATCTACTATACTCCATTTATAGGATTTCTAAACACGGTTTATTTGGGAATCTAAAAATATTCCCTACTTAACCAAATTTAAGGAATATTCAATTTCCCCTCACATTTCTGAAAAATCTATGACTTCATTAGTGATTCTCAACTCATCTAATTTATTCTTGAACATTCTCAAAAATTCACAAAACATCATCTCTCATTATTCTTTTTAACCAGTCATTAGTAAAATTTCAATTTTCATTCATATTTACTCATTACAAGGAATACATTAGTATAGTAGAAAATTATTCATTTAATTACTCTTCTCCAATCTAAATATATGAAATGAAAAAATTTCTTAAATATAAATCTCAGAAAAAATTGAATACAAATAACTCATTTCGAGAATCCATAAAAACTCTTAAATGAAATATATTAGAATCATTTTTAAAAAAAATTAAATACTACTCCATTAGAATTCAAATTTATTTCTCTCTCCCAAATAATAATCGCATGTTAAAATGTTTCATGTACTTCCTTGAAACAATTTAGTACTAGATTCAACCCTCTTTGAATCTTTTTTTTTCTTCCTCAAAACATTCATTCAATTTTTCTTTTCCTAAAAAACATGATTTTATAAATGACAAAGATATTGGTGTCATCAGGAGTCTAATGGATAGATATCTGCTTCACTCTGATAATAATTGTCTTTTATAGTCCTATGACTCTTGACCTAATTGAAAAAGTGATACAATTATACTTTTTCTCTTAACCGAATTGAAAAATAAATCAAACTGATGAAAATGGTTGACTAAATTGTTTGTTTATCTCCAATCTCATTTTGAATCAGTCAAAACAACTTTCACTTAATAATATTATTCGTTGGTCCCATTATCTCCCATATAAATAATACCTATAACACACTTATATATCCATTATTGCATTAGATGATCGGTGTCAAAATTTCTATGATGATTGGAGGCACACCACATCATTTGGACTGATATTAAAATATTAAAATTCAGAAACCTCGTTCCTTTTTTGATTATGGTACACACCAACTTCTTTCTATGGTGGTTTGTATCTTATTGCTTATTGGTAAAAATAAATATCCACATCTTCTTTCATTCCAATCATAAATTAATATGATTGTTTTCACTTTTCTCCTCCTTTCCATCATAAGTATAGCATCAAAATTTCTCCTGGACAATGTATGACTTATGAGGAATCCAAGATCATCATACGATCATAAGATTTATGTCGGATCCATTAAGAATCAGATACTCTTTTCATTATTATTATTTTATTTTATACTCATTGTCTGTCTGATGTGCTTTTTCTGTCATAAAAATACTTTTCATCATGATGGAATTTTTGAAGCATTGTGTGTCTGGTCTTATGGTTATGACTATGAGTCCAATATTCATTTTGATGGATTTAGATCTGATTGAAAACATTTCACAGACACCCTTCAACTATCCAGATTTCCATTACCTTCTCAATGTGCATAATTTCTTCAACATATTCAATATTTAAATATATTGAAATCAAATATGACTAAAAAATTGAACTAACAATCTATATGTTTGTGTTTATTATCAATAATCACTTTATTATATCACAAAAATAACACTTATTTTTTTATTTTCTCACTTATTTCCTATTCCCCCTATATTTCTTCTTTATGACGTTTGAAATAAAACTCCACTTTCATTTATTCTCCCCATAATTTTATTTCTCCCTTTACGACCTTATCACCCTCCCCCCAATTATTGGAAATTAAATTCAAAGGGGGAACTCCTGATAAGTTTTATTAATCTATATATCTTGAAACATTTCATTCGGAGATTATAAGTATCACATCAGTTTCATAAAAGTGTCATAAATTAAACAACTCTAAAACACCATGGGGGAACCTGATGTAGAAAGAAAAGTGTATATAATCAAGGTTATAATTGCTTTCGATAACAAAAATTTCTTTTAATACCTTTAAATATTCTCATATTGATAGAAAATGTGAAATGATTGGGTCCAGATAAATGTACCATGCACCCACCTCAACAAAGAAATTATATATTTCATATTTATAAACAAAACATTTAGAGAAATAATTTTATTAACTTCCATACATTCATATCTTATAATAAAGAGAGACTCAATAACATCATATTTCTTATTTCAACTCCTTAAATTCCCTATATGATCATACATGTATAAAATAATTTTGGGAATAAATGAAACCTCATTAGATCAATAAAATCTACAATCAGACTCACAGACCTATCTCAGTCTAGAATTTTTATTTTATTTTTCATTGATTTGTCAATGGATGTGTTTTCATTATTACATTCATTCTTCTTAGGTTTTTTAACAAAATTCTTCTTATCTATAGAATCCCCTGATGATTATATCAACATTTCCTTATCATTTGTAACATATTTTTTTAAAATGAGTTTTTAATAACTATTCTATTCATTTATTTCGTGAAAAATAGTCATGAAACATTTTGTAGCATGCCCTTCTTGTCTGCACATTGATTTTTTTCGTCAACTAATAATTTTTTAGGCTATATTGTTCTAGAAAGATAAATAATCACACTTTCATTATGAACTATGAATGTTTACTAATAAGAAAATTCAAAACACCCTTCACATAATTGCCTTTTTTATTAGACTCACTCCGCCTAATTATTTTATATTAATAACATGTGGGGTAGTTGTAATTCAATTTATTAAAGAAACACATATCTTCCATTTTCCCAAACCCACCATAATACCAGTTGTGTACATAGAAGGAATGCTTTCTATAATAGCTTTCAATATTTTTGGAATGGTGAACATGTTTATCAGAAATTATCTTTTCTATCTCTTTATATCGTAGTTCACCACAAACCATTCTATTATAACCATAAATATTCCTTGGTAACTCTGATTTCATTATAGTATATCATAATTTGAAATAGCAGAAACTTTTTCGGAATCAAAATTTTTAGAAGGTTCTCAATTTAAAATTTTGTTTGTTTTGGCTACATACAACACTTTATTACCATTCTTCCTTTCAAAAACAATTTTATATTTTTTCTCAACCATTGAAGGTAATTTTTTATCCTTCTCAGTTTCACTATTTCTAGAAATTTCACCAACATCAGAGATAGAGTTCTTGAAACATGTACAACTAGAAATTAATGTATTTCTGATGGGACATTTTTACGAGATCTCATCATAAAAGGTCTTCTGTGATGGGGTCCTATCATAAATGGCTTGTTGTAGAAAATTACAATGAAAATAGTGTTTTTTGGGAATGACCCATTGCAAAAAAGACTATTTGTGATGGGAGACATATCGGTAACAAGTAGTCTCTCTATATATTTTAAAAGCACGTTTTAGAAGTGGTGGATATAGCTTTTGTAAAAAAGTATTTGCGATTGGATGTATTTTCCATCATAAAATTTTTAAAAAATTAAAAAAAATTAAAAAAAAATATTAATAATATTAATAATGTAAAAAGATAAACATATAATTAATTAAAATTTAATAAAAATAAAATAATAAATTAATATAAATAATAAAAATACCATAAAATAAATAAAAAATATAAAATATATATATATAATCAATAATCAGTAAATTAATCAAAATATAATCAAATATGAAAATTATAAAATAATAAATATATAAAATATTCACAACAATTTAGAAATAATTATAATAATAATAAATATAATAAATAATAAGAAAATAAGAAAAATTTAAAAAATATATTTGCTACAATATAAAAAGAAAAATATGTACAACTACATATATATAAATTAAAAAAATATTACAAAAAATATGTACAATCAAATGTTTATAAACAATTTCATAAATCACCAAGGGGGAGGGATCATTTAGGGGAGGTGGAGGAGGGAACTCCATCCCTAAGCCCTGAGTAAGATGTCTCATGTACTCTATCATTTTCTTGTGCTGCTATGATTTATGTCAACTCATCTCCTCTTCCCGTTGTAAGTGAAGTCGATAGTGATCCTCTCGTTGCCGACACATTTTCTCATTATGGTCACCATGAGATATCAAATGTTCTTAATATTGTGTAGTAGATGATGATGACTCTATATAAGATCCCCTCAAGCTAGACTATGACATCATAGTGGTACCATAATAAATCTCATGAATCAATTGAGATTTTATACTTACAACTCCAAATTTCTCATAGGCATGCTTAGTCACCAGCATCTATACAACATTATTAAATGAAAATGAACTGGTGGATTGATCCCTAGTCTCATCCTGACCCTCATCCATTTTCTAACAATTCACAGCCTCATATGACTCCTTAAACAGAAAATTAAAATTAAAAATTTTAAAATATTGTTATCAATAATTTTTAAAATTGAAAAATAATAATATTTAACACAATATATTATGGGAGATGACTTTTAATATCTCTAATGATCGGATTGTTGTACATCCTTTTAAAAAATATGAACATCATAATATCGGGGATTTTAAATACATATATGATTATAAAATATACAATCCATATATAATTTTATATAATTTTTTTTAAAAGTACTTACCATATATCACTGATGTGTAATGAATGTAGGACTACTAGCTTGATGTGTCACCTCCTTCCTCCCTCTATTTTTTCGACCTAATGATGCTCTCCTCTGAAAGTTATCTCCCATATAGTATAAACATAATCCATCCCAAACCTAATATGAGATGTAATCGGGTTAGTGTTCATGGCAAGACTGGTCAAATTATGTGACCCCTACTTTATGTGTGGCTTTCCTCGTCAGATTGTGAAAATCCTGAAGGAAATGATCACACATACAAATCTCTGATGCCTCCAAGACATAGTCCAGAATCCTATCATCAAAGGGATACCATAAAACCTAAAAATAATTAACAATATCATTTTAATGACTAAATAAATTTCAAAACAATTTTTATCCATTTATATACCATCCAATGATCAAACATGTAGTGTTGATCGTCAATGGGAATCTAATCCCATGTCACCCATGATCTATAAAAATGTCTCTATAATATGTAACTCTCTTATCCAACTTCTATATACAAAAATATGTGAAAAAATAAAACAAATAATTAAAAATATTATATAAATATATTACTAAAAGTTGATGAATAATAACTAAAATACTCAACTATGAATACCTCTGTATGCTTGGATCAAATTCTAGATGTGGACTTCGCGAAGGGATAGGGTCTGAAATCATCATTCTCACAAGACCACGACCACGCCGAGTCCTTGTAGAACTAAAAGAGGCATGAGGATCATATAATGCAACATCATGCCCATCACAAAATAGATTAGTCACCGGGAACTCACAATACCGACCAGATAATCATTCATCATCCATATAAAACACGAAATGACTGTTGTTATTAAATATATGAAAACAACTATAATATATTGATATATATTACATATGATTATAACAAGAATTTAACTACATAAAATTTCATATCCATCTTCATTTTGTATCTGAAGATGTCAACATATTTATATAACTCTTCACTTAGATCAATTATCATAAGAGTTTCAACTTCATAATCTATTTCTTTTTTTAATTTCATTTGTTACATAAATAAAAAAAATTGTCACCAACAACCCATAATATTGGGGATCCATCACTAATATTATTATAAATTTCTCGAAAGGATGGATTTCGAGTAGTCTGCTGAAATTTTTCAATTATTTTCACTTCAACCGAGCCACATTCACTAGGGATAAACTAATTTTCCTAAGATTTAATTTTTAATATTCTCCACCAATCACATAACTCTATTTCATAAGACAAATAAATTTTATAATAAATTTGATGTGATAGATGAAAAAATAAAAATTCTCCATTAATTGAAAGAATACTTTTATATTTAATATCAATTATTTCATGGCACATATGACCACACAAACCCAATTAATATCTAACCAATGGAATTTGAACATCATTACATAATTATATTGTAGATAACATAGTTATATTATTTATTCCAACATGCTGGAAAGTTAAAAATCACTTTCTCTGTAATGAGATCCTCTAAAGCAAATATCACTATTAATTGTTTCTAATTCCCCATATTCACATGTATGAAATCTAAAACCATTCACAACATGTGAATTTTTAGATTTAACCATTTTGGATGGTGGGTTAACCAATACACACAATCAATTATCAATTTTATCAACCTAAAATGATAACAAAAATTTTGAAACAAATAAGGAAAATAAAAATTAATAAATTTATTTTATATTTCAAACCTTAAATAATTTAAATTACTAGTTTATGAAACTAGTATGAAAAATTATTTTGTCTTGAATCTTCAAGAGTAGCTATAATAATTTGTGGATAATGTTTCTTTATATGAATATAAAATAATCTACACATTAAATAATTTTAATTTATAGGTAGATTAATTATACAATATGTTATAGTATCAATAAAATTATAGATGGTTTCATTTCATCATAGTTGAGTAGAATATATGTATGAGCTCTATGATGTTCATCATCTAAAATCAATCATTCATGAACTCCACCAAATCCAAGTTTGAAATTATTAAAAAATGATTACTTATTGTTCATTGAATCATCATAATTTCTCTCATTATGGGCCACATGGATTTGATTTGACAGATATTCATATTTAAAATAATGGGAGAATAAAAATGAAATTTCCTGCTACAAATAAGCTTCTATAATTGATCGTTCAACTGATGCATTATTATGTACTTTTTTCTTCAATTTATGTATGCATATCTTGAATGGGTGCACTCATTGGAACTATACTCGCCCTCTATATTTTTCTTTATGTGGAAAATGTAATATCAAATGTTTCATTAAATCAAACATATAAGGTGGGAGGATTGTACCAATTTACATAAAATTAAAAAAAAAATTCTTTCATTCCACATAGTTCATCATAGTCTTATGTATTTACAAAAATGTCTCAGAAATAATGTCGTATTTCTTTTTTAAAATCCCAAATCATAGAATTCAGCAGAACTCTAATTCTAATTCGTTTAAGTATTCTAATTATTATAAGGAAATCATGAATTTTTAAACCGGTAATATGAACATTCCTCACATAAATATTCCAATTTGAATCAAAACCATCTACAAAACAAAAATATTAAATCATATGATAATATATTAATAAATTATATCATATCATAAAGACATGATATTTGACCATATGTAATCTAACCAGCTAACATACCATATATTGGGAAGTCCCTATTTTTCCACATCAATTCATCTTCCTTTAGGATGTGTTTTCCTGCATCAACACCATATGTACTTACATAATTACTCTGTAATATATTCAACTCATGAATCAATGTATTAAAATAAAAATTGATATTACTTTTTATATTTCCATGAATTAATAAGGTCAAAATGATAGATAGATCCTTAAGCAACATCCAATGAGGTAAAATATACAGATTTATGATGATGTCCCAATAATATGATTGAATATAATAAAAACCAGATGGATAGAAAATCATAGTATAAAGACCCAATCTCACGTGTCAGGATTATGATTGAATAGATGGATGTACTTGGTCAAAATATTTACATGAATCACTATCACATGTATGATTTAATCTTTTACCTTTTGAAATGTATTTTTTGTTCTATGAAATCAATGAAACTCTGTTCCAAGATATAAATGAAAGTTTAAATCTAGGAATAAGAAGGAAATACCTTAATTGTTTTATAATAATCAATTCAGACATCCCTAGTCAATCCCCTTTGTACATTGATTTACCAAATGTAAGAAAACTAACCAACAACTCATTTTCACCAATATAAAATATGAAAACATTTCAACATCCATAAATCATTTGATAACAAAGACATAAATTATAAACCAACCTTTTCACTAAAAGAAATTTATAGGAAATGTATTTCTTTCAGGAGACTGTTATTTAACCAAATAGAATATCTTATCAAAACAACTATTTGACATTCCATTATCAAATTTAATAGTAATGATTTCTTTCATCTACTTACAATATAATTATCTTGAAACAAGGATAAAACGATTTCTCAGAAGTCATTAAAAACACATAAAATTACTATGGTTCCAACTCGAGAGTTAAATCAATAAAATCTTTAGTTTTTGTTTGTTGAAAAGAAGGAAATTCTATATAATGTACTAAATTTCAAAACAATGATAGATCTGGAACAAAAATATTATTATCTTCTCTAGAATTGTTTTCACCATATTGATAAAAAACAATATATATTAGAAAATCCAAATGAAATAGATTCCCCCATCATTCTCAAATGATTCAAATCACCTCAGATCCCATTTCATACATAGACTCTTAATTTTCCCTTCTAAAACAATTTTTTTTTTGATTATGAAAATGATAAAAATGATTCAACACATACAATATATATAATATTTTAACCAAAATTATTTATATTCATGCAATGTTTTATCCAGTTTTGATCGCATAAGAATGATTATTGTTTAATTCCTTATTCTGTATTACTTTAAAAAATATAAAACTAATAAATGGTTTGTGAGAAATATGGTAGAAGAAAAACACAAAGAAAAATTATTTAAAATTTTTAAAAATTATATTTTAGTTATAATTTTATTCAATGTTATCTATTTACCACTAACTATAAATAATTACCTATAATTATCTCATATTTTTAATAGTTTGTAAATATTTATTACAAAATATTGCTAATTACTATTAGTTTTTACGAATTTCTACTAATCTATTATACATAAAAATATTTTGTTCTTCCTAGCACATGTGTCCAATTCTCTAAGCTCCACATTCCTCCTCCAATTTACATTGGTATCAATCCCTCCAATCTCACCCCTCCCAATCAATATATCCCTCCAGTGTTCTTAGGGTTCCCGTTAAATACCATCGTCTACCACTATGAATCTCGACTCTAGCCACGCCGCATAGCCCCACACCTCTGCCACCAATTCTGATCTCCTTCCCAATATCTCCTTCCACTAGGGTTTCTGGATCATCCTAGATAACTCCTCCAAACCCTATTCTGATTCTTCCACTCATGATTTCCCAAGTAGGTCCTAAGGTTCCTGCTGAATTATGTCATCTATCTCTTGAACTCTCCTCTCCAACCGCACTGCGCCTTCGCCTTCACCTCCGTCCTCTTCACTAACATCTCCTTCCACTATGGTATCTCTATCATCCTTGATACCTCTTCAAAACACCATTCTATTTCAACCTCCATCTTCAGCATTATATTAGACACCTAACCAGCTTCTTAGCATGCTGCCTAAGACTCTGCATCACAACCACACTTCTTTTCCTACATCTGATTCGCACTTGATTTCTGCAAAGCTTTTACTATTCCAAAACCTAAATCATTGATTCATACCATAAGATATTCCACTGAGGGCCAGTGTTAATAGATTTCTATAAATTTATCCTTTATTGGACCTTACATATGATGGATTTTCTTCTACTAAAGTATTTCATTCCTAAATTCATTTCATGGCCTGATTTTGTTATCCATCATCATGTTTTCTTTTCCCTTTTCATTATTTATTGTTAGGTTGTATAAAATGATTAAGAAACATAGTTGCAATTCTAGTTTATCTTTTCTTTTCACTTTAAATTTTGTGGCCTCATTATGCATGGTAATTTTTAAACATAAAAATGTTTTGTTATGGTCAGTTTTTTTATCTGCTGCAACTTATTTTGTCTTCTTTTGGTTATATACATTGATAACCAGTCCAATAAATTAAGTTTGAATGATTTATTTTGAATTATTTTTAATTGTTTCATTGAAATGTAACAATAAATATAAAAATAAAATAACCATGTCTAACTATAGTTATTAAAAAAATTACAACATAATAATGATAAATAATGTTCATATTCATGATAAATGTAGTCGATTTTAATTTTGAAAAACACATAAACATATACATTAAATTTATTTTATGTTTAATACAATCTCTTTAAATTTATATCTTCATATTTACATTTATATTTTTTATTGGCCAGTTCTAGGAACGGGGATATAATACAACTCTAAGTGAAATATTGAAACAACTTTTTTTGTTTAACACATCCTCTCCAAGTGGAACCAGAGGTACATGGCTACTCTATTCACTATACATTTTTCATTCAAATATCTTATTAAATGTTTATATTTAATACATACATCTATTTTTAGATACATTTTAGGACTCAAATATTGAATAGTTTTTAGGGTCCACTGAATGTAAAAGTATTACATCCTTTTTTATGTTACAAATGTGTTCTTTTATTTTTTAAATACAATTGATTCTCCTCGTACTTAAATTAATTTCTAAAACATTTTTCAAAAAAATTTATGCCAAATCTTCAGGATGGATATGTACTCATATTTCAATGTTTTTTATAGTATTCAAATGAGATCTTTATCATCCATTTTATTGGTTTGTTCCTCACATTTATTTTAGAGAAATCACATCATGGGGATGATATGAGGTAACGAATCTTTAATGGCAGTTGTGTTATTGATATTAATTTTTTTCTATTTGAAATGTCATAACATATATAATAATAAAATAACCATGTTTGACCATGGTTATTAACAAATGTTTAAAACAACATAATGATAAATAATTTTCATATTCAAGAAAAATTGTGTTGACATTGATTGTTAAATAGTTACACATATACATTAATTCAATTTTATGTTTACTCCACTTTCATTAATTTTATATCTTCATATTTACATTTATATTTTATTTTTGCCACTTACATGAACCTTGCTACACTACTCCTCTAAGTGAAATATTCAAATAACTTTTTTTTCAACACATCTGATCCAAGTAAAATAAAAAGTACATGGACACTCTATTCCGTATACCTTTTCATTCAAATTAATTATTAAAATTTTCACTATTATGCATACATCTATTTTTTTAGATACATCTTATGGTACCAATATTGAATATTTTTTGGGGTCCATTGAATGTACACATATTAAATCATTTTTAATATGTTACAAATTTTCCCTTATAATTTTTAAAACCTTTGTTTCTCTAGGTACTGTAGTAAATTTCTATGACTAATTTTAAATAAGATACACTAACATTTTATTTGTCGAATATTATTCCAACATCACATTACCATATCCCTCTATGATAGATTCGTCATTGTTATTATTTATTCTATCCACATATAGTAAATAATTCCTTATACATTCCAAAATTTATCTCTATTATTAAATTATCAGTATCTTTCATTTCTTATAAAATTCTATTATGATATTATAATATATGTAAATTTCCAAATTATAAATTTCAGCATCCATTCCATTCGGTCTTCCATCAATCAGGTTTTTTTATTTCAATTGATGATGTCATTTCATATTGTGGTATTTCTTCGTGTTTGAATTCATTCAGCTATATTATTTATGAATGCTACTATTTTACACAAATTCAACTAACAATTATTAAATTTTTCACTGCAATACTTATATCTATTATTTTTCAAGATTCCTCTTATGACCCAAATATTGAACATTGGATGGTGTCATTGAATTTAATAGTATGTCCCCATAAAATTTGGTGTTATAATAGTAATTCATCTTCTATAAGCACTACTCCATGGTTTTAAATTATTTTTTTCCATGATTCTTACTAATTTCTATTTTAAATTTTTGTTTTTATTAGTTAATTAATATACACGATTGTGTACATAATTTTAGAATCCAATTGATATATAGTAAAATCGATTGTTACTAATCACAATGACTCGATGTCATTTGTTCCATTTGATAAGAATTTTATCTAATTTATGAAAGTATCTTCACAAAGGACCTATTCATTGAAATATGTATGAATATATAATGTGTTACATTATGTTGATATATCCCACATGAAAAAAGCCACATTTTTTCATTTTATATACAAGGTAACGATGAATTTGGATTTCATCCAATGTAAAATACTTTTTGGTTGAAAAGGGTTCTATTATATATTGAAATAGTATATTACAACATTCAAAACTATCATCGTTCATCTAGAAAAACACTTATAAATAACTTTTTCTATTATATACTGAAATTGATTTCAACATTTATTACAACACATTTGAACATAACTACGTACTTTGGATTTTAAATACTTAAATCATACATATAAATAACTGATATTTTTATATATTTTTATTCATATTTTTTAGGATCATAAAGGCAGTGGATATTGTTTACATGGTACTAATGATGTAGTTTTTGTAAAATAAACCATGCAGGTTTTATTTACCTAGTAACAAAAGTATGTTCTTAATATATTGATATTTTTAATGAAACTTTTGAATTGTTTAATTATAATTATAATTCACTTTATATTCATATAATATAGTACTATTATTTATGTTTCATCTATAAATTCCTTGTACATAACACATATTCTACTTACATTGAATGCACAAACCATTCCACAATAGTATGAATTTTTTTTAAACATGACTGTATATCTAATATGTTAATGAATAATAGGTGTAATATTCTATTCAACATACATTAATTGAAATTTTTGGTTTTTTAACCCATACAATTTTCTATTTATCATTCATAAACTATCATTTTTGGAACTATCTTTATTCATTTTGAAAAAATAGTTATACAAAAATCTTTATCTCCTATACTAAAATAGATATGAATAATTAGGAAAATGTATTCGAAAATAACTAGGACAAATAATTTTAAATTTCCTGAATAAAAGATATAGATAACTATCATTTTAATATATATTTTTTCAATATTTAGTATTAGAATAAAAGAAGTTGATGTTTTCGACTTCGTACTACCGGTGTTGTTTCTAAAAAATCGACCATACATATTTAATCTTATTAGGTAGGGAATAATGCCCTTAATAGACATATATTTTTAATGAAACTTTTAAAATGACTAACTATAATTATAATTCTCTATATATGGATAAAATATAGTACTATTTGTTTTTTTATTAAATCTATAAATTCCTAGTACATAAACACAGATTATACTAAAATAGAATGCTCAAACTGTTCCATGGTAGTAATAATTATTCATAACCCATGATGTATATCTAATATATTCATGAATATAAGGTGTCAAATTCTATTCAGCATACATCAACATACTTTCTTGGTTTGTTTTACTCTTGTAGAATTTTATTTATATATTAGGAATCATTTGACATCGCAATATATATACATATATATATATATATATTATATTTTACTAGTCTATGAATATTTTTAATATAAATAATGGTGGGGACATACATTATCGCATCCAAAAAATTGTTGGAACAGTTTAAAAACACATAAATGAAACTGGTCACTTATTCATAACATGAAACATTAATTGAATTTGATATCATTCAAAAGGATTCCCCGTTGATATATATGTATCTAATGCGAATAGAAGTAGAAAACTAATGGAAATCCTTGATGGTGTTATTTCATGGAAATATTGACTTATAATTACATATTTTATAAAAAAAATAATATTTAACATTTGAATCCTTCTACAGAGTACAAAATTCAATTTTTTATATTATTGGAAAATATTGGTGACATAATAACACAAAGATAATAAGAAATATTTCACCCAATATCCATGATATTCAAATAAAATAATTTTATTCCCTTTATGTGACAAATTGTCTTGTGGAAGGATACAATTTTGAAATAGGTCACAAAAAACTGCAATATGATGTTTTGTTTAATGTACAATACCAAAACAATAAATTTTAATATTAATTATCTCTTCATTTCCATTGTTAGATCTTATTTTCTAATTTAAATATTCATTATTATTTACTCATATTTTTAAATGTTATTGTATCTATAGAATGGAGCTACTGGATGATTTTTAAGATGAAGACTTATTGCAAGAACATAATCTGATTGTCTGAGCATATGACTCCAACATGTGGAAAAACATATACAAATATAAACACCATAAATTAGTCTTTAATTATAGGGTATGTTTTTCTCATTATGTATTAAATTTATTAGGTACACATTTCAATTTTTTATTACAACCACTATCCCTTATTTTTTTCATTCACTTTTTATTTCACTGCACACATTACTGTTTTCATGAATACAGTTGAAATTGAATTAAAATCATTATCCAAAAAATTGAAAATTAATTTATTTTTATTTATCCTTTTATTTTTCAAATATTATAGTGGTTTCCCCATGTTTTATCCCCTCATATTCCATTATTATGCACCACTATATTGTGATTAAAATATATTAAATATTATTATTTGTTCTCAACTTTTACAACTAGTATTCTCTTAATAAAAAACCATTAATATGATAAACTATGAGTACAAATAGGTGAGTACTAATTATTATTAATTACTAGTAATTATTACCAATTAATTCTAATTTTTATTAATTATAGTGAATTACCATTAATTTCTCCTAATTAATTTTACTTTTTGTTAATATTTACAAATTATACTGATTTGAAAATAATTTTTA
This sequence comes from Viscum album, assembly GCA_963277665.1. Classification (NCBI taxonomy): domain Eukaryota; kingdom Viridiplantae; phylum Streptophyta; class Magnoliopsida; order Santalales; family Viscaceae; genus Viscum; species Viscum album. The sequence goes on from OY728152.1 coordinate 1,277,643,289, forward strand.
CTAATATTCCTCTGCTACTAATGTGACCTTCAACGTGTGACAACTTTTTTTCTATTTATTTATAATTATTACTAATTACCACTGATTACAACAAATTATTACTAATTACCACTAATTACTACTAATTTTTACTTGTTTTTAAAATTTAACACTATGTTTTTCTAATTATAACTAATTAACACTATTTTTTACTATGTTGTTACTAATTACCTCTATTTTTTACAAATTTATTACTAATTATCACTAATAACACATTATTTATATCAATTGCCACAAATTATTAATAATTATTAGTAGTTACCAAAAATATTTTACTAATTACCACTAATTGTTTCAACTTATGACTAATTAGAACTAATTACCACAAAGTAATATTAATTACTACTAATTTTATTTAATTATTACTACTTTTTCATTTTTTTGTAATTATTACTAATTATTATTAATTTAAATCAATTATTAAAAATTACAACAATTTATTACTAATTATAATTATTTATAAAAAATTTCCAATAATTAACACTAATTATTTCTAATGTTTGCTAGTTTTTAAAAATTATAACTAATTTTTCCAAATTATTACTAATTATCCTGAATTATAGATAATTATCACAAATTTTTACTAGTTACCACTAATTATTACTAATTACAACTATTTATTACTATTTATTAAAAAAAATTTAAATTACAACTAATTATTTCTAATTACCATGGATTATTACTAATTACCACTAATTACTACTAATTACAACAAATTATTACTAATTATTATAAATTGTTACTAAATTTCACTAATTATTACAAATTACCACTAATTAACATCAATTACCACTAATTAATACAAATAATCACTAAATATTACTAATTACCACTACTTTTAAATAATTACCACTAATTATTACTAATTTCCACTATCTATTATTAATTATTATTAGCTAATAATGATTATTAATAATACTTACTAATTATTATTGATTTTCACAAATTAATACTAATTACCACTAATTACAACTAATTACTATTAACTACCACTAATTATTACTAATTACCAATAATTCTTACTAATTTTTACTAATTTTTACTAATTTTTACTAATCATTACTAATTACTACTAATTAATACTAATTATTACAAATTACCAATATTTATTTAAAATTGTTAATAATTATTACTAATTACCACTAATTACCACTAATTAACACTAATTAATAATTATTATTATTGGAATCACTAGTTTTGATAATCCTAAATCATGTTTTGATAATCCCAAATCATGTTTTCATAATCCCAAATCATGTATTCTTTATGTGATAATTATGTTTCTCATACAAGATAATCATTTATGTGAAAATCATGTTTATATCAAAGTAATAATCATCTACTTTTAATCTCAATGTTTTTTGGTTTAAGCTTACAGTGAAAAATTTATCTAAGGGCAAAGGTCATCGATACAATGGTTACTAACACAAAGGTAACCGATGCAATGGTCATCGATGTAAAGGTTACCCATGCAATGGTTACCGATGAAAATCCCCTGATGAAAGGTTACCGATGCAAGCTTACCGATTAACAGCTACTGATAGAGAGTCAAGGATGAAAGGCTACCAATGGAGAGTTATTGATGGAAGGTTATCATTGGAAAGGTTGTCGATTAATGCTGACTGATGTGCACTGCCTACCATTTTGAAGGATACTGTTACCAGTCTACCATACTCTTCTACTCCATTCTTGGTCAAATTCCTAAGATTATTTTGACAGTCATATTTGCTAACTTTAATTCCTCTGACATTAATTAATCCTTATTGTAGACATATCAAGAGACCATATCTTGACAGTATGAGGTATACGAAATATTGCACGTGATGTACTTACTCTTCTTGTCACACCCAAAATATAAAAGAGATGGCAGAGGAAGAATGAGACAACGAGGCACGGAGAAAAATGAGAAATTCATGTCCAGAAGTTAAATGCATTAGGGAGAAACTATTGAAGAATAATGAAGAAACATTCGAGCACCTTCACTATAAACCCCAAGAACATTAAGAAGGATATTTCGGGAAAACAACTTGAGGCTACCTTTTCCTTCTCATAAACATTCAATCAACATAAGAAGCAAAACATTAAATTCATGAATGATAGAACCTAGAGTTGTGACACCCTTTTTTGGAGACAACTTCCTGAGAAAGACACCACCTTCAAATTATTCCCTTCAAGGAGTCAGGAGCTAAACTGAAAACACATAGATCCTTATAAACACCATCTCATCATATTTTCTCTATTGAGTTACTTCATTTTATATTTGAGATAAGTATGTCTATCTTTCTTTTACACACACCGTTTATGTGCTTAAACTGGAAGATACTGAATATCCTCACATAAAATCTCACTTACATTTTGTTCCCACGTATAATTGTGGAAGAGACTATGTGTGGTCTTTATTTTTGTCATTCCCAATGAGAACAGTGGTATAGAGTGTAAACCCTAGATAGTTAGTGAAAATTGTTGTAAACCCCACTACATGATATGTATCAAGTTTATTGTTAATATAAACTGCTTGTTGGTAGGTGATCACCAAGTGGAGAGGATTAAGTCATGGCTTGATACTGAACCTCTTGTTTAACTTTTCTATGTTCTATATTTTGTTTTACTCTCATTTTTCTTTTTTTTTTCTGCTACTTATTACTAAAACATAAATCTGTTTTGCATTCACTTTGATAGTTTTTTAGGTAAGTGTGTTTATGTGTTTAATTCATTAAACTTGTTTCAAAATTTGAAGAATTGTTATACAATAATTAAATTGAGGACAAATCGCCATTTGAGAAACATGTTGACCAAATAGATATCTATATCTCTATTGCCATAATTAACAGGGTTGTTTTCAAAATTTGGGGGATCATTATAATAATGTTTTTAAAAGAAATTTTATGTTGGAACTCAATTCACCCACTATTGTGACTCTACTCCGACCAACATTGGTATTAGAGGGACTAGTTTAGTCTGTTTTTTACAACTACCTATACTTTAGTGAAACCTGTCAAATTCTTCAACTGTGATTTTAGTTGTATCTTAAAGATGTTAAAATTTCTTTCATATCTAAATTTTCAGTTCATTAAATTCTAATTAACAATAGATAATACAGTTGAGGGTGATGCTACTAACAAGCCTACTTTTTGTTAATGGTAATAACTATGCTTAGTGGAAATTAAAAATGAAAATGTATTTATAGCGCATGGGACCCGAAATCTGGGACACAATTGAGGAACAACATGTATTGCCTGCTATTGCTAGGGACACATGGTCTCAGTTGACTAAAGTTGCATATAATAAAAACTGTAATGCAATGAATGATTTGTACTGTTCTCTAGGTGATAAATAATTCAATAAAATATCTTCTTGTAAAAATGCATATGAAATTTGGGATACTTTTGCTGTTTCTCACGAGGGACCAATTAATGTTAAAGAAATGATATTAAATACTTACACTATTAAATATGATAATATTAAAATGAATCTTGATGAACTTATTTTCGAAATGTATCTCAGGTTCAATGAAATAATGAATACCATTAGTTTTCTTAAGAGACCAGTGGACTGTGAGGACCATATTATGAGATTGCTTCGATGCCTACCTGATAGATTGATAGGATCTTCTGTTTCTATCAGAGAATCATGTGACATAGGCCAGAAACCAGTGAAGAAACTAATTAGAAAGCATATGTTGTATGAAAAAGAGATAAAGGTGAATCAAGAAGTAGATAAAGAACTAAAGAATAAACCTGTAGCATTCAAGACTCCTACCTCAAAGAACAGAGAAAAAGAAAAAGTTCAATCTCCTATAAACACTTCCACCAGTTATGGCTCATACTTTGACTGTGATGATGAGATGGGTCATCTTTCTAAGAGATTCATGATGTTCTACCAAAAGAAAAAGTTCATTAGAAAGTCAATCTACAAAGTGAGGTATGATAATTAAAGACAGTGGAAAAAGGATAGAAAATGGAATGATAACACAAATAAGATAGTCTGTTATGAGTGAAAATAAAAAGGTCATGTGAAAGCCGATTATCCCAAGCTGAAATTTTAGAATAAGTATGAAGACAAGGGAAAGGGTTATAAAAAGGCTATGCAGGATACATGGAGTGCCTCGGATGATAGGTCACGTGGTTTTGACACTTCTAATATAGAAAATAACAAACATGAAAACCTATGTTTCCTAACAGAAACATCCGAGGTAACACCCAATTCTCTTAAAAATAATGATGACTATTCTGAGAATGAAAGTGAATAAAAAAATGATGAAAATATTAGTAAGGATGAACTATTTGAATATTGTGGAATTCTTCAGTATACCTTTAATGAACTCAAAGATAAATATAAATTTATAAAAAGACAACATGCTCTAAATTCCTATTATAAGTCTGATATGGATATTGAAAAATAAAAATGTGTTTAGCAGTTAAAAGAAAATATTGAACTCAATTTATCCAATGAGTAATAAATGATAGATCTTGAGAAGTTTACTGTAGGAAGATATACCTTGACTTAGTTACTAGAAAAACTGATTGGTCCAAAATATACAATTGTTCTAGGATATCTTCCAGGACAAAGAATAATTATTAAGAATTAATTAGTTCCAAAAATCTGGACAGTTCACTTCTAGTTCATGTTCTAGACCATTTCTTGAAAACAATTCACTGAAGGACCAAACATGGTGTTTATGTCTCAAAATATATATGTTGATTATAGGAAATTGGTGAGACATGTGTGGGTTCCAGATGTTTTAATTCCAAACCTCTCTGGACCTAAGAAAATCAGGGTACCAAATTTACCCTGCACTTAATATGTTTTGCAGGAAATTTTTTTAAAGAGCTCCTATAAAACTCTATAGTAATTGGAAAGTGGATGTTCAAGAAACATGACATGAGACTACACATGCATCAAAATACTATATAAAGTTGATGGTGGAAATGTTACATTCGGTGATAATGAAAATGGGAAGATCATCATCTTAGGCCAAATTTGTAACCCTAATGTTGTATTAATTTCAAAAGTACATTTTATTGATGGGTTAAAATATAGTATTCTAAGTATCTCTTGGTTGTGTAATGATGGTTTCAATGTTAAATTTGAAAATGATGTAGGTAATGTTTTTAATTCTAAAAATTATTTATATCTACTGCTCATAGAAATGACAATGTATATGATGTTTATTTAGATTATTTAGCTAAGAGAAATGTTAATTATTTAAATTTGTTTTATAAGGAATCATGGTTGTGGCATAAAAGATTAGGACACTGCAATATGCACTCACATAGGGAACTAACTAGGAAAGGATTAGTTAGAGACTTTACTAAATTGGAATTCCCTATTAATAATGATTTTAATCCCTATCAAAAGGGAAAACTTCAAAAAGTTTCTTTCAAACCAAAGAAATAAGTTTCTAATTCACAACCACTTTAGTTGGTTCACATGGATTTGGTCAGACCATCTATAGTTTCAAGATTAAATGAGAAGCACTATTTTTATGTTCTTGTAGATTATTTTTCAAGATATACTTAGGTATACATTCTAGCTCAAAAAAGTGTAGCATGTTCTTACTTCATTAAATATTCCATGTGTAATGAAAATCTTAGTGGACTTAGAATTAGGACCTTGAGAAGTGATCATGGCTGTCAACTTGAAAATCAGGAATTTGAATCTTTTTGCTCACACAATGGTTGTACACACAATTTCTCTGCTCCTAGAACACACCAACAAAATAGAGTTTTAGAAATAAGAAATAGGACACTTCAAGTGATTAACCATACTATGCTTAATGGGTATAATCTACCTATCTATTTTTGGGCATAAGCAGTTAGCAAAGCTTGTTACATTATCAATAGAGTCTTAATTATACCTGTTTTTAAGAAGACCCCTTATGAGCTTTGGAATAATAGGAAGTATAAGGTTAATTACTTTAGAATTTTTGGTTGTAAAGACTTTATACTTAAAAGTAAAGATAATATTGACAGATTTTCTTCAAAAAGTGATGAATGAATTTTCGAAGGCTACTCAGTCTCTAGTAAAGCCTACAGAGTATTCAATAAAAGAACCAAATGTGTGGAAGAATTAGTTCATGTAAAATTTGATGATACTGATACACATAAACCCAAAAACCACTCTTGAACAACTTGAGGAAGATATGCCAATTCTGGATCATAATGATAAAGAAAGTAATATAACTGTGAAAACAACCAGTTCTGGAAATTTTCCAGAATCTAATCCTAGTGAATCTGAACAAGTAGACATTCATGAGAAGTCCATTTCAACTTTTTCAAAAGGTATTATAACTCGGAATAGTCATCCTTTAGATATTGTAGTAGGTGATCTAAATAGAGGGATACAATCTAGAGCTTCTCTAAGAAACCAGGTTGAACAACAAGATTTTCTTTGACAACATAACCCCATAAATATTAATTATACAATCGGTGATGAATTTTGGGTGATAGCTATGCAAGGAGAATTTATTCATTTTGAAATAATCAATGTTTGGGAATTAGTAGACAGACCTAAAGACACTTTGACCATATGCACTAAATGGGTGTTTAGAAATAAATTTGATGAATCTGGAAACATAGTTAGAAACAAGGCTAGACTTGTAGCACAAGGATATAGTCCAAAAGAAGTAATTGACTATGAAGATTCCTTTCCTGATGTATCTAGACTAGAATCAATTAGGATTCTTCTTACTTATATAGCTCATATGAATTTCAAACTTTATCAATTGGATGTCAAAAGTACATTTTTAAATGGGTACATAGTTGAAGATGTATTTGTTGAACAACTCCCTGGTTTTACAAATCCCCATTTTCCAAGTTGTGTTTTTAAACTTTCAAATGCCCAATATGGTCTAAAACAAGCTCCAAGATCATGGTATGATTGACTTATTTCTTTCATTATTTCAAAAAGTTTTACTAAAGTAATAACAAATCCTACTTTTTTTATTAAAATGATTTCAAAAGATGGTTTAATAGTGAAAATTTATATAGATGATATAATATTTTGATCTTCTAAAAACTCTTTATGTACTGATTTTTTCAAAAATGATGCAAGATGAATTTGAAATGAGTTTAATGGGGGAACATAGATTTTTCCTTGGATTTCAAATTTTTCAAAATAGAAATGGTATTATTTTAAATCAACAAAAATATACTAAGTATATTTTGAAATGTTATGGTTTGGATAGTAATACACATAGTGATACACCTATGAGTACCACTTGTAAGTTGGATGTTGATGAAACTGGTAAATTAGTTGATCAAACCAATTACCGAGGTATGATTGGGAGTCTGTTATACCTTACTTCTAGTATACCTGAAATTTTGTTCAGTGTATGCATGTGTGCTCATTTTCAAGCCAATCCCAAAGAATATCATTTAACTACTGTTAAAAGGATTTTTAAATATTTTAAGTTTACGATAAATTTAGGACTATTTTATCCAAGAGGAAAATGGTTTGATTTATTAAGTTATTTAGATGTTGACTTTGTTGGTTCTAATTTAGATAGAAAAAGCACCTCTTGAACATGTCACATGTTGGGCAAGGCAGTAGTATCATGGTGTAGTAAAAAATAGAATTATGTTGCATTATCTACTTTTGATGCTTAATATATAGCTACTGGTAGTTTTGGAGCATAAATTTTGTGGGTGAAACACACTTTACTAGACTATGTATATCAATCCAAACATGTATTTATACACTGTGAAAACATAAGTGCTATTAACATCTCTAAAAATCCATTATATCATGCTAGGATAAATCATATTGATGTCAGACATAACTTCCTGAGAGATCATTATCAAAGAGGTGATATCACTCTTAAATTCATCGGAACTAAACACCAATTGGATTATATATTCACAACGCCATTTAATTCTGAGAGGTTAAACTACATCAAACATGAGTTAGGTATGAAAAATTGTTAAGTTAGAAACAACACCATTAGAAACATCACCGTTAGAAACCTCACCATTAGAAACATCACCGTTAGAAACCTCACCATTAGAAACTCACTATTGGACCTTACCAATAGAACCTCACCATTAGAACCTCACCGTTGGACCTTACTGATAGAACCTTACCGATAGAACCTCACTATTGTAACTTACCGACAGAACCATACCATTGGACCTTACTTATAGAACCTTAACGTTGGACCTCACCATTGGACCTTACCGATAAAAACATATCGTTGGACCTTACTGTTTGACCTTTCTGATAGGACCCTATCATTGGACCTTATAGATAGAACCATACTTATAATGTCTTACAGATAGTAGATATTTTCTAGGGAATCATGTTTCGTTTATTCCGGAAGATGATACGTTTTCTGTTTTATTTATTCTTTTACATGATTTCTTTTCTTGATCCTGAAATGATAAAATTAAAACATAGACCACATTTCTATCCACATCAACCTCTCTCCTGAACCTTTTTCTCCCACATTTTCAACCCTACCCTCTTATGAAACCCTCGAACCACTTTAGATCGATGGTACGAGTGAAAAGGTCATTGGTTGCTAATGAAGAAGACATGCTGGATCCTAGGAGACCTAGATCTGAGTCTAATATTTGAATCCAAATAGTGGCAAAGGTTCTTAACCCACATTTATCGAAGAGGAAAATATTTATTGAGAAGGATCATATCTTGGAATGGCTGCTGACGAGCCAGTTCATTGTGTTGAAGTCACTTGAAGCTCAAGGATGGGTCGAGTGCTTTGCAAAAAATGATGGACCTTATTATCGAATGCTTGTGAAGGAGTTTTATTAATATATAATATTTGAGAAATTTGAGAATGAGAACTGGATAACTTCTAGAGTAAATAAAGTAACTATGTGTTGAGTCAAAAGTCCTATTTTGACTTCTATGTTTTGTTTTGGAAAACACAAATGTCTTGGTAATCGTACCAACCATGCCAATTGTACAATGCTGATCGTACTGACCATAATGATTGTATTGATCGTACTGATCGTACTGACCAGGCTAATCGTACTGATCATACTGATCGTACTGACTATGCGTATCGTACTAATCATATTGATCGTACTGACCATGCCAATCGTACAATGTTGATCATACTGAATATGGAAATTGCATTGACTCAGCTTCTCATATCTTTTATTACATACTTGTTTTGGTACTTTGTCAAAAACACATGCTTCATTTAAATTGTACTCTTGATTATCTTATTCATACATCTTGTTCTAACCAATACGATGTCATTGAGTTAGTTACAAACTAATCAAAATGATGACTTCCTTTCTATTTCAGTATGACCGTTATGATGCCAGGTGTCCAAGTCCCTCCGAGTTTTTTGTAGAAATATGACCATTGAAGGAGATGTGACTGTTGGAACCTGAGGCCTATAAATAGGAGGTCATTTGAAGCTGAGAAGAATAATGAATGAGACTTTGTGGAACAACTGTGATACTTTTCTTCTATCAAGATTCTAGATAGAGATGTTGTGACATTCCTCATATGATTTGTGCGTCCAATCATCATATCAAGGGCTTTAAAGTAATTGAAAGACAGAGGTTTCGATTACTTACAAAATCGAGGGCTGACAGGGATAGGCAGACGGATGGACCGATCGTCGTATCGAGGGCTGCCAGGGATAGGCAGACAGACGTTCCGATCATCGTATCGAGGGCTGCTAGGGATAGGCAGACAGACATTCGGATCATCGTATCGAGGGCTCACCAAGGTGTTGGTGAGACAGACCTTTTATCCTAGGTGAAAGGATAACCCTTCTCTTTGGGTCAAAAGAATTTTAATACTTTTACATTTCCACTGTTACTTGTATTAGAAAGGAATTTGGATTATTTCCTTTCTTCATTACATATTCAATTGTAATTGTTTCAATTAAAATCTTTCTATTACATATTGTATTGATTGATTCTATACGCTTTAAGGCAGAATCATTCATCTTCATATTACTCTGATTATTGTGTTCATCATGAATAAAATTGTTTTACATTACATTAGTATTACAATACATCATACCGTTTTATATTCAATACAATTGTGGGTGTTTGTATTTGTATTATTTTAAGATCATTTAAACTAATCTCTTAGTTGCTAAAACTCAAAGGTTTTTAAACCTAGAATTCACCCCCCCCCCTCTTGTATTGTTCCATCTAATAGACATTTATACATACTTATTCGATCCAACAATTGGTATCAGAGCAGGTTTCCACTGATTTGTATTTGTTGTTCTATTTCTTTCATATTACTATCTTAACTACTTACTACACTAACGTGTGGAGTGGAAAAGTTTTTGTTGTATTAGATCGCAGGAATGAATATCGGGTCAATAGACAATCTGAATCCCTCTAGACCACCAATCTTTGATGGAAATGATTATGAGTATTGGAGAGATCGTATGAAGACGTTCGTTATCAATACTGGCTTAGACAATTTTATTATGCTTACTGGAGGTTACAAAATTCCTGACAAAGAAGTTAGTTATTTCACTAACCAAGAGAAGCAAGAATATCAACTGAATTAAAAGGTATGCAATGCTTTATTATGCTCTATGACTAGGAATATATACAGTCATATATCTTCATGTGAAGCAGCCAAATGTATTTGTAAGAAATTGGAAGTCACTCATTTTGGTACATCCAAGGTTATAGAAATAAGGAGAGCAATGCTTCAAGCAGAGTATCAAGGGTTTCTTTTTCCATATGGAGAGCCAGTATGTAACGTGCAACAAAGGTTTATGACAATTGTCAACAACTTACAATCTATGGGAGAGAAAGTTCTTGATGATGAAGCTCTAGTTGATAAGATTATAGATATAATGCCAAATGAATGGGAGTCAAAAAGGACAGCTATTGATGAAAATAGAAAAGTTTCCCAGATTACTCTTGATGAACTCTTTGGAACTCTTCCACAGCACGAAACAAGAATGAAGAGAGATGTTGATTTCAACAAGAAGAATAATGGGAATGGTAGTGTAGCCTTGGCATCTAAAGCTTCAAAACCAGAAAGGCTTACAAGGTCTAAAGCCAATAAAGTTGTTATATTTGATTCAAGTGATTGTAATCTTTCGGATAATGAGTTAGCCAATTTTTCTTAAAGAATGAAAAAGATTGTGGGAAAGAAAGACTTTCAATATAGATTCAAAAAGAAATATAGGAATTATAAGAAAGATTCAGAGGTAACTTGTTATGAATGTAAGAAAGTAGGACATATAAGGCCTGATTTTCCTTTACTGAAGAGGAAATACAGAAAGGAGAAACACTCTGAAAGAAACAAGAAAAGGTTTTATAAGACAATGAAAGTCTTGAAGGAAAACGATATGTGGAGTGAAAGTGGTAGTGATTCTTCAGATGATTCTTCAGAATATGGGTCCTTGGGACAGAGGAATATTGGACTTCTAGCCAGACTACCAATTCAAGATCAATGTCTCATGGCTAAGGTAAACAATGCTGAAGCTATTACGAATGTCTCTTTGAATGAAAATTATACTGATAATAGATATTATGAATCATCAAATGATGAATCTTCATCATCAGAAGATGATACGTTACCTTATTTTGAAGAAGTATCTAGATTTTCTAAATTACTTGAAAATGAAAATTTTAAACTCAAGAAGAAGCTTGAGAAAGCAAATTCTAGAATTTCAGTTTTAACTAAAGAAGTATCAGATCTTTCTAAAGATCTTGATGTGAAAACTTCTGATTTTGAAAGTATCTTAAAAACCCTTGAGAAAGACAAATCTGATAAGGATAAAATTTTTAAGGATCTTGAAAATGTAATTTCAAAGAAAAATATTTTAGAGCCTAACTCTAGTTCAAATTCAAATGTTATGGAAAATACGAATTTGGTTTTAAAACTAAAGTCAGAGATTTTATCCTTGAAGAAATGTTTGTCAAACTTTACTCATGGAAATAAAAACATTGACAAGATGTATTCTCAAATTAGACCATTGAGAAATTGTTCTGGTCTTGGTTATACTTATTCCAAACCTGTTTTTAGTAATAACTATTTTGTTCCTCAAAAAACCTCTTTCTGTTCTAAGTGTCAATGTGGTGGACACTGGAGAAGAGATTGTTCTCTTAACAGAACTCAATCTTAAGGATTTCATAAAGCTCATTTTTCAAAACAAATGTGTATTCATAAAATTCTTTTATCTAACCCTTATGTATCCAAACAAGTTTGGATTCCGAAAAACTAATTGTTTCTTTTTCAGGAAAATGAGAAGTGTACCAATAAGAATATTTGGTTCATGGATAGTGGTTTTTATCGACACATGACTAGAAACAAAGATCTCTTTGAAAAGGTTATCAAAACAAAAGGTGTAAAAGTTACCTTCGGAGATAATGCCCAAGGAAATATTGTTGGTATAGGTAATATTGTTTTTCTTGGAAAAGTTCTTATCTCAAATGTTTTGTTTTTTAAAGGTCTTAGGCACAATCTCATCAGCATAAGTCAATTATGTGATGAAGGTTACCTTGTGAATTTTAGAAATGATAAGTGTCTAGTTCACAATTCCAAGGATGAGTTCATTCTATCTGCCCATAGGCAAGAGAATGTTTACACTATTAACATAGAAGACCTTAGGAGCCATGATTTACCCAGATTAAGTGCAATAGAAGACCAATCAAGGCTATGGCATAGAAGACTAGGACACTGTTGTCTGAGAAACCTTAGTAAACTCTCAAATAAAATACTAGTGTTGGGGCTACTGGACCATAGATATGATTCTTCAAAAGTTTGTGATACTTGTCAATTTGGCAAGTAGCATAAAACTAGCTTTAAATCAATTAATGAAGTTTCAACTTCTAATGCATTACAGCTAGTGCATATGGATCTTTTTGGTCCTTCACAATCTGGAAGCATTGGAGGAAAATACTATGTATTTGTTTTAGTTGATGACTTTACTAGATTTACATGGGTCTACTTTCTCACAAAGAAATCTGAAGCCTTTTCCTATTTCAAAACTTTTAGAGCCCATGTTAAAAATGAGAAAAACCTACCGTTGATAACTATTCATAGTGATCATGGTGGTGAATTTCAAAATTCAGATTTTGAAACTTTTTGTAGTAAGAAAGGTATTAATCACAATTTCTCATCTCCAATAACTCCTCAGCAAAATGGTGTTGTTGAAAGAAGAAATCATATTCTTCAGGAAATGACTCGAACCATGTTGAGTGAATACTCAGTTGCTAAGCACATTTGGGCTGAAGCTGTTAGTACTGCCTGTTATACTATAAATTGTGTTTTAACTAGACCATTTCTTAATAAAACCTCCTATGAGTTATGGACTGGCCAAAAACCTAAAGTTGCATACTTCAAAGTTTTTGGATGCAAAGTATTCATTCTGAATACAAAAGATAATCTACATAAATTTGCACCAAAATCTGATAAAGGAATCTTTCTAGGCTATTCTACAACTTCTAAGGCTTATAGAGTTTTCAATAAAAACACTTGTACTGTTGAGGAAACAGTGCATGTGAAATTTGATGAATATGATCCTTTTGTTTTCAACCAACCCAATCCTACATCCTCGGATGTGTTTTCTAAAAATGTTTATCAACCGTTATTAGAAGATCATTCTGATAAAGAAAATGTTCAAGAAATTATTCCTGAAACAATTACCACAGAATATTTTCTATCATATGTTGATGAACAGGTTTTACAAAACCCAAATCAAGTGTTTCTTGGGAATCATCCCTGTGATAACATCATTGGTGATGTAAATCAACCTATAAGGACCAGAAATTTCTTAAGAAATGAAATAGAACATCCTGATTTTCTTTCCCAATTTGAACCTAAAATTCCAACTGAGCCCTTAAGTGATGATTATTGGATTAAAGCAATGCAAGATGAACTAAATGAATTTTAGGTGAATCAAGTCTGGACTTTAGTTGACATACCTAAATAAACAATTGTAATTGTTGTAAAATGGGTTTTCAGAAACAAATGTGATGAAAATGGAATCATTGTAAGAAATAAAGAAAGACTTATTGCTAAAGGTTATAATCAAAAAGAGGGAATGGACTATGAAGAAACATATGCTCCAGTAGATAGACTTGAATCTATTCGTATTCTATTAGCCTTCGCAGCATATTTCAATTTCAAACTATTTCAAATGGATGTCAAATGTGCTTTTCTAAATGGTTTTGTTCAAGAAGAAGTTTTTTTCGAACAACCTCCTGGTTTTCAAGACCCAAAACATCCTGATCATGTTTTTAAACTTACTAAGGCTCTATATGGTCTTAAACAAGCCCCTAGAGCATGGTATGATAGACTTACAGGATTTCTTTTACAGAAAAATTATTCAAAAGGTACAGAAGATCCAACCCTTTTTATAAAAATAGAAAATAAAAATGTTTTGATTGTTCAAATCTATGTTGATGAAATCATATTTGGATCAACTCATAAATCGTAAAATGATTATTTTGAAAATTTAATGAAATCTGAGTTTGAAATGAGTATGATGGGTGAGTTAACATTCTTTTTAGGTTTTCAAATTTCTCAAAAACCAGAAGGAACATATATATCTCAACATAAGTATATAAAATATTTACTCAAAAAGTATGGATATGACAAAACTAAAAGTATTAGCACTCCAATTGGTACCTCAAATACACTTGATCTTGATGAAACTGGGAAACCAGTAGATCAAACAATCTTTAGAGGTATGATAGGAAGTTTGCTATACTTGACAGCTAGTCGACCCGACTTAATGTATTCTGTATTCTTATCTGCAAGATACCAATCTAATCCAAAAGTTTCTCCTTTAAAAGTCGTAAAGACAATCTTTCGGTATTTAAAAGGCACTATGGATTTAGGTCTTTTTTATTCTTCTGGGAATGATTTTGTTTTAAAATGTTTTTCAGATGCTGACTTTGGTGGTGTAGAATGGATAGAGAAAGTACATCTAGAACATTTCATTTCTTAGGAGATTCTCTGGTTTCTTGGTCATGCAAGAAACAACACTCAGTAGCACTATCCACTGTTGAAGCCAAATATGTAGCAGCTAGAAGTTGTTGTGCTCAAGTGTTGTTGATGCAACACACACTCACTGACTATGGTTTGAGTTTCTCCAAAACTCAAATTCTTTGTGATAACACTAGTGCCATAGCTCTTAGTAAAAACCCAGCACATCAATCTCATTCAAAACACATTGATGTTAGGCATCACTTTCTTAGGGATCACGCACAAAAAGGAGACATCATTTTACAATTTATCGGAACACAAGAACAAATTGCTGAAATTTTTACAAAACCATTACCTTATGATAGATTTGAGTTTATAAAATAGAAGCTATGAATGATTACATTAAAATAATCATTCATATCCACTTCATGTTTTATTTTTCTCCTTACAGCAATCAACTCCATTTGAAAGGGGGAGGACATTTCTTACTATGTTTTCTTTTATGTTTCTTTTTATCTTATGATCTTTGATCTTTTACTCTCCTGGTATGTGTTTTTACTTTTCTGTTTATCGTATTGACAGTTTTATCATAATATATACTTATTTGTTTATCGTGTTGACAGTTTTTATATATATATATACTTTTCCTTTCCATCGTATCGACCGATGATGGTAATGATTTTCGTTTCCATCGTATCAACCGATGATGGTAATGAATTTCTTTTCCATCGTATCAACCGATGATGGTAATGAATTTCTTCTCCATCGTATCGACCGATGATGGTAATGATTTTCTTTTCCATCGTATCGACCAATGATGGTAATGAATTACTTTTCCATCATATCGACCGATGATTGTAATGAATTTCTTTTCCATCGTACTGACCGATGATGGTAACAAGATTCTTTTCCATCGGCTTGACAGTTCATGGTAATAAGATTGTTTTCCATCGGCTTGTCAGTTCATGGTAACGATATTTTTTTCATCGGCTTTTCAGTTAATGGTAACGAATTTTTTTCCATCGGTATGTAGTTTTATTTTAGCTCTACTAAAACCAATAACTACCTTATGTTCTCCGGCAGGTACTTTCCATTTTTTTCTCTTTCGTTTAATCCTAACCATTGATCTGTTTTCCTCTAATCCTGACCGTAGAAGATCAACAGTCATCCCTGTATCGCCTATAAATAGCCCCCCCTCCCGAAACCCACATTGGTTTTTCAGGTTTTGAGGCGAAGCTCTTCTCCACTAGTTTTAAGTCATCGTACGATCTTTCATCGGCAGCATCCTTATGTCTCAGTCCTCTACCAACACTCCTGTTGATATGTCTTCAAAGGCTTTCTCAGAAAAAGACCTTTTAAGGGAAAGGTTAGTCTCCCGCGACTTCTATGATTCATACGATTCTACTATCAAGAGGATTATCTTGTTTCAAGGATAGAGCATTTGTGTGTTGAAAAACCTATTTCTCAAGACCTGGTTATCTTTGATGAAGTCTGTCAGTTCTATAAAACTGTATCTTTTGACAAGAATATGACTATAAATTTTGTTGTGTACGATATAAAGTTATCTATGTCTGTGAAACAAGCAGCTCATTTTCTGAATGTCCCAATAGAAGGGGATTCTTTCTGTCCATCTCATAAACTACCAGAGGAAGTCGGTATGTTTAATAGATAAAGTGCTGAAAAGTCTTTGTTTGTTATAAATGAAGAGAAGAGAAAAGTGGATCATCTTTCTCCGAACAATCGGTTTATAACTCTATGGATGCAAGGTTTTCTTATCCCAAGAAGAGGGGATAGAGAAACTCTGAAATTATCTGATATCTTCATGTTGGACTATCTTGTCAACATGAGAAAAGTGAACCTCATGGGGTATGTTTTCGAGAAAATTAAGAATGTGAAGTCAGGGGCAATCAAATCTCATTTGATTATATATCCAGCCATTCTTACAAAGTTTATTCTCGAGAGTATGAAGTTTTGAAACATTCCTTTCAAAGAAACCCTGATAGATCTAAAACCTTCCTGGATTAGCAAAAGTACTATGATTAAGTTGAATATTTGTTTTGATCAGAATTCAAAACTTTTTGTTAGGGATGTCGAAGTTGAATCTCCTCAGAATCAATCGGCACCTTTACCAGCCAAAGACATTCAATCTACTAGTATTACTCAAAAGTATGATCCTCAAACCAGTTAAAAGCCTAAGAAGAAGCCAAAGTACAGTAAGGACGTTATATCCAAATGGAGAAAGGATAAGGAACAGAGAAAGGAAGGTGATCCAAAGTTCGGTCTTGACCTAGCTGAGGATTTTTCAGAACGAATAAGGGTTGAAGAAACCCTTAATACTGAAAAGAAAAAGAAAACTGTGTTGAAAAGAAAGGCTCGAGACTTTGACATCTTGATAGTCTTAAAAATGGTTGAGGATGCTAGTGATCAACTGACGGAAGAAGTGCATCAAGAGCCCATCATACAGAATCTTCCTGAGAAAGAAAAAGGAAAACAAATTATGGAAGAGATAGAAGAAGTGGAAGAGGAGGAAGGAGATTTTATTTTAGAATTCCTTCAATGTTCGAAGAAAAGCAGGGAGGAATCAGTTCAAAAGCTGAGTGAAGGTGTTCAACAAGTCCCTCATGCCGATCAAGCACGAACTCCGGATAGATTTTTGTCCTAATAAAAGCAAGGTGTTGAATCCTCTCACACTAATAAATTTTTTTTCATTAGTGATAGAGTGGAAGAAGAAAGAAATCAGAAAGAAAAAGCGAAAGGAAAACGGCTAGTTGTTGACTCAAGTAGTTCGAATGTACTGGCTTCGTACGATGAAGATACTGATTCAGACCATACAATCTCTCTCAAGAAGAGTGATTACATTGTTCATGTTTTGAGAAGGGTTGAGAAAACCATTCCATATTTCCCTAGGCTGGAAGGTAAGATTGATTTTATCACTGATAATCAGAAGAAGAAGTTTGGATCTGTAAAAGAATTAAGAATGAATTTTTTGTCAGTTGAAGCCGATTTAAAAGTTATTTCAGAAAGTTCGGTTGCTCATAAGAAGGCCTACAACAAGATGACCAAGTGGTCTTACAAAACAGAGAGCTCAATCAATGATCATGAGATAGAAATTAAAGATATAAGGAGGTTTTCAAATGATCTTGCAATTGATTTTAATAAGCTTGATAGAGAAACGGCTGAGAGGTTGAATCTTTTGTCTTCTCAATGATCCGATGTTCCTTCAGTAAAATACTTGCAAGAGAGAATGAATGCTTTTCAATCTGAATTCTCAATGGTTTCATCATTCAAGGATGAAATGGTTTTATTGAAGAAACAAAATTCTGTGTTATCTAAAGATAACAATAATCTGTGAAACAGAATTGGTTCTCTTGAAGAAGTAATCAGAGTTCAGGAAGAGACAATCAGAAATCCGGATCAACTATTTGCTGATCAACAAGACCTTCTCAGGTCTCAGGGTGATGCTATATCTGAGGACAAGAAGAAGATAAAAAATATTAAGGCGGTTCTTCATGAGTTGATCAAAAAGGAGAAGGAAAGAGAAAACAACTGACTTGTATTTGTTCTCTTGTTTAGTGTTGTTTGTTATCGTAATGAAATTTTTTTTATCCATTGTCTTGTGTTTATTTTCTAACTCCTTCAGACAATTCAAGATTACCCCTTTATTTTTTTAAATCACAAAGGGGGAGAATGTTTACAAAGGGGAGAATGTTTATAAAGGGAGAGAATGTTTTAAAAGGGGGAGAATGTTTTATAAAGGGGGAGAATGATTTACAACACTCTTAAGGAAAATCTTCGAATACAATCCTTATGAAAGTCCATACCTAAGGTGGAGTTAGTTGTATTCAATTTGTTTTTCAGAAGAGTTTCCAATAACTCATAGGGAGATAAGTATTTCTTTTAGTTTTTATTTTGTGATTTGTGATTTCCAAAAAGGGGGATATTGTTGAGTGAAAAGTCCTCTCTTTTACTTCTATGTTTTGTTTTTGAAAACAAAAATGTCTTGGTAATCGTACTGACCATGCCAATCGTACAATGCTGATCGTACTGACCATAATGATCGTACTGATCATACTGATCGTACTGACCAGACTAATTGTACTGATCATACTGATCGTACTGACGATGCGTATCGTACTGATCATACTGATCGTACTGACCATGCCAATCGTACAATGATGATCGTACTGAATATAGAAATTGCATTGACTCAGCTTCTCATATCTTTTATTACATACTTGTTTGGGTACTTTGTCAAAAACACATGCTTCATTTAAATCGTACTCTTTATTATATTATTCATACATCTTGTTCTAACCAATACGATGTTGTTGAGTTATTTACAAACTAATCAAAACGATGACGTCCTTTCAGTTTCAATATGACTGTTATGTTGCCAGGTGTCCAAGTCCCTCTGAGTTTTTTGGAGAAATATGACCGTTGAAGGAGATGTGATCGTTGGAACCCGAGTCCTATAAATAGGAAGTCATTTGAAGTTGAGAAGAATAACAAATGAGACTTTGTGGAACAAGTGTGATACTTTGCTTCTATCAAGATTCTAGAGAGAGATGTTGTGACTTCCCTCATCTGCATTGTGCGTCTGATCATTGTATCCAGGGTTTTCAAGTAATTGAAAGACATAGGTGCTGATTACCTACAAAATCGAGGGCTGCAAGGGATAGGCAGACGGACAGACCGATCGTCGTATCGAGGGCTGCCAGGGATAGACAGACAGACGTTCCGATCATCGTATCGAGGGCTGCCAGGGATAGGCAGACAGATGTTCCGATCATCGTATCGAGGGCTCACCAAGGTGTTGGTGAGACAGAACTTTTATCCTAGGTGAAAGGATAACCCTTCTCTTTGGGTAAAAATAATTTTAATACTTTTACATTTCCGCTGTTACTTGTATTATAAAGGAATTTGTATTATTTCCTTTCTTCTTTACATATTAAATTGTAATTGTTTCAATTACAATCTTTCTATTACATATTGTATTGATTGATTCTATACGCTTTAAGGTAGAATCATTCATCTTTATATTACTCTGATTATTGTGTTCATCTTGAATACAATTGTTTTACATTACATTAGTATTACAATACATCATACCGTTTTATATTCAATACAATTGTGGGTGTTTGTATTTGTATTAGTTTGAGATCATTTAAACTAATCTCTTAGTTGCTAAAACTCAAAGGTTTTTAAACCTACAATTCACCCCCCCCCCCTTGTGTTGTTCCATCTAATAGACATATATACATACTTATGCGATCCAACACTGTGAACTTCTCCTCTGTAGAATGGGCTGAATGTTTGAGAGTACAACATGAAGGAATTTATGATTACTACTCAAGAGTGGTACCTCCCACGACTGAGTTCTTCTGTTATGAAGAAGCCTTGGCTGAACTGACAGGGAGTGGGATCCCTCTGAATGTCATTGCTACTGAGATGGAATGAGAAGATAAGCTATTGTTCATGTTTGTCCAGCATGTTTTATGTCCCAGGAGAGGGGACATTTCTACACTGAAATTTCAGGATGAATTTCTTTTTTATTTGTTATATCATTGATAGAAAATAAATTTATGTTGGTTGTTGATGATTGAAATAGAATATATGACCAAGCCCTGTACCAAATCCAATGCCCTATTTCATGCTATTTTAATACCCCTTATGTTGAAAGTGAAAGGAGTTTCTTGAATTAAGGAGGAAACTGTTGTACTGAGGTATAAATATTTCATCACAAAAGTGATTTCCAAGCTGATGAAGATTAACTGGAATCCATGGCTGAGGAGATGGGTGAATGATGAGGCTATGGTATATGAAGAGTTTAACCATGTTTCTCTTCCAACTAGGAAAAAAATAAGAGAGACCCAGGTCTTAAGCCTACTAAAATAGAACCTGCATATTCAGATGAAGAAGGAGAAGTTGTTGTTATGCCAGAAAGAGAGGTCTCTCCAATAGATGATAAAATTAATCCACAAATTCCCTCAGATCCTTGTTCTAATAATGTATCCTTTGGTGAGCCTATCCCACCAAAGAGATTTTATAAAATGGAGACCGTTATAAGGGTCATTGATGATGATGAGAACAGTGTGGAAGAAGGGGCAGAAAATGTCTTAAGAGACATTCGAGGAACCTAAGATGAGGATGAGGACACTGATTCAAGTCATGATGACGATGAGACAGCTACTGCTAATTGTGAAGAGGAATATCTTTGTTTTTCTCATCTAATAGGACATAAATAAATTATTGAATGTGTAGATGAAGAAGTTGTTGAATCAGTTGAAGCTAAAATAGCTTTAGAAGTAGTTGAAGATTTAGTAGAAGAAGTATTAGTGGACCCTCCTGTGGATGTAGTTTCATAAGGAGGTATAACAGAGATAGATAGGGTTAATCAAGAGAATTCTCCCTGTGAGGGGGAGGAACCTGTTGCTATAGGATCAGTTTCTATTGCTCGTGGAATAGAGGACCCAACAGAAGCTCCTAGATTTGTTGTCATAGGATTATATTATGGAGATTCTGAAGAGGACCATCCTATCAGAAGTCCTACAATTCCTACTATTTCTGAAACCACTATTGTGCATCCAGTGGTTATTTTACCTCGAGAATTTCTGATGAAGGAATATTTGGAATCAATAATGTCAGATCTGAAGAGCTACATTTATGTGAGATTGGTTGGTTTATAGAGGGATATGAACCAAATTCAAGAAGTTGTCACATCTACAATGGAAAGGCTAGTTTCAACCTATCACTCATATGTGTTAAATGTGGTAAGGAAATGTCAGAATCAGGTACAAGCATTGGAAGATTCCAGGGAATCAGTTAAGCAGTATATTGCCAGCCTAGATGCATATATTGCTTTAAGGGCTCCAGTGGATAGAGATCACAGATATATCAAGAGTGTGGTTTAGCAGTTGTTAACTGTGTTTGAGGACTTTAAGAAGTAAATGGAAACACATGTGAAAGGCCAAGATGATGATGTTAAGAGACTGATCAGTGGGCTGACTAAATCCTTTTAGGAGACAATGGCCTTTTCTCTAGCACCAATAGGCGCATCTGCTTCCACTTCATCCTCCCCTCTAGTTGATATAGAGTTTTTCAGATCTGTTGTTAGAGAATAAGTAGAATGATTCCCTAGTACCAATACCCAGGACCCTCAATATGTAACTCATGTCATTTATATCCCCAGGGAAATTCATAATCTTGTGGGAGATAATTTAAGGGAAGATTCACAGAATAAAAAGTCCATCGAGGACCAAGATGACATCTATTACAAACGGGTATAGACTAAGCATCTAGTGGATGGTCACTTTAGGCATCTTTTGGAAAACTTGAGAATTCCTCCTGTCACATGGGCATTTAAGGATAAAGTGAGCAAGCATAGAGAGTTGACTCCTACTTTGTAGAAATTTATGGAGAATAAGGATGATTTCATTTCCTATATGGAAATAGGAGGAAGTATTATTATGGAATTTGGGAATCATTTTTTTCCTTTCCTCCATGTGGACTACACTCCAATAATTGTTCCTCCAGCCTTCCCTTCTACTTTAGGTGCCTAAGGATTTTCTAGTGCTGCACATATGATGACACCTGCACAGGCCATCAGAGGCTTGACCCCCACCATTCCTCAGAGATCTAATAACTACAGGTCTACTAATGCTTATGTTGCAGCTCCCCCTACACTACTAACTACCATACCTTAGCCTATCCATCCACCTTCAGAACCTGCATCCTCAGCTTCCAAAGAAAACGATCCAATGGAAATATCTAATGAAGTTTGAGTATGGACTGTATTAGCTGATAGGGATCAGTGTTTTTTTTGTATATTGTACTACTGTTTTATTAATACAAACACTCTTTTTTTCACTTTTTTTATGCATCATTTTTTTATCACAATGGGGGAGAAATATTTAAACATAAATATAGAATCTCACAGAAACCCAAAGGGGGAGAAGTGTTTAGTGTTTTAGTTGTATATCTTCAGTTATTTGTAATGGTATAATAGTTTGTGTATGATAACATCACTAATGAAATTTGCAGATGTGCTAACCCTAATTCATAAAATACTGACTTAATTTGTGATTGTCAAAAGGGGGAGATTGTTGGACTCACCTATTTTGATAATCTAAAATCATGTTTTGATAATCCCAAATCATGTTTTGATAATCTGATATCATGTTTTCTTTATGTGATAATTATGATTCTCTTACAAAAAAATAATTTCTATTAGAATAATGTTTATATCAATGTAATATTCATATAATTTTAATCTCACTACTTATTGGTTTATACTTACAGAGAAAAATTTATCACTAAGTTCAAAGGTCACCGATACAAAGGTTACTAATGAAAAGGTCACCGAAGCAAAGGTCACTGATGTAAAGGCAACTGATGAAAAGTTTACCAATGAAAAGTCACAAATGAAAGGTTGCCGATGAAAGCCTCACGATGAAAGGCAACCAATGGAGAGTCACTGATGAAAGTATAACAATGGAGAGTTATTGATTGAAGGTTATTATTGGAAAGTTTACAAATGAATGCTAACCGATGTGCACTGTCTGCTATTGTGAAGGATACCATTACCAAGATACCATAATCTTCTACTCCATACCTTTTCACATTCCTAAGATTATTCTAATGGTCATATATGCTAACATTAATGCTTCTGAGTTTAATTAATGCATATTTTAAACATATCAGGAGACAATATCTTAACAGTACATGGTACGATAATGATTTCACGTGATGTACTTACTCCTATTATAATACATCAAATATAAAAGAGAAAAATGTGGAAGAAAGAGACAATGATGACCAGAGAAAAATGAGTAATCCAAGTCCAGAAGTTAAATGCATGAGGAATAAACTACTGAAGAACAAGGAAGAACCATTCAAACACTTTTACTATGAACCAAAAGAACATCAAGAATATCAATTTGAGAAAACCACTTGATGTTTTCTTCAGTGTCTCATTAACATTCAATCAACACAAGAAGCATATCATTCAATTCCTGAAATCTAGAACCTATAGTTGTGACACTTTGTTTTGGAGACAACTTCTAGAGAAAGACTCCAACATCAAATTATTCACTTCAAGGATTCATGAGAGGAACTACAAACACATAAAGCCTTCTAAGCACTATCTCATCATATTTACTCTATTGTGTTCCATTATTTTACATTTATGATAAGTCTTTGTGTGTCTGTTTGTTACACACATTGTCTCTATGCTTAAACTAGAGGATACTGAATATCCTCACATCAAACCTCACTTATATTTTTTTCTCACGTATAAATATTGTAGAGACAGTGTGTGTTCTGTATTGTTTGTCTTTCCCACAGAGAACAGTGATAGAGGGTTTGAAACCTAGACAATTTGTGGAAACTTTTGTAAATCCTGATACAGGCTGTGTATCTAGATTATTGTCAATATAAATTGTTTGGTGGTAGGTGATCACCAGGTGGAGAGGATTAAGTCTCGGCTTTAGACAGAACCTCTTGTTTAACATTTTTGTGTTCTATTTTTAGTTTTACTCTGTTTTATCTTATTTTTTTATCTTATTTCTAAAACATCAATTTGTTTTGCATTCACTTTGATAGTTAGTTGAGGTAAGTGTGTGTTTGTGTTTAATTCATTAAACATGTTTCAAATGTTGAAGAAGTTTTATACACTTATTCAACTAAGGACTAATCACCCTTTTAGAAACCTGTAGAACAATTATATGTCTATCTCTACTACCTTAATTAACTAGGCCATTTTCAAAATTTGGGGGATCTTTATAATAAAGTTTTTAAAAAATATTTTATGTAGGAGCTCAATTCACCCCATCTTGAGATTCCACTCCGACAAACAATTATTACTAATTACCACTAATTAACACCAATCATTACCATTTATTACTAACAATTACTAATTTCCACTAATTTTTACTAATTATTACAAATTATCAATAATTATTACTAATGATCACAAATTATTACTCATTATAAAAAATTATTACAAATTATTACTAATTACAACTAATTGTTACTAATTACCACTATTTTTTTATAATTTTTACTATTTTTTAATAATTATTACTAATTGTTACTATTTTCCACTAATTACTACTAATTACGACTAAGTACCACTAATTATTATTAATTACCACTAATTTTTACACATTATTACTAATGATTACTAACAATTACTAATTTCCACTAATTTTTACACATTACCACTAATTTTTAAAACCAATTTCAACTAATTTTTACAAATCACTACTAATTTTTACTAATGAGCACAAATTATTACTATTTTTTACTATATATAATAAATTTTTACTAATAATTTAAAATTTTTACTAATATTACCACTAATTATTACTAATTATTACTAGTTTTAACAGATTATTAGTTATTATTTCAAGTTATTATTAATTATTACTTGTTACCCTTACTTTTTAATAATTATTTCTCTTTATTACAACTTTTTACTAATTTTTTCTAATTTTTACTAATTTATAATAATTTTTATTAATTATTTCTATTTATTACTAGTTTTTATAATTATTACTAATTATTTCAAATTACAACTAATTTTTAATAATTATTAATAATTATTACTAATTATTACTAATTATTACAGATTATTACAGATTGTTACAAATTATTACTAATCGCTGCTAATTATTAATAATTACAACTAATTTCAACTAATTTAGGCAAATTATTACTAATTATTACTAGTTTTTACAAACTATTAAAAATTATTACTAATTATTGAATATTATTATTAATTATTTGAAATTACCACAAATTTCCACTAAGTTAGACTAATTATAAATAATTATTACAAATTATTTGTAATTATTATTAATTTTTATTAATTACCAATAATTACTACTAATTACCAATAATTACTACTTATTTTTACTAATTATGTCTAATTATTAATAATTATTAACAATTTTTTAGAATTATTACTAATTACCATATGTTTTTATTAATTATTACTAATTAACACTTACTTTTTTTAGTTTATAACAATTTTTTGCTAATATTTTCTTTTTATTTGTAATTATCACTAATTGCCAAGAATCTTGACTAATTACTACCAATTATTACTGATTGTCACTAATTAGTCCACATTATTACTAATTACCTTTAATTTTTACATTTTTTAAAAAATATTAATTATTACTAATTATTACTAATTATAATAATTTAATTTTTTAAAAAATTATAAATTTTATTAACAATTTATAATAATTTATAATAATTTATAATAATTTATTCCATTTTATAACAATTTGTTTCCAATTTTTACAAAGTTATTACTAATTACCATTAATTAGTACTAATTACTTCTAATTATTACAATTTACAACTAATTTTTCTTAATTAATATAATTATTAAAAATTACCAAAAAGTAAAATAAATTATTGCAAATTATAACTATTTCATTTTATTTTAAAAAATACTGAAAATAAAAACCTAATATTCCAAAAAATAAATAATGAAAAATATAAGATTTTAATTTTAATTTAATCAAATTACTGCAAATTAATAATAATAATAATTAATAATATAAAATTAACTAAATTATATAAAAAACAATAAATAAAAACAGTGAAATACTTTGAAACTGAATCTCATAGAGGTTTCAATGATTGAAAGTTGATTCCTAGTAATGTTTAAAACATAGAAAAGTTTAAAATAAAAAATATTAGAGTGCAGATGTTTGGAGATGTTTAGGGACAATGTGAATGAAAAAATTAAGGGTGTATGTATAGGTTAGATACCTTTCCATGAGACTATTTGCTACGAGAATCCCATCACAAATAATAATATTTACAACGGGTCCTATTGAAAATAATTCTGCAGTTATTAATTGTAGTGGTGGTAAAAAATAATTTTTTCGAAGAGACCCATCATAAATATTATCCATCTGACACATCATTTTTGACATTAGTAAACCCCCATCACAAATAAAAAAACGGGTTGAGCATTTGTGATTGAGGATTTTCTACATCGCAAATGCTCATCCGGCACTTTGGCATATAGAGCGCATCTAAGGTATTTAAAAATGAATAACTTCCAGTCGTAAATACTTATTTTTAATGTACTACTTGTGATGGGATATGAATCCCATCGCAAATAGTCTATTTTGATGGAGTATTTGAACATGGTCCACTACCCACTGCAAATTGCCCATATCAAAATTTCAAAGTTCATGTAGTTTTGGAACTCTCGTCTTCTGTTTTAGAATATTTTTGTTGGACAAGTACCGAAAACTCTTATTTTTCATTCCAATTTAATTCCAAAATTTCATAAGATTATGTTATTTCTCAATAGATTTCATCACATTATTAATATCTTCCACAAACATCGTTTTCTAATCCGCAAAACAATCTTAATTTTTTTCTTAGAGAATAATCATTTTCAACTTTCTGAATTATTTCTCATGCCTTCAAATCATTCTCAGACATTCTTTAAATTCTTTTTTCAAAAGAAATTATAATCGATTTTCTTCTTCTTTATAATTGATGCTTTTGAGTTATTCATTTTTAACATTTTCCATAATAATATTCTCTCCAACATTTTCAGTATACTTTTTGGATTTAGTTTCACAATGTTTATTTTTAGAATAACTGCTTCCACTACTACAAAATCATCCGTCACTAAATGTTTCAATAAACATGTTTTCTTTAGAAAAATTTGTAATTTTTTCACTATTATCCTCTTAAATAGAAATATTCTCCTTTCAGATTTGGATAAAATTATATCTTCCCCATGTAATATTGTTTTTTTAATCACCGTAGTTCTTCTATGTTCTTCTTGGCCTACTTTTCTATTCATCACTTTCTTCATCATAACTTTCTTCTTCATCACCTTTTGAGGACAATTGGAAAGTGAGTGTCTAATGGCCTAACAATCAAAAAAATTTAGGTGTTGTTTCCCTCCATACCATCTTGAACCACTTTTCATATTTTTAGAAAAAAATAATAAAAATTAATCAATTTTTTTACATAGAACATTTTCAGATTTTATTTCTTGATCATTTTCATCCTCAATAATTCTCTCAGCATTTTCTTTCTTGGAATCCATGAATTAAATTTCAATATTATATTTTGTTTTTCCCTTTCATAACCTTATCCCTACTCGTTACATTAGTAATGAGAGTACTGTGAAAATCATCTATTGATAATGTTCCTAGGTCTCTATCTTTTAATGAGAAAACATTAACATAATACATATCCAAAGGAATTCTCAACAATGTTTCAACAACAATAATTTTTTTAACTTTCCCCAAAGATAACTAATAGTGATGTAAATATCTTTCATCCAAATAAAGAAGTCACCAACAGATCCATAGTCACCTATATTGATATCTTCACAATTTATTCTCCCTATTTGTAACATTACATTATTTAATTTTGTATTTCCATTATGAATGTTCTTTAGCTTATCCCAGATACCATCGACAGTGGAAACACCTTTTACTAAAGGAAACTCAATTTCAGATATTGATGAGAGTAAAGTATTTTTATCTCTTCCATCATTCTCAATATTCACTTTATCATCTATTGTAAGGGGATCATTTGAATCATGATGAGGAAAACCATCTATTGTAGCATCAAAAAAATCATACCCATGAGATATACAATATGTAATACTTATACCTTCTATATATGATAATTTTTTTCATTTAGGATCAGAATCCCCTCATTTTTCACACAACACAAATTATCCATAATAACTTCAACCTCAAAAACATAAAAAATGGGAATATTAAGGGAACTTTACTTTTGATATCCATTTTTCCCATCTCGGATCAAAGTATCACTGAGAGGTGGAGGGGGTGAATTAGTGATATCTTTTTCTTTTATCTTTCCAATAATTTTAATCATCCTTCTACTACTATTAAAGAATAATAACTTTTCAAAAAATTCCATCACACATCAACACAAACATAATAATATTGATGGTTCACTACTAAACAACAGTAGCTACATCATTGTTATGGTTTGGAAACCATCCAATACCACACAATCCACTACAAAACAATCATTTTGTGCGGACACTATGGGTGGGATATTCCCATACAGTTTTTTTCAATTATGATAAATATAACATTACATGTACATCATGTATAAAAAAATTATTTAATAATATTGTGCATTACATATTAATAACATTCAAAAATTACATCAAAAAATTTTATGGTTCTACCTTATCAATGTTAAAAAATATTATCTTAAAAACAATTTTTTTACATTCAAATTTAGAAGTAGGATAGATCATCATTGTAATTCATTATGATAATCATTCTGAAAACCCATTCCAATTAATATTTTTGATTGCTATATTTGGAAATAAATCTTTGTCAGAATTGTGCTAAAATAATTCTGAAATCCTTCTTCCTCAGTATGAAATCCTCATCTATAATTGGAAGTCTAATAACCCAGTCCATTCTAAGAAACAACGAATCCAATTTCCCTCCCTATTTTTTCATTCTAGAAAACCACCCCATGGTATATCTTTCTGGAAACATTTTCTCACTAGAACATATAAAATTCTCAATGATACCCTTCACATGAATAGTTTTATGATATTCACAAAAAAAATAGTCCTCCCCTCCTTTTATAGGTGCGCCAAATATTGTTTAGGTGGGAATTTTAATAGTTTTCCTACCTAATAAATTTTTCTCATTCATCAATTTCCCATTACATTTTAGAATCAATTTTTTAGTTCATTAGTGTTTCTCAATTCTTCTCATATTATATCAAACCTTCCCAAATATTCTAAATAATCTAGTACTCTTCAGGAATTCTAATAATTATCTAGTCCGATTTCAATTTTAATTTTAATTTCCTCATTAAAATATAGACACATATAAAGACTAAAATTATACTAATGTTTATCTACCCAATTAAAATAAATGAAGATAAAATTTATCCTCAATACGATTCTCAAAAACACCTGAAAACAACCTTCTCAATCTAATTCTCCATACCAACTATTCAATATAATAAATTGAAACCGTTATTCTGTAAATTTTGTTTCCACTCCATTATATTTTAGTTTCCCTTATTTCACCATAATCATAATTGATACTTCTAAATATTCATTCACATACTAGGAAAACCATAGAACCCTATTCAACCCTCTTTGAAAAACATTTTTCCAACTTCTTCCGAAAAATTATCTTTTTCTTATATTCCTCATAAAGTTGGTCCTACATTTGATGAGGTTATGAGTGTCAACATGCAACTAATGGATGTGTCTCTACTTCACATCGATAATAAATGTCATTACTAGTTCGATGAATCATGACCCAATTTATAAAAATACATTATAGTTCCTCTTTATCTATTTCCCCATTTGATAAAAAAATCATCCTGATGAAATTTTTTGACTACATTTTTTATTGTTTATTGATCCAATTTTTTGTCATCCCCAACAACCTTTACATACTAATCTTCATTACTAGCACCAATATATCCTAGTAAAAACAAATTTTCTACTGATTCCCTTCTACATCCAACATTTTGTCTGACGACTATGTCAAGAGTACTCTAATTATTAGTGGCATGCTACCTCTCCTGGACCGGTATCAGCATCTTGGAATTATACAAATTCATTCCTTTTCTTATAAATTTACACACAATCTACTCTTTCCAAATATTTGTATATTATGGACAATTGGGATAATTGAAAACCTACAAATTTTTCCTTCTAACACACATTTAATTTAATTTTCATAATATGTACTAACCCTTTCCTTAAAAATTATTGAATCACATGTTTTCCTAGAGAATTTATTATTTATTATAACTCTAAGACTAGTAAATCATAATTAGATATCTATAATATCCATTTATACACATATGATCTTCCTTGTTACAATTATTTCATTTTGGAATCAAGGTTAGTCTGATGACAGTTTTCTATCATAAAAATTCCTCTCAAGATAAAGTACTTTCTTAATAATTATGTGGTATATGTTATAATTACAATTGTGACTATGATCTTCATGATGATGGTTCTAGATCTCATATATAACATTGCACACACAACCTTCTTCTATTCAGTTTTCTATTACCTTATCAATATACATACTTTCTTCAAGTAATCATCATACTGATCTGTTGAAAAAATAAATAAAACAAAAACACAACATGGTCCTAGAAATCTTAGTCGTAAAGGTTAATTCTCAGTACCATATCAGTGGAAAATGTCATTTGCTAAAATAGGTCCACTCCCTATTCTATCAATGTATTACTGAATTGGGTTCACTTCACATTCTAACCCTATATTACTAAAATTATTTCACTCCTTCTTGTAGACATGTATTAATGAACCAATTTTACACATCATTCTAGACATGTATTTTTATACGAAAATCACTCAGCATTCTAGTACTATATTACAAAATTGATTTCACTCCTCATTCTATCCAATTATATATCATGAGATGTATATTTTTACCCAATATATTAGAGGTGGATATAGGTCTCACCCATCATTTAATCTATAATGGGCTCACTCGATGATATCTTGGCCGCCACATCATATAATATTTAATAAGATCACCTGAAACAGTCTAGGAAACCCCATCATATTAGATAAAACAGGCTTACCTGGTGCTATTTGGGCTACCCCATCATATAACCAATGAAAATGAACCAAAACATGAATAAATTACAAATAGATTCCATATCTTCATAAAAACACATAAAACAATTATATTTTTATAACTTGATTATCTAATGGAAAATAAATAGGTTTCATTTCAATATCATTGAAGCACGATTAGTCCATGGAAAATTAATGGGTTTCATAACAATATATTTGAAATAAGATTTTCTCCTTGAAAAAAAATGAGTTTCATAAACAACATTCCCTCAAAACATAAACCGTGAAGAAAAAAATATGAATGATATCCATGAATCATATCAATATAAAGGAATCATATATATAAAAAAATATAATCTTAAATGGAGAAGTATTTTTAAAGATCACATGGAACATAACCTACCACTAAAAATATCTTATCAAGAAATATAACATTTTTGATATACTTTTATTTGAATACCAATTAAAAATATTATAAAGGATGAATTGAAAACCATTTTAAACACCTTTAAAAAACATTTTTTTAAACATCATTATAAACGAGTTTAAAATATCGTTTAAATTCATTTTTTTATATCATGTTTTTTTATAAAAAAGATTTCACACCAAAGAGGGAAATTAATTCAGGTTTTCATAAAACAAATTCTTAATATTCTTATTTACTAAAGATTGAAAAAAATTATACAAATTCAGGAATATACCATGAATAACTAGAGGAGAATAAAATAACATATTGTTCATAAGATATGAATCATTATATTTCATCAAAGGAAGCATAATCATAAACAATCCTGATAAATGATGATATTAAAACAATAATCTATTACCACATTGGTAACATTGAATCATAGTACCCATAAAAGAAACAAATTACATGAATCTTAAAATATCATGAAAATAAGATGATTCATGTTTTAACATGTCAATGGTCATTATATATAGCTCATTTAATAATATTTATTCATAACATGAAACATGTCTCAAAGAAGGAAAATTAAAATAAAATTATATTACCAATTTGGTAACATGTAAACCATAAATACCATGAATGGGATAAAAATGGATATGTAAATACAAATAATTTTGATTATATGATTCATAAAATACATTCACAGTCTGCATAAAAAGAACATAAAATATATATAGTGACCCTCACTTTTCAAACATTAACATTACATCATTTTTGAAAAATACTTAATACATTTCAGAAATAGATTCCCAAAGACTCTATTTGTCTAACGCCTTTTGAAACATGAAAAAAATAGTAAATAAATGGGATATATTATCTCCCACACTATTCTCCAAGAATAGAAAACTTATTATAAATATAATATATAATATATATCTTCTTAAAATGTAGAATGGAAACATAAAAAAGATTGAGAATAGATGCTCAGTAAGGGTAAACAAAGAAGATATGTAAGAATAATCTTGAGAAAAAGGATACGAGAACATGATCATGACATTTGAAGTTAATGAACTTCATAAAAATATCATAAAAATGAATCATGACATAAATATAGGTAGTACATAACACATTAATCATAAGGTAATTAAGATCATGAGCATTGAAATCATAACATAAGAATAAGACAACTAATTGTGATAGATACAAAAGCATATAAAATAAATTCCATATTAGTAAATTCAACCAATACAATTTCATATTAGTAGTATGGTTTCACTACACATTCAATCATGGTAGTCTTAGTTCACTCACATGACCATCATAGTAGTAAATGTTCACTCCAAAGACCATCATAGCCGAAAAGGTTCTTTACTAAACCGATTTCACTCCCCATTTTTCCCTTTCCTATATTATGATATATAAATTGTCACTCATTTCATTGGTGGAGATATTGTTCCAATAGATTTCATAATAAAATCATATATACATGTTCTAAAAGAACATATACAGTAATATCATATCCCGGGAATGCAATTTGGTGTCATAAACATGTAATTATATCATTAAAAGTGGAAAAGAGTAATGTTTCATAATAATTTCATCGATGCATAACCCATTAAGATAAGTGGGTTTCAGAAGAATATAACCCATCTAATAGCAATGGGTTTCATAAATATATAAATAGTTAAATAAAATTGATTTTCATAACCATCATGCCATCAATACATAAACTATTCAGAGAAAGAATATTAATGGAACCATTGGATCATTTCAAAGAAAGGCATGAGTAACACTATCATATGTCATACTAGATGGAAAATAATTTAGGAATATACTTTTAAAATCATTTCCTAAGTAAAATATCAGTTCTTCTTTGAAAAATTACTTTTCAATCATAAATCAATATTAAATCCTTTTTATTGATAAGATACAAATGAATCATGAAAAACAAATTGAAAACGTTTTTCTTTGAAAATAGATATTACAATTTGTAAGACATTTTTCAAATCCTTTTTTATTGAAAAAAATGTTAAAATTTAATTTTAAAAACACTTTTTTCAACTTGGTTTTTGAAATAAACAAATTTTGGACCATATAGTGAAATGAAATCATAATTTAATGAAAATATTTTCTTGTTATCTTAAGTACGATAGAGTTGAAAAATTGTACCAATACATGAAGATATCATGAATAAACATAAGATATTAAAATTCATGAGTGTTATTGAGAGACCTATCATAATATTTTATCAATGGAATCATAATCATAAATAATCTAGATAAATGATGAGATTGTTTCAATAGAATCATACCACTTGGTAACAATGAATCATACTCATCTTGTAGTAAATTCATATTATTTTAGACATAAAATATCATTGAAAATATTTATATTAATGATATAACATTGCAATGTTAGAATAGGCACCAATTAATAAAATATAGGAGTATAATAAACATGTGTCTCGAAGAAGGAAACATGAGACGAAACTAAATTATTAATTTGGAAACATTTAAATGTTTAAACCCCATGAAATATATATAATAAAAAGGATGTTTAAATACCCATAAATTTATGTATACATATCATAAAATGCATTCATTGGAAATATATACACCACACAAAGGGATGAAGGGTGATTTAAACACAAGGCTTGGGGAAAACATTGGGATACTAGAAAACCCTTACCTTATGTCTTGAATCTCATTTTAATCATACAAAAATCCTATATAATAAATATAAATTTATTTCATATTTAATAAATAACCATATAATTATATATAATACCATTTAGGGATTTATATTACCTACTTATTAACAATTACATGATAATGTTAGACTTCGAGTAATAATATCATTTTTTCCAGGCATGTTTTGCCTTTTTTTATCTTATTTCATAGAACATGAATTAATTATTTCTAGAATGTAAATAATTAGAAAAATAACATTTATATTAGGTGTATAAATACTATTAATAATCAATAAATTATTGAAATATGAAATGGAATACACTATTCATAGAGATATTAGGTTGTATGTACGCATGTCCATTGTTCCGATTTAATTATCGTTTTGAATGAAATAATGTAAATGACATATATGTGAATATATATGTGTGAAACAATTAAAATAGATTTATTTTTTCACAAATATCATATAAATTATCTAAACTCAACCTTAATAGGTTTCATGTAATTTTTAAACAAATCACATCGCTTTGAGGAGGCGGTAGTCCACACATCCCAAAACGAAGTTATCTAATTTACACAAATTGTAAATGATAAATTTATGTTTTAAATAAAAAAAAATTGGATTAAATAAATCATAAATATCATAAATATCATATAAAATATAATCCAACATAATTTCCATCCATGAGATTATGTAAAGGAAAAAACGAACAACATCATTTCGTGAGGCGGTAGTTCTCTGCACACAAGAATGGTAAGCCCATTAACCGTTAGATGAATGCATATATAATTTTAGGTATAACCAATAGAATAAAAATATCTAAATCTATTTAGGATTAATTTTTATTATATAATTATTGAATGAGAAGCTCTACGATGTTGGATAATGAAAATAAAAAAGGAGCTATATGAAGAGTTTTACCACTTCTTTGGGTAACTCTTCTTAGTTTGAAATATAGGTCTCACTTGGATGGATTTCTATCCAATAAGAGGATTATAGGATAAATCTAGGGTTTTTTATTTATATATGTAAATGTTTTAGGATATAATAGTATTAATAGTTTTTAATATGTTGGAGTGGTGAGTGCCTTATTATAGTGGTGGAGGAGTTTCATTCTTGGAAATTTTTGAAACAGGAATTATTCCCTCTTTTTCCAATGAAACATGGCTTAGATAATTGTATTAAATGGATAAAAGTGGGGTAATGTTATAAATTTTAAAATAAAATGGATTTTGTAAAATATTTTAGTTCATTTTGGGCCTTATGATTATGGTTTTTCCTTTGTTAAGCTAAGTTATTCTTAATAGCTGTAACTAATTTCAATCACATTCAATAATATTTTTTGAAAAAACATAGTGGACCTTATTAGATATTATAAATTTTGTTGATTAAAAATATAGAATACATTTTTTTTAATGATAATCATAGTAGTGGAATAAATTAATTTGAAATTAATCCCGCAAACATGTTGTGATAGAGGGGTTTTAAAAAAAAGGTTTTATTGTTTAGGATATCTTTATATCCAAAATGAATGTGAAATCAGATACAATGACATATATTGTATCAATATATGTAATATTATTCTAATTACACATTTAAACCAAATTAATATATAATATAACAATATAAATTAATTAGATGAAATAGTGGTTTTGAATTAAAATTCATTATTTTTAACTATTCATCCAAAAATGATGTTTTCTAGAAAAAGAAATCAAATTCACCATAATATTATTTATAAATTATGAATTCAAAAATTATTTTTATTTTATTATTGTTCCCAGAAGTTCATTAAAATTAGTTCTTTTAATAATGTAGTTTTTTCAAATATTAAAAGACATTACAATAATTTTTATTTATTATTATCAACATATTTTATTTATAGAAAAAAATTATAAATAATATTTATAAACTTTTTATTAGTATTATTATTACTATATTTAACTGTTAGGTTTTAATTATCTTACTTAATTTAATATAATAATAATATGTTGTTTTGTAGAAAATTAGTGTTGCATGTAATGAAATACATGTCAGTGTTGCATGTAAGGAATGATTCACTTATTGTATAATATAACTAAATCATAATATTAAGTACCATGAAATTCAATAAATCAATGAAAAATTATTTTTTCAAAAAAATAAGGTTTATAAAAACTCAGTGTGTTACATTCCACCCCCATTAAAATGAATTTCTCAAGAAAATTTTTCCATTCTAATAAAAAAATGGAAATAATTTGGCCTCATAATATCCTAGAGTACCCTTGTAGCCTCCCCTAAAAAGTTATCTCTTCAACATTCTTTGACCGTGTGACTAGATTTATTTCATATTACATTCTACTTACAATCTAGAATTTCAACTTATTGGTCAAAGTAAGAATGATCATACTCTAGAGTTATGACCTCAGAGTTAAGTACATGTGAAGGTTCAGGTTTGTAATTCCTCAGGAGATTTACATGGAACGTATCATGGACTTGAAAGTGACTTGAAGTATGTCTCATGAGATGGGATACTATCCCAATACTATCAACAAAATAAACAGACAGATATACCTATAGAATAATTTCAATTTATGTGTGAATCACATAACCTTCCTTCAGGTAGATATTCATAGACAAATTTTCTGTGCAACATAAAATTTTAGATCACACTATTCGTTATCTGCATAATTTTTTAGTTGACATTGAGCTTCCTTGATATGCCACATAATAGATCGAACCCTCTCGTCTATTTATTCAACTATCTCAAATCCCAATAGATTTATTTATCAAAATTAATCCCAACATATTGGATCCATACATTTATTCTCATAGAGGGATACATAAATACCCATATGAATTCTTGAGTAAAATATATTTTTTGTAAGAAAGATAAACTATAGGATGGTGTTGATCCCAACCACAATTGAAATTAATCAAAGAAGATATCAACATATCCTCTAAAGTTTGAATTGTTCATTCTGACTGACCATCCATATTAAGATGATAAACACATCTAAAACTCAATTCATTAACTAGTTCTTGACAAATTATTCCCCCAAATTGTTGATCTAAACCGTGGATCCTGATCATACGCAATAGAATATGGTACTCCATTCAACATTACAACTTCCTTAATTTATATCCTATAAAGGTGATCTAGGCATACATTTTCTCAAATAGAAATGAAATATTCTTACATAGTTAGGCATTTAAATACAACCCATATATCATTAAACAATTTTGAGGTTTTGGGGATTCCAATGAAATAAATAAAAGGGATGTTCTCCAATTTCCATTCTAGTATAGGTAATGGATACATGATTCCATTGGACTTTTTTCTTTTAGCAATAACATTATAGTGTAGAAAGCACTAAGATAAAAAAATATTTGATATCCTTCTTTATTGCACCCCATTAGAAGAAATATTTAAAATATATATGCATCATCGTACTTCCAGGATTAATATATAGTGAATAAAAATGATATTCCATTAATAGATCATTATTCAAATCTGGTAGGTAAGGAAAACATACATGGTTAATGATCCTTATCAGTCAATGTAGATCAATGTTAAACTCTGTAACATTTATAACCTTATTTTTCAGATCTATATCTTTCATTTTCACCACTATAAAAATTAATTAGATTGGGGGTTGAACATTCATTTTATAAAGAACAAATTTTCCCCTTCCTTCAAGATGTCCATCTTTATCATTTGATAATCTGAAAACATTGGATCCTTTGAAATTATCATCATATATAATCATTCATGATCCTTTCGAATCAAAGAATATAAAACCTTGTTCACTTCACTAGGGTGGTAATGTATCGAGAAGTCAAAATCCTTTGTAAGATCTAACCATCTACTCTAGAACATGTTTAACTTCTTCTATGTGAATAAATATTTCAGAATTTTAGGATCAATATATATATCACATGTTTCATTACAATGAAAATTCATACATATATTTAATGAAAAAAATCCTACAGTTAAATCCATGTCCTGAGTTGAGTAATTTTTGTCATGAATCTTGAACTATCATGAGGCATAGGATATAAGCATGTTATTCTATATAATAAAATAACACAAACACTTAATGGATTCATCACTATAGATTAAAAAACACTTCTCCCATATGGGAAAATTTAAGAATAGGTTCATTGACTAACCTTTATTCAATTACTTTAAATTTTCCTCACAATCATCTATCCATAAGAACATGTCGGCCTTCAAAGTTAACTTGGTTAGATGAATAAGTAGTTGTGAAAATTTCTCTGAAAACCATAAATTATATCCTATTAGACCAAGAAAAATGTTGATTTCAATGACTAGGGTTGGTGTAGGCCAAAATTTAATAGCATTCGTCTTTGATGTATCTACTATAATACCATCTCCTAAGAATATGTGACACAAAAATTAAATGTTTGGTAGAAAAAATTCACACTTTTAAATTTTTTAAACATTTTCTCATTCCTTAGGGTATTCATTACAATTTTCAAGTGGTCATAAGGATCTTACTTTATTATTTAATATATAAGAATATCATCTACAATAACTACAACAAATGGATTTAGGTAATCTGTGAAGACCCTATTCAGCAAATCTATGACGATCGCATGGGTATAAGTAAGACTCACATGCCTCAACATATATTAATAGTTTCCATAAATTATATTAAATTTAATCTTGTGTATATCATAATTATTTACCCTCAGTTAATGATATCTATAATGAACATAAATCTTGGAAAAGTATTTATCTCTTAATGGTTGATCAAACAATTCATCAATATGAGGAAGATGATTCATGTTCTTGATCATGATATTTTTCACCTCCTGATAATCAATGCAGATTCATGTTGATCCATATTTCTATTTCACATCAATAACATATGTACCAAAAGGAGACACACTTGGATGAATGAATCCATTATCATGTTTTTCCTAGTGTTTCATCTAAAATTACCACAACCTAATTGGGGCCATTCGATAGGGAGTCTTTGAAATTACTGTGGAACCAGGTATGAGCTCTGTCATATAATCAACATCACATTGTTCATGGAAGGCCAAGAAAAAATTATGTAAAGAGATCCATAATGTCTCAAACAATAATCATATCACCAATTTTTTATTTTCTTCCCAACCATTTGAGTTAATGAACCCTTCTGAATTTTAATTAAGACCCATACATTGGATGGAAACTGAATTTTAAGTTCAAAATTATCATAACATTGTTAGAATATCATAAGTCATTTTGAAATATAATAAGAAACGTCCCTTCTTTGAAAATTGATGTGGTCTTTATAAAGATAAATCAAATCCATTCTAAATATTAAATCATATTCAACCAATGTAATAATGACAAGATTTGTAGGATGTACATTCCCATAAACATCAACCAGAGTGTAATCATAGACATGAAAGAAAATATTACTACCATTAGGGATTATCACTACTAATTCCCCATCTAATATTTTTTTGTTAAATCTTGATACCCTTATAGAATTATTTATATATGAAATATGAGTATATACATAATCAAATAAGACATTAATAGTTCTAGAGTTGAATGGTAAGTGTACATATCACCGCATATTTATCGCACCCCTCATCATTGATAGTGATTACATGGGATTTCCTAACCCCCCCCCCCCCCGTTAAGAGTATTTTAATGCTGGTCATCATCACCAATCCTTGGATTGTGGAACTAGTTATCATAATGCACACTCTCTTTATCCTTGTATCACTAAACCAGGGGAGGTGTATTCTATGTAGTTTTTTCTTCATTCGCATTGTTAGCTGAATTATTCCCATAACAATGGAAATGAAATTACTGATGACCATCCTTTTTCACTTAAAACATTCCTTAAAACCATTAATACAATTCCTCTATTATTCTTTCCACGGTTATAGAATAATGGAAGTATCATCTTCTTCTCTTCAGGTTTTTTAGATTTTTCTTTGAACTCCATGCTAATTTTTTTTTCAAACCCATCATATTGATATGTAAATCAAAATATTATTTCAACCTTGATTGAAAAATGGAAAATATCTTCATAACTACTGATTTATTTTATGTCCAATTCCCAACTAAGACATTCATTTAAGCATATGAATAATCATTCAACCTTATATTCTGGTTGTATGATATTACCTGATGCATACTCATAAGTCTTGTGAAATTATCCTCTTAGGTACTGATGGATTCATAATCCTTTTTATTATACTTAAGGTAATATTTCTCTATAGTTTTACATAGAATCTATAGACAATACTTATTGAAAAATAAGTTCTTGAATTCACCCCAATCCATGGATTCAATTTCATCTTGTTGCCTCATACTCTTGAATAGAATCTACCAGTGGTATGCCTTTCCATATATATGATAAATATCCCAAATGAAATTATAATGTTTAATGGAGAATATCATTCTAGTGGTACTGATCCATTA
Organism: Viscum album; assembly: GCA_963277665.1. Lineage (NCBI taxonomy): Eukaryota > Viridiplantae > Streptophyta > Magnoliopsida > Santalales > Viscaceae > Viscum > Viscum album. Next base: position 1,277,684,371 of record OY728152.1, read on the forward strand.
TTATGAGAAAAGTAAATATAAATACCGAATGAATAAAGGTTCATGTTTCCTCATGAAGAATCGAAAAATTGTTGATCCCTCATTTTATCAATTTTATGTCTATAACTATTCATAGATTGAGAATCTTTAGTGAGAATAGTTATGATATTTTTCATACCAGCTCCCATAACATTCAGATTCATTGGAGAACAATCAATACATTTTCCATCAGACATGGAATTTATGTAGTACCTTCAGTTTTAAGCCATTGACTAAAACAAAAGAACATTGAGTAAGAAAAAATAATCATAATGGGAAAACACCAAATGTTGAAAAAATACATATTATATGTATAAATTAGGAAACCATATTCAATATTTTACATCATAGGTTTGTCCTAGGTTATCCATACCCAACTACTATTTAAATTCTTCATACATGTTTGTGAAGAGTTTGTGAATTTCCAAATCATATATCCTTGGAGTGTCAAACATGGTGTGCAACAAGGCCCATTTCCACACCTATGTACATCTATTTGAGATCCAGATACACTTGTAGAATCTAGACATGGATTTATTTCTAGGAAACTAAACAATCTATCCTTTAACAAATTACTATGAAATCTTATTGTACTTTTACATAAACAGAGATTATATTTTGACATTTACATATGGTTATCACTAATTTTTTGTGATCCCAGTTTCCAAAGGTTAATTAATCTTCTACTAAGATTCCAATTATAGTTACCCTCACATTCACCTACATTGATATTAGATTATTTTTTAGGAATACATAATACATTACCCAAATTTATTCCCAAACACAATATTACTATAATTCCTTTGTAAACATGGAATCATAAAAACTATTACAAAACTGAGCTACATTATATACCATTGGGTTCTCCATTACGGTTTCTGATTCTTTTTCTCATTGGGGTGAGACTACCTCAGCTTTTTTTATGTTCGTTGATGGACTGCATTATTTCCCTACATTCCTTCTTTCCAAAGGTGGGAGACATTCATCACTTCTTTAGAGATGTTTTCTCCTTGATTAAAATAGGATGACAGGATGTTGATTTCTCCTTCTTTGGATCCATTATCAGAATTAATTTCCTAGTCTGGGAATCCATTAAATATTAATACATTGTTAATGAAACTCTACCTTGAGCAATATATTTTTGTATGTTAGTTAATTACACTACTTCTCTCGATGCATTCAGAAGGGTCATTTCAAGAAATAAACATTCATACATGAGAGTAGTCACATTGGGCATTGCTGGCATGTATGGACACAGAAACTGTGGTTCCCCTAAATTTTCCCTTATGATAGGGGTTCTTGAGATCATGGAAGCCCGAGGTATCTGATGTCCAATGCATGAAACTGTATTCATGAGGCATATATTTGAGGTTTTTCCTGGCTTTCCATGTTTAATATGTGGTATGTTGTGATTTTATCTTTTAGAGGAGATGGGTAAGACTAATCAGAACACTTGTGAAAGTGGACTAGATAAGCACATACCTAGGAGGGAGCACTTATAAGGTTAACCAGATGGATGAATAAAAAAACCCAATGATGGCGGACCCCAGATGGAATGTCCCAAAAAGGGAAGGTTTCACACTATTAAGACTGATATGAAAAATATTTAGATCATAGTATGGTGGGGCCCAACATAAGGACACCATGGTTTACCATTGGCTGGGTTTGAACCTTTGGGAGGCTTTCTATGTACCTGGAAGGGATCAAAACACAGTTTGTTTGAGGGCATGATTCAGCGATTAAAAATTTCTAGTGGCCCATTAAATGATATATCCAGACCGTGATACGGTTGATACAATGGATAAAATGACTAGGGCTTATGCATGGTCAGCCTCCTATATGGATGACCTGTTTTTATCGAGATAAGGTGGCCCGTGTAAAATCAAGATGGATACAGGGGAAGTGTCCAAGGTATGGAATGAATAGAGGGCGAACTGGTATGATGGTGGAAGTTTTGGGTTTGAAGCATAGGGAGAATTTATATATATCTAGGTGGTAGGGAATCAAATAACATGTAGTTTGAGGTGGGGTGATGAGTCACCTAAAGAGTCGGATCATGACAATGGATGCATGGATGAAACCCAAAGGAGGCTGAACCTCTGAGTTGACACATGATCTTCCTGAAACACAAAGTCTCGAGGGAGAGAACAGTATGGGAATTGGGTGATGGTCTTGATCCTTTGGGTGTCTTCCAACATACCATTCTCAAAAAAAGAAAAAATAAAAGTCCATGTAGTTCCTAAGGTTCATATAATTAGGGTGTATGCAAAGGACAATGAACCAAAGACATGTTGGGTCTTACACATAGTTAGATTCCTGTCACGATACAGACACTCATGGTTAGAGGAGTATGGATTGAGTGTGGGGATTATGCATGGATAAATACCCAATTGTATCAAAATACCTTAGGGATGTGGATTTAGAAGACATGTCCCAAGGAGGGATTATGTCACATTAAAAGGGTACATACCTATGAATGAGCAACGAGGATTATAGTTAAATGGCATGATCCTCATGGTGGCATCCTACATACCATATACCGAAGACAGAGATCCAAAATAATGTATTTCAAAAGAAAAAGGTTCTATAGTTTAACATCATATGGGATAAGGGTGAACTAATGTGAAGTAGTTTCGATAGAAAAATGTTGGGATTGAACTTCGAGGAGGCTTCCTATGTACCTTGTTTGGAAGTTAGGGATCAAAGTCCATGTAGTTTATGAATATGGGGGTATGGTACTTATGTAAAGTTAAAGACCAAATGAATATGTCATGGTTGATTATTTCTCTAGGCCCACATTAGTTATGCTCAGTGTGAGAAAAAAGAGGTAGTAGTAGACGAGACGATCGTGTCACAAAAAGTCTGGTCATGAGGGATGGTGTGGGGCTTATGCATGGTTAGAGGCCCAGGGAGATGGATATTGGGACATAAAATAAAAGGGAATCCTAAGGAGCATATCTATATATATGAGGAATATATTTCCATTATATTGGGATCACCCTATGAGGATGTGTCTAGGCTTATGTAATGTCTTCTGGAGGTGCACTTGGTGAAAAAGCCTACAAGGAAACAGAGAGTGGGATGGTGGCATTGGCTATCCCCTCTCTAATCCCCTTGATCATTCCGCATACACGGTGATCACAGTTTAATTTCATGTGTTGAGGATGTGGGTGTTTGGTAGTTTAATGTCCTTCAACTCAGATGATGGGGATTCACTCCTCATCCCTAGGACATACATGACTTGAACTTACCCGCACTTGGGAAAGGAAAGGAATAAGAAATTCCTAAAGGAGTTGGGGTTATGGAGTTACTGAAAGAGGGGTCCACATTTTTTAGCTATGAGAAGAATAAATATATTTTAGCATACCTATACGAAGAACCATGAGGTTGGGCAATGCAACATGAATCACCGTGTGAGAGACTAGGAAAAACTGTGTGGAATCCTAGAGAGTTTCATGGAGGAGGTGCGCACAAGATAGGGATGTTGCGTGAAAGAGGAGTTTTAAAATGGTATCTTAGGATGAAAACAACACATGGAGAACCTAGCTAGGGGTTTGAAAAATATTGAAGACATGTTCGCAAGATAATGGGTTCGGGTGAAATAGGTACAACACATAGGTAATCTTCCATGCAATAAGGCGGTTTGACACACAATTTCCTTAGAATAAAATAAAATGGGAGTGGTTCAAGCCCATGGGGGCCACATGAAGGAGGACCCTTGTGAGACATGTCGTGCATGATCTGGTACCATGAATACATGGTTTTCACATAGTCATAGAAGGATTGTCTTAAATGTAAGACAATATTATTTCATCTTACCAATAATTTTTTGATATGAGGGGGACCCCCATATATTTATAGATGAAAATTTCAATGGTGCTTCACAAAGATGCTTACATAGATGTTGGAATTTGATGTATCATTAGGCACACATGTATCTTGTACACTACTTCTATTTTTTTACAGACCATCCTCATTTATGTAGCACTTCTAACATGGCCTTTTTAGGAGCTCAGTGCCAAGTAATCCATTTGACATCGATTTGGACATGAAAGTTCCTTTCGTTTGCCTTTAATTCATACTATCAAGATTGAAATCTTGCACGCAGCTCCTATTGGTTCTTTGGGATTGTCCACTGATTTATTATATCCCTTTAATTTTCTCATGTATGCCAATTTATGGGCTCAACCAAAATACAGCACCATCAAATGCCTCCTAGAATTGGAGATGAAAGGGGACCAGAAGGTCTTGTACTGAGGTAAATTTTGAATAGAAAATTTAATTTTCGATGGTGTGAGAAAAATACCCAATTCTACGCACAAAATACTTGCATGCGTGCAGAAGTGAGTTTATGTGCCTATAAGTATGAGGGGCCATAGGCTCTATACTATGACATTCATGTGTGATAGGTTATTTCTCTCTCATGTGTGAAATACTCCAAAATATGTGAGAGAGATCTTGAATTTGGTCTATTCATTATGCCCAACTCCTGAATCATTCATCAAATAGTTAAATATTGCATGCTAATGCTTTAGATAAAATTTTGTGTGTGGATGAGGGCCATATTGCGTGAAACCTCCGGTCATTCATACTGAACCCCCATTCTCTCAAGAAAGTTCCTTCTTGAATTTTGAGACCTGACAGAGATGGTCAATGAACAAACTAATGCTAAGAGGGAAGATGCTGAAGATACTTATATTGTAGGGAGGGCCGAGAAGATTGAAACCCTCTGAATCTCTATGTGAGGAGGGTAGTATCTGACAATATGATGCTCACAGGTATGATAACATATGATTAAAAGTATTTTTTTTCTGAGTGACATCCACCCTGTATGGAACATCATCATTCTAGAAGACGTGTTAATGCTGGGTTTCGTGACTAATATGCCACAATCATGGGTGACATGTGAGGTTGACCTCCCATGGCACAACATCACAAACAATGGACACCCTACCAATGAAACTTTGGATATATCTATTTATATCTTGAAACTAAAGGCCAAGATAGTTACAATAAGTGATCTAGTTCATGATGAATCTTCTGCTCATTATGTGAGCACTTTTAGGAGCATTATTATAGATGAAACCAAGTTCTAGAAGAAAAAATGGGACTTCAAGTCTAATGGAAACTTAACTAGTGAGTGGGAATGGGTGTTTTGGATATTTTATACATGTGGGGAGTTTAGGGCAATGTTGTGACACGTCAGGTTGTTTGAAGCCATGTGGACATCAAAATTCCATTTCTATTGTCAGTAAGACCTACTTCCAGTGTTATTCATATAGTTTTCCCTTGACACAAACACATTCCACCACCCCCATGGGGAATTGGGAATCATACTTTGGGACATCAACTGTATCGTAGGCATTACATTATAATGGTACCAATATGATGAGTTCATAATGAAAGAGAATGTATGGGGAGATAGGACATGAACGCCCATGCTGACATGTAATTTGTTGGATATGGTGAAGGAGAGGCTACAGATCAAGCACTTCCTGAAGGATATATATTATATGTATTGGTTCATCCTATCTCTCAATATGTACCAAAATATGAAGATTCATGGGTTATGGATGTAGTTTCCAAACACAACATATATGGGTAAGATAGGATCATACTGATGGTCCTAGAAATAGGGAAATACTAATCATGGGGCTTTAGTGTGAATGAAATCCAAGTATTGAATCATAAATATTCCAGGTTTCATGCCATGTTCCTTAGTGGGTGGCTATTTCTAGTGTGGAATATGAGGATTGGGGTCCATCTAGGGACCTTGATGATGTTCATGATCATGGAATCCAAGCATAGGGTCAATTTGGAGGTGCCTGTATTTTCTAGGTTGTACAACATTTTGCTGCGCATCTCAAGAGGGAGTAGGCCCAAGATAATCTATGGCCCTTTTTAGGTTCTTCATTGTTGGGTTACAACTCATTGTGGTGGTAATGATTTCCAAAATGTCAAACATCCTCCATATTATGGCATGTGACCACGTCTACTGAATTTTACATGAATTCGGCCATTGACACTTAACGAGGAGGGGATCAAACTCAAGATTAGTTAACATGGAAATGTTAGCTTCAAACCATTTTGAAACTTGAATGGACTTATGGTGGATTATGGAGGAGGAAAACTAGAGTAGAGAGAGTATTTTCAGAGTACCATGGTCGGTGTTCTAGTAGACCAGATAGATTGGAGGATTTTCTACAAACTGTATGTGCCACCACATTCTGCAAGGTAGTTTGGGTGAATGTAGAGGATGCCGCAAAAGGTGTATATGGAGGTTTGGGAAGAGCAGTATCCCTTCAAACATCATCAATTCTTTCTCATGTTCATGTCATCTGGTTTTGGTGACTTGATTACCTTCCCCCACTGATGTTAATGTTGATCTATCGACAGAGTATACTGTCCATTGGGTAGTGGCATATCGGGTGGTGATTATGTGGAAACACATTCAAAAAATAAAGGCAATGAGAATATATTCTGTAAAACAATGTTGAATGGGATGTGCTATTGGATATATGATACTGAGAACAACCTAGGTTTCTTGGATTGTGCATGCTAGAACATCGGTGGGAGGAGCGCCGTAAGTAGTGTTTTCTCCTCCACCTTCTAAAGAGGTGTGGTCTTATTAGTGACATTAGGGACTGGCTAGGGAACTCCCAATGATGAAATTGAGATACCTCATACAACCAACCACTAATTCCATTTTCCCATACGTATGGTCTTAAGGGATAATGTTATGAAAAAAGCTATGTTCGGAACCCTTGTGAAAAAAACTGGTGCACACTGGACTTGACCTGCCGAATGTTAGAGGTATTCAGGGGGTGTATAGGGTGGGATTTTGTTATCAACAAGTGTACCTGACTGCCATGGATGTATATTAATGCCATTGGGGGTGGTATAAAGAACCACCTCTCCTGGTCAAAGTAATTCTCTGCCAAGAGAAAGTCCCAGAGAAAATGCCACCTATGGATAAAGACGATGATGTAGATGAATATGAAGAAGAAAAATAAGAAGAAGAAAACGTGTAAGGCACAAATGAAGAAGAAGATTATGAGGAAGTTTAAGATGAGGATCCTAAAGGTGAGGGGACTCTAAGAAAAATGGTCCACCTAGAAATCCCATGCGAGAGCTAAAAAAATGATGCCTCTGGCACGAAACATGAGAAACTACTCGAGGTCGGTCACAACACTTATATCTCTCCTACCTTTTTCATTTCATAATTCAAATCCAATGAAAAAATCAACATTTTTATGGAATATATTGGTATTTGATCAACAAGAATTTCCCCATATGGGGAGTGAAAATGTACCAATGGATATTGAAAGGAATCAACTTTAACCTGAATGTGGGACTGAGAAAGGAAGAGGATCTACCATTGCTGAAGTGGTCAGCAGTGAGCCAGTGTGAGGGGATAAAGTGGAAACTCAGAACCCTAGGATGTTCCCACCATCCAGAATGAGCAATTTCCTATCATTAAACTAACATGTTTTGAGGGATCACATGTGGTGGTATTTATTGTAGCATCTCAGACACTAGACCTACATGAACAAATCAATCATATGTATATATATTTATATATGCACATCTACAATTAGAGAACTCAGATGACTAAGGTATCGATTCCCTATGATGTGATTGAAATATTGGACGATTGAAAAACAGATGATTTTGGAACATCTGCCGGCGATCCATCAGTGATTGTGCTTGTTCATGAGGAACCAGCCATTCAAACTACTCTATCCAGGGCACCCATTGAGAAAGAATTTATCATCACAATTGATGCCACTGCTTGGGTTAATATTGAATCTTGTAGAGGCATGGTCATTAAAGAATAAATAATACTAGAGGTGGACCCTTCCTCTAAATTTCCAGTTTTTTTTTCTTGAGTACAGACCTATTTATCCTGAATAGATGGATGAATCCAACCTTGATGAATCCTATGAGGGTCACATGAGAGATCTCAAGTCATGGAAATTAATTAAACTCTTTCTCAGTCATCTAGAGGTGGAATGGCTTAGTTGGATGGGGTCACTGTATGTGTGGATGCACTTTCTCAACTTCGGAGGAGTGGATGCTCATCATATCAACATGATGATCTAAGATTATTTGGAAAAACATATGTGATAGAGTACCCACCACTCCAATTCTTCCTAGTGTTGAATAAAATATGAGAATATCTAAAAGTTCCTTGAGGCTAAGAAAGAGGTATGACACCTTGAATCACATGTAAATGAATGAGATTCCTTCATCATATTCCAATTCGATCTTATTTAATGATTTAAATCCTAGAGGAAGAAGCATAGTTTAAGGTAGTATAGGAAATCCATCAAATAGCTAGGAACAAAGCAGAGAGGGAAAGAATTCAAATCAAAGACAACGAGCTCTGCTCCATAGCTACTGGAAAATAAAAGGAGATTAGGGAATGGGAAAAATATCAGGGGTCAGCATGACATATAGTGGAAGAATTGAAGTAGTCCATTAAAGGGGTTGATCTGTAGAGGTTGTGTTTTGGATGAACACCTGAATAATATTTTTCTCCTTGTTTTTTTATCCTGTACTACATGCATGGATTTATTGTTTCTTGTTTTTTACTACATCTTGATCATAACTATGAAACAGCTAATGATCGATCACTATGATCACATGGGCCATACCTAGTGGTAGAAACAAGGTATGACCACATAACTATCTACATTATGTATTAAAGTGTCATATAACCATCAAATAATGGGTTTATACTCTTTTTGACTGAAATTAGAGAGTATTAGGGTTGAGAGAGTGACTGTGACTGGGTGATAGGGTTCATGAAATAGCCAACATACATTTCTGAACATGTTCTAGTTCACGAGAGGGATAACGAAAAGGGAATTAAAATCAATTAGTATAAAGGGAATGGAATGTTCCCAAAATTCAAAATGCAGTGATGGTGGAATAATGATAGAGGGTAAATATTGACCAAATTTGAAACACAACATCCATATCATGTTATCCTATATTGGAATATAAATAAAAGATGGTGATTCACTGACTAATTTAAACACACTGGGCCAAACTCAATGTGTCATCTGATGTCATTCAAAACGTTGACCCAAGAAAGTGAGGAAGCCTTAACGTCAAGAATACTAGCTATTATGGGGTGTTCCTTTTGATGTAAAAGAGGATGAGAAACCAAAATTGAGGGGACACAATGTGCAGAGATAGAGTGATGGGTTTTTTTGTTGGATTCCAACACTCTTGAAAATATTCCACCATGACAAAAGAACATATTTTGGGCGTATTGGTCTGAATCATGATCACACATATTTCTCAAAGGGACCACTCTAGTGAAGAACTAGGACTGATTTTATTTTTATTTTTGGAATATGATGGAGATAGACACATATTTTAGTGTCATATGGTGAGGAATATAAATTAAATAGTTTAACATCATATAGTTGGGACATTGTATATAGTTTCAGGTCAAACATCCTATACCTTGGCCAATAGTTTAAAGTCATGTTACATGGACTGGGGAATCCTAGTTTAATGTCATAGAGTTTAGACTATGATTAGATCAAGTAGGGGTTAATTAATCTGGGGTTGGTCTTCTAGATAATATTCCTAGGCATCGCTACGTATCCCATATGGATGGGAATCAACCCATATGTTATTCTAGAAATATAACATGGAGGGAGGCCAACACTAATGGGGGAAATCCTCTCTAGTGAGGAAGAAAAATCATCCCATAATTTTCATGGGGTATCCTGAACTTGTCTAGGGTAGCATCGCAGTTTAATTTCATGCGTTGATGACATATGCATCCCAAAGGGGAAATACGTGGTGTATTACATAACCTGATGTGGATGAGTAAAATAGGTCATCCGCACCACAATGAGCATTCTTAAAAGGGGATTTGGGTCCAAGATGATGAAATGGAGGATTTACAGTTCTATAACTGGACCCAAGGATGAGATGTCCAGATGTCACTATGTATCTTATTAAAGAAAGAATCAAGACATATGTAGTTCTAGGATGCCATGCAGTTTACCATCACCTGGAAATGACAAAGATATCCCCTTTTGTAAAGGGGAAATAATATATGGAATGGGGAAAATATTAATAATATGTACATCACTATGTATCCTAGAAGTGGGAATCACGCCACACGTATTTCTGGGAAGGTTTCACTGAGAAGGTCTAACCCATGCACAGAGAAAAGAGGTATTTGATAGGTCTTTTTTTATTTTGTTTGGTACGTTTTTTAGGGACCTTCATAGAATGAAAATTATATGGGCCACTATAGTAATCATGATGTATGTAGGCCTTGACAAATGACACTATGGTTAACCAGTGCCCAAGGTGATTCCCTCTCAAAGGAGAACACAAAAAATTTGTGTCAATTTTCATCATGTGGGAAGGATGATGATGTCGCAGTTTAAGGTCATATGATATGACTAGACCATGAATTTAAACATAATACGGTAAGGATGAAGGATATCCTATTTTAAGGGCATAGATCTTGGAAAAGCAGGTTGCACAATTTTGTATATGGGGATTACCCTATGCAAACTCCTAATCCCACAAGATCCATGATCAGTGTTGGAAATAATGAGTGACATTAGGATTTCTCTATAAAAAGAGATTATGTAATGGTGGGAACTGAATTTATTGTGGAAAAAACTCAGCCACGTCTTCATTCATAATCTATGTGGGTGAATGCTTGGGATAACATAACCATGGGAATCGAAGATCCATAAAACCGAATGGGATATAGAAATGAGAATCAAAACATATGATATTTGGGGTGAAATGAGAGTTGAGAGATGATATTTGATAAATATTGAACTTTTTTTTAAATATATAATCCATATCTTGTTAGCTTGAAATGGGAATAAATAAATGAGGGTGAAAAACTGACCATATTTTCAATGTGAAACTGGTCTCAAAATGCCACTCAAAAACCTACAGGGTGTTGACCCAGAGTTGTATGAAGGCCAAGAGGCTAAGCATCCATTCCATTAGGGGGTCCCTTTAGATGTGAATGATGATAGAGACCTCGATAAAGGTATGTTTCAAGCATGGACGTACTCATCCAGTTTAATCTCATGTGGCATGGATGGGTGTAAGGATGTGTATTCTCAAATGATGTACATGTAGCGGATATTATAACCCAATTTGAATGTGGACTTGAAAGGGTCATAACTACACAATGTACTCCTGTGAGAACACTTGACAAAAGTGTACAAAAATATGAGAGTTGGAAGTTGGACCATAAATGGAAAGTCCATGCACCACTACATATCTCGTAAGGATGAGAATCAATCCACATGTAGTTTCAGAAGGTCACATGGAAGATTGCCAATACCAAAACATGAGATGTCCTCTCAAGAGAGAAACATCAAAGTTGTTACAAATTTCAATGTTAAGAAAACATAGAAATTACGAATCATAGTTTATGTTTATAGATTTTAGACCATAATTTTTCTAGTTTAATTTCATGTTCATGGGAAAAGACAATTTATTTTATTGTCTTATGGTAAGGATGATGCAAATGTGAGCCTTTAAGGGTGGTACGTAGTATGTTTGTTGAAAATCAGCATGAATGAGCAAAAACATGTCTACATACCACACCACATACATTCATGAGAATCCCTGGCCAATAAGGGGTTGAAAAGGCTCAAGATGAAGTAGTGGGACCTGATGAATAAATGTATGGGTGTCAATACATATCCCATAAGGGTGAGAATCAATCCATGCATAGTTATTGAAGATGTCATGGAAGATGACATGTTCCAGAGGATAAATGTTTTCTAAAATGAATAAATAATATGTCTAGGTAGTTTACCATCATACGGCTCAAATATAGGAGGCATAGTCATATAATAAAACTATATGAGATATTAGTTTATGGTAATAGATATTGGACCGAACGGGTAAGATTCCTGAGGTGAAAATATGTCATGCAGTTCCCTGTAGAAAACAGATGTGAATAAGGACAACGAAGTTTTCATCACACCACATACTTCTAAGAGAACAGACATAGTTTAATGTAATGAAGTCTAGCCTTATTCTTCCATGTGGGTATAACCTGTATAAAACCCCTAATCCCATATGATCCATGCTCATTATGGAAAACAAGAGGAGAAGAATATCCCAATAACATAAGGAATTACATGAAAATGGAAAATATGTGTGGGGCTAAGGATAAACTGACCACAACAGTCCATCCCCTAAATGTACAAAGGTTCACGGAGGGTTAACACTGAAAGTGTTGAAATTATGAAAATATATAAGGAAGTATAATGGGATGTGAATCAAGAGAAAAATATTTGTGGAACAATATGGGTTGGTCATAATATTTGAGGACAAATGCTAACCATATTTGAGACATGGTATTAATATCGTGTGACCTGGAATGGGACCAAACAATTGAGGATTGACTGATGACCACATTCACAATGTGGTAATTATATCAAATTGTCATTCGAGATCCTCCAAAACATTGTCCTAATGTTTTAGGTGGGACACCGGGCCAAGAATTCATATTTCTAGGGAGTCCCTTTAGATGTGAATGGTTATAGAGACACAAATAAAGAGACACGTGAAGCATAAAGATGGAACAAATGAATGTCCATGCAGAACCCAACACTCTAGGTCCTAAAACACAACGCAATTAAGAATGCTGATGAGGCGGTGTAGAGGTATAGGGGCTCCATTAGGGGAGGATGACTAAAAAATAGAAGTAGAAGAAAGAGGGAAAATATTTTGATGATCCTGAGGATGGACCCAAGGAAAACTTAATGGGAATTCTTACATATCTTATAAGGATGTAAATCAAGTTGTACATAGTTTTGGGAATTTTGTGTAGTTTAAAATCATGTGGTAAGGATGAATATGGAAGGAATGTCTCAAAGGGGAATGTGTATGGCGTGGAAAAATATCCTAGCGTGAATGAGGAAAAAGAAGCCCCAAACCACACCACATAATCCGAAGAGAGAACACAATCCTGAAGGCCATGAAATAGAATGGAGCAACCTGGGGATTGACCTGAGGTAAAATGATTGAGAATTCATACGTATCCTATTAGGATGGGAATAAAACCATATGTAGTTCTTGAAATTTCTTGTAGTTAAATGTCATGTGGTAAGGACGTAAGGTGCCAACATTGTTTTTTTCATGGGGAAATGACATTGGGGGAATAAGGTCTCAAAGTGGATGTGCACAATGTGTTAAAACAAACCCAATGTGAATGAGGACCAAAAGATTCTACACCACACCACACACTCCCAATAGTAGACTTAGGCCATGGGGATGAAAGAAGTGTATTTTTGAAATGTTTCATGCAGTTTAACATCATACTAGATGATTGTGATCTTACCTTGTAAGGTCATGTAGAGAGGATAATGAATTCATTTTAGTTTAATGTTTGGTAAGTAGGATAAAATATTTTAATGTCATGTAGGAAGGGTGAGATATTACTTTATATTAGTAGAACATTGACCATAGTATTGGGATAATGGAATGAAAATGAAGAGGAACCTAGGGCTATACTTGAGGAAAAATCCATGGGTGTTCCTATGTATCTGATACAGATGGTAATCAAGCCATCCATAGTTCTTAAAATGTTGTGCAGTTTAACATCTTGAGGTATGGATGTAGGGAAAGTATTTAATCCTAATGGAGGAACATTGTTCGTTTGTAGAAAACTCAACTTGAATGATGATTGAAGAATTCCACATCGAACCATGTGATTCCAAAAGGATCCACTTGTCGTTTGACTAAAAATGAGGAATCGTGGTGTTTGACCTAAAAATGTCTAGGTGTTCCAACACATCCCATAAAGATGGGAATCAAGCCATATGTAGTTTTAAAGATTCCGTGAAATTTAAAAACATGCGACAAAAAAATAAAGAACAATTATACATCCTGAAGGATCGCGTAAAAAGTATATCACAATTTAATGTCACGAAGGACGCCTGATGTTGTGCAGTCCAATGTCATGTAGAGCGACAATGCTAGGTAGTTTTGAATCTTGCAGACTGAACGGGTCCCACTATTTAACGACGTGCGACAAGGAAAAAATTTCTCAACAAAATTATTTCACAAAAAATTTGGAATAGGTCAGAGGATTAATATTATCTCCATAAATAGTTACAAAATATTATTCACTGTTAGGGGCTTATAGATAATGTAAGGTTCTTTCTATTTGGGTTCTAGCTTGTGTGGATTCTTATTGAGTGGAATTGATATCCTCAGAGCCAATACAGTGTCACCTTGAAATAAGGAATGGAGACAAAATTTCTTATTGAATGCTTTGTATATCTTTTTTGGTTCCTCTATATCTTGTGCACGTTCTGAAGCCTATTCTTGTCAAGTGACTTCAACTCAACTAGACTGACATTTTCTATATTGTTTGATGTCTTTTGATCAAAGAAAGCAATACAATGTGACTGAAACTAAATATAGATTGGAAAGACTACCTCTATTCAATACACTAGGGAATATGGATTCACATGAGCGGAATTATGAGTTGTCTTCCAATTATCCCAGAGAGCATTGGGGAGCTTTTCCTGCCAAATTTTCTTGTTTTGACTAACCATATTTTGAAAAACTTAACAAAGGGGTTTTTAGAGGCCTTGATCATTCCATTTTATTATGCATGGTAATTGGAAGTATGGGTGGACTGGCTTTTATACATTTCATACAATTTCATTAGCTTAGTTTCTTGAATATTGTTTCCGTTATCAATGAGGACTTCATGACAGACCTTGAATCGGTGGATGATGATAGAGCTCACAAAATCGACGAAATAACGTGCCATAACTTCCTTTAGATAGATCACCTCTTTCCAGTTCGAAAATAATTCTATGGTGGTTAGGATGAACCTATGCTAGAGAGCTGTTGATGGTGGATATGGTCCCAAAACATCAAGTCCCCAGACTATAAAGGGAAAAGATTTATTGGTATTATGGAGGGGTTATTTTGGTCGTTTCACAAATTTATTGGGATCTGACCCACATGACACCTCTTAGAGAACTCAATGCAGCCATGAACCGTTGTGGGCTAGAAGTATCTCAACCTTTGGATCTAATGGGAGAGTTTCTTCCCTTCTTGAATTGATCCATAGGAATTGGTATAAACTTCTTGCATAACATAGGGAATATAATATTCTTGAATTCAATGAAGGATAAATCCATTGAACCCACATTTTTAGAGGTTCTGCTCAAGGATTGGACCACATTGGAGGGTAAACTGAACTGTATTCCAGAAGATTCTCTCATGTTCATCTTTTTCTATTTGGAGATTACTATGTTGGAGGTACTCGACAAAAGAAGTTTTCCAATTAGGGGTCTCTTCTTCTATGGTAGGTGGACTTGGTGGTCCCAATGTGGATGCACCGGTGGTAATATGGCATACCTATTGGCTATAATCATAGGCTTCAGAGACAGGAGTGATGAATTTTCAATGTTCCACATGGATAATCAAATAATCCTATTCAGGCTCTACGAGTGAAGTGGAAAGGCTGGAAAAGGTATCATCTTGGTCGTTCTATGACCATGGAACATGAATAACCTTAGGACGGGAAGGGAACATGGATATTAGACGGTGAGTGCACTCTAACAATGGTAAGATATATGGATTCCTAATGACGTAGTCACTTTTTATATATTTGATGACTCGCTCAGAGTTCACATTCACATGAAGGTGGGGAACATCAATCTTGAGGGCCAGCTCGAGAATAGTAATGAGATCCTGATTCTCCACCTTATTGTTGGTGCAACGTTCTTAAAAATATAATGAATAAGGAAATATGACCACTTTAGGCATGATAAAGATGATACCCAGTCCTACTATGTTGAGTCTGGGATCATTTAGTTTTCTACCAGTCGGGCTCCATGAAGCACCATAAATGTGCATCTGCCAACATGGCATGGATTTATCCACTGATAGAATAGCGTCATCTGGGAATTAAAGATCGAGAGAGTTCTCTATAGGGGATGGATGGGTGGTGAGGAAATCTGTGGGCACCTAACCCTTCACTACTTTCTATATGAGGAACCTAATATTGAATTCTTGAAGAAATACTACCCACTAATCTAGATAGCCTATTTACATGGGGATGTTAATAATATGTTTTAGTAGATCCACATAGGATACCTGCTATTTTTTATGGTAGTGTTTATATTGTCACTACATTTTTACTGCAATGACCGAGGGGAGGAAAAACTTCTCAAAAGTGGAACATCCTATCTCAATATCCAGGACTACACAGATGAGATAATATAAACTATTCTCAATCCCTTCATTTTTATTATGGGTAAGAAGGGCATTGAGGGATAATTCCTAGTGGTCACATAAAGTATCAATGGTTTTCTAGGGATGGGTGGCCTCAAACCCTATGGCTATAGAAAATAGTATTTGATCTCCTTGTAGGAATTCTAACACTCTTCATCCCACTAGTATATGAAACCTTTATTTATAAGCTAGAAAAATGGTGTAGACTTTCCATATAGATTCACAATGAACTGATGTATATAGGCAATGTGCCATTGAAAACCATGGAGTTCCTGGAGAATATTCAGAGGAGTAATCTGGCTGATTTCCTTAATCTCCTTTAGGTCTATCTTGATGCATCAGTATCTAGAAACGTAGTCAAGGAACATCCTAGAGGTAACCCAAAAGGTATATTTCAAAATTTTTATCTCCAGAAGGATAGTGAAGAGGAATCCAAACACATTACCAAGATCTTTGTGATAGTTCTATCACTAGTGGTATTTGAATACCAAATCATCCACATATCAATCAACTAATTTCATGAGGATCATCTTAAATATACAGTTCATGGAACGTTGATAGGTCTAACATATATTATTTAGACTGAAGGGCATCACATGGTAACAAAAGGTACCTTTCGGTTCTCTGAAGGTGGTATATTATTCGTCTTATGGGTCCATTTGGATTTAATTACATCCATAATACCCATCCATGAAGGAGAGGGATTGAAATCTATTTGTGGTGTCGATTAATATCTCTATCATAGGAAGGGAAAATCATCTTTCAGACAATGGCGGCTGAGGTCTTGGTAGTCGATGTAGACTTTGATCTACCCATTTATATTCCTTATGGGAAAAAATTTGGATAATAATCTAGGGTACTTGACATACTTGAAGAAGTTGTATTTTATGAAATTATCAACATTGACCTTGACCATGGCCCCGTGAGAGGGGTGAATCTTTTTTGGAGGATGTTTGAAACTGCGTTGACTTATTGGAAAAAAATGGTAGATGGAGGTATGAGGATATAGTCTTGGAATCTCTCCATATCTCTTGGAAAAGACATCCAAATTCTACATGAATAAATCCATATAATGTTAATGTTCCACCCTGGGAATAGTTGTGCTAAACAATTTGGGCCTCAAATAAACCTTTGTACCATGATTCACCTATACCAAATCACTGAAAGCAGTGGAGATGCCTTCCTTGAATATTAGTGGGGAATCTTCCAAATCCTCTTCAAGATTAATGATAAGAGGATCATCAACATGAGGAATCTATTATGAATTCCAGGGTCCTAATGGAATGTTGGTTCCAACCCAACCAATGGTGGAATCATCATTGGGAAACTCATGCACCGCTAAAACTATGGCAACTAATTCTTTCAATCCAATCCCATCAGGCCTTTTACCCAAGGACCTATTCTTGGTAATATCAATGTTGTAGTGATGTTTTTTCTTTTGTTGGTTTAGCCCAGCCTGGGGAAACAGACAGTATAGTGTACCACTATTTCAATGGGTTTAATATCCTGATACTATATAGGTGTAAGGGGATCTTGTATTACTTTCTCTTGATTCGTGTAAGAGTAAAAAGTTATCTTCTAGAGTTCTTTATGTATAGGAATACATTTACGAATCCTTCAAAACATGGAAAAGAAATGTCCTATGTCTGGGGTCATGGAATCCAACCGGTGAATTGGGAGGATAAAGGCATCATCCATGTCTATCCAAGGGTTTAAGACATTAGTAGCATGCTCCAACTCATTGGCATGAACCTATTTTCTCTTTCTCCTGTAGTAGTAAAAATCCAGATAATGGGCTTCACAAGAGGAAAAGGGAGATACATCACCTTGGAGAACACCAACTCGACTATTAAGGGAGAACTTGAGGCATTGGTGATACATATAGGGGACTACAACATGCATATGGAGCCAGGGTCTACCCATAATTTCATTGTAGGAAGTGTCCTTCGAGATAACAATTAACTCAATGCTGGATACTAGGTGACCAAACTGGGTTTTTAGGATGATCTTTCGAAATGTTATATACTCTGTCCTATCATAACCTCAAATCATCAAATCATAAGGATCCAGATCTTTTTTAGAGAGCCCTGGAATGTGGTGTGTCTGGGTTGGGATGATATTTTTCCCCAAACCTACATAAAAAAGACAACAACAGACATCCACACCATTGAACTAGCCAGTGATATATAATAGGTGAATGTTCCCTTTCACGGAAGGGCACTTTGTCTTCTCCCGAGAATGAGATGGTATCCTGAAATTCTTCATGCTTGAATTTCTCAACATGAAAGGAATCTAGAGCCTCTATATTTGTTTCAAAATGAAGGGGATTTTTATGGCCTTTGTAAGGGCTACTCACAAATTGTCATACATGTAGAGAGCCTCCAAAATCAAAAACATTTTAGGAATAATGGAAAGGTGTTTAACAACATCATAATTCTATGTGAGGAATACACTCTCCTAACAGAATGTTGCTTTGTGGTAGGAGTTATGATAGGGATTGCAGGTCAAATCGGAGGATTCTAGCTAGAGATAAGAATATCCATCTTCTCACTAGTAAAACCATGAAAAATTAATATCAGATAACTAATGGATGATTGAGGTCTAACCATGGATGGACATGGTTGATCATAGTGATGTTATGATGGATCTTCTTGTTTGAGTAGCATGAATGATCGTGGTAACAAATATGAAAAAATAGGGACAGAAGATTGTACATGATGAGAATTGTGTTGTGCCTATTTTCTTGTCTCAGTGGAATTCATGGAATAGTTTGAAACACTATCTGATGCATTCTAGTGATTCAAATATCCATGGTTCTATTGGCACTAGCATCGACTGGGGACATTAGGAAGATCATCTTGGTGTTCCTCATCACCGATAACCATGTAAGGGTCCACCAGTTTGATGGTGTTCACTGAGGTGTACTCCTGATAATCACTTTTCGAATCCTTTATCGCTAAATAGATTCTGGGTGAAATCCCCATCTTTGGGGGAATCTAGTCTCTAATATCATGGGATGACTTTAGCACTATCAGAGGGCGTTTCTTTCCAATTTTTTGTCAGTGCCTGCATTTCCTAGAGGTTTATGGTTGAGATTTCCGTGTGGAAGTAGTAGTTGGAATTTTTATAGAGTCTTTATAAGGATCAACATGATTTAAATATACATTTATAATATCATATACATGAGAGACTTCCATGCATTCCAACCATTCATCATACATTTGATATCAACAGCTAGATACCTACAATAATTCACCTTTTTTGTCACAATCAAGCATGGAAGATACAAATTCCCCTAGTTCCAGGGATGGACACAATCTGAATATGTTATAATCCACTTTGTCTAAAATACAGTATTTAAACACACAATAATGTTTTAGGGAGTGGACAAGGATTTAGCAATAAGGGAAATAGTTGGGATGATCAATGGGATCATCCCCTTTAGTACTCTAACATTATTTGAACCATAGAATTATGTGACGCAAAGCACTCCGAAAATAGCTGGGGACCTGAGAATTTTAGAATGATTAGGTCCTGTTTATTTGGTCTGGGAAAGGGACCCTTGGATCCTGTCCCTAACAAGGGGACGAATCCTAGAGGGGAGGTAGAACTTGTTTATCTCACCTTAGCTATAGTCGTGTGTTACATGGAGGTGCCTACTGATTCTTAGGCAGGCGATTATAAGACTGAGGTGGCCACCCTTGGTGAGGTGGTAGAGGTGGCTCTACTGGTAAAAATTTCAACATTCTAGGGGAATTAACTAGTACAACAGTAGTGGTCTGATCCATGGAGTGCCTTCTTTCTAGAGCTGTAGGAGGAAACAGATGTGCCTTCTTGTCTTGCTATTGGGATTCCTCTAGGAATTGAGCCATGTTAGCGGAATATCATAATCATCATGGGATGTTCCGATTAATGATAGAATGGACCAATGCAGTCTTCACATTTCCCATATACATCATTAGAAACTGATACTGAGATAGCAGCATATCGAGTGAATATGTGGGCTCTTTCCACCATCCAACAAATACTATGATGTGTTCATCTAGTATTTTCTTTCACTTAATGAGGTCAAAAAGACTAGTCTTTCTAGTGTATGAACTAAAATGGTAAAGAAAATGCCTATTAAGATCTACCCAAATAGATATAGACCCAATGGGTAACAGACTATACCAGCCAAACGTGGGTCTGTCCAATGTTTGTAAGAAGCACCGGTGTTTAGCGGCCTCCTACTGCATTGGGGTCCCGATCAAAGGTATATATCAAGAAATGATGTGGACCAGATGTTGCAGCGGGACACTTGTCCCATTGAAATGGTATTAGATATTATTCATGAAGACTGATGTTGTTTACATTTTATCCAACCATGCCTAATATGTATTACCATCCGGTGGGATAGCCATATTTTAGGTCTCGCAGGCCTCTAGACGAGTAATTAGAGCAACCATTTGATCATCCTAGATTGTATTTCTATATTGGAGGAGACTCTGGACCACCAGTGCATTGTAAATCCCTTCCACATGGTAAACTAGCTTATAAGATCGTGGAGAAGCTTGTAAAATTACTCGAGGAGATTCTCAAGGATTGGCATGTGGATCAGCTGGGGGAGTGACCTGGGTAGTAGTTCGAGGAACTAGAGCCAGGTCTCGATGTAGTTTCACACACAATTAGGGTGGATTCATAGATTCTTACCATTATATATTGACATAATATATGGCCTTTACCTTGTATAGATGGTAATGTTTTTCGAGATCAGTTTGGGGAAACTCACTGGGGCAATGATGTACCTTCCCTTGCTGCCCCTGTTGAGGATTATAGGAATCTGGATGCCATTCCGCAATGATTTTGGCAAGGATATCATTAATAATCATTTTTTTCCTTCAATTTGTTGATGCAACACATCATTTTTGTCATTATCTTCCCTATATTTCACTAATATTGATGTGTTATAGGGTTTTATGGTCCTAGTTTTCTCTTTATCATTATTGGGGTCTCAAACAAGAGACAATGACTTAATAGGTTCAAAAAGGCAATGAAAGTGTCCTTATTGGTGAGTAACAATGCTCTAATGATCCAATAGATGTGGTGATGTCCTAAGGGTTATGTTCTCTTTAATGATTACTATGTCAACTTCCTTCTCTGTGAGGTCATCCATGTTGACTATGATATTTCTTGGATTCATATCCTCAATATCACCAGTTGAATCAGGTAGGTGTGAGATAGGACTGAAGTGAATGACCACATACTTCCCCCAACCCTAGATCTGCACTTGGGGGGGAAGCCACCCTATTGATTTTTAGAGAACTATAAAGATATATATGCATCGTTTTTGGATATACTGATGATAATCCGGTGATGCAGGGTGTCGAGCGATTGGAAACATGGCCAAAACAACCATGGGGAATTGCGGGCTGATGTCGTCGTAGTGTTACTAGCTACTAGGATAAGATAAATTTATGCCTTGAAGGCAGAGATGCATTAACTAAAGTGTCCAGAAGATGAAAATGGCCTTGTCTAGGGTTAGGGACTCCAGAATGTTGAAGTCTAGGGTAGTAATATGTCCGATGTTTTTAAGGAGGTAATCCACTGTGAGTATGTCCCACAAGATTATCCACTCAGAAGTAGAATTTGGTGTCTAATTTCCCATTCCTCAACTAGGGGTGGTTAGGGGACCAACAACAGCACTAATACAGACCATTATGGTGATGGGATCATCAGTGGAGAGTATAGTGTGTGACCTAAAAAACCACTACATATCAGGATGTATCCTGAGGAATATACTAACTACATCGCCATGTCCCTGTAGGATGGGGAGTTGAACACTACTTCATGTACTAAGGTAGTTATTGCATGAAATGAATCCGGTTTGTTATCATTGTCTACCAGTCCCCAGAACAACTCTTTGTCATCACTTATCGATGTGTAGAACAATTCTCATGATGATAGGGAGGATTTCACAACAATACAATCAAAGGAATCAAAATCTTCTTCCACCTATATTTATCTGTGGAGGGATTTCAAGATTTGGAGAATCTCAATTTTCGAGAGGAAAATGCTAACATGTTGGGTTCATGCGCCAGACCTCGATACAAAGGATTAGAGGGAGGGTTCCATTGTTGAGTCACAATCTTATTTATATTCTAAAAATCATACGGGATTGACAAAAATCTACTGCTTCTCATACTCTTCCTTTGGTGATGATTATTCATCCTGCTACTTCGGGAAGGTTTTTCAAGGTGGGTCAGACCTTTGACATAGGATGTACCTCCATGTGGATTGGGGTTGGAGTGGGGAGGACTTCTTCCTAGATGAGTTGGGGTGTGAGGAGGACCATTGTAGATGTTAAATAGAACCCAGGGATAACCTCCATGATCAGGAATTCCATATCATGGAGGGCCTCTACTGAAGCTAGTAATCACATGGGTATTCCCACCATGGAGGCTGCATGTAGAAAAAGGAGGACATCCACCCTGTCCATATCTAGTTGCAATGATATAAGGAGTTCCTTTTTACTGATCAAATTGTACATGGGGAATACATAAATGTCCACTATCGATGAAGTTGGGAGGTCCTTATCTTTTAAGATTGTTGGAGCAAGGAAGACCTCCGCTAGAGCCCGTAAGTACATGGGGAAGACATCCATGATGATAAGTAACGGGGTGAGGAGAACCCTCACTCTAGTTGTTGATGTTGTGGGGAGGGACCGCACTTGAGTTGGTGATGATGAAATGAGGACCTTTGCACTATAAACTTGTAATACGGGGGAAACATTCATACATGGGATTATAGGAATGGGGAGGGCCTCCATGTTGGGATTCAACAAAATGGGGAGGACCTCCTCTTAAATTGATGATGGTGGCATGAGAAGGGCCACCATGCTGAATGCGGGAGTGGGGAAGTCCCCCACTCAGTCTGATGGTGGAAATGAAGGCCCTCCATACTGAATATCTTCACCACTGGTCAGCCCACGATGGTGACCAGGAGAA
Source organism: Viscum album (assembly GCA_963277665.1). Taxonomy (NCBI): domain Eukaryota; kingdom Viridiplantae; phylum Streptophyta; class Magnoliopsida; order Santalales; family Viscaceae; genus Viscum; species Viscum album. The sequence goes on from OY728152.1 coordinate 1,277,707,650, forward strand.
TCATCCAAGATTTCACACGGGGTGGATGGGGAATCAATCCCAACTAGTCATGGATGTTCCCCTATTCTTTAATAATAGGGAGATGATAGTATGTATCAGTATTGGTGTGGTCCACAGTAGATGGGGAAGATGATACCACATGACTAGAATTCTATTGACCTTATTCCTGATATTGTCATCAGTTTCTCCAAACATGGGTATGTTGTGTAGGGGTAGAGGCCACCTGTTTCTCAGCCTGTGAGACTGGAAGGTGGAATTTAAATGGCCTTGTAGAAGCCCTCTTGGTGGATCCCTGGCTACAGAAAAATCCAGGATGACTCTAACATCCTGTACATGATCAGCGTAAGAGAGTGAATTACAAGAGTGTTCGGGGGAGAGGTTCTTGAAATTGTTAAAAAAAATTAGTGGGGTGTAGTGGCTCAATGCGCGACCCTTGGGGGTGGTAGTGAGAGTGGGGCCCAGAAGCCTCCAGATCCTAGCAGGTCATATCCCACACCAGGATGAACCCTGTTTATACCGTCGAAGATGAATGTGAATCACCCTCATTTTAAATATTTTAGATGGTGAGATATGGCATAAGAACCCATTAACTGAATTTGTGTGTGTTGTTGTAGAAGATATGGTTCCATGAGGGATCACCGCCTTAGAATTTCCCCTACCCCAACCAATACTAGTGGGAGGCGAACGATTTAATAAAGCTTGGGATCTGAAAATCAGAATGATTTAGCTATATGTATAGATAGCATGAAAATAGTGCATGGCGCCACAACATCATTCAGTGTTCCATATTAGGATTGATAGATCCACCAAGATAATGTCACGGACTGGGATTCCGAGTGTTTAACTACCCAAGATCATCTTATGTTTCATGTTAGGACAACTATTTCCATGGATGGACCCAGCACTGGTTGGATGGATCTGTTGACATACATATCTAATGATGTATCGAACACTACTAATTTCCATGTTTAAAAGAATAATTTCATGCCACGTTCACCATTTCTATTTGCGATGATTTTTCTTACTGGGGTATACCCTCCTGACCATATATTAATGTTTGTTGGAATACTATGTTGTTTCCCCGCATTAATTATTTCCAAAGGCTTGAGGAATTCATCACTTCATTAGTGATTTTTTCTCCTTATTCAAAAAAATATGATGGGATGTCAGTTTCTCCTTTTGTGGATCCCTCCTCCGAATTCACCACCCCTTCCAGGTCTCCCAAAAATATTAATATGTTCTTTATGAATCTCTTCATTGTTCCATCTCTTTGTGGATGATGGTTAACTACACCGCTACTGTCGAGACATTCCAAAGGGTCAAGTTAGGGAAACAAAATTTTGTTGGGAGAGTAGTTATGTTGGGCATTGCAGGCATGTATCTACACTGAAACATAGGTACACCTAATTTTTCTCTTATGATAGGGCTTCTCGAGGGTGTGGAAGCTTGAGTAAACCCATGTTATATGTTGTGAACTATATACTGGAGTCCGTTCCCAAATTTTTTCCCCGGTTTTCTATGATTAACATGGGTTATTCTATGAGTTTAACATCAATAGAAGATAGTTTAGATAGATTAGAACACTTGTTAGAGTGGATCACAAAGGCACATCCTTAGGAGGGATCCCCTTGAGGGTTCACCAAATGTATGGATAAAAATGACTGGTTAGGGTTGACCCTAGATGGTGTGTCCTAAAAAAGAAAGGCTTCAAACCATAATGATTTATCTAAACATCAAAATAACTAGATCATAGGATGGTGGGGCCTATCAAAGGAGACACCAAGGTTTACCATTAGTTAGGATTGATCCTCAGTGAGGCTTCCTATATACCAAAAAGGGATAAAAATCCACATATTTCAAGGGGTGATTCAAGGAATACACATGGTTAGTGGCTCATTGAATGATGTAGCGCCACCGTGATATGGGTGAGGTGATGGGGAAAATGATTGGGTCTTAAGCATGGTATGATACATGTATGGATGGCATGATTTCACCAGGATGTGGTGGCTTGGGTAAGATCAAGATAAATATGGAGGAAGTGTCGAAGGGATGGAATGAATTGAGGAAGAACCGATATAAAGGTGATTATGTTGGGTTTGAACCTTTTAGAGAATTACTATGTATCCCTATTGTAGAAAATCAAATTTCATGTAGTTCTCGGATAAGGAGATGAGTCACCTTAAGAGGTTGGTCATGAGAATGGACACATGGATCAGACCTGAAGAAGGTGGAACCTCTATGAAGAGGCATGATCTTCCAGAAACCCAAAGGGTTGAGGGAGATACTTGGATGGGACATGAGTGATGATCTTGAGACTAAGGGAGGATTCCTACATACCATACTCATAAAAGGAAAAGATCAATGCCCACATAGTTCAATATGGGGCATATATCTAGGGTGTACACAAAGGAAAGTGACCTAAATACATTATGGGGATTACGCATGGTTAAAAGTCTATCACAATAGGGACACTCCGGGATAGAGGAGTATGTATTTATTGGATGGATTATTTATGGTTAGCCATCCATGTGAAAAAAAAACACCTCGAGGAGGTGGATCCAGGACATGTGTCCAAAGGAGGGATGACATCACATCATGAGGGTACATCCCTCTAATGGAGCACCATGTTTTAACATTAATTGGGGTTGAACCTCAGGGAGGAATTCTACATGATCTATAGAGAAGAAATAGAATGAACACCACATAGTTCTCATGGGAAAGGGGTCTAAAGTTTAACATCATGTGGGACAAGGGTGAACCGATGTGAAGTGGTCGGGATAGAGGAATGATGGGCTTAAACCATGGGGTGGCTACCTATGTACCCTATTTAGAAGGAATGGGACAAATTACATGTAGTTTTTGAAAGAGGGGGCATGGTAATTATGTATGGTTAGTGACACAGGGAGGATTTCATGGTCATTTATTTCTCAAAACCAACAGCAGTCATGATCGGTGTGAGAAAAAAGAGGTAGCAGTATACCAAATGATCATGTCATGAATGGTGTGGCCATGAGGGATGGTGTAGGTCTTATGCACTGTTAATGGCCTAGGTATACTGAGGTTGGGACTTACATCAGGAGGGAAACCTAAGAAGGATGTCCATTTTTATGAGGATGATATGGACATCGTACCAGGAGAACCCTATAAGTATGAGTTATTGCTTACATTGACACTACCCGAGGTGCACATGGCAACAAATCCCAAAGGGAATGATAAAGCGAGAAGGCACTAGTGCATATCCCCTATCTGTTCCTATTGAACATTCCACACATTCTGTGATCATATTTTATCATCATGTGTAGAGGATTTTGGTGCTTATAAATTTAACATCTTGAAGTTTAGATGATGGGGACTCACTTGACATCCATTGGACATAAATGACTTGCACAAAACCTCACATGCAGAAGGAAAGTAACAAGAAATGTCTAATGGTGTTCTGGTGAAGAAGAGGCTGATAGAGTGGTCTACAATAGCACATCTATGAAATGAATAAATAGTTTTCAGCGTACCTATGAAAAGAATAATTTGGTAGGTAAATGAAACTTGAAGCGCAGTTTGAGGGACTAGGAAATAATTTCATAAAAGCATGGACGACTGTACATAGGAGGTGCACATAATATAGAGATGTTTAATGAAAATAAGATCTTAAACATGGTTCTTTGGGATGAGGAAAACACATGGAATGCCTAAGAAATGGTGCGCACAATATTTAAGACTAGTATATAAGATGAGGGGTATGGGAGAAAGATGTACTGTATAAGGGTAATCTTGTGTGGAAGAAGTATATTTTTATAGCAATTTCCTTATCATAAAAGGAATTGGGTGAGTGTTATTCCTAATTGTTCCCACCTAAAGGTTGAGACATGGGAGACCTATCATACAAGATCCAGTTCCTTGAAGCCACAACATTCATGTGGTCACGAAAGGGATGTCTTGCGAGCATGGGAGTGGGGTTTCATCTTCGAGAGCACCTTTTGAAATGAGGGGAACCCTTCTATTTATAGATGATAATTTTAGTGGCTACACACAAGGATTAATGAGAGAATGTGGGAATTTAGTGTCACATTGGGCATGCCTGTATCTTTCATTTTACTCCTATTTTTTTCATGACATCATGGTTTCTTATGAATAGCTAACTTGTCCATTTTTGGGACCTCGGCATGAAGGAATCCATTTGATGTTGCATTGGGATTTTAATTTCCTTATAGGTGGATTTCATTCTTGAGTGGAAGCATTAAATATTGTGTGTATCTATTTTAGGGTCCTCTAGATAGCCCACTAAGTCAAAATATTCCTTTATCCTTATCATGTACTCCAATTGATGTGCTCAACTGAAATTTAACCCAAACAATGACTATGACCCTTATTAGACAAAACATACATAACACATATGTTCATAACCTAGGAATGGAATGATAAAAATTGCCGAGCTTATATGCTCAATAAGTGTAGAAAATGAGATATGTAATAATAAAATGATTATAAGTGTATGGGAATATCATCAGGACATTATAAAATCATACCCTTTGTAGAAAAGATCATAAAAATGAATCTTGGAATAAATATTTGATGTTAGTAAGACAAAAATCATTATAAAATAAAAAGAATAATCCATGAAATAATAACATTGGAATAAGAAATGGATTTATGGTAGACATATAAGAATATAAAATGATTCCCATAGTAGGTAAGGAATCACATTCAATTCCATCATAGTATTATGGGCTCACCCCCATTCAATCTTAGTTTTCATGGTCCATCCCATGACCATCAGAGTAGTCAAGGTTCGCTACAAGACCATCATTGTAGATAAAGTCCTTTATTTAATCCAGTTCAATCCCTATTATATAAAATTATATGACATGAGATATTAATATTTTTTAAATTCATATGATAGTGAATTAGGTCCCACACATCTCATAATTGAATAATGCATACATGTTCTAAAGGAGCATAAAATTTTATATAATGACCCATGAAATGAAATGGTTTTCATAAACATGTAATCATATCATATCCAGTGGAAAATATTTATACATCATAATAATTTAATCAAATCAATACCGATGAAATGATGTTTTTTTCAAAAGAATAAATAATATGGAAGAGGGATGGTTTTCAAAAATATATAACTCTTGAAAGTGAAACGGGTTTCATAAATATCAATCAACAAATACATAAAAAATTAAGAGAAAGAATATGAACAGAACCATTGTATCATTTCCAGTAAAAGAATTATTTACTCCAATATATGTCATCATAGATGAAAAACTATTTCGAAACATCTTTTTAATCAAAATTTTTGGGGAAAATATTTTATATTTGAAAAAAGATTTTTTAAAACATAAATCCCCTTGAAATAATTTTTCATTTAATAATACAAAATAATTTTGAAAACATGATGAAAACAATTTCTTTGAAAATATATTTGAATTTTTTTTTGAAATTCTTTTTCCTTGAAAATTATATTTAAATATTAATTTCATCAAATTTAAAAAAAAATTGAAAATAGGGTTTTAAAAATAAACAGATTTCAGAATGAAAAGAGAAATGAGATAATAGTTTCAGAAAGATAATTTCATAGTTATATTGAATACAAAATAGTGAAATAATGGCACTAATACTTGAAAATATAATTAATGAATAGTGTAACACACTGATATTCTAATATACTACTTTTTATTTGATACCATGCATGATATGCATCACCAAGAACGTAAGGGAATATAATATGATGAGAATATACTATATATTTACAATTTTAAATATGTTCAATAAATGATATATCTTTTAATGAATGAAACACTAAGAAATCTTGTGTTGTATGCATGACCAACCTTCCTTGATTTCTTTCATTACATGCACGACTGAGTTTCACCAAATGACAATGTATTATTAAAATATTATTATTTAACATAATATGATATACCCAAGATGTTATTTTAGATATTTTGAATAGAATAATATATCTTACCAAAATTTATGGTTTTATAAATATAAAATTAATTCATTTATTAACATCTAATGACAAATGAAAATAATAACCAATTGGATATAAAAAGAAATTTTATTATATATAAGCTTCCAAAAGAGTTTTTTCTTAATGAAAATAGGTAATTAAAATTAGTGAATTATTTTATTGAAATATATATTCTATATATTCAATCAAATATTTTTTATTTTCATCCATTGTGTTTTATATACTAAAATATATGAACAAACCATATTTTACACATCAAATCCTAATTTTTTATTAAGGCAGTTTTACAGACTTTTAAAGGAGAACCCAAAGTAAATATTTATTTTGAAATACTAATAAATTTAATATTAAAAATAATCATTTTAGGAAAAAAATAATAATATGTTTATAGTTATTTTTTTGTTGTTTTTTTTGAAACATTTCACTTTTTAATGAATTTTTTAAAATATAGCATTTACGTTCAATGTTATTTTTTAATCTAATTAATTTATATGGTTAAATTATGATTTAAATTTTTTTAATGTATAATTGCATAATATTTTTATCAATTAATCCAATTTAGGTTATTATAATCAATTTAACTCGGAAAATAACTATAAAAAGCAATATTTTTAATATTTTTAAATTTAAAACTTGCATTGTCGTCCTTATTATAGGATGAATTTTAAATTAATTTCTGAAACTTATATGAATGTAATTCGAAAAAATGTATTCCATATTTTTAATCAAAAAAAATTTTTATTTCTAATAATTTTATATTAGTTTTTACCAATATATTAATTAATGTAATTAAAATTAATTAAATTATTAAGGAACAATTGAGCTTAATAAAGTACTAAACCTTTATGTTAACAGAACTAATGACCTATAAAAATATATAACAGAAATTTTATTTCCCAATATCTTCAATAATACTTTAATTGTAGTGATTTTATTTTTTTTATTACTTTTGTTAGGTATGAACAAGTGTGCACCTAACATGTTTCTAAAAAATTGATCTGAGTACTTTTCCTTCCCCATGAAAAGCCACCACCTATCCCCATTCCTAAAAAATTTCAAAAAACATAGGATAGTCCAATATCTTCACAAATAGTTTCCCAAAATTCATCCTATATACCTTGAAGCCACCCTTTGTGCATAAATCCTTCCAAGGAATACTTTTGGAACAAACCAAAAGAAGTTACCTGGTTAAGAGCTAACATCTTCTCTCAAGATCTCATGTTTCATATCCATTCTCCACCACCTAAAATATATTTTTTTCATGATTACATACAATAAAAATTTTTCTAAATATTCTATAATTTTTTTATTTAAATGGTTCAACCAACACCTACACAGGCCTCTATCTAATGAGAAATGAACTTGTGGTTTCATTGTATGGAAAACTACTGCCACACAAAAACTTGATTGTTCATTTTTCCTTTACCACCAATAATGGTGGATATTATGATGAAAAATATGTTTATATATGATATAAATGATATTTATAATGACTTCAGGATTTAATAATTTTTTATAACATACCTTTTTTCTTTCCATATTGTCTAAATATGATGATTTCTTTTGAGGAAGTGTGGACTATTGCCCCCTCAAAGCGATATAAACCATTCATGCCATACATGGAACATATAATGGATGATTTAAAAACTCATAATTAACATATATAACATAGATATGATAAATTAATTATAATATATATGTATGATTTATTTTTTATTCTTTTAATTCAACAATGAAATTAAGTAGTGTTAATGCGTACGTACGACCTATCGCCTCCATGAACGGTGCACTTGATTTCTAATTTCCAAATATAATGGAAAAATATGAATACATATAAATATATTATATATGATAATTAAGACATTTTTAACATTTTTTAGAAGAGGAAACCATGATCTAATTAATGAAAATAGTAACTAACAAGTTATAACTTACGCGACCAAATTAGGAAATTAATACACGAAATAATGAAATTACTAAAAGGGTGTTAACAAATAGGTAATAAAATATTATAAATATTTAACATATTATATTGTAAACATGATTACGGTTCTGGTATCAGTTATTAACAAATACTAAAACACAATATAGGAGGATAAATACAACACAGAAAAAGAAAGGTTAAGGTAAGCGATTTTCATATCATTTTAAATTCATTTAAGGCATATTTGTTATTATGCACCAATTAACTTTTATTTGATGTATATACAACATTTTTCATATTATATAATGAATCCACTTTTATTATTATATTCTAATTTTCATTTAATTTCATACGATTCAGAGATATTATGATTCAGATGTTTGAAAGTGGAATGAGACACTTTGGATTGTTTTAAGATTAATCTCTTCAAGAATGTTCTTGATGATTATCTATGAAATATTACTTAATTTAGTGATTGTTAACATTATCATAAAACAATAACTTTATTTTAATAATTTTTCATTAGAAATTATCTTGAATATACTTATTCTCACACAATTGATATTTTTATTTCCTAAAATGTATATAATTTTACATACGGTGTTCATATTGACTGTTGATTGATTAACCTTGAATAATTGATAAATTTGTATCTTCTGTTCAATGTGGATATATTTTGACAAGGAATAATTTTTATTCAATAAAAGTGGGATTTCTTGGACATTCAATAAACAGGTTGAGGACCATTTAAGGCACACCCTATAGGTTGGGACCGTTTAATGCAAGACCATCAATACATCGATAGTCTCATGTGTCAAATTATTTGGAAAAATTGAGTAAACTATCTCTTGATGGTAAAGCTATCATGTTCCTGTGAAACATGAAGTATTAGAATAATGTATTTCCTTTATTTGGAATTTAGTTATTATTATTCCATGATATTTTACAGTGATATATCTATTGATGCATTTAATTTTCATTTCATTGATTTAATGGAACGTGTTTTCAATTTCATACATTCCCATATTGATATTGCCTTATCTAGTTATTTGTATGGCATGTGTCATTAGTTATTTACCATCCCATATAAAGTGTTTCCTATGGATTAATTATTTATTCTTCTTTACATAACCTTAAAAAGTATTTTAGCACACCCTTTTTATGTTTCCTTTCCCCAAGTTATGAATAACACTTTAAAAAAGAATTGAAGGACTAAATTTAGTTTCTTTTTATGTATCTTTATTTTATTTACTGCTTCCAAATGTAGTATGGGTATCATATATATAATATGGATTTATATGACTGAAAAATGAATTGGATCTTTTAGATTTTATTCCTTGTAATCATGCCATTGTAATAAAATAATGAACTGGATTCAGGATTCTGGGGTTGTGGCAATATAGTTTGTATCGAAGAAGTTTAGAATAAAAATTGGATACCATATTTAGACAAAATAGATTAGGGAGAAAAAAACCTAAGATATAAATTGGGGATATAGATACAATAACATGTTATAATTTTGGTAAGGTAGTGATTATGTGATATTTCCTAGAAACACATACCTATCTAGTTAATACAGGTAGACATGGTTCTGGAACAAATGTACATAGGGGTATCAACTCCAACTAGGTGTTTTACGCCTAACTTGAGGTAACCTGTAATATTACAATGGGCCTTAATACACACCCAGTCTAATAATCTCATCAGATTCGATTAGGATATTACACATTCTTCTTACCGACCATTATGATGGTTTTGAAAGTAATCATTTCCCCATTGAAACAAAATTTATTATAATGTGGCCAATTATACATAAAATTATCAATTTATGTTGTGTTTTTTTATATTTTTGATATTATAATTTACGATATGATATTACTAAGTGTATTTCATCATTTATAAATGGTTCTTATTAGAATTAATGTGAAACTCAACGATGCATGTGATCTAAAGAGTTAGAATTATCAAAACACTCATGGTCTTAAGACAATATTTAAGTGGGAAATAGTCGCGTAAATATTCTCATCACATGAGGATATAGTATCATGTAATAATGAGATGTGAAAATAATTCTACAAGACCTATGACTTTGAAAAAAACAAAAAAAAATAAGATTCAATCTAAGCACCACGAAAAGGGTAATGAGTGGAAGAAGATGAAGGGAAGAAATGATTTTCTTATATGTTATAAGTGGGGAAAGAAACACCCGAGTAATTTCCAGAAGTGAATGTGAGTTTGTTTTAAATGCAGAAAAAATTGTTACAAGTTATTGATTTCAAGGTTAAGAAAAATGTTTCCAATGTACAATTCTTCAACCACAAGGATATGGGACACTATGAAAATCAATGTCTTAAAGGATAAATAACATATCCCAAATGATTATATTTGATAATGATCACATTTTTATAATGAAATATATAAATATGAACAATCAATATGCCTATTCAGGATTTATTTCATTTTAATATTTTATCAGAAATATACTTTTTATAAGTATTAAAAAATATATGAGGATTGAACTACATTACTTTTTCTTTAAGTATTTGAGTTCATATGATTAATATAACCATGATAATTTGTTCATTATAAAGCTAATATTTTTTTAAAACAAGTGATTGAGGGAAAAGAAACACATAATGTGTTCTAAAAGTTGAGATAATGATGAAAATATGATTGATTTGGAAAAGTATTGGCTACCATGGAACTGGTTAATGGCCTATAAATAAGTGGTTTATGATATAATTGATGGATTTAAAACACATTTTTATTTAAGGAATATATAAAATAACATGTGTCTTACATAAGGAATATGTAAGAATGAATTTTTCCGAAAAGATTACGAGGTTACTCAATTTATTACCATATTTTAAGAGGATACATGATAGAGTCATTCACATGTTTGGAATTTGAAAATTTGGAGTTGATTTATATTGATTAAAGGATAATGATAAGTTCATTTTGGAAATTTAGTGTCTTTTCTTCACAAGAAATTTGATTATAATCTGTTGTAAATGTGAATCATTTATAAAATAGTTTAAGATTATCATTGGATGATATTTTTTAGGTCAAAGTATTACTTCACCATATGATGCATCATGTGATAAGAGATAATGTAGAAACAGTTCATTGTGTAATAAAAGGATATAATTATGTGTATAGAAACATATATTTTCTTATATTATGATATAGATATATATTTTATTAACTATATAAATAAAAAAATTTTGAAAAAAAATATTCTTATTATCATAATTTCTTATGATATCAATGAACTTTACTCACACCTATGGTTTATGGTTTTGTTGTAAAAACATTTCATATGAACAAGTTATATAACACTCTCCATCAGAACATGAATTTTGGAATATTTCTTCCATATCTATGATTCCATTTACCATATATGTTCTCATATCATTGAATCTAATTACATGACTTTTTTACTTTAATTTCTATTTTATTAATAAGCTGTGATGTTAATTTTTATTATGATGTGAGACTTTCATAAGTAGTTTTTTTGAAATCCCTATATTAGTATGGTCAGTTTTAAATTATGAGGACTCGTTTTATATAATTTGGGGATAATTTAATACCCCAAAATTCAAATATGCAATATTGTATTAGATATCATACATGACATGCATCACCATATACGTAAGGGAATATAAATTCCCAATACTTTAAAATATATTTAATATTTTAAATATATTAAATACTTGATAGATATTTTAATTAATGCAACATTGATCAACCTTGTGTTTCATTAAAGTGGTAACTTCCTTGATATATTGTGTTACACACAATACCGAGTTCCACCCAATAACAATGCATTATCAAACTATTATTATTTAATATAATTTGATATATTAGTTTTTTTATGTTAGAAATTATGAATAGTTTTGACTAAATTATGAAAATTTATGGATTATATAAATATAAAATGAATCCATTGGTTAACAACTAATGATAAATGAAAAAAAGTTCAAATTGGATATACAAAAGATATATTATTATTTATATGCATCTAAAAGAGTTTTTCCTTAATAAACATACTAAATTAAAATTAGTGAATTATTTTTTTGAAATTTATCTATTATATATGAAGTAAAATATTTTTTACATTCATCCATTGTGTTCTATATGCATAAAAAGATAACAAACCCTTTTTATCACATTAAATCCAATTTTTTATTAAGTCATTTTCCCTACCTTTTAATGGAGAACCCATTTAAAGTCTTAATTTGGACAATTAAATTGATTTAATATGTCAATATATATGTAATATTTGAAATAGAACCATTTTGATTTGGTTAGGGTGTTGTTTTGATGTTTTTCAGAAACATTTCAATTGTTAATGATTAATTAAAAATACAACATTTTAGTTCAAAACTGCATTTTCATCTAATTTATTTATAAGGATAAATTATGTTTAATATTATTTTTAAATTTTAATTAGATAAAATTTATATCAATTAATAAAATTTAGGTAATTATAATCAATTTAAATTTTAAAATTACTATAAAAACATAGCAATATTTTGGATGTTTTTACTTTAATGACTCGTATTGTCATCCCGCCTCTAGGATGAATTTTAAAGTAGTTTCTACGACTTATGTGATTGTAATTTGGAAAAATGGATTCCATGTTTTTAATAATATCATTTTTAATTTATAATATGTTCAACATTGTTTTAGACCAAACATATCAGTGGTTTAATTTAAACCAAACACAATTTTGAATGAAAAATTTGGCATAATAAATGACTAAACCTTTAACATAAGGAAATAATGACATATACACTAGTCAAAAACCCATTTTATTTTTATATATAGTCCATAAACCTTACTCTATTTATTTCTTTTGGTTTTATTGGACTTTTTTTAGGTAATAAAATGTGTACTCCATACTTGTTTCCAAAAATTCTATGAGAGTCATTTTCCTTCTATATAAAAGGCTTCTACCTCTCCCCATTACTCACACCTCTCATACCACATAGGATTAGAAAATAACTACCACAATATATTCCCAAAATCCCTCCCATTTACCTTGAATCCTCTCTTTATGAAAATTACTTCAAGGGGGCCTTTTGGTATAAACCAAAAGAAGATACCTGATTAAGAGGTAACATCTTCTCTCGAGCTCTATATATTGATTTCCATTCTCCACCACCATAAATATATTTATTCCCTGATAATGTAACATATAATGAATATTTAAAATACTAGTTTATTCTTCATGTATTGTTTTGACCTAAATTACCCACACCTCAATATAATGGGTAATGAACATGTTGTTTCTGTGTTTGGTGAACTACGACTTCATGAAACGATGATTGTTCATTTTTCTTTTAACACCTATCATGGTATCCATTATGATGTAATATCTACTAATATATGTTGTTTATAATGTATTTATTCTTCTTTAATTTTTATATATAACATATTATTTTTCTTTCTATATTTTCGAAATACGATAAATTCTTTGAACAGTGTTGACTATCACCCCATCAAAGCAATATGATTCGTTCATTCCATACATGGTACATATGAATGATTTTTTGTAATAAAACTATGTAAAATATATAAAATATATATGATAATAAAATTATAATATACATATGTATCATTTAGTTTTCATTCTTTTAATACAATAAATAAATGAATGTATAATTCATGCGTCCGTACGACCTACATCTCCATGAACGATACACTTGATTTCTAATCTCCAAATATAATGGAATACTATAAATATGTATATACAAATTAAATATTATAATTAATCGATGCATTAAATTTTTTAAATGATGAATCCATGATCTGATTAATGATAACAATAAATAACAAATTTAAACTTACACGAGTAAACTAGTCAATTAACACCTGAAATAGTTAATTGAATGAATGGGTGTTCAAAAACTGGAAATAAAATATCCTAAGGAATTAATATATCATATTACAAACATGAGAATGGTTATTTTATATGTTATTAACATATTTTAAACCACAATACAAGTGTATAAATACCACATAACAAAAGAAATGTTAAGGTAAGTGGATTTCATCTCAATTTACATTCTATTGAGACTTATTTGTCATTATGCACCAATTCATTTATGTTTGATGTAAATACCATAAATTTTAGGTTACATCATGAATCCCATTATTATAATTGTATTCCAATATTCAAGTAATTCCATTCCTTTCTAGACATTATGATTCAAATATTTCAATGTTGTATGAGACACTTTAGACTATTTAATGATTATTCTCGTCAAGAATATTCACAATGATTATCTATAAAATCTTACTTACATTTGTGATTGTTAACTTGTTTTTTAAACAATAACTTTATTCTAATCATTTTTAATTTCAAATTACCTGGTATATCCATATTCTCACACCATGGATATTATTATTTCCAAAACCGTATATCATTTTACATATAGTGTTTACTTTGATAGTTATTTGATTAACATGGAATTATTGATAACATTGTATCATCTATTAAGTACATATACATTTTGATAAGGAAAATAATTTATTAAATATATGAGGAATGCTTTGGACATGAAATAAATCAGTTGGATATTGTTTAAGGCATGCTCTATGGGTTGGGGACTGGTTAATGAAATCCCTACGATTCATCGGTAGTCTCATGAGGTGAAATAGTTGGAAAAATAGTTTAAATTGTCTCTTGATGGTAAAGTTATCATGTTCCTAGGAAATAGGACTTCCAATAATTAAGAATTGCCAATATTGAGAATTATGTTATTATTTATCCCAGTTATTTTTCATTAACATATCTATGGATGAATTTCACTTTCTAATCATTGATGTAATTACATGTGTTCTCAGTTTCTTACCTTGTCATATTGATATTGACTTATCTAGTTATCATTATAGATTATGTTGTCCTGTATTTACAATTACAATTTAATTTATTCATATTGATTAATTATTCATTCCCCTTTACTTACCCTTACAATGAATTTCATCTCACCCTTATTATGTTTACATTCCCCATGTTATGAAGAATAACCCTTTGAATATGAATTCTTGGACACAATTTATTTTATTTCTATGTATCTTCCTTGTATATAATACCTACCAATGTATTATGGGTATCATGTATGTAATTTTTCTTTCCAATACTACTAAACTAATCAAAACATTTGGATTTTATTCCTTTTAATCTTTCCAATGTAGTAAAATAATGCACTAGCTCAGAGATTCTGGGGTCGGGGTGTTACAAACAGAAGATAAGAATGGTTAATAGATTTCAGGAGATATGTATCATATGATTTCATCAATTGAAGAACAATCATAAAAAACTCATTAAATGATGAGATTGTTTTAATATAATCCTACCACTTGGAAACTTGTATTCATACACCCCATGTAGGAAAATGAAATTACATGAAGCATAAAATATCCTGAAATAAATAATATTCATGACACAAAATATGAAATGGCAGTTTACACAACTCGTAAAAGAATATAGGTGCGTAAGAAAAACATGTGTCTCAAAGAAGGAAAAATAAGAAAAAATTGTCCAAGTGTTTGGAAATTTTTAATGGTAAAACCCCTTGAATGGGATATCATCGAATAGACATGAAAATACAAATTAGTTTAAGGGTAATAATAACAGAATACATTCGTGGGTAGTATATACACCACACAAAGGGGATATATTAATTTCTATTTACTATTTCATTACTCATAGAAACCTCCTATTTAATAAATATAATTTCATTATACATCTATTAAATAAAAATATTATTACATATAATACGATATATACCTTTATATTACCCACATATTAACAATTCCAAGTGAATGTTAATATCTATTTTTATCAATGTTTTGTCTTATTATTCTTTATCAATTACTTAGATAATGTATTGATTATTTCTAAAAATTAAAAAATGATATAAAAACCTTATATATTTACTATATAAATATTGAAATTAGTGTATATGAAAACCCTATTATTTATTTCAAATTAATTAATTAATTAATTACATAAGGATACACTTATTAAAACATGCAATATCTAGAAGTCTAGTTTCTTTGTAATATAAGTATATTACATAAAAATTTAAAATAAGGAAAAGATCAACTTTATTGAAAATTTCCTTTACATGTTGATACTTAAAACTGCATGGGATATTCTGGGGAGATACATAAGAAAGTGGTGAGATATAAAGACCAGTAGGAGAATTAATGTGGAATAACATAAATATAAAAATACATGTTAGAAAATCGGAATATCAATGGGGAATAAAAATAGGGGGAATAAATGTAACACCCCAGGTAAATAAAGAATATGTCATCTTTATATTTATCCATATTTGTGAATCAAATATTAATATTAATTTAAATGTGATGCTATGCTCGATGGCGTACCCAACACGCAACAACGAGTTTCTTGGGAATCTTACGTTGCACTCTAATAATAAAATAATATTATTTTAAATGGTAGTTAACATGAAGTCGTTGTAATGGCGGGAATGGATAGAAATAACTAAAATATGATTATATATGTTTTTAAATGTTTTTACATTTATCCAATAAATGATAGAGGCTTAAAATACGGAAAGAATTCAATTTTCGGCATATATGCCCTAGTTTTCACTAAAGGTTCACTTATCGCCTTTTGATGGCGAACCGTCATTAAATATAGTTTTGTTCACTCTTATACATTCTATTGGACCAAATAAAACTCTTCTTAAGAATCGGGACATCAAAATTTACTTTGTGTAAATTTTTTGTATCTTTCCGATAATGTTAATTTTTTTAATTAATAGTGTAAATGTTGTATTTTAATTCAAAACCTCTTTTTAATATAATTTATTTATATAATTAGATTATATTTTGAATTGGTTTTAAAGAGAAATTAGAAAATATTTTTACCATTAAATCCAATAGTGGTCGTTGGAATTAATTTCACTTTGAAATCAAACTTAAACTAGTGTCAATCTTTTGATACTTATTGTTTTATAAAAACACGCTATTTTCTCTGACAGCGGGAATTAATTATTAAATTAATTAATGTGATTAATATGTTTTGAATTTTGTAAAACAGACTTCATTTTCGAATTCAGAATATCAAATATAGCTTATGGTGAATTTTTGGTAATTTTCTGAAAAACATCAATTTTTGATGAATAGTGAAACCACTAAGTGGTACTTATAAAGACTGATTTTTCGTTTAAATGAAATTTTGCCATCATTGTGTTTTGAATTTCAAAAATCCGACATACATGGTTATCATTAAGAAGTAAAATGTGGTTCAATGGGATAAAAATAATTTTTTGGTGAATAGTAACATATTAAGTTCTTAATCGCGATTAGTGGTAATTAGGGTAGTTTAAGGTATAAATAATGCTTTAATAATATAAAATGACCTAGACACATGTCCCAAAATTATTGGTTGTGTCATGGCCGACCAAAAAAAGCCATGGGTCAACTTGGGGACCCCATGGAGACACTTTGGTTGGGAAATGACATAAATTACTTTTTATTTAATGTAAAAGTAAAAATGACACAAACATAATATGTTTTACGAAAACAATTTTTACATGGGGTTATAAAGATCAGATTTTTTATTATAAATAGTCATTGGAAAGGTAAAAATATTTCCTACATCATAGTATTTTTTTTATAATTTTTAGACATTAAATAAATTAAATTATTTATGACATAATAATGATGCAGCGATGACATCATTATTTGACGATTTAAATAAAATGGAAAGATAATGTAAAATCTATGAACTACACATTTCCAAAACCAATTAGATGAGTGTATTTAGAACCCTTATCACCTTATCCACGAATTATATCAATGTGGGACCTTGTAAAACCGAAACACATTTTCAAATAAAGTAATATTTCCTTACTTTCCAAAAGTGCCCCTCATCTCCTCTTATAAAAGGCCCCCACCTCTACCTCATTTCACACACTCCTCAAG
Organism: Viscum album; assembly: GCA_963277665.1. Lineage (NCBI taxonomy): Eukaryota > Viridiplantae > Streptophyta > Magnoliopsida > Santalales > Viscaceae > Viscum > Viscum album. The sequence goes on from OY728152.1 coordinate 1,277,725,523, forward strand.
CCTTTGGCTCGGCCAAACCCTGACCATTTACTCTCTCCACATCCCTCTACTCATCCTAGAGGATTCCCTTTGGGCATAATCCTTTCAAAGGAAGCCTTTAGGCTCAAATCGAAAGGAGTTACACTTTTAAAGGTAATTCATTCTCTCTTGTTCATTTGTTTTATTTTGCTTCTCCAACCCCCTAAACTCTTTTTATTTACTTCTTTTGTAACAACACCAGTATCTTCAATATACTAGGATATTGTTATAAGATTTATTCGAGCTACACTCTCACACAACTACATCAAATGGTTAAAGAACATACGGTTTCCGTGGATGGCGAAATTCTGCCTCCCGAAACGATGATTGTTCAATACTCATTTAACACCTTCAAAGGTGGACATTATGATGTCAATATTTTTATATATGATATATAATATGTTTATTTTTTTCTTTAAGCTTCTTTATTTTTCATTTTGGGCATACCTTTATGGTTTCCATTGTGGGTAAACACGATATCTTCATTTAAGCAAGTGCGGACTACCGCCCCCTCAAAGTGATGTGATTCGTTAATGCCATACGTGGGACGTATAAAGGATAGATTTAAGGTTATTATATATGATGTTATACTGGAATTATAATATACCTCTATATCATTATTATTTCTTTCCATTAAAGTATGATATAGAAATGAAAGTAGCGTTCATGCGTACGTACGGCTTACCGTCTCCATGAACGGTACATTTCATTTCTTATCCCCAAATGTAATGTACTATTATAAGTACATGTATATAATGGATATATATGATTACTGATACATCAAAATGATGAATATAATTCTGTAATTAAAATATACATACCTCTCATTTATTTTTAATTCCATTAATATGACAAAGAAATGAAAGTAGCGTTCATGCGTACGTATGGCTTACCGTCTCCATGAACGGTGCATTACATTTCTTACCTCTAAATGACTATGTAATATTATACATGTATATGCTGGATATATATGATATATATGATATCCAAATCATGAATTCCATTCTGGATATAAAGAACCTTTGACCACATGAACAACATGTAATTGTAAGAAGTCCACTTTCGACTTAAGAACCAAATATCGACAAAACAAACATTATTAACTTAAATGATTAAATAATGTTTATAACATGGTAATAAGTGATATAAAAGGAACAATGAACTTGAAAAAGGTTCTTAAGGAAGTATAAATTAACTCAAGTTTATTATTCAGGATATTAAAGAACGATCGAGTCAAGTCAGACCTAAGGTAAGGGATCCTACTCCTCTCTTTCTTTTTAAGTATACACTTTTATGTCATTCCTTTTAAAGCTCATATTTCTTGTTATTGGGATGATCTTTTATATTAAACTTACTGTAATTTTTATGTTCATGTGATGAGAGACCCTATTCTCTCTCATCAATCCATTTTGGAAGTTTTGAGTGGCGCTGTTAGGCTGCTGAATTTTCGTAAGGGATTTTTCATCTCACTTTTATTCTCGTGAGATTTATGCTACATTTGCCACAAATTCAATTGAGTGGTGTATGTACTGCCCATTATTCTAATCTTTTTGTAATATAATTTCGTTTATGAGTATTTACATCAATGATCTATTGTCCTTCTTTCATGGGGTGTATGTTTTGAAAGATACCCAAGTCGGTAAGGGAACCTTTCACCCTCCTTTTTTTAAAAGACTTATTTTGTTGGGTCTTTTAATTTACATATTGTTATGTTGGGATATGTTCTCATATATCCTTATTGATTTAAATTATATGTCCAAGTGATGAGATACACTTTTTATCTCTCATCAACTCATTTTGATGTGATGTCGTTAGGCTGTCAAGGGAACTTTTTTAACCCAATTTCAATTTCTTTGGGTTCAACACGTAGTTATTGAATATGTCATCCTTTGAATATGTGTGAATAAGATTTGATTGTTTTACACTTAATATCCACTTATATTGGGTGTATTTATATTTGTCACACATATTTTTGAGATTGATTTGTCCTTAATTTAAGGATACCTTCTTTATAAGGGATTTCATCCCATTTGACATTTCTATTGAGGGTTCATTGTTGTTATGCACCAATTTACTCTTATATGGTGTATATACTATCCTTTGGAGTATTATATCATGAATCCATTTATTCTCATGATATTATAAAGTTCTGACTAAATGTTATTCCTCAATTATTGTATTCAAGTGTATCTAATTTTGGTAAAACCCCTTTAACCAAAATATCGTTTTAAATGTTTTAATTATTTGTTTTTATTAATATCCATGTTTTCAAAATGGTTTTAAGGATTTATTTATATGAATATTAATGGTTTAAAATTTTAAGCTTCAAGGTGGTATGCGACACTTTGATTGAAAAATATCTTTATTAAATGTTTTAAATGGTTTTGAAAATGGTTTTGATAAAGGATTCTATTATGATATATTGTGATGTGGAAATGTTATCATTCCTTTATATTGGTTTTATGTTTTATTATTTTAAATTCTTACTTGGACATTTTAACGGGTGGTTACGTTATAAACCATATGACGAGTGGTGCCGTAAATACCAGGACGGGTGGTTACGTTATAACCTCCAATGCATTGGGTATGGAAGTCGGCCGTATGGCTATTCCATTAAGTATGTATGGAAATTGGCCGTATGGCTATTCCATTAAGTGATATGTGTGGAAGTCGACCGTATGTTTATTCCACTTAAGTATGTTTATGTCCCAAGTTACCTTTATATATGTTATGTGTTCTTTATATGGGTTTTATGGTAATCCTTTGGTTACAAAAAGGTAAGTAATGATACTTTTTTTCAATGAAGTGTTTTTACTACTTCATGAAGGTGAAAAGTATTAAATTGATAAAGTATTCATGGTTTACTTGTTGTTTCGAAAAACTAATAGTTTTCATTCTTTGTGTATCCCTTACTGAGCTTCTTATGCTCATCCCAAGTTTTTGAAATGTTTTTCACAGGACTTAGCATGGAATAGGGTCAAGGATGGGATCAAGGGAAAGTCATGCTACCTAAAAAATGAAACTAGACATGTTTCTTTTTAAGAATTTTTATTTTATGGAAATTTAGTAGAAGAGACTACTTTGTAATCTGTTGAGATGTAGTAGTTATGTCCTAATTCTCTAAAACTCTAAACCTGAAAAGATCCTCAATGTGAATTACTCATTTAATTCAATATTAAGTAAGGTTTAAGGCTGGGGCCTTATAGTTGGTATCAAAGGTCGGTTTAGATAACATTAGAGGTTAGGGTATTCTCTAAGCACAAGTGACATTACCATAATTGTTAGGATTTTAGAAAGAGTCCTAGTTTTAGATAAAGTGAATGAGTAAGTATATATTAGTGTTTATCTTCCTCATTAGTACATGATGGTTATATTGATATACTAACACTGACCTTTTTGGTTTTATTAAATGGCTGGATCTAGCAGGCACCAAAGTGACAATGGGTTTGAAGGAAACTGTGGTGGTTTTCTGATTAAGATACTAGATGAGATGGGGGATTCAATGAGGAATCTCATAGTTGTTATAAACCAACTATCAAGGAGTCATGATCAACCACTTAAACCTTGGTGAGTTCTCTAATGCATCATGTACAAGATGGACAACTCGATGCGGAAATTTAGGTAATAATTATTAAGGTAACCATTAGGGTTTATATGATCCTTAATTTTTAGGTAATTATGGGTTACTCTATGATATGATGGAAAATGAAAGGAATGAGATAAACATGAGGTTAAAATATGTTATGATTATTCTTGAAGATTTTATCTCATTTTGGGGAATGTTTTAAGAATTATATAGTTTTGAAAAAAGGACAACACGCAGACCGTGTGACAACCTGTCGCGTCGGACAAAGCTGCGGGAATTGAACCCACAACCAATGTGCGACTGGTATTTATCGCCTACCACTGGACTACGTGAAGTCCCAGGTTAGTTTGACTGATTCATTCTAGTTATATGATTTTATGAATTAAGAGTAAGTTGATTTTGGGTTATTTATGAAAATGATTAACCTATCATCGAGGATATATGATTAGGTTAATTACTTTTCAAAACGAGACTTTAAGAGCAACTGATATTGTTTGGAGATAAATGTTACGATTTATCTTGGAAGACTATGCGACTAAATCCTTCAAATATTTGGGTTTCAATCTTATATTGGTTTACTTTGAAGAATTTTATGGACAAATTGATTATAGAATGGTCCTCGTTGAACTTTGGGTTTTGTTGGACAAATTTTGGAGATTAAAAATAGATTTTCTTTTTATAAAGGGTTATCCTTTTCTGGATTATCTAATCTTGTACTAGCCTTTTTGGTTTTGGTTTTGGTTAAAGTCTAAAGACATGGGAAGTATATAGTTCTATTTTTTGGATTAGGTGATTCTCTAGAAGTTGATTATAGTACTCTTAATGTGAACAAGTCTTCCTAAATACTCGTCTTTTGGAAAAAATATGTGTTTGTGTAAGGAATCTAATAAAAGTTGAAAGTCAATATGATAAGTGATTATGTTTCCTTATGAATAAATTCCTCAATAAAAAGTTACTTAAAACAAAAATGTTGTCTATTAACTTTTCCTTCTGGGGAATCGAATACCGTTTAACCCATCACAAGTTTGTGATTTTCTCGTGGTTAACTTTCTCCTAAACATGTTTTCTATCACTCTCCATCAGAACATGACCCTTTGTTTTTTTCCTCCATGTCCATATTTTCATACTTGGAATCCTAGTATGGGTTAACTCGGGTGACCTTTGTACTTATCTTTCTTTATTTTAAAGTGTTTGTTTTACCGACTTTTGTTCCGATGTGGGACTTTCAAGGATGTTTCCAAGCCCAATTTTAAAATTGTGAGGACGCAATTCCCAAAAGGGGGGAAGGATGTAACACCCCAGGTAAATAAAGAATATGTCATCTTTATATTTATCCATATTTTTGAATCAAATATTAATATTACTTTAAATGGGATGCTATGCTCGATGGCGTACCCAACACGCAACAACGAGTTTCTTGGGAATCTTACGTTGCACTCTAATAATAAAATAATATTATTTTAAATGGTAGTTAACATGTAGCCATTGTAATGGCGGGAATGGATAGAAATAACTAAAATATGATTATATATGTTTTTAAATGTTTTTACATTTATCCAATAAATGATAGAGGCTTAAAATACGGAAAGAATTCAATTTTCGGCATATATGCCCTAGTTTTCACTAAAGGTTCACTTATCGCCTTTTGATGGAGAACCGTCATTAAATATAGTTTTGTTCACTCTTATACATTATATTGGACCAAATAAAACTCTTCTTAAGAATCGGGACATCAAAATTTACTTTGTGTAAATTTTTTGTATCTTTCCGATAATGTTCATTTTTTTAATTAATAGTGTAAATGTTGTATTTTAATTCAAAACCTCTTTTTAATATAATTTATTTATATAATTAGATTATATTTTGAATTGGTTTTAAATTGAAATTAGAAAATATTTTTACCATTAAATCCAATAGTGGTCGTTGGAATTAATTTCACTTTGAAATCAGACTTAAACTAGTGTCAATCTTTTGATACTTATTGTTTTATAAAAACACGCTATTTTCTCTGACAGCGGGAATTAATTATTAAATTAATTAATGTGATTAATATGTTTTGAATTTTGTAAAACGGACTTCATTTTTGAATTCGGAATATCAAATATAGCTTATGGTGAATTTTTGGTAATTTTCTGAAAAACTTCAATTTTTGATGAATAGTGAAACCACTAAGTGGTACTTATAACGACTGATTTTCCGTTTAAATGAAATTTTGCCATCATTGTGTTTTGAATTTCAAAAATCTGACATACATGGTTGTCATTAAGAAGTAAAATGTGGTTCAATGGGATAAAAATAATTTTTTGATGAATAGTAACATATTAAGTTCTTAATCGCGATTAGTGGTAATTAGGGTAGTTTAAGGTATAGATAATGATTTAATAATATGAAATGACCTAGACACATGTACCAAACTTATTGGTTGTGTCATGGCAGACCAAGACAAGCCATGGGTCAACTTGGGGACCCCATGGAGACACTTTGGTTGGGAAATGACATAAATTACTTTTTATTTAATGTAAAAGTAAAAATGACACAAACATAATATGTTTTATGAAAACAATTTGTACATGGGGTTATAAAGATAAGATTTTTTATTATAAATAGTCATTGGAAATCTAAAAAGATTTATTACATCATATTATTTTTTTTATAATTTTTAGACATTAAATAAATTAAATTATTTATGACATAATAATGATGCAGCGATGACATCATTATTTGACGATTTAAATAAAATGGAAAGATAATGTAAAATCTATGAACTAAACATGTCCAAAACCAATTGGATGAGTGGATTTAGAACCCTTATCACCTTATCCACGAATTATATCAATGTGGGACCTTGTAAAACCGAAACACATTTTCAAATAAAGTAATATTTCCTTACTTTCCAAAAGTGCCCCTCCTCTCCTCTTATAAAAGGCCCCCACCTCTACCTCATTTCACACACTCCTCAAGCCTTTGGCTCGGCCAAACCCTGACCATTTACTCTCTCCACATACCTCTCCTCATCCTAGAGGATTCCCTTTGGGCAAAATCCTTTCAAAGGAAGCCTTTAGGCTCAAATCAAAAGGAGTTACACTTTTAAAGGTAATTCATTCTCTCTTGTTCATTTGTTTTATTTTGCTTCTCCAACCCCCTAAACTCTTTTTATTTACTTCTTTTGTAACAAAACCAGTATCTTCAATATACTAGGATGTTGTTATAATATTTATTCGAGCTACACTCTCACACAACTACATCAAATGGTTAAAGAACATACAGTTTCCGTGGATGGCGAAATTCTGCCTCCCGAAACGATGATTGTTCAATACTCATTTAACACCTTCAAAGGTGGCCATTATGATGTCACTATTTTTATATATGATATATAATATGTTTATTTTTTTTTCTTTAAGCTTCTGTATTTTTCATTTTGGTCATACCTTTATGGTTTCCATTGTGGGTAAACACGATATCTTCATTTAAGGAAGTGCGGACTACCGCCCCCTCAAAGTGATGTGATTCGTTAATGCCATATGTGGGGCGTATAATGGATAGAATTAAAGTTATTATATATGATGTTATACTGGAATTATAATATACCTCTATATCATTATTATTTCTTTCCATTAAAGTATGAGATAGAAATGAAAGTAGCTTTCATGCGTACGTACGGCTTACCGTCTCCATGAACGGTGCATTTCATTTCTTATCCCCAAATGTAATGTACTATTATAAGTACATGTATATAATGGATATATATGATTAATGATACATCTAAATTATGAATATAATTCTGTAATTAAAATATACATACCTCTCATTTATTTTTAATTCCATTAATATGACAAAGAAATGAAAGTAGCGTTCATGCGTACGTACGGCTTACCGTCTCCATGAACTGTGCATTTCATTTCTTACCTCTAAATGACTGTGTAATATTATACATGTATATGCTGGATATATATGATATCCAAATCAGGAATTCCATTCTGGATATAAATAACCTTTGACCACATGAACAACATGTAATTGTAAGAAGTCCACTTTCGACTTAAGAACCAAATATCGACAAAACAAACATTATTAAATTAAATGATTAAATAATGTTTATAACATGGTAATAAGTGATATAAAAGGAATAATGAACTTGAAAAAGGTTCTTAAGGAAGTATAAATTAACTCAAGTTTATTATTCAGGAGATTAAAGAACGATCGAGTCAAGTCGGACCTAAGGTAAGGGATCCTACTCCTCTCTTTCTTTTTAAGTATACACTTTTATGTCATTCCTTTTAAAGCTCATATTTCTTGGTATTGGGATGATCTTTTATATTACACTTACTGTAATTTTTATGTTCATGTGATGAGAGACCCTATTCTCTCTCATCAATCCATTTTGGAAGTTTTGAGTGGCGCCGTTAGGCTGCCGAATCTTCGTAAGGGATTTTTCATCTCACTTTTCTTCTCGTGAGATTTATGCTACATTTGCCACAAATTCCATTGAGTGGTGTATGTACTGCCCATTATTCTACTCTTTGTGTAATATAATTTCGTTTATGAGTATTTACATCAATGATCTATTGTCCTTCTTTCCTGGGGTGTATGTTTTGAAAGATACCCAAGTCGGTAAGGGAACCTTTCACCCTCCTTTTTTTAAAAGACTTCTTTTGTTGGGTCTTTTAATTTACATATTTTTATGTTGGGATATGTTCTCATATATCCTTATTGATTTAAATTATATGTCCAAGTGATGAGATACACTTTTTATCTCTCATCAACTCATTTTGATGTGATGTCATTAGGCTGTCAAGGGAACTTTTTTAACCCAATTTCAATTTCTTTGGGTTCAACACGTAGTTATTGAATATGTCATCCTTTGAATATGTGTGAATAATCTTTGATTGTTTTACACTTAATATCCACTTATATTGGGTGTATTTATATTTGTCACACATATTTTTGAGATTGATTTGTCCTTAATTTAAGGATACCTTCTTTATAAGGGATTTCATCCTATTTGACATTTCTATTGAGGGTTCATTGTTGTTATGCACCAATTTACTCTTATATGGTGTATATAATGTCCTTTAGAGTATTATATCATGAATCCATTTATTCTCATGATATTATAAAGTTCTGACTAAATGTTATTCCTCAATTATTGTATTCAAGTGTCTCTAATTTTGGTAAAACCCCTTTAACCAAAATATCGTTTTAAATGTTTTAATTATTTGTTTTTATTAATATCCATGTTTTCAAAATGGTTTTAAAGATTTATTTATATGGATATTAATGGTTTAAAATTTTAAGCTTCAAGGTGGTATGGGACACTTTGATTGAAAAATCTCTTTATTAAATGTTTTAAATGGTTTTGAAAATGGTTTTGATAAAGGATTCTATTATGATATATTGTGATGTGGAAATGTTATCATTCCATTATATTGGTTTTATGTTTTATGATTTTAAATTGGTACTTGGACATTTTAATGGGTGGTTACGTTATAAACCATATGACAGGTGGTGCCGTGAATACCAGGACGGGTGGTTACGTTATAACCTCCAATGCATTGGGTATGGAAGTCGGCCGTCTGGCTATTCCATTAAGTATGTATGGAAATTGGCCGTATGGCTATTCCATTAAGTGATATGTGTGTAAGTCGACCGTATGGTTATTCCACTTAACTATGTTTATGTCCCAAGTTACCTTTATATATGTTATGTGTTCTTTATATGGGTTTTATGGTAATCCTTTGGTTACAAAAAGGTAAGTAATGATACTTTTTTTCAATGAAGTGTTTTTACTACTTCATGAAGGTGAAAAGTATTACATTGATAAATTATTCATGGTTTACTTGTTGTTTTGAAAAACTAACAGTTTTCATTCTTTGTGTATCCCTTACCGAGCTTCTTATGCTCATCCCAAGTTTTTGAAATGTTTTTCTAAGGACTTAGCGTGGAATAGGGTCAAGGATGGGATCAAGGGAAAGTCATGCTACCTAAAACATGAAACTAGACATATTTCTTTTTAAGAATTTTTATTTTATGGAAATTTAGTAGAAGAGACTACTTTGTAATCTGTTGAGATGTAATAGTTATGTCCTAATTCTCTAAAACTCTAAACCTGAAAAGATCCTAAATGTGAATTACTCATTTAATTCAATATTAAGTAAGGTTTAAGGCTGGGGCCTTATAATAAAACACTTGGAAAATGAAGCATAATATATCATGGTAATCCTAATTGAAACATGGGAAATGTAAAAAATATTAAAAAACCGAATGATAAACATATTTCATAGAATACTTCCATGAAATAATCATAGAAAATTTCCAATAAAGGAATCAGGTTTACTCCCTCCCCTAACCCGATATCTCATGAGACTAAAAATTTACCAATGCATTGGAGTGCTAGGTAATTCTGGGTGTACCCATCACATTAATTTCAGTCTCATGCTTACGTCTGCCACATAGATCATACAAAATGGATTCATTCATCATAATATTTTATTCTATGAAAAATGAGTTTGGAATAAATTCATATAAGTCCCTAGTAAATTTAATATATGTGTATAAATGTGAACACCCTTAACAGAGAAATGAGTCTTTAATAATTTGGGAATAAAATTAGTATTCACATGTATAAGTAAATACATATCCCAACAATAGGAATTGGAAATATATATCAAAATATAATGATGAAACTTGCATAAAGAAGAGAATCTGAGGATCCTTTACATGATTGTGTGACATTAAATGCATATTAGGAGCTTCTTGAGAGGATGAAGGCACCTTGAGAGGTACCTAGAGTGGGGAGGTTAGAGTTAGGAAGTTATCCTAGTATTTTTATTTAATATAAATTAGATATTAATTGGTTTATATAGGCAATGATTGGGTAATTTTTTATCCTTTCTCAAACATTGGTTTTGGACTCTGTATAATAAAATATCCATAAAAAACCTTCCCTTGTTTGTTTCCCATGGTTTCTATCAGATGTGTTTCGTTTCTATTATTTTATATTTTAAAATACATAATTAATAATATAACACCCTCTATTATGTGTAAGTGAGTCATACTCTTAAATAGATGAATTTAGAATCAAAAAATATTTTAATGATTGTGTAAGAGTCACAATGGATTTATAAAACTAATCAAATAAACATAAAATCATAATACTTTAAAGGTAAATAATATATATTTTTGTGGATATACTAAATAGTATTTATTACATCAAATTTTTCTTCATTATGATATCATAATAGACAGTACAAATTTATATGCTATATAATTTTTACCTAAAATTTTGAGTGACACAAAATATAATGAAAAATTCACCATTGTATAATTTCTACATTATGACTCCAAAAATAATATTAATTTAATCTAAATAATTTTATAAATATGTAAGTTGTCAATTTTAAAATAATAGTTGATATTTATTGAGAAATGATGGGTTTTTTACAATAATAGTTTTCAAAGCCTTATAAAAATTACATCTAACTGCATATAAATTATTTCAAATTTTATATTTAATAATTTATATTTAATAATTATTGTTTATTAAAATATTATCCATTTATAAAATCCATTAATTTATCAATATATATTTATTAAATTAATTTCAATATTAACCCAAAATACTATTTATGTTTTATTATATCAAAATTGAAATTAATTATAAAGATACAATTGTAGAATGAAAATATATTAATTATTATATAAAAAATAATTTACATACTCATATTCCTTGGGTCTCAATAAATATCCATTTTATACACAAGTAAATTCCATAAGATTAAGGATCACGATAGTGAGATGTCCATTGGGTGGTCCAGCGTACGTGGTTTGAATCATGATCTCGATGAGCATAAACTTATCCCATAAATGGGTTCCCTCATGCTTATTATTTTTGGTCTCATCATGGGCTTGGTCAATGGAAAATCTTAGGGCTGTAATATTCCTCAACATCTCCAATTAATTGGATACATAGGGTATGATCCTACTATTTGAGGTCATAACTTCCTTTTCTGTGCCAATTGGATTTGTTCAAACCATACATTTATACTAATCTGGTGATCACTGTTTAGCTGATATATAGTGAATGATAATGGTTCACACTAATAATTTAAAAATTATAGGATATAATAAAACAAAATAAGTTCATTGTTTTTTATAAAAACAAAATAAATAATAATACATTTAATTAAATCAAGCGCAGAAAATAATATATCCCTTCAGAAATTTTACAACTAATATTTTCATTTATGACACTAAAACAGATGAGGGTAACTCTACTTCATCACATCCCCTATTTCCCACATTTCTATTTTGATCTTTTGGATTATCCACATCACTTTGACCTAGTCCATTTTCTTATTTTGGAGATTATTCTACATGTGATCTAAGATCTACACCAGATGGTCCTCATAGGAAAGGTAATTATCCAATTGTGAAACCTATGGATTGAGTACATGTGAGGGTATGGTATGTACTTCCTTAATAGTGATACATGGAATACATCATGTACTTGAGAAATGTTATGTGGGAATACTAGTCGATCGACCACTGCATAGATGTGATCTATTATATGAAAGAGACTTATGTTTTTTGGGAATATGATTTCCATTCTTCCAAAATCTCATGACCTTAATCCATATAGATATGTGGAGGTGTACCATGTATCCCTATATAATCTCTAATCCTCCTTGATTATTATCTATATTGATCTTATATTGAATTTTGATGCCTTGATTTTATTCCAAATGGTCTTTTGCTTTTCCACCATTTCCTAAAACATTTTTGGACCTAAAAGTTTTCATTCCCCAATATCATCCTAGAATGCATGTGTTTGAAAAATTTTACCATAAAGGCCATTATAGGGAGCCATTTTCATGCTTGAGTGGAAACTGTTATAATATGAGAACGTGACGAGATGATGATTTTTATTCCAACCTCCATTAATGTCAATTGAGAAACCGTTCAACAGGTCCTCAAATGTATGAACATTCTGCTCGGATTGGACATTTTTTTTAGAGTGATAAGTTCTGTAGATGTTTAACTCAATATATAGATCCTATTAGAGACTATTGTAGAAATTTGAGGTAAATATTATATCTCAATCAGATACAGTTGATAGTGGTGTTCCTATAGACTCAATACATCTCTAATGTATACCCTTGTGATTTGATTGAGTGAGATGGCCTCTTGAATCACAATGAAGTGTTCAGTACTATTATGATTATCCACCAAATCCCATAGAGAACTATCTTATATGGATATGATTGGAAGTCCACCGAAGAGTTCATGGTGATATCTTCCCATTTCCGGATTGGTATGGGTAATTGTTGCATCATCCCGTAATTATTTTTTCTTCTAGAACTCTCTTCCTAACATACCAAGAACATTGATGTATATCCAGTGATCTCCTTCTTCATATTGTACCACCAATAGTTCTCTCATATATCTCAATATGTATTTGTTCTTCTTTGGTGAATGTAGAAGTTTTTACCGTTGTTCATAATCCAATAACTCTTTCATAAAAAATTATTTTAGGGTACACAATATCTTGACCAAAATATTATGAATCCTTCCTCATAAATTTTAAACTATAAAGGTTTCTATTATCTAATAGCTTACACATTTTTTAAATTTCAACATTATCTCCATGAACATTCTTTAACCTCCCCAGATGGGATGGTTGATCAATAATTTGTGAAAGGATTTATGATTCTCTTTCCTTTATGATTCCCCTGTACATCCTATTCAAATCTAAGAAGATCAAATCCTTATAAATTCTCATCAATGATTATATTTTTAGATCCTTTCTTCTTAGAGAATCTTACACATTATTCCCTTTCCTAAGATAGTAGTGAATTCAGCACCCATATTACCAGATCAGCACAAACCAGATTCTTTTGAACATTTTTAGTTGTTTCTGTATGAATATATAATTAAGTCTTTTGAGATCCGTATATATTTCACACTTCTCCACAACAAGATAACTAAACTGTATTTTCGATATGAACATCACTATACCGAAATACATATCATGCATTGGGTAGTTTTTTTTTGTAATTTAAATTACATTGAATCATAGTCTACAACTTTTTAATTTTTCATTAACACAAAACCCAAGTCCTTCTTCAAAGCATTGTTTAAGACCACAAAAAGTTCTCTACTTTTGGGTAGTGTGAGAACATGTGAATTGAAAAGCATCCTTTAAAACTCCTCTATTATCTCATCATATTTATCATTCCAAGAAATATTGAATCCCTTCTATGAAATCTTGGTTAAAGTGGTTAAATATTATGGTAAAAGTTTCACAAATCAATGATATTACCTAGCTAATACAAGGAAACTACATATACAATCATAGATATTTGCCTAAACCATCCTTCAATTGGTGTATTTGTGATGGTTCTATAGATAACCCATTTCATGTGATGATATTTACCATGAATGAGAATTCTTTCTAAGAGAACTCACATTTTATGTACTTTTCAAAAATCTTATCATTTCTCAAGGTCTTTGGTATAGTTCTCATATGCTCCTCATACTCCTCCATGGTTTTAGAGAATATTAGGAGATCAATAATTAAGACTACAAGAAAAATTTTGAGTTAATAACTAAATAATTAATTCATCACATTCATGATGATTTTTGGGACAATTAGTGAGTCCAAAAATAATTAATATGAACTCATTGTTCCCATACCTATTACGAGATGTAGTCAATGTGATATCCTCCTTCTTCACTAAAACATGGTAATATCCCAATCATGTATCCACCTTTTAGAAGTATTTTTCTTCACATAACTGATCAAAAAAATTATCAATATATGGAAGTGTATACTTATTCTTTAGCGTGATCATGTTAAGATCATGATAATCCATGAAAAGTCACATTGACTCATCCATATTATTGATAAAGAGGACTATTGAACCCCTTGGTGAAGACAATGGGTGTATAAACCCTTTATCTATATTTCTATGAAGTTTTGTTATTATCACCTCATGTTACACAACATCCATTCTATATAGAGTCATGGATAATATAAATTCCCCAGATATTATATCTGATTAAAATTCAACCTATCAGCTAGGTGGAAGACCGGAAAATTCCTCGGGAAAGACATCATTGTATTCCCTCAAGATAATAATTTTTCATTGATGTTTCTTTCATTATACTCTATTATTTTAGATAGATATTCAATCTCTTAGGGTAATAATAAGCCTGATTGAGATGATGGTGCAAAATACTATTCATCATCCTCCTTAAACATGAACTGAACTGGGTGTTAATTCATTATACGGAGACTGATTTCCTCATCACATCCACTTATGTTGGATCTATATAGGGAAAGTAAATATAATCATAGAATTGAATAAAATTACACTAAAGGGGGTATGGAAAAGTTCCATAGGGAAGTTCATCCAAAAAATGTTACATTAGAGGAGTTATATACTTAGGATGCAATAATTTCCCTAATTTTTTTAGTAATAACTATACTTTGATACATTGAGGTGTGGTTTGAATAGTTATATTAAAAATTCATGAAATGAATATATTTGAATAACCTGAATAAATAATTATGTTATCTATTCATGAATTAATAACTAATGTATCTTCCACCAATTCTTTTACTGGATCCACCTCATTGGTTGTCATAGAAAAATCTCACCCTTGCAACCTTGGATGTTTTGGTTGTCACTGAAAATTGTTGTCTTAGTGAAATGGTTTGTAATGTGTACTAGTTCTATATAGTTAGAGGAATTAAAAATAAATTGTGGTTTCAGTGGAACATTCCATTCCTCCATAAAATTTTTGGGTTTCTCCATTAATAAATTTATATCTTGGTTTCCTTCCATCTATCACCTAAAGTATATCCTCATCCCCTTGGGAAAATTCTTGAGAATTTCATTCTACACCACTAACAAGTGGGGTGTTGAAATTTCATGGCACGGTCATATTTCTATGTCGTACCATCAAAATTTTATACCATTTTCTACAAGTTATTCACACAATACCCTTGAGATTCGTCGATATCAATATCAACATTGAGATAACATCATATTATTTGCTCATAACTATCACAATATCATATCTCTATGGATTTTCTTAGGCTTTGTTTTACCCCAAAAAAGATGTGGGAAACTATATATTTAGAAGTAACACCGAATAAGGAGGTGTATAATTAATGTACTCTTATGTTTTATTCATATGCCTCAATAGATTCATCACATTGTTTCTTGGGGGAATGGAAATCTATTTCAATATTAATCGGAGAGTACAGGGAAAATATTTATCGATTTTTTTTAGAAATACATGCACCCTATCGCATCGATCACATAAACATGATTTGTGTTATTGAACAATTTCCAAAACTGGTTAGCTTCTCCATATATACAATAAAAACCCCTAATATCCATACCATTCTCATAATATTTATGTTTTGAGAAAATATTCTCAATGGTGTTGATCCATTGTTCCTCGATTATGGTATCCGATGATCCCAATAATACTAGGGGCCATTGTTTCATAATGTAGTCAATTGAACCATAATCATTATTATAAGGATTTGGACTCTTCTCCTAGTCTAGGTTTCTATTCCGAAACTTTTTGAGGTGAGATTGTATTATTACAATATTCTCAATTCCTGCTCCCACTGGGTAAGGCATCTCATTAGCGTAGTCATCACATTGTTTTTCACATTGATTGTTTATCTAATTCCACATATTTTCATCCATTGTCTTGAATAAAGGTAAAATTTTGGATGATTATTTTTATAACATTAAATACAGAACATTTAATCCAATGATATTAAATATATAGATTACAAATTAAATTTATTACATTAACATAATTATTTATTAGATTAAATCTAAGTTATCTATGATCAATTTCCTAAAATAGACACATATGTGAATTTCATGTTCCTTTAATAAGGGTTTGTAATTATTTTTTGAATTTTACAAAGCATATCCCCCAAGAATGTAAAACCACGTGTGCATAAAGTCCCATTGTAGTACACCAGTTCCGGGTCAAGTCTAGATAAACTATGTGTTTAGAGGTTTTACCACTATGTACATCTATGCTGGATCTACAACTAATTATTTTATCTAGATAGAGATTCATATGATTAATAAACCACTTAATCTATTGTTTCTAAAATTTAGGGATGTTTTCTTATTCTAAGATTTTCCATAATTCATTCTATATAGTTTTTAAATCCATTCCAAAAAAACAACTAAAATTTTCCTTTTATACCAACCACAACAACACTATTCTTTATTTCAAATTAATACCTAATTTATTACATTAGATTACAATTAACTTAACCTAGAATATGAATATGTATAGTTTATTTGGGAAATAGGTATATTAAATAAAAATTTAAATCATTAAAAACCTCAATATTATTGAAAAAAAAAACTTAACATGCTCTCACTTAAAACAACATTGGATATCCTAGGGGCATACATGTGAATGCAGTGATCTATAAATAACATCACATGAATAAACACGTAATAACATGAACATAAATAATTTTTAGACAATAATCATATCAATAGGTCATATAAGAAGACAGAGTCATAAACATGGATACTAAGATATGGTATTACAAGATAATCATAATAGTAATATGGGAAATGTGGAAACATCTTAAAACACTACATCAAAAACAAATGCGAAAGATAAATGATATGAAATAATGTTTTAAAATGTCTCAGAAAAGAATTAGGTTCCCTACCTCTACATAATTAAATATCATGAGGCTAAAAATTACCCAATGCATTAGAGAACTATATAATTATGAGCGCACCCATTACATTCATTTCATTATCATGAATAAGTGGGACACATTGATCATAGAACATGGATTCATTCATCATAATATTTTTTTCTAAGATCATGGAGTGTGGAAAAAAATTGAAATTCCAATTTCAAATATTTATAAGTGTATAAATTCTAAGAACCTGGATATTAAATGGGTATATTGTTCAGTACACAATTGTTTCAGCATGGAAAATCCTGGCTAAAATTTCTGCAGCATAACTTCATTACTTAAATATTCATAAAATGGCTTTGTGATGGTGAAATGGGTATATACTTATTTTAAAATGAAATGGGTTTAAATCAGGACATGGAAATACATATCCCTACATTTTTAATTGGAAATATAATGTATAATATAATAAAGAAATATAGATAGAGAAGAGAATGTGAGGATCCCTTACTTGAGTGTGTGACTCCAAATGCTTGGGAGGAGATTCTTGAGAGATTGGGGGTTCCTTTTAAGAAATATAGAGATGGGGGATGAGTATATAGAATATACATGGAATTTATATTGAAGAAAAATCATATAATGGTGGGTTTATATAGAAAGTGAGTGGGGAATTCTTTATCATTTCTCAAACTTAGGTTTTCGACTTTATATAATAAAATGACCAAGACTAATAAACTTAACATGATTTTTTAAAATGGTTACTACAAAATCTAAGTGTATTGGATTATTTAATAAGGGAAATTTCATAACTTAGTAAACTATAATCATTCTTATGTGGAAGATATTGATACTCTTACAGAAATGAATTTAAACCTTAAAATATATTAATGGTTTTTGGAAATTCAAAAAAGGATTTTTAAAATTAATAAAATAAACATAAAATAAAATTTATTATATATATAAAACAATTATATGTTCTTGTAAACACATTTTAGTATTTATAAAATCACTTTTAGGTCATTATTATGTCATAATACAAAATGTCTATTTATTTAGTATTTATTTTTTACATAGATATTTGATTTTCTCAAAAAACTATGAAAAAATTTCTATTAGATAAGTTTCATTTCATTAATCCAAAAAATTATATTCATTTTATCTAAATA
The DNA here is from genome assembly GCA_963277665.1 of Viscum album. Lineage (NCBI taxonomy): Eukaryota > Viridiplantae > Streptophyta > Magnoliopsida > Santalales > Viscaceae > Viscum > Viscum album. Next base: position 1,277,743,998 of record OY728152.1, read on the forward strand.
ATTTGATCAATATTTTAATTTAATCTTTTATAAAAACAATCATTATTCATTAAGAAATGCTCAGTTTTTCTGGACAATAACAGTTTTCTAACTCCTAAAAATATTATATATGACTTCATAAAACATATATGGTCATTTATATATAATAAAAATTATTTAATAATGATATTTTATTAAAATTATATTTAATTAAAAAATTCATTAATTCATATAAATGAATTCCTTATTCGAATGTGAATATTTACCAAAAGAAAATTATTATATCAAAATAAAAATCATTTCTAAAGTATCAGTAGTAGAATAAAAATATATTCATTATTATATATAAAAATAATGTACATCCTTATATTTCTATGTTCTTGATACATATATATTTAATCCACCAAAAACATCCCTATGAGAAAGGTGTGTCATGGTTAGAGTTTTATGGGGGGGTTTGACGTACATGTTTTTGTCTTTGATCTTGATGAGATTGAACTTCACTCATAAACGATTTCACTCATACACAAGTTGTTAGATATCATATTGGTATTGGTCAAGGGAAAATATTATTGATTCTATCCCCCTCATAAGATTCACTAAATGTGTTTAATATGGTACGATCCTACTAGTTTAGGTCATACGATCCTTTTTCTATATCAATTGGATTTGTCAAAATTGTACATTTATACTAATTATGTGATAACTAATCAACAAATATATTTTCAATAATAATTATGCATAACAATCATTTAATCATATAGGATATAAAATAAATGAATAACAAGTGTTCTCTATAACCATATTAAATAATTATACATTTAATAAAATCGAAAGTGGAATTTTATCTATAATAGTTTGGGTCATTACAATATTTAAAAGATATAAATTTTAAATAGAAGACATTTTTCATGGAGACGGTAGGCCAAACACATGCATGAATTATGTTTTGGTTTAACTATCATTTTGGAAGAAAGAAATATAATGATATATATATTTTTGTGTGTGTTTTATGATTCAAATATAATTTTTGTTTCATATATATCATATATGTTTACTAAAATCATTCTAATGTTGCTCCACATAAAGTGTGAATGAATCACATCTCGTTGAGTAATGTATAGTCCACACGTCCAAAAAAAATCATTTCTTGAAAAAATTGAAATCATGAAGGTATGTTGTATATAATTATTATAAAAGTTTAAAAAAATCATAAATATGTTATATATCATATAAAAATAGAGTGCCCATCATAATTATCAACCGTGATAGGTGGTAATGGAAAAAACAAAATCATTTAGTGGGGTGGTTTCTCTCCATGTATAATTATTGCATGTTCATTACCCATTATATGGAAGTGTGTGTAATGACATGTGTTTTGGATCCAAGGTATAATTCATAGGGAATTTGAAAATTGGAATTTAGTAGATGGTCCGTTCATTGAACTGAGAATTAGAACATAATTATGAGACATTGAACCCACTAAAGTGTTTATATTAGAATTGGGTAAAGTCCCTAGGGGTTCCTCATGTGCTCTGTCATGATTCAAGAGAATTCACCTATAAATCATCAAATTCCAGAGGAGTTGATAGGGGTGTATGGTTTTTTTGAAACCATGTGTCCTCAAGGAGTAAATCTTGTGTCCTAAACTAGAGGTGCATCATGTGTCACATGGGCTACACACAGATTACAAAACCCGCATTCCAATTCAACATAGTTAGTGCCACTTTGGTAAGATTATTTGACTATTCATCACGTGGTTGTTTCATTTTTTGGGAAAACCATGTTACAATACTATGAAAGGTGGGTTTCTAAGCCTCATGAGCTACATTGTTTCCGAATAGTTAGTAAGACCACGTAGCCAAACCATGAAACCCAGATTTTATTAGTGAAATGAATTTTTTTTTCACTTAATGAAACTTTACAAAAAATTTCTTTATTTATTGTCCTCCTCCAACTACATGAGCCTCCTCTTGTGCATCTTGGGTTCCCCCTCCTCAGTCCTTTGGGCTTCAGGATAATTCCTCCCTCCAAAGTCAGATTTGAACACTATCGATCTCTATGCGTCTTCGTAAGTAAGATCTCAAATAATATTACTTCCTTTCAATGTATCTCTACAAATATATTTTCATTATTTTTCTCTGATCTCATTTACCTTATTTAGATTGAAAATGTTTATTTCATTGATTTCTTCCAAACTAGACCGAATTATATCGTGATATTGGGTGAGTAGATATTTTTAAATGTTAGGTAGGTTTTATACCACTTTTCCCCATGTATTCATTTAATTATAAAATTTTCCATTATCCCACACTCATCGTTTATCGTGGGTCACCATAAAATTGTATTTTTTGTCTTAAATTGATTTACACAACTTTCATTATTCTAGTTGACCATTTTTTCATAAATAGAGGATGTCGACCACCATCAAGGACACCCCTTGGGTGTTCCAAATAAAATATAATTTTTTTTAAATAAATGAATTAAATCCATGAGATACCTTTAATGAATTCATCATTGATTAATAATGGAATTTTCCATTTTAGGAACTTGAACATTTGGAAATGGAACCTCCTATATGCTATGTTGAAACCATGTATTGCATTGTTATGTTTGAAAGACTCTGAATTTTTTGTTGGGTGAATTATTTTATGATTCTTATGTTTAATTATTATTTGTGATGTGTGAATTTTATTGATAAATAATGAAAATTTTTATAGTAAATTTCCTTTGATGAGGTACATTGTCTTCACAAATTAGAAAGTGGTGGTTAGTGTTTTTTATCTTGTTTGGCCTCATAGAATGGGATTTTACCATTTCCTTTCTTGTTGTTATAGTTTTGAATTATTAGTACAATGCATTTTTTGATGTTATTTAATTTATATCCCTTAATTTTATATAGATGGTAATTTGAACCAATTAAATATCTATGTGCATGACATGTCCCATCACTACATTAATGTTTAATGAACCATGCACCTCATATGTTCCTATGATGATTTATAAGAGGATTTTCCTATTTAAGTAAATGAACAATTGTTTATAGGGACTTTTATATTCCCTATTGACAATGTAATTAAATTTTCATGTTTTTATTATGATTAATGGGATTTATTAAATGGAATGACTTTTCATGAAGGTTCTCGTTACACATATGAATTAAGTTTTTTAATTAAATGAATTTGAATTTTGTCATATGACCATGCGTCTTTCTATACTTAAATAAGAATAACATATGTTAATTGTTATAATTTCGATTCCATTAGTTATGATTTTCCTTGAAAATGAAAAAGAGATAGGTACTACCTCATATATATATATATATATATATATATTATAAATAAGATTATTCCAAGATATAGGATATGGAGAGATGGTAAGGGTTCTTAAGAGAATAGAGGTATCAAGATCCCATAAATCGGGTGTTGAGAGGGATGTCTCACTATAGTGCTAATGAAAGGATGGTGGGCATGATACATCTCATCCCTTGTTGAGTGTTGACATGAGGGAACAATCAATTTTGTTTGAGTGTTGACATGAAGGAATAGTCATCGTCTCTAGTGAATAGAATGATGTATCCCACTCATTATGAGACATAGGTAAAGTACCCTATGTTGGAGCTAATAAGATCATTTAGATTTTTTATAAATGACGGACTTATTCCCTTGTTAACCCTGTAGTTATTATTCTAGGTATATGTCCACTTATGTTTTAACGTACTTGGTTCATATAGGTGGATAAAATATATAACTAATATAGATATATATATATACTATATATATAGTTTTAGATATTAGACTCATTCTAGCCATGAGATGAAGAATGTAGAGCCTCTGGGTGTCCTTTATGAACCAAATAAATATGGTATTAATTTATGCTTCAATGATCATTAATTCGTATTACCTACACACTCCTTTAATTTAATTTCACAAATCGGTTTTAGCTATTAACAATGTCGGCGTAACCAACTGAGATTTATATCTCACACCCTGTTCGGCCCACAATTTCATAGTTGTACCCAAGTAGATCTCATGTTTGCTGGACCTTGGATTATTACTTGTGCTTTCGAGCTTTTACCATGGAGTTTGGAGCTTAGGATTCTCACGGAGATCCCCCTTATGATTTTTTTCATTTCGTTTTTCATGTATGTACAATATGTTTTTCCTACGACATATTTAGTAATTATTTAATTTATCAACATCTAGATGTGAATCAACAGTTCTATATTGTCTTTGTCCATCATTTATATAATATTTTTCTTATTCTTCCATTTCTTGGCCTTTAATTTATTCCATCTTCTACTATTGATTTTTATTTATTCTAACACTATGCTACTCTGATATGGTGTTATAGTCTCTCCAATAACACATATGAAGACCCATGATGCTAGTCGACAGCCTCAAAAATATGAGAAGGCGTGCTTCAGGCATGTGACCCACCTTTTTAGCTACCAGTTTAGTGGTAAATTGGCCTCAGATGTAACAATGTGGTATTATAAAAGTATTTACATTTTTCCTTTGTCTTACAATTGTGGGATGGAAGATTGGGTACTAAGAGAGTGTTGTCTCTTAGTAAATCTTGGTGATTGGGAGTGATCAACCCATATATGTGGAAAAGTCCATGTTGCCAAGGATGGTATTTCTGGTCATTCCATTTGATATTACAACTAATTATTATTTCACCATGAGTTATAGTGGTAAATTTCTCTACATATTGATTTGTGAGATTTATTGTATTTTTACATTATCCATATATGGAATTTGTGTAACATTACATTAATCATTATAGAAACTTATAGATCCACTTTACTTATATATGCCATTCCATGTAGTTGAATTTGTAGGGTGCTTACTAATTATGATTTTGATACATGAGTGATATGATAATATATTTTTCCTTCATCATGCCTATTTAAAACACATTCTTTTTTTATTTATTTACAATGATAATATTCTTCCATTATTAGGGAATTATTTTCCATGATTCCTGATTATTTAGCATTTATTTCCTATGTATCATGCTTCTGTTCTTACGAGTGTCTTCCTCTGTTTTTACTTATTGGGATAACATGCCTAGTTATTTTTATTGACATGTCATTGGTTTCATGGGTAGAATTTATTAGTTTTGATTAATTGGGAAATAGTTTTCATAATTAATGTTAATGGGAACCAAATACTTGGGAGTAGATAATAGTCTATGTGAACGATCTTCTTAGCCTTTTATTTATATGATTTTATTCCATTGGTAAATTGAAAAATCTATTAAAGATAAAATGTTAACTAAGAATTGTTAATGATTAAATGGGAGTTAGTATGCCATCATTAAAGTGTATACTAGATTTTTAATTTAGAGATTTCATCACCTAAAAATGAACTATTATTTAAAAATCCAGATGCATTTTTAAAATTCAAATATCTAAAAGATGTCAAATATTTATCCGAAATGATATGGTTTCTTCTATAAATGCTTGTGACTCTATCATACAGGAATGGTGATCCATATGATTACCTTACTGAATTCACAACTAGACCCAAGTAATTTAGTTCAGGAATTATTATTATGAGATATCCTTCTATGGGTGTTTTCAAACATTTTTATTTAAAAAAAAGTTGTTAGGATGCATTCTAATAAACCGAGGTTGGCTTAATAGGACCCTCGTGAGTCACCTAATAAATTATGTAGTGATTTCCTCCAGTAATTTGTAGCTGAGGTCTTATTTTAAATATTTTAAATGATTAAAAATTAAATTTGAATCAATTTTATTGCTTGAAATGGAACCTTAGGTGGTATCCATAGTTCTAATTCTCATATAGGGGTAGTTTATATTTCTACTTTCGTTTTCTTGGAATGGAAACATAAGAATTTTATACAATCCTTTATACTTTTTTTCATGGGAATAAATTATATGAGTAGATCTTCATGAAATATGAAAGGTGTGACCTAATGAAAGGGTCGAGGATTATTCTTTTATAAGGGGTCAGCTTGAAGTGGGTTTCACCCTTAGAGATTAAATTACTTGATAAATATCAGGAGATTTTTGGGATATGGTATCATTCAGGTGTTGTAGTCCTAAATAATACTTATAGCTTCTAAATACACCATTTTTTTGGATGGGTGGTTGTTGTATCCTTGACTACTAATATGGGCAAGAGTAACAAGAAATTAACTCTTTTCGAAGGTTACTCATTCCTAGGGAATGGTCCGCCACTTAGTTTTTCATGTGACCATATATTCTTTCCCAATTATGGATAACTTAGTATGTCTTAATCAGATTAAATGATCATATGGACCAATATAAATTTATGTTAAATCTCTTATACAGAACACATATTACATTGATGAATGTGGTGGAGAGCCTATCGATTGTATTAATGATTTTTTATCTTGCTTCTAAACCTAGGGGTAGTGCGAGTTTATATATGAAGGTCCTATAGAGTTTTTATGTGATTTAGAGAACTAGATGAGTTTAGTGTAATCATTGAGACATGTGGTATTTAGTACATTAATGGGTTATATCATGAGTAGATTGACCTATGACTTGATGGAATCTTGTTCATCCCATTGATCTGGATGGTATTCTAGGATAATTGGGTGTTTTGACATGCCAGTCAGGTTGGTTTTTAAATTTTTTCCAAAGGCTATGGTGTTAGTGTTTGTAGCTTAAAGAAGTGTCACTCTTTAATTTATAGTGATTCAAACCTTACACACATATGAGAAGCTGGTCTATCTTTTATATCTAATACATAGACACTCCTAAGGTGTGGAGCTTCATGTCATTTTGAGTGAATACATTTCCTTTCAAGTAGAAGTAAACCTACCAAATAGGACAGTTGGAAATTATTGGTCATGCTTGAATACCCTTAAGTCTTTCTTGTTTTGATTCACGTCGGTACTTTCTCGACATCACGATGTTGATATGTTTAGAAGTGTACAAAACCATTAAAATCACCATTATTATTGGATGGATTTTGGGGTTTTAGTTTTAGTGATTAGAGAATGCTTTGGGTGGAAAAGACCTGTGATTAGTAAATGATGATGTGTCAGCTAGTGGAGCCAAGCTTCTTTCAAGGGAATTCAACAAGCAGTGTTTTGACTTCTCCTTTCATGATTTTTGGTCTATGTTTGGTCCAGAAACCATACTGAGATCACCATCATGGATTTTATAGATGTGTCTCTAATAGTTTGGGTAATACTTGATATCCTCCTATTGTAATATTCTTAAATAAATGAGTTTATCCAACATCTTGTTTCCATACTTGATGCACTAAGAGAATGTTAGTTATACACTGACATAAATGTTTCAAATTCACTTATGTTTCAATAATAATTACTTAATTCGGCTGAGTCAGTGGTCTCATGTGGATGTGTATCCCTTGTAAAACGTATTATTTATAAATATAGAGTATGGACAACCTCAGGTTATTTCATTGGACTCTATTATATTGATTCCTAGGGTACACCATACATTTTTTTGTCTTAGGGTTTATGTTAGAAGGGTGACGATTCCAGTGAGTTGGATCTGGATTACACTATTGTTCTTGTTGAGGCACAACAGATGAAATGGTCATGTGATAGTTCGACCAAGGAATTTCACTAGAATATGGGTCTGGGCTATGATGAACACACTCATGTAAAAAACAAGATTTCTTGTAAGAAGGCATTATAGTTCAGTTCGAAAAAAACCCCAATCTTCTAAGAAGAGAATCTGGAGAATGGTCTGCAAAATATTTATAGCATGGTTTATTATGTCATAATGTATATTATTAGTGAATAACAATTAAAGGAATTTTGTTAGGTGGAGATGAGTGTAGTGTGTGTCAAATGATTCTTTTCTATGAAATCTAGCTCAAACTGGATGAATGATGATGTAAGGGAATAGACTGTTTTACTAATTCAAAATCATGCTATGAGTACCTTCGGAACTCTTAGGGAATGCTTCATAGTAAAATACAATGGTGGGGGGCATGATAGGGAATTGGTCCCTTTTTTTATGAAATATGTTAGGGATCACCATGATACAATGTATTAAAGAGAAAAAATAGTTATGATTTCTCTAGACAAACGGGCTTGGGTTAGCACCATTTTAGTGTTTCAATCAAAAAATGAGTGTGAGATCATGTTTTTGTGGAATAAGTTCAATGTGATTATGTAATGATTGAAGGTGCGTTGGGAATTTAAAAAAGAAAAATTACCATTTGAACATGGATTCATGACCTTATTAGGTCAGGAAATTCTTTCGTTGTTCCCCAACAATTCTCAAGGATAATAATCTCCATGTTGGGTAGGCTCTAACAACACGTGTTCTGGAGACGTAATATAATTCATAGGGAATATTTATTTTGGGGTTTAGTGGAAGGGAAGTTATTTTAACTAATATTCTATATGTAATTATGTATTTTAGAAAACTAAAAATTGTTTTTTGACATGGCTAATGGTTCAAGGGTTCCATCTTTGCTTAATAATTTTTCTGGAGAGTCACACTCTAAAACCTCCTAGTTGGGAGGAGTTGATAGAGGAACAGTGTTTTTCGGAAACTATGTGTCCCCAAGACATAAAATGTGCACCCTCTACCATACTTAAAACATGTTTCACAAACGATATGCATGGTTTTTTCAAATAGTACACCTAGTCTGAACGGTTAGTAAAACATAGGAAGTATGATTTCACAATTCATTTCACGGTTTCTGGATTGTTTGGGAAACCTATGCGGGGCAGTCGTGCAAGGTGGGTTTCTAAAAATTAGGATCCACATAGTTGGCGCAAGGTTTGGAAAACCTTGTGAAAATGTTTTCAAGTGGGAAATGAACTTTTTCCATCAATTAATCTGTAAACCCATTTTCATTCATTCATCTCTTCCTCTATCTACACGAACCTCCTCCTGTGCATTGTGCATCCCTCCTCCTCCACCTAGTAGGATTCATGATAAATTATCTATCCAAAGTGGTATTTGAATGATGACAATCTCTATGGATCCAAATTGGTATGCTCCAAAATCCTCTTGCTTATTTTATAGGTTTCACTCCCGATCTGTTTTTATTTTTTGTTATCGTATCACATAACCTATTTTCATGGAAAAATTTCGTTTTGTCAATTTTATCCAAATAACACCAAATTAGAAAATAATATTGGACAAGTATGGAATTTTTAGAACATGCAAGGTAGTCTACATATTTTTCCCATATTTTTAATTGAATTGTTTATTTTCCTATTTTATCATGTGATGATCATTGCGGTGTGTCTCCCTAAAATTGGCTTCATTGTATTAAATATGTTTACACACCTTGTATTACTTTCTCTAACCATTATTTCACAAATTGATGATTCCAACCTCAATCAAGGACCCCCATGGTTGTCCTGAATTAAATTTCCATTTTTTATTAAATGAGTTAAATTCTTGAGATGCCTTATATGCCTCAATCTTGCATTAATAATGTAATTTCCCCTCATAGGAAATTTTATAATTTAAAATGTCACCTCCTAGGTGATATGATGAATCCTTGTGGTGAATTGTTATGTTAGAATTCCTATTAAATGGTTCCTCATGTGAAAAAATTTATAATTCAAAATTTTTTTGCTTATTTTTTTATGTTAATTTTTTTATAAACAATTTCATGTTTTATAATAAAACCACAAAGATGAGTTGCACTATCATAAAAAATAGTGATGGGTTATTTATTTTTTTTTCATCTTTCTTGGACTTATGTCAAGGCATTTTACATATGAATTTTACTGTTGTTAGAATATATAATGCTTGTAACAAGGTCTTTATTTATGTATGTTGGTTTCTTTGTTCATATAAATGTTCATTTAAACCAATGTAACATCTATGTTCATGATGTGGCCCACTCCTATACATATTTTTAATGAACCAAGAACCTCATAAGTTCTTGGATTTATTTACAACGGTATTTTCCAATGTAGGTAAATAACCTATTATTCTTTGTTCCTTTTCAATTCATTCATTCTATTTTAATAAAATAGCACTTTTTTTGTTAGAATAAATGGAATGTATTAAATGGAATGAATTTTCATGATGTTTTTCATTTTATATTGAAATTAAATGATTTAATTAAATGATTTTTAATTGGTTATTATGACCACATCACTTTATATACTTAAATAAGCATGGATTATGTTATTTTTTATGATTGATATTCCCATAGTTATGAGTGGAATTAATAAGTTCAAACCAAGTGAAGTACTACCATGTGGATATTTATTAAAATTATGATTACACATTGATATAGGAAATTGAGAGATTTTAAGGGTTTGTTTAGAATGGCAGTACCATGATCTATTACATCATGCATTGTGCATGATGCCTCACAGTAGTGATATTGTGTGGATAGTTTCATGAATCACCCCATCCCTTGTTACATGTTGACCTGACAATACACTCTTTTCAATATGAGTGTTGTAATGAAGACACACCCATCGTCTCAAGTTATGATCGTGACATCTCCCACTCATTATGAGATGTAGGGAATAAACCCTATATTGGATCTTATAGGCTCATTTAGACTATTCATGGATAACATAGTTAAGACATGGTCTAGCTAGTAGTTAGTATTCCAGGTATATGGCCACTTACATCCACTCAAACATGGTTTATATAGATCGATAAAATATATAAATAATATATATATTACAATATATATATATATATATATAATTATGATTTAGGACTCATTCCGGCCATTTTGTGAAGTTGGTACAGTCACTAGGTGCCCTTCATGATCTTGAGAAAGCCGGTATTTATTTCTACAGATTTTTTATTTATTCATATTACCTATAGAATGCTTTACTTTATATTCACTGATATGTTTTTTTTGTAGACACCATGGATTGTTAAATACTGGTATTTTTATCTCACACCCATCTTGGGATACCACTGCATTAGGATACCCATGTAGATCTCATGTTCACATGACCTTAGATTATGAATTGCACTTTTGTGCCTCTACTTGGGTGTTTGGAGCACAGGGATGAGTAGGAGATCTGGAGGCTCCTGGAGATCTCCATGAGGGATTTTATTTCCTTATATATTCTTTATTACTATGTTGTATTGTATATTTTTCCAATTTTATATATAATTCTTAGTTTATGTATCATCATATGGACATGCATTCATAGTTTTTTGTTTGATTTAGTCATCATTTATATATAGTTTATTTTATTCTTCCAGTTCTCTATATTTTATTTATTACCAATTTTGGGGTTTGTTATTTTTTATTATAATGATTTCATATTTTGATATAATGGTATAATATGAAAACTATCATCTCCTAATGTTGTCACTACAAGTTAGCTAACTTTGACCTATGGTAAGGTCCCCGTGACACCATGAGAGCCATCGGTCTTGCTACTAATTAAGTTGTCAGATGGGCTCGGAAATTACAATGTGTGTAAGTATTTGAAGAACCCGTAGAATAAAAACATATAAAAATATTAAAGATACTGATATTATAATATATTCATGGATTTATAGGTTTTGAGGTGGTGTAAAATCAAAATAAAATACAGGAGCATGAGGAAAGATGTTAGCTCTTCTTTGGGTAACTTCTTCCGGTATGCAAACAAATGATTCCTTGTATTGATTTACTACTGAAGTTATTATTCTTGGATAAGTTTATGTGTATTTTTAGGAGATATGGGAAGATTATTTATAACAAAAATGTCTTTATAGGTATGAATAATTAGGAGGGGAGTTTCTTTTTAGAGTGGGGGATGAGTGATATACTTATATATTTTTATAAAGTGAATTCCAGCCTCATTTTCCCCATATAGTGTGGCTCCAATAATTCATAAAAAATAATAAAATGCAATTTAGAGAATAAATATGAAGATAAAAAGTCTTTTGTACAAGTTTCTAGGACATTTTGGGCCTTATGATTACGGTTTAGTCCTTTATTAAGAAAAAATTTCAACTAATCACTGTAAATAATTTTAATCACTTTCATTAATATTTTTTGTCCAAAAAATTTTGACCTTATTATAAATTATAATTTAATCTGATTAAAAATAGTAAATAAAATTTACCAAATTCTAATCATATGGGTGGATGAAATTAACTTAAAATTAATCCCACAAACATGTTGCAACATTGACATTTCTAAGAAAAATTGTTTAATTGTTTGGGATCTTTTTATATAGAATTTCGGTGTGAAATTTATTACAATAATATAGATTGGACTATAATATATAAAATTAATCAATTTAAACTTTAAAATATAATTAAAATATAATTTACAATATAAAAATGTTAGATAAAAAAGTATTTATTAATTAAAATTATGTAGTTGTCACTATTCAACCAAAAAAATAATGATTTTTAGAAAAATACCAAAAATGAACCCATTGATAATTTTAAAATTCATAACTAAAAAAAGATTTTTTTTAAAAAAAATTAAATTTATGAATGTTTAAAATTAATTTTATTATTATTCACGGAATAAAAGAAATAGTTTTTTAGAAACTTTTATTTTCATATATATACAAAAAATTCAAAAAATATTATGTCTTATTATAAACATGTTTTATTTTGATAAAAAAATTATAAATAATATTAAAAATATATATTAATTAGTATTAAAAGATCTATTTTTAATGAATATGTTTTAAATATATCACTTAAATATTTATAATAATAAGATATTATTTCATATAAACTTAGTGTTGCATGTAACCCAAGCCAAGTGAGTGTTTCATATACTACAAGATTAACTCATTTTATAATTTAATGGAAGATTAAATTTGTTTATCCTATAACTTAAGGCATAAAAAATAATTTATTAAAAAATGTTTCATAAAAAATCAGGGAGTTACATAAAATTGGTGGTAAACATGGATTGTGTCTTAGAGACAATAAAAGTGAGACTAGAAATCCTCTTACCACATTAGTTTCTTTTGAACCCTGAAATTCATGAAAGAATAAGATCACATGAAATTTTAATCACATGAATTAATTTAAATTAGTGATATAACATTTTATAGGTTAGTATATACATCACATAATAGGAATAAGTGGTGAATGTAGCATATATCTCACAGAAATAAAAGTGAGATGAAAAAACTCTTACCTTAAATATTCGCTTTCTCCATAAATGTTCAATACTTCTATGTAATAAAAATAAGTTTATTTTTAAATATACCACATAAACATATTCATATATATCATACCCTATATTATTTAATAGTGACTTTATATTACCCATTTATTAAAGAATTTATGTTAAATTTATTGTTTATGGTATTATCTAATTTGATATTCATATATTTTTTGACTGGTTATTTTTGGACATTTTTATTTTATCACAATTTAAATATCTATATGATGTAAAAAATGATATTAATATCATATATAATCAGTATATATAAAATTATAATATTTTTTGAAATATAGTGATTAAAAATTAGATACACCATTGAGGTAGATGGTAGGTGGTACGTATGCATGGGTGTTATTTTTATTTTCCTTTTGGATTAAATGAATGAATGTAAATGACATATATGTATATATATTATAATTCCAGTAGAATTATTATCTGATATATATCACATAAATTTATTAAACCCAACCTTAATACATTCCATGTAATTTTTAAAGGAATGACATAACTTTGAGTAGGCGGTACTCCACATGCCCATAAAAAAAGGTATTGTGTTCTCACAAAATAGAAATAATGATGTTATAAGTTATATAATAATTGAAAAAGAATAAAAAAATTAATAATATATTATATATCATATATAAATTTTAATTAAAACATTATTACCAACCTTGAGTGGTGGTAATGGAAGAACGAAGTTCATTGATTCATTAGGTTATAGTCCCTCACAGAAATGAATGAAGATTGTATATCCCATTTTATGGAACCGTGTAAAATTTATAGTCATAACCTTATCATAGAAAAATATTAGTGTATTTATGATATTAAGGATTTTATATAATCATGTAATAATAATTATTCAAGGCTTGGAGGAAGAAATGAAATAAAATTTATTGTTGAAGGTTGTTACAACTTCTTTGGATAACTATATTTGATTCGAAAAAATGGCTTCCTTGATTGGATTTCTTCAAAAAAATAATTCTAATATTATGTATTTATTGAATTTGAGAGCTTATATGGGATTTTTTAGGATAATAAAAAAGGATTTATATATAATAATATATAGGGAGAGTTCACAATTATAATTTGGGAAATGGACAAACATGGAATTTTTAAAAATAATTTGTGTTCTCTCCCAATTTTTACAACAAATTAGGTTTACAAAAAACAAAAAATTATTGAAAGGAAGTTTTATGGTCAAAATAAGTCCAGAAAATGGATGTTGAGAATGTTTAGGGTCATTTTTACACCTCATAATCTTTGTTTAGTAATTAATTAAACCTATTATTACAGTAATAAATATATTTAATTTTAAATTATTTCATGAATGAAATTGGAAAAACAAAATTATTCAAATTAAAAATTATAAATTATTCATATTTCAAATATGGAATCCTTTTTTCTAAATTAAAATTAAAGAAGTGGAATAAATTATTGAAAAAAACTGGTTTAGTGGTGGTTAAACTAAAATATTAAGGGAGTAAATTGACCCAAAATATGTATAATTACTATTGAGTGGTTATATTTATACATTATAACTCATAAGGATGAAAACTGTTCTATTTTGGATCATTTGTTCCTATGAAAAACATTGGTAGAATTATTTATTTTTAAATATATTATGTGTGTTTCCCCCTACATATAAAAGTCCACCCACTATCCATTCCATTATTTAATTAAAAAACAATTTTATTATTTAATAAAAACCCAAATAACATAAATACATCAATAAAATCATGATATAATATTTTTTCATTCAATAAGACAACCTAAATGGAATTCATTTAAAACCAAAAGATGTCTTCAAAAAAAGAGGTGACATCCTTAACTAGTCACTTTTTATATCTTACACCACCACCATCAACTATTATAAAACCATGATATTAAAATAACTCATTTTTATATAATATAATGTTTTTTAGGGTTATGTTAATTATTTATATCTATATCCTCCTCCCTCAAATGTAAAACAAAACCATTGATTGACTGTTTGACAAACTACCTATGTGAAAATCGATGTAAATGGTTTTTCATCACAGCTTTTCATTGTAGGATATAATGAAGTTTATAATGATTATATATGATATTTATTCTATAATTATACTTATGGAAATATAATATCAAATATACCTTCTAATATTCAATTTCATAGAGAACATGATAACATCGCTCGTGGGTATGGAGGATTACTTCCTTACTAAGGGATTTAATTAATTTTTAACGTACAAATTATATGGAAGGTAATATGAAATAATTTTATGTTTATATATTATATAAATGAAATATTAATAATTTTAATGGAAATATAACATATAATTTATTACATTATCATCCATTGAGTAAATGATAATTCCATTTATGTGTACAGCAGATTACCACCTTGTGAAGTAACTTGATCCTTTTTTATTATCTTATCACATGGATGGTATATGTAAGGGTATTTGAATAAATAAAATGATATTTAAAATTTAATTATAATCTGTTAATGGTAAAATTACATTCATATTCTTTCCTGTATGATCTTCAAAAAAATTAATCGTTACACGTGCATATATTTGGCTTACCATCTCTATTATTGTAACATAGTTCATTTTTTATAACGATATTTAACGGTTGGTTATAAGAGAATAATTAATGTATAAAAATTATAATTAATCCTGTTTTATAATTAAATATATAACTAATGAATAATCACTTTGACCTTTTTCAATATAGGAAAGTTGTTTAGGACATATGATCCAATTATAATTAAAACATCGGATGTGAAATTAATTTTTTATGTAATTGAATGTAATGTTATAACTAAAAAAATAAACGAAAAAATATAAATGAAAAATATTTATGAGAAAGTAAATAATTAAATTATGTTTATTATTTTGAGAGATAAATAACTCACATGACAGATTATGCTCGAGGTGTGGCATATTTTGAACCCATCTTTTTCTTCGGGTTATAATCATTCTCTCTATAAATCACTTTGTCTCTCATTAATGTTATATAATGATTTGAAATTAAATATATATTTCTCTCACATTTATACCTAAGTTATTATCACATCATTTGATAGGTTAATACATTCCTTATGACAAATTCTCAAATATATTCCTTAAGGAATCTATTTTGGATTATGATCTGATAAAAAAACATATTCAATACATTTCATTCCATAGGTAATTGTTATGTTTATGAATTTATAATGATATAATTATATTGAAAAAAATATGAATTTACAAGATGATAATGTGACATGTGTGCACTAAATTATGTATCCCTCCAATGCATTGGGTAATGTTTCAGTCTCATGAGATGTGAATTATGGGATTAAGGAGTGAACCTAATCTATTATAGTACTATTTACTCTATGTGATGTTGTCTTTGAAGTAAGATTTTACTTATGATTACGTCATGTTTTAAAATTTTCTCCTTTTTCTTATTTCTATGACATGATGATATCATCCCCATTATATTACTCATTCACTTTATTACTAAGGTGCCTTCTCTTTTATGATATCATGGTATTCCATTGACTCACATGTTATGATTCCTTATCATGTTTATTCTTGTACTCAATTTTTTCTGACACCCCTTTATTTATGTATATCCTTGGTAATCCAATGTAGTTTTAGAAGATAAAATGGTTTTTAGGAGATTACTAGAGAGAATAATTTAAGGATTCCATGTTTTAGTTTCTTTTGTTGTTTAATAAACCCAGTATTTAAATTACACATTGAATTTATGATCATTACGTTGTAATTAATGGATATTTATATTTAATGATATTATAATAATATGTTTTATGTCTTGGGTCAGTATTTTTGGTCTCATAGGGAAGTTTTTGTTATCCATTGGAAACTTGGATGAGGAAACTATTGTTAAACTCTATGGATAAGTCCAAGAATAATCTTATGGATAATCTTTATTATAGTAAAATTTCCTATAATTTTGGTGAAGTATATATAGAGTGGTTTCTATGAAATTACATTACTATATGGATACAACAGGTGGATGTAATTCTAGAACAAATCTTCCTGGGTGTAATGACTCTGAAAATACGTGTAAGGTTTGAGTAAATATTAACCTATAATATTAAAATGGTCTCTACTATAGAAATTCATTAACAATTTTATGGGATATGTTTTTGAAATTCACATACTCTTTGTGAACCATATGTATCGAACAAAAAGGAAATTATGAATTTGTATTTGGGAAAAAAATATAGACAAGTTTTGTTGAAAATGATAAATTCATAAGTTAATTAATATATATGATGTGTGAGTTATCAACTTAGTTTTTATAGCTTCTCATATATGCATTTAATAAATTGAAAATATACATCATTAATTATCTTTTTATTTTAGTAAAATGGATTTGAATAATAGAAACTAATTCAATAACCATGGTTAAGGGAAATGTAAGGACTATGTAAATGAGATTCCAAACCCAATGGAAGCATGAGTTTGGAACATCTTAACTATACTTTATTAACTAACCGATTTTTTAACCAAATATTGAATTAATAGAAACCCCTGAATCAGCCCAAGAAAGAGAATGTGGCAATTGGAAGCTTTTTTTGCGGCAAAGTCCACTTACATTCATTGGATCATTTGACACCTGAATTAAAATCATTGTATTAAATCCATTGAAAATGGATTATCTATATATAAATGTTTTGTAAAATAATATTTTCTCATTATTATTTATCATATGGATAGATAATCTGATATATGTTGAACATTTTTCAGAAATAATTATAATAAGAAAGATATCAAAGGGATGGAATGTATGGAATTATATAAAATGTTTTTGTAAAAATATTTCCCATGAACTTTCGAACATAAAACATTTTTAGAATTAATCATCCTCAATTAAAATGACGATACATATGCTGGGGTGTAAAACTCTAACATCACAAGAAATTCATGATATTCCAATGTATTTTGTATCTTCTCTTAAGAATAATGTTAACCAGTTCTTTTGTGGGAAAACACCTTGTATGTGATAATCATTAAAAATTCATGAAATCAATAGATATGAGTAAATTTCATGATATACCGTAAATTATGAGTTGGATACCATTTAATCTCAATGATTTCACTAAGAAAATAGTTTTAAAATGAATTTTAACTTTGATTGGATTAGAGAGAAATCTAACATTTGTAAAAAATTCCCACATCCCAATTTATTAAAGTGTAAGAAGAAGAATTCTGGAAACTATATAAATTGTTCCAAGATGATCTTTAGGTGAGTAAATAGAGGGAACCAAGACCATTATTTCTAATGGTAGAAACCAATTAATGTAATGGTATAGAGGAATTCTCTAACAAACCATTACCTTGTTTCCTAGTGTAACAACTATAATGAATAATGACACAACATGAACTAATGTACTATGCCAAGGGTTTCTGAGGAAAACTGAATTGAAAAATATGTAATGACCAGAAATAAAAGGGAAGATTATGCCACAATAACTATGGAGGTGGATCCTGACAATGAAGTGGTGATACACATACTAGTTATTAAATCAAAAATATTATTCAATGTTTTTTATTCAGGTTCTTCAAATTTTTTCATATAATACCCAATTAGTAGACTTATTTATGAGCCATATAAAAACATAAGAGTGTAGTTATAAGTGAAGATATAAATGGTTCAAGTATTTAATAATAAGAATATAACTCATCCCATGTCCATATTTATAGGCTAAACTTCATAGAAAACATTTTGACATGTACCTTATGGAAATTTGATGAAACTATATGAAGTTAGTAGATTTACTTATAGAGATTTAAAATTTAATTTTAGAAAAACAAAATAACCCATCGAATCATCCTTCATCCTTAAATTATATAAAAGAGAAAGGATGTGTGACATCCAAACCTGGGAATCACAAAACAATGCCCCGAGCTAGTTGGCCACATTCCATCATGTGCACCTCCTCGTACACCAGAGGGATTTGAAAAGAAGTTAGGGTATTGTAAGTCTATCTTTGGGAGACTATACACTCTTTTATCAAAATAAAAAACTAATGGATGGAAAAATAAAAACTATGTGTAGAAGTGTATAAATAACCAGAACAATTCAATGTCATGTGATATTCAAAACAAGAAAATACAACACTCAAGTGAAAGGTAAAATGTGTTATAACAATGTGAATGTCAAGTGTCTATAATGCAACTAAAAGTAGAGACACAATGACTTTGATGAAGGTCCCAAGAAATATCTAGTTCCCACTCCCATACTCTAATCCCAAACAGAAACCTATCCCAGGGTCTTTCCCTTATCATGTCATACAACAACAAAGTCAACTTGGCTGCCGATCAGGAAGTCGAAATATGTGAGAGTACAACATAGTAGGCCACCACCAATGGTGTCTAAAACAATTCCAGTCAAAAGATAGTGTGTTCATTTTTATGATGTAATAAATACTATTCGTAATTAAATAGTTATTACAGTGTGATTTAATAATTAATCATCACATTAGGTACAATTTCAATTCATGTTTCCCATTTTAATCACCATTCATTATTATCATTCATTTGGTTTTGAACATCATATCAAGCACCCAAAATATCATTCAGTTTAGGTCTCCATTCCTAACACTCCATATCTCATTCGGTGTAGGTCGTCATGCCTAGCACCCAAAAATCTCAAACATGGATAACTGTTGGGGAGGAATTCCATGTCCATATCCCAACTTCAAATCGGTCTAGAACTCCATTTATATCACCAAAAAATCTCATTCAGTGTAATTCGTCATGCCTATAACCCCAAAATCTCAGCCATTTAATAATTCATTAATTCACAATAATTAGACACATAATTCCATTTCTAATCTAACAATTAGTTAAACATTTAAAATTCCATTAGTTAACTAAAAAATTAACTGAGCACATAACCCAATAATCAATTACTCAATTAATTAATCAATAGACTTTATTCTCATTCCTTAATTAATTCATGAAAATTAATTATCCACATCAAATCTAAACTTTTCATTATTAATTCTTACAATTAGTTATCATTCATCAACAACGGGGCACATAATTAATTCTCACAACTAATTATCACACATCTCCAAATATAATTTCATAATAAATTTTTCATAATTGATTATATTAACATATTCAATTCAATATCTCAATACCAATAACTCAACCCACAATAAATCTCCAAAAAAATATCTATTTGGGAAACACCCCTTCATTTGTTCTGTGATTCAATTATCAATTAATCACCAAGGCATTCACAAGTCAATTCCACATTCTTAATTAATCCAATTTTGGAAATCAATTATCAAGAAAGGATAGAAAATCCATAAAATCACATACATATATCAAATACCTGACTATGGGAGTTTGATTTAGACCAACTACCTCATTTTATTGATAGATTTTAGCCCTATAGAAATCCCTAAAATCGGAGTGGCACAACATCGCTGAACAAGTTTTGGATCTAAATCCCTAAACCAAAATTAATATCAAAGGCATCAAGATCTTGAAAATATATATCTAAATCCATAATAGTATATCAATATCATAACTAAAATGTTTATATAAAAGGAAACTATAGATATATCACATGAAAATATCATTAAATGATAGATGAATGAATGGGAGAAGCAATGATATGAAATCCACTTATCGAGAATATAGAGATTATTCAATCTAGGATTTCAGTCATGAAGAACGATGTTTTAATCACCTTGGAATCTATTTATAAGTCTCTAGGATCACTTATAATTTTTCCATCCAATGGAATAGTCGAAATATCATATTATCTTGGGGTTCAGGAGATTTTAAAATAGATTTTCAGATAATTAAGCATGCACACACAGTTTCTGGGGAAGGGGCGCATAGTCAGTGAGAACTGTGAACCAACTCTGTGAACCTCTCTATATAGGTTTTAATGGTTTGAATGGTTTAGTTGCACAATTTTTCATACCATTTGCAAACCATGTGGACCACACTTTCCAAGATATCATGGTTGGTATAGTTTAGTCGCGCGGTTTGTTATACAATGTGCAAACCATGAACAACCCACTATTTGTTTTTTTATCTTAAAAATTCTCCCAAACACACCCCAAGTCAATACTCCAAAAAAAGGTACTTAAAAACATCAATAAGATCCTGAATAAGTGCCTAAGATGACTCTAGAAAAGGCCAGGATCTTAAAATCTCTCTACCTTATAACATATATTCCTCGAGCTGAACTCTTGAACTTTTTTAAGATTCTAGGCCAAAAATATAGGAAAATTGAGCCCTCGTGACTTATTCTTATTCTCAATCATCCTCTTAAAAAGTTCCATGTTTCCATAATACATGATCTAACAACGCAGTATTTCACCATAACACTTTATCATTGTGATCCAGCACACATATCTGATGCTCCTCTAAGGACACGTCTATCGAAAGGTCAACCACTTCCATATCAATAACATGGGAAGGGTCAAGGTGATACCTTAGTAGTTGTGAAACATGGAAAACATAATGTATAGAACTAAATTTATGTGTAAGGTCTAATCAGTATGCCACTAGCCATGTTCTCTCCAACACTTCAAATGGTCCTACAAACCTAGGCACCAACTTGTCATGACTCTCTTCTTTTTGGCATCTTTTGACTCCCCTAAGTAGAAACACTCTACTGATATGGTGATCATACCCTGAAGCACCACGTTCGCTACCTCTACTGCCTCTACCAGTAGAACTCTAGTTTACATACCTATATGGTGTTGATTACCCCCTTACTATAATAAGACTCTGAGCAGTTTCGCCCTCAGCACCAGCTTGTCACTGTTTCCTATAGAAATTCTATATGTGTCCCATCTTACCACAAAATCGACACTCCACTAGTGGTCGAGGACAATGTGGACGATAGTATCCCTACATACTGCACTGGTGGAAAAGCACATGAGTATTATCTAGTGAAACTTCTCCTCCTTGCTATCTACCTTTCTATCCATTTCCCTATCCATGGTTCTCATAATGACACTTCCTGCTCTAAGAGGATACAGTCCCTGATCGTCCAGTGACAGCTACCTATCCACCACTGGAAACCTCCTTCAGGTTCCCTTATGAAATGATATTATGATTAACCACTTCCAATAATTTCATCAGCCTCATGATATAAACCTCGGAAATCAATTCAAAACTAAGTATGTCCGGAAATAAATTTTCCGATAATGCCTCATCTTCCACCAAATATGGAGAAAAGTACGGTTAATATTTGAAACATTCAGCATAATGCAATATGGAAATGCTTCCTCGGGTCATATTCATATTCCCTAAATACTTCTCTTGTCTCAGCATCTATAGAGAGATGTTCTCAATGAACTTATCCTAAAATTACTTCCATAACATATCATCAGTATTGTAAAGACCCGCAAATTTCAAGGAAATTTTTTTCTTAATTTTATTTGGAATTTTACAAGAGCGCAGCTTCAGACGGCACCTGATTCCGAGGCCTGGTGTGCCCGGAATCAATTTCCGAAGTTTGGCTCGGGTACGTTCAGTGAACGGACGAGCGGGTTTTTCTATCTTTTGAACCGGTGCCCGGAAACGAATTCTGAGGGCACCGATGAAATCGCAGCGCCGGTATTTGCTTAGAAACGCCTCTTCCGGAGTTGTGTTTGCTCAACCGTGGTTTTTAAAATTTTGGGCTTTAAGTCGGAAATAAAATAAAGGTTGTGCGACAACTTTATTTTATTTCACTTAAGCCGCTTGGAAGTCACTTGAAAGCCACTTGAACTGAGTTAAAGAGGATAGGGTGCTATCCGGAAATACCCTACCCCTTGGTAGGATATTTGTGAGGTGGGGCCCGCATGAGCCTCGCCGTTTCTTTTGCTAAGTAACGCACCCGCGAAAACCCGTCAAAGTAACTGAAAAGTCAACCGGCGCGTTTTCTTTAATTTCTTAACAGACCATTTAATTGGGCGGTTTATTTCGTGAATTAAATGGGCTGTTTCATTCGTTGAATTAATTCAACGAATTTAATGGGTCGTTACTTACACGTTTGCGTTCGTTGGCGAATTAATAAAATAGACCAACGTGTCTATTTTGGAGGATTACTCTTTATTCTCTGGGCCTCCACCCTCCCCGCGAAGAACGCGAAGAACGCGAAGAACACGAAGAACGCGAAGAACGAGAAGAACGCGAAGAACGTGAAGAACGCCGGAACCAAAATTCGACGACGCACACCGTGATCCGCGACGTCGACAAACTTTTTCCGCGACCTTCTTCTTCTTCTTCGGCGCTTCTTCTTCCGCGGCAAACCTACGATCGGCGGTTAAAGGTGAGAATCGAATCTTCTAAATTCTCCATTTTTATAATTCGATATCAACGGATTTAAATTAATTAAATCCGTTTGATCTTGATCCGAAGATCGTCGGCGCGACTCCTTCCCGCGGTGCGACGAGCGTCTCTTCCGCAACGATCACCAAATCCGCGACGACCTCTCGTCCGACGACGACGACAGGTAGGGATTTAATTCTTGATGATTCATTCCCGTGTTTTTATTTCTTTTTGAATAAAGAACCGGCATGAATATTTTCAATTAATAAAAATTGAATTGCCGTTTAAAAGAAAAAGAAATGAACAATTTTTATCTTGATTAAAAATTGTTATAACCCCTTTCTCTCGTTGTTTATGACTAACGCGGAGGGTGCGGGTCTAACGAACAAGACCCAACAACCCTCCGCCGATCCTTTTCGTGTGCGGTTTTGGCAAGCGACGACGAACCGTGCGGCAAGGGCGATCCGTTGATCCCGCAGTGAAGATCGGCCCCCGGGAGGAGCAACGGCGCAGACGGGAGAGGAATCGGGCCACCGGAGCAACTCCGGCGGCCCGCGGAAGGCGGCAGCGCCCGGCGCGCCGCCGGAGGATCCTCCGCGGCTCGGCCGCGGCGGCGGCGAACCGCCGGACCGCGTCCGCGGTCCGGCCACCCAACACGCGGCCCGCGCAGGCCGCGTTCCACCTAAGCCGCGGGTCAAACCCGCAGCACCCCTTGGCCGCTCGTCCGAGGTCGAGCCGGCCGGTCCGGTCGGCCGGGCCGCGCCCAGGCCGGACCGGACCCGGCCCAACCGGGCCGGGCCGGGTCGGGTCGACCCGGTTCGGCCGACCCCCAGGGGGGGTTCGGCCCGGGTCGCCCCGGGCCCAGAACCCCCGTTTTCGGGCCCTCTTCGGTCTTTTGCCCATATCTTGGGCCTAGGACCTCCGATTGACGAACCGTCAGCGGCTACGCGATCCTTGGATCGATACGGTCGTTTCGGTATATTACACTCAAGGTTTCGGAAGACTTTGGGTTCGGCCGGTTTGGTTCGTACACGAAACCAACCGGGCCCTCGGAGCGGAAACGCTCATAACTCGAGCTGCGGACGTCCGATCGACGTACCGTCAGCTGTGGAGGTTTCCTCTAAGTGAGACGGAACTTTTGGCATACTCCGCCCGAGGATCGGACATAGGTGGAGTACGGTCGGGTTGGTTTTGCCCTAAAAAACCAACCGGGCCCCTGGGACGAAAATGCCAATAACTCTCAGACCGGGCGTCCGATTGACGCGCCGTCTATTGCGTTGAGATCCTGTTGTCGATACAGAACTTTTGGATACATCAACTTCGGACTACGTGTCAGTTGATGTATCAGCCTCTCGGCTTGTGGAGCGGACCCTCCTAAACGAGCTCGCTGTGTGCGGGAACCCTAGCGCTGGCTGTGACTTCGACGACAGAGCAGAGATCCTCCGTGGACTGCGACGACGACAGAGCAGAGATCCTTCGTGGACTGCGGCGACGACTGTGCAGAGATCCTCAGTGGACTGCGTCGACTACTGCACTCAGCGATCCTACGTGGATCAGTGCTACAGGTCCTGTGTGGGCCCGATCCTGTGTGGGTCATCTCTTACGGTTCTGTGTGAGCCATTGCTACAGGTCCTGTGTGGGCCCGATCCTGTGTGGGTCATTGCCGAGGTTAGTACCTATCGATCCTTCGTGGGTCCGACGACTTAGATGGATTAGTGATCATCTTTGACGTCATCTGAAAAAGTATACCTGGTTGAGCTGAATCTTATGTTACTCTCCTTTGTGGATTGTGTTGAACTATCCTATGTGGATTTACTATTTACTATTTACTCTCCCTGGTGGATTTGAGTCTTGCTTTCCTGTGTGGATCGAGTTGACCTTGAGCTCGAGAGCAGAGCTAGAAATGGGGACTTAGGTATATGTATGGGCATATACCTAAGTCGAGTCAGTTGTTTCTTCGTGGTTGCCCCTTTCTTTTGTGCTATATCCTTTGTGGATTTCGGGAGACCTTCGGGGGTCTCGGGGTCCTTACTGAGTAGTTTATACTCACCCCTGCACGGGCTATGCCCGCACCTTGTTGTGTTGGATGCAGACGACGGACAGCGGTGATCTCGGTTGGGGCGTGGAGCAGGACGGTACCTGGAGGCGGACCACTGGGCGGGACGTGCTCGGAGCGGACGTGGGACCCGAGGAGCCTGGAGGCTATCTGTACCCACCCTTCAGGTGGGATTTCCAGTGGACGACATGAGGCCGCCGTCTTTTCTTCAGTTACTGTTCTTTTCCTTTTCAGTTGTACTTTTAGTTGGGCTTGTATTCCGGCCCCCTTTACTTTTCTGCACTTTGTAGTTACTTTCCGCTTGCTGACTCTGTGGTGGTTGTTACTTATAAAGGCAATTCCTTCCCTGTTTACCGGGATTTTACGCCTTGGTGCTAGTCGCCAGCCCCTGGCCTATGGAAGGCGGGCTTGGGGTAGTCACGGCACGGGCCCCGAGGTCGGGTCGTGACAAGTCTTTCAAGATTGTACCTGAATGTCCCACTAGCGGTTCGCTAAATCGCTAGAATATATGCGTCCAACTTGGCTATCCTCTGCCGGAGTCTCCAAATGGTAATATATCATCTATATATATTAAATACATTATTAATCTCCCTTAGGACCACCCTCTGTAGTAAACATATGAGGTTTTTGAACTTGAAACACCCTTGTCAACTCATACATGCTTTTTTGAACCCGCCCTGGGTCTCTCTCCACGAATTGCATAACATGAGAAAATTTCTCTCGGAACTGTTCCCCTTTCTCCTCATATTACACCAATTGGGCCTCATGTTCCCTATTGAGAAGTTCATTTTGGGCCATACCCCTCAATTTCTCCCTCAACAAATTTCATGGAGGCATATCTCTAAAAGGCCAAACACAGATCTTTGGTATCATAACGTAACCTTATAACATTTAATTAAGGGAAGAAACTAACACGACATGTTTCAAAATGTCCTTTATCCATTTTATCTTTAGAAGATCTGTATATAGGATTTTTCAATGCTGTTAACCATCCTACTCATAGGTCTTCGTTAACAAGGGTACATTCCTTATTATCAATTAATTTAACCATTAATTAATCACATTATCTGAAATTAATTAATTCAAAAATTAAATAATTAATCATACTCATTTCATCAATCAAGGTTCTCATTAGGCACCCATTTATTCTCATTTTTCATCATTATTTCAATTTCACAAAAGGAGAAACATTTTAAGTTCAACAACATACCCATAAATCACTTTCCCGCGAGTGCCTAAAATGATGTATGTCAAAACAACACTGAGTTCCTAAAATGATGCATGCTGACTCAACTATCGTGCCTCTTTAGGCCACGAATCAAAATTCCACAATTTTTCAAAATAAATATCACCTCACACTAGAAGTGCATCAACCAAGGTGAAATAATATCCAATTGTAGAAACGAAGGGAAATCATAAAAATCCCACCCTCAGTACCCATTTTCCCCCGTACATGGGTTTGCAACTCCCTTACATGAGCTCATTACCAATATTCGAATCTTCATATACTCTTGTCTACCTTTCCCAAAATAGTAAGAAAAAAGAAGAAGAAAGGAAATAAAAATCCTCTGATGCCAATTTGTAAAATCCCGACCTGGGTGGCACTAAATGGTGCCTTGATCCGGTAGGACACTTTCCCTCAAGCGTGCCTCCATGTATGCCAGAGGGTTCTGACTAGCATCGAGGGTCTGGTAAGTCAGTTTTGGGGAGACTATACCCTCATTTATCGGAATAAAACACATACCGAAGAAAACAAAAATAACCAAGTGTGGAAGACTATAAATAACCATAACAATACCATGTCATATGATATTAAAAACAAGAAAATACAATACTCAACTAAAAGTTAAAACGTTCTATGACAATGTGAATGACAAGTTTCTATAATGAAAATAAATTTAAAGACACAATGACTCCAATGAGAGTCTCAAATGACATACGGTTCCCTCTCCCATGCTCGAATCCCAAACAACAAACTATCATAGGGCCTGGCTCTTATCCTATCCTGTAACAACAAATTCTACACAAGTGCTGATTAGGCGACCCAGATAGGGTGTGAGTACAACATAGTAGGCCACAACTAACGATGTCTAAAACATGTCAATTAAAAATATAGTTTCTTCAGTTTGATAAGGAAATAAATAAAATTCATAATTAATAAGTTATCACATAGCTATTTAATCTTTAATAATCACATTAGTCCTAGTTTTAATTTACATTTCCAATTTTAATCATCATTCTATATTATCATTCATTTGGTATTGAATGTAATGTCAAGAACCCCAAATCCCATTCATTGTAGGTAGCCAGGCCTAACACTCTATGTCTCATTTGGAGTAGGTCATCATGCCTAGCACCCAAAAATATCATGCTGGGATAACTATAGGGGAGGAACACCATGTCCATGTCCCAACTTCTAATCAACCGACAGTGCCATTTCCAGCACCACAAAATCCCATTCAGTGTAGGTTGTCATGAAAAGTACCCCAAAATCTCATCCATTTAATCATTTTTAATTCACAAGAATTAGCCACATCATTCCAAAAATTAGTTAAACATTTCAAAGGTCATTAGTTAACTCAACAATTAACAAAGCACACAACCCATTAATTAATTCATCAATTAACTAATCAATAAACACAATTCTCATTCCATAATTAATTCACCAAAATTCATTATCCATATCAAATCTCAAATTTTCATAATTAATTCTCACAATTAATTTTTTTTAATCAATGTCATGGAGTATAAAAAAATCTCACAACTAATTGTCTTACATAGCCAAAAATAATTTCATAATTAATTCTTCACAATAGATTATCATAACACAATCAATTCCAAATATCATTTCCAATATATCAACCCTTAAAAAGTCTCTAAAGAAAATCTCTATTTTGGAAACCCCCTTTAATTTGTTCCTTGATTCAATTGTCAATTAATCACTAAGACAGTCATATGTCAATTCCACGTTCCTAATTACTCCAATTTTGGAAATCAATTATCAAGGAATGCAATAAATCCATAATATCACATGCACATATCAAATTCCTGACTACGGGAGTTCGATTTAGACCACTTACCATGGTTTATTGAAGAATGTTACCCCAACCAAAATCCACAAAATCTGAGTGGCACCACGTAATCGATCAAGATCCAAATCAAAATCCCTAAACCAAAATTAAGATCAAAGGAATCAAGATCATGAAAATATAGATCTAGATACACAATACAAGATTTGATTCTCAACTCATAGTTTTAGATCCATGGAAACGATGGATATAATCCATGAAAAGATCAAGGAAAGATAGAGGAATGAATGGAAGAAGAATAGGTATAAAATCCACATACTGGGAAGAGAGTGGATCTTCAATCTGGGCTTTCAATCTCGAAAAATGATGTTAAAATCACCTTGGAATCCATCTACAAGGATTTGGGATCACCTATAATTTGTTAATCCCGGTAAAACGCTGAAAAATGGGAGTCTCAGGGGTTTGGGTGGTTTTAATATATATTTTCAGATAATTAATATCATGTTCACTCTTTCTTAGGAAGGGATGCACAGTTAGGGAAGATCATGCACCAAATTTGCAAACCACTATGTCTAGGTTTTCACAGTTGGCATGGTATAGTTGCATGGTTTGTCAAACCTTGATCAAACTATGTGGACCCCTCTATCTAGGTTTTCATGGTTGGCACAGTTTAGTCACATGGTCATTCAAACTGTGCATAATACATACACAACCCATTTTCCATTAGTTTTTCTTAAAAATTCACCCAAATGCACCCCAATCCCCTACTCCCAAAAAATGTACCTAAAAACCTCAAACTGTATCTGAATATGTGCCTGAGATGATGTTGGAAATAGTTGAGATCATATTGGATGATGGTGAATCTCCTTTTCTATCATCATCTAATGGATGTATATTTTTAAATGTTGATAAAAGTTATGGTTTTTTAACATATTAATCCAAAGGAATGTGTCATGATTCAAGACATTACCCCTATGAGGGGTTATACCAAGGTATTTCCTGAATACTTTTCAAGTATTCCTCCTACCCAAGATGTATGATTTTCAATTGAACATATACATGGATCTTTTCTAATACATATGACTCCATATATAAATGAAAATTTTGATCCTAAGAGGATTAATAAGGAACTAATTTATAGTTTGGATAAGGGATTTATATTCCCAAATGATTCACAATGGATTATATAAATACTCTTCATCAAGAAGGATGGGTTAATGTTACAATTCATTTATTATCATGAGATTTTCAAAATAATTATAGGTAATATGTATCACCATACATGGATAGGAGAACAATTCTATCAACTATCGGGGTCTCATTATTTCACCAAGATGCACCTTCTCTCCGGATATCACCTTTCAGGGTTATAGAAGGTTGATTTTACCCAAACATGCATAGAAAAACGGTATGGGAAATATGTGTTCATAATGATTCCTTTAAGACTCACTAGTGCACAAAAAATATGGAATTAATTAAATGATTATTAGGGGATTACTATGAAAAAATTGTCTTAGTCTTTATTGATGATATTCTATTTTACTCCAAGATCAAGGATGAGAGTGGGCAGCATTTGAATACGATGATATAGTCATTGATAAAAGAAAATATGTTTGAATGATATAGAAAATATGTTTTTGAGATGAAGAAGTATCATTCTTTGAAAATAGTTTCACCTAAAATGGTATATTATTGGAAACATCTCAGAATAATATATTCAAGGACTAGAATAGTTCAAAATCTATAATATATATGTATATATTCATTGGGCTATATAGGTATTACAATGGATTTTTGAATTACTTTTCTCAATTTTAAAACTCAATAACCCAGCTAACATATAATGTAGTATAGTTTTTCTAGACATGTGAATATGAAGAGATCTTTAAATAGATGAAAAAATATACTTATCACATCACATGTACTTATGATGCTCTCAAGCGGATAAATATTTTTTGTAAATATATATACTTCAATGAAGAGTATAGGATATATACTAATACATAATGATAATGTGATATTCTACACCTCATGTTAGTTTTATTTTCATGAACAAAACCATCCAACACATGATCTAGAGTTGGCGATAGTGACCTTGGCATTAATGATATGGAGACATTATTTGTAAGGAAAATAGTTGAAATATATATGGATAACAATATCTGAAAATATATATTCAAATATAATGATATTAACATGAATCAACAAATATTGTTAAATTAGATCATAGACTAGGACTTCTTAATCCATTACAATCATAGAAAAATTAACAAAGTAGCATATTCTCTATGTAAAAAGTGTTTAGAAATTTTATTAATGATTAGAATTGGGAAGGATCCAATATTATTAGATTATAAATGGAAGTATATTGGAATAGATAAAAGATATAGATGCTACCTTAATAAAATAACAACTCAACAATAAATTCTCGAGAGGATCAAGGATGCCCATAAAAATGATTAGTCTCTAAATATTATTATATTGAATATTCTAATGTTCAAAATTTCTGAAAATGGGTTTATATTGTTTGGAACATAGATTTGTGTCCCACAAAAACCATAGCTAAATAGGGTTTATTTTTTTGATTATCATAGATCATCCTTCTCTATTCATTATGGAGGAATTGAGATATATATTTATTTGATGAAAAAAATCTTGTGGGATAAAATGAAGAGTGAGATTGTATAATTTCTCTCTTGATGGTTCTTTTTACACCTATTCGAGGATAGACAATAGAAGTGTAAGTGTATAATGAAACCATTTCTCATACCATTATCAAAATATTAAACCATATTGATGTATTTTGTCAAATGACTCTTTAGGATACCTAAATAGAATATTTTCTTCTTGGAGGTAGTCAATTTTCTTCCAATGTCGACACATTTTATTACTATAATAGAAGATTGATCTCTAGAAAAACTCAATAAGATATAAATAAGATAAGTAGTAATATTATAATTATTTCCATTATCTATTGTATCTAATTGAGATTCCTGGTTTACCTCAATGTTTCTGATAATCTTCCATCATGTGTTGTATATAGAACTCATTTTGAATACTTCATATCACTCTAACATGGATGTTAAATCAGAGAAAACCATATGAACTCTATAAGATATTCTAGGGGACTGTTCAATGGATTTCCATGGATTTTGGTATCAGAAACGTCCCCTATTAAAGGTTCAATCTAACAAAAAATCCCATTTTTTCATTCAAATGGAAGAATATGAGGCTTTGAATATGAAGAAGTGTCAGAATCCATTATAAAAGGATGATGTTGGTGAGAGGAAGATTATAGGAAATAATATTTCCCATTAGATGATGAATAAGGTCCAACACATTCACCATCACATGAAATATCTGAAAAATTGAATTCAAATTTATGTAGAAAATCATTAATGAGATGGGGAGATTGATGTTGGAGATAAGCTTTTTATCTATATTTTACCATGGAATAAATTCATGAGGTTTTGGACGAAGCGAAACAGTATTTCTAAATACATTTTCCCTTTTGAGATCCCTGATCACATCTTAGCAGTGGCATACCGACTAGCATACCCACCTAACCTATCTAATGTGCATGATGTGCTCAATGTATACATTTTGATGATGTACTCACCAAACCCCTCAAATATACAAAATATTGAGATTGTTTCATTGAAGAAAGAACTTCCATATGAGTTGGAGAAAATGAAGATCATGGATCATAGAGAAAATTTTCTAAAGAACAAGAGAACATACCATGTCAAACTGTTAATGAGAAACCACATGTTTTTGTAATATACATGAGAACTATAAGAGGAGATAAGGTTGAAGAAAGATCCCATATTTTCAACATTGTGTATAATATGAATATTTATGGGTTAAATTATTTAAGGGGGTGGGGGAAAATGTTACAACCTGATACATTATGATGCATACCTTTTTAAACAAAATTAGTATATTTGATAGCTTGTGATGCACACAATGTTGGGTTTAAATGAATGGTGATAAATTATGAAAAATATTATTATTTGAACATGGATATTATATGTTATCCATTATGTTGGTGGAAATTAATATGAATAACTAAATTATGGAAAAAATATGTTTTAAAAATTTATATAATAAATTGAATGGTTATATTATAAGTAAAAATAAAATATTTGTTGTTTGAATGAATAATTAATGTTTTCTTGAAAAAATTATTTTTATTAATGGTAGTTTAGCCATGCTTTTAATACAAAATATAAAAATAAATTTTTATAATTTTATAAAATATATTTGAATAAAATTAGTAAATTTTTTAAATGAGTATTCAAAAATTATATTGAGGTGATTTTTTTGTAATTATAAAAAATTTTCATTTTTTGAGGAATAGAGAAAATAATGATTTTTATGAAACTTTTTCTTTCTTTTTAAAGAATGTTCAAGCCCAATATTATTTTAATGTTGTTTTAAAAGTCAAAAATAATTAAAGTATATAATATTTAAATGAAATTAAGTTATTTGAATCTATTTCGTGTTGAATTTTAATATATATAATTTTTCAACATTTGAATGTTTTTCATGTAGAGAACCATTTTTGTAGACATGATTATGGGATTAATTTTAAATTAAAATCTAAAACCTCAATGAGATGAAAATTTAAAAATGGGTTACTTATTTTAATCGGTGTAATTTATATTACCTAATAAGCTCAACATAATTTATGAATAAAATGAATAATATAAATATTATAAAATATTTACCACAAATAAGATAAAAAAGGGTTGTATGAGGATTAAAATAGAAATATAATTGTTAAACAAGATCCAAAACATATCTAATTCTAATTTTATTGTAATATGTTATACATATATCTTCTATGGTTAATATATGGTCCTTTTAATCCCTTTTTATGTATAAAATTAATGGTATTATTCTTTACTTAAAAAAATTCTAATTGTTTCCTCTCCCTCACATATAAAATGCCACCCACTCCTCTCATTTACACGCATCTGAAACCCTTTTCTTCAAAAAAATAAATAGAAAAATCAGATGTATATATCAATAAAAACATCATATAATATTATTTTTGTATAATGTCACTCTGGATGGCTTTGGTGAGAATAAAAAGTTATTTTCCAAATAAGAGGTAACATCCATAACTAAGAGTTTTATTTTATTTCTTCATCCACATCTATAAAATCATATTAAACCATGATTTTATAATAGAATGGGTATATTCTGCATACATATATGTTTTTATATTAATTTAATTAACTAGAACATATCCTCCTCCCTAAAATGGAAAAAAATAATTTGTTTATTGTGTTTATAGTTGACTATCGCCTCACAAACCGACGTAATTTTTTATGCATCACTGCTTCAAACTGATGGATATAAGAAATTTTATAATGTAAAAATCTTATTTTAATTATATAATTGTACTAATGAAAATATAATATCATATATACCTTCTTAATATACATTTTGTAGAGAATATAATAAAGTAACTTGTGTGTGCGAGGAACTACTATATCAGGAAGCGATGTTATTCATTTACAACATATGATTTACATGGATAGAAATG
The DNA here is from genome assembly GCA_963277665.1 of Viscum album. Lineage (NCBI taxonomy): Eukaryota > Viridiplantae > Streptophyta > Magnoliopsida > Santalales > Viscaceae > Viscum > Viscum album. The sequence continues at coordinate 1,277,778,011 of OY728152.1, forward strand.
TGGATTAATTTGATATGTATATACTATATAATTAAATTTTAATAATTATAGTTAGGAAATATATGTTATAGTTTCATATCTTACCATTAATTTAATAAATGATAAGTTTGCCATTGCGAATGGAGGAATACCATCACATGAAGCGATGTGATTTGTTTTTTTATGGCATCAAATAGATCATATGTGAAAGGAAATTCAAAGAAATAATATTATTTTAATGATATAATTATCATCATAGAAAGGTAAAACAACACTTACCATCTTTTCAATATAATCATTAAAAAGGAAATGTTACTAATTCATACATATGACCTATATTCTCCTGGATTATAACCTAGTTCATCTTTAATAATCATATTTCATAGTTGGATTTAAAAGTATATTTTTTTATATAAAAATCACAATTAAATGACAGATATCATTCTGTATATTATTAATTAAAAATAACATTTACCTAAGTCAACAATCTAATGTGATTTTAATAAATGATCATTTTTTATTAAAACTTCATACATGAAAGTATTAGGTTATGTAATTGAATATGATATCATGATAATTAAAATAAAAGGAATAAAAGAACATAAAATAATTATATATAAGTAAATAATTACATTTGTTTTATTAATCAGTGAGATAAGGAACAAAGGTAACAAATCAAGATTGAGGTAAGGGATCTTTCTGTCCCAGCATTTTCTTTGTGTTATGACCAATCAATCTATAACTCTATTTTATAGTTTTAAAGATATTGAATGATTCTTAATTATGACTATATTTCTATCGTGTTTAAGCATATATTATTATTCCTTCCATTTATGGGGTAATACATTCCAAATTCCCATCTCTAAAATACCTTATTTGATGAATCTATTTTTATTATGCTATGAGACAAGATTATGGAAACCATTTCTTTTAATGGGTATTTATTACATTTATGCATTATGATTTATATTATTCTGTAAAACACATATTCAGGTATATTTTAGAATATGTTTCTTCATTATGGGGTATTATTTTATTTATTATTGATCTTATGTTTATCGCTTGGATTTACTGGATGTTTTTGCAAAAAAAAAGGTTTTTTCAGGCTTCACAACATGGTGTGCACAGTTGGTCCACTATTTTTCAAACCATGCACCCATTACCATGTGAGATTTTCTCTATTTTTTGGAAATTTAAAATCACTTTGTTTGAGCATGATTTTTAAATAATGCATTCTAACCATGTAGAATGTCTTTCATGGACAGTAAGGGTTTCTTAGTTACTGCAATGTTTTGAAAATCAGGCATGCAAACCATTCAACTTTTCTATGCCATAAAAAATTTAAAAATAATGATTGTTTCTTCTCAAGATTTAACCATAAATCACCATTTTTCTTCCCCACTCTTTATTTCCATCGCCCTTTATCATGACCCATCCTAGAAGAGCCCATTCTGCTACTCTCCAAACCCACCTACAATATTTTAGGGGTTGGTGACTAGCCCTAAGTAGGCATATTGCTATCATGGGAGGCATTGCCCAAGTACCTATACACATGCACACATCTCCAAAATCACAAATTCTAAAATGTAAAAACCACTAAGGAGAAAACAAGAATGCATAAAAGTAAACCCAACCAACTATGAACAATAGAAAGTAAAGTGCAGAATGTAAATTGGTTCAGATCACAATCCCACCAAAAGAAAGAGTTTGCTAACAAAAATTCCAACATGTAATCAAGAAATAGGTACCACGACTACTGCTCATAGGCATTGGAACATCTCAGCCTAGAAGAAAGCTCATAAATCTCAATTTGGTTCTGGTCCACCGTAGACATCATCAAAAGTTCGATCCTCTTCACAAGACATGTGCGAGTAAATACCATTCAAATGTGAGTATAAAAATACTCAATAGAGGACCCCGAAAATCAAAAAGTATTACACAAGTAATGGTATAGTCATATCTACATGTTATATGTCTATAGAACATAAAATAAGAGAATCATATCTGGATATATTCAAATCCCAAACCCATAGTCTTGAGGTATGTTACAATGACCCGCATACCCATGCTAGGGATTCAGTCCAAAAATTCCGTGAAGAACTCTTCTGAGTGAACTCAATCCACCAGTTTGATAGTTCTAATGTCATCCATCTGAGAAGTAAATTCCTCAAAAATGTAACAATAGATATAGACTCACTGATATATCTTAAGTGAGAATAGATACCCTCATTCTAGGAGAACTCACTCCTGAGTAGGGACAGATCATGATACATTGATGAGGATCACTTCCATGACCATGGATTAAACCACAACTCATCCAAATTAAACTACTATATAGAGGATCTGTGTCCTGTGGGATTGAGCACATATGTACCTGACTCTACCTAGGGTCAAGAATGTGAAGAGGTTCTTTTTACGGGCCTCTCGGAGGGATTCTGACCCATTCTAGAAAGTTATGCTAAAGGGATCATACTCTTGTTGATAGAAATGATACCTGAACTTGAGGGGAACGAATAAGGGAGTCACTAACCCAAAAATAACATTTCTGAGGAACATTGGACAGGGAGATCTAGCCATTTACAAGAATGTACATGACGTGTAGCAAGGGGACACACCATGTCCCTTTACATAAGGTACTTCCTATGTGAAACAGCCCGAGTCTGAAGATATGTCATGTAGAAAGCATATACACTATGTGTAGTGAAGGTCACATGTCGTGTTCTATTATTCAAGGACTGCTCCATGTATACTGGCCATGTGTTCGTACACAGCTTCGACACGTGTATGCCAACCCATGTACCCGTACATGGGGTAGCCTGCATGCCCAACATTTTATGGTCGTGTGGTAGAGTACATACTATGTACTCCACCCCATATTAATGTATTGCTCGAGATACGCATTGAGTCCCGCATACAGACCCACACGCCATGTGACAACTATAACATGTCATGCCATCACTCCCTGTCACCCAAAACCCTAGCTACCATTAACAGGGCTCACACACTGTGTCCCCCAAGAAACATGTCTTGTTCTTCGTATTTAGAAACACATTAACCCTATCTTCCACTATGATGGTCCCACATGACATGTTTTTCAGAGAACCCATTGTGTTCTACGCGTTTCTCCCGAAAAATATGTTCTTCATAGATTATTTTGGTTGAAGCTCCAATTCTTGATACAACCTTCTGATCACCATGAAACTCAAGAATGGAGGTCACCCCACCCTAGAAATTCATATTTGGTAAGCTTTGGGGGGCCGATATGCTCCAAAAATACATTTTGTTCATCTGTATAATGAACTGTTGAAGAATATTTTCTTATGATATGTGTTGATTCGTCATCTTCCACCATTTCCACACATCCTCTGGGTCTTTATAATGTTAGATCACCAATTTGGCATCGTTTCATTGTGAAATGGATGTGCAATGATCCATTGTACATAACCCTGTGAAGAATGTGAAGAATGAGAGTTCAAAAATGGAGAATAAATCCAAATAACGAATTTAGGAACAAACATCCACCATCATTCATCATGATGTTGATCTTCTCCCATTATAAGGATCAAATAGAGAAAATAAAATTAGTAATCAAATCAAACATGGATCCACTTCCCAAAATAAACCTCATAAAAGACCCTCCCATAAGAACGAATGAACCACAATTCAACCTATTTGTGGGTTGATCCACGTTTTTCATTTAATAAAAGAATGGAATAAATGAAATCAAACAATAACCCATACCTCAATTTTCGACAATGAGGGAGAGTAGTCATCGGTGAGGATTCGATCTCACTGTGCAACAATCCATACATTGTTTCCCGTTGTTGTTCTTTGAGGTCTCTCTAATGATGGATCTACCCCAAAGCTCCAAATCATCCAAGGAAACTTCTCAGGTTATGAACCTAAGCCTTGAATACTGGTTATTAAAAGTCAATTAATGCGTCACTGCATCAGGGAAGCATTTAAAAGATAACAAATTATTAATTTAATTTATTTCCTTTAAACATCCAAAAACTAACTATTTCTATCATCTCATGTCGTTCGATGTTAGGCCGCACCTAAGGTAAATTAAATTCTCTGAAAATAATGGTTCCCACATAATTCTGATCTGGGCACCTGTTTAAATGTTATTCAACTTTTTCATGAAAACCACTCATGAAAACTGTTTAAAAGTTTAATTTGTTTCAGTCTTGTATTTCGTGAACCCCGAGCCTCTAAATCTCACACCATCAAAAATATTTGTCTTGAAATAATTCCAAATAATATTTAAAAATAATTCATGGAAAATCTGAGAAATTATAATCTCCCCACAATAGGGATTTACATCCCTGAAAATCCAAAACGAAGGATACTCAAACATATGTGGGTACTAGGTATGAATCTGAGCTACCCTCTCCCACGTGCCCTCTTGATGACTCTTTTGTTGACACCGAACACACACCAAGGGAATCACTCGCCCATGAATGATCTTCTCCTTTCGATCCTCAATCTCCACTGGGTACTTTGTGATGTCACTCCATCCACGATGTCCAGCTCGCCCTAGTCGATGATGTGTGATGGGTCATGAACATACCTCCTCTACTACAACACATGGGAGACATCATATACCTGGTGAAACTGGGGCGGTAGAGATAAGAGGTACACAACCTCTCCAACTCTACGCAATATCTAAAAAGGATTGATGAACATCGTAGAAAATTGGTCACCACGACCAAATCTATGTAACCCTCAATGAGGTGAGACCCAAAGGAAGACATGGTCTCCCACCTCAAAATATAGAGGTCTAATTCATTTGTCAGCATAAGACATATTCCATCTTTGTGCAGTCTTCAACCACTCCTAGATGATCTTCACCTTCCTGGTGGTAGTTCACACCAACTATGGACCCATGATTGTTGACTCTACGAGGTCAGTAAAGAAAACTGGTGGTCAAAAGGGTCATCCATATAATTCCTCAAATGGTGTCATACTAATGGTAGAGAGGTAGTTGTTGTTGTATGAAAACTCCTCCACTGGTAGGTCATCCTCCCAACTACACCCATTGTATAAGATACTGTTCCGAAACATATCCTCCAGCACCTGGATAGTTCTCTTAGTCTGGCCATCTATCTGGGTATAGAATGCTTTTCTCATGCATAGCTGAGTCCAAAACACCTCCTATAATCCCTTCCACAACCAAAAAGTGAAATGTGAATCACGATCTGAGACTATCATTGAAGGGACTCCATGATTCCAAACTATATCTTGCACATAGATGTGTCCCAATCTCTCTACGGATCTCTACTACCTTATAGAGAGGAAGGGGTGCGACTTGGTGAGTTAGTCAATGATCACCTAGATAGAATTGTGTTCCCAGGAAATCTATTGTATTCATGTCCTGATGTCCATTTATATTCCATCCCACTTCCATTCTGTCACTTCTAGGGGGTTAGATAATGCCACTGGAAACTGGTGATCATCCTACACCTTCTAGCACATAATGCATCAAGAAAATAACTTTGCTACTACATTCTTCATACATGTCCACCTAAACTGAAAACAGATGTCTAGGTATATTTATTACACTCAAGGATATAATTCTAAAGGGGGTGTATGGAACTCCCTCATAACCTCCTCCTCCAATGCCTCTAGAATAACTGTGCGTCCTCTAAAAAGGTCAACATTTTCCCCACCTTGGGAATATCCATCATCAGCATGTCCTATAAATAACTAAGCATGTAATTTCTCGAACTCAACATCCCCAAAATGTGCTTCCCTAACTAACCCCAAGAGTGGAGGGGTAATAACCCTCGACTAGAGATAAGCTTCATCATCCCTAACCACGAAGGATAACTATAGCGAGGCCAACTAATCTGATGCCTCACTCAGTAACTATAAACTCGATCTCTGACTAAGAGAATTAGCTACTAAATTCCCCTTCCCAAGTGTATAGACGATCTCATAATCATCATCCAAGATCAAATGCATCCATCTCCTCAACCTCATATTCAGATCGTTTTGTGAGAAGATGTACATAAGTCTCTTGTGGTATTAGTAGATGTTAAACCATTCACCCACCAGGTAGTGTTGCAGCATCTTCAATACAAAGACTACAACTATCGACTCAAGGCCATGGGTTGCATAGTTCTACTCATTCCACATTATATGGAACGAAACCTATGAAATAATCACCTGTAACCACATAATAAAACATCCAACACTGGTCCCTAATGCATCTAAAAAAACTAGGTACTCAACACCCTCTTCTGGAAGTCTCATTATTGGTGCACTCATCAAACTCTGCCTCAACTACTAGAAATCATACTTGCACTTCTCCGTCCATATGAATGGATACCCCTTCTGGGTCAAGGTTGTCATCAGTGGTGATATCTGAGAGAAATTATGGATAAATATATTGTAGTATCCTTCCATCCCAAGGAAGCTCTAGACCTTTTTCACACTATGGGGTGGCTCCCATGCTATCACTGCCTCAACCTTGGCTAGGTCAACCACTACTCCTTTAGCTAAGACAAAATGTCCCCAAATGTGGACCTCTTATATCCAAAACTGTCACATCGAGAGATTCCCATAAATCCAGTGCATTAGGAGTATGTTTAGAGCCATCCATAGGTGTCTCGCGTGATCCCTCTCTGACGCCGAGTATACAAGTATTTCATCTATGAAGGCCACTACGAACCAGTCTATGTATAACTGGAATATCTAGTTCATAAGTATTAGGAACACTATGGGGGGGTTGTCACACCGAAGGGCATCACCAAGTACTCGTAGTGACAGTAGTATCATCTGAATGTCATCTTCGGTATATCCTCTTGTCGTACTCATAACAAGTGGTAATCCAATAGATGTTCAACCTTCAATAACCATTTTTCTCTTCGTAGATGATCAAAGAGTCCATCGATCATTTTCATTGGAAACATGCTCTTCATTATTACCAGATTCGGGTGCAAGTAATCCATGCACAACCTCAAAATCATGTTTTCCTTCTTGGAATACAAAACTGTGGAAATCCAGGGTGAAACACTGGGTCATACGAAGACCTTCCTCTACAAATACTACAACTGCACCCTTAGCACGCGATGATCTCTAGGAGCCATCTGATATTATGGTGAGGATATCAATGCTATCACAGGGAGTAAGTCGATGAAAAGTCAATCTCCCAACAAGGAGGTAATCCTGTAACATTCTTTGGGAAGACATCATCGTACACTACCACTACTACTAGGAATTAAAAGCTCACAACATCTGTTTCTACGAGGGTAAGGCTAGATAACTCATTAGTGATATGCTTCACCCTTGTATGGATGGTCCCATTATATGCTACATGGGGTTCCTTTTAAACATCAAAGTAAAACCTCATTCCCTAACTACAGACACACCAAACTCTTCTCCTAAAGCCATCAATATGGAACTACTAGAATTCTAAGCATTTGCGCATGCTGGAGTAGAGGAGTATTAGAGGCAACCATTTGATGGTCACTAAAGGGTGTATTAGCGACTTTCAATTTGCGGTCGCTAGTACAATAGCGGGATGGCTGGAAACATCCCACTGGTTTTTTGTTTCAGTATTAGTGACCGCCATTTGGCAGTCACTAAAGGGATTATTAGCGACCGCCAAATGGCAGTCGCTAATACTCAAATTAAAAACAGCAGTATTTTTCCCACCTTCCCGCATGTCTTCTTCGCAGTAGTACTCTGCAACACATCCCGCCACCCGCTTCCACCCGCCACCATCCCCAGCCCTACCCTGGTCACCGATGGTCAATACATACACACCACAGATACCTTCCCATAGTTTTCCAGTCTCCCACCAACATCCCCTCACCATACCCCGACCGCCCTTAACATTCCCAAACACACTTTGGCCTCTGTTAATCTACCATTCCCAATGAGGCAAGTTTGTAGAAAACCTCCCCCATCTCATCATGTCACCTGCATCGCCCACTGCATCCAAGACCAAAAATTGCATGATTTTGTGGTGGATCATTAGTTTCCTCCAAACGGCGGATGCTAAAGGCTTCAGCGACAAGCCAAAAACGTCTGCCATTTAGCAGACACTAGGCAGATGCTAAAGGGATTTAGCGATAGATTTTAGTAGTCACTAATTCCCTTATTTCTAGTAGTGTGGGCATGGACCGAAGATAACCAATCCATACGAATAATGAAATTGTAAGGCCTTGATGTTACGAACAAGAGGATCCTACCAAACTCTCGCCACCAAGGGTAAGATCACACTATTATCAATGATACATGATCATCAAGACTCCTCCCGCAAGTGTATCCAAGCGTAAGGGTTGAGTCAACGACTCCTCTGCAATATCAAGGTTTCACATAAAAAAGTGGCAAGAAAATAATGAACGGAACCTATGACTGTAAGTATGGTAGCTAAGGTTGAAAATACAGAGATCATACATGGGATCATCTCTGGAGTCCCTGGGTCATATGCCTCAATCACATGTAGTTTCCCCCTCCCCTGTCCCCTAGCTCCCAGATCCTGATATTGTTCTCCTGGGGGTGGTGGTGGAAGAAGGTCAAAGAATATTCCACCTCCTACAGCTCCACTTGCTCAACTTCCACGTCCTCCCCCTAGAGGATATTCCTTCGTTACTCTATGTCTCTTCCTCAGTGGTCCATCCACTACCTCACATTCAAAATTTTGATTGGTTGGTAAATTTCTAGCAAGATGCCCCATCTATTGAACGAGTAGGATAACATCTCCCAAGGATGACTAGATCTATCCTAAGATCCCTGGACCACAGAACCCCTATCTTGGGTCCTCTCGTGACATCTACCATGTCCCCATCCCTCTTCTTGATGTAGGCTCCCTGCTACCAAGGTCTCTACACCGGTCTGCCTACATATAACCACCACTGTCTATCTCTACTCAACCAAGATTTTTCCGACCACCAATGATCGCTTGAGCACTACTACATATGTCAAAATTCATAGAGGCACTACACAAGATTGGATGTCCGGTCATAGACCTCACTCAAAGGTATGAGCTCTAAAGTATTGATCCCCACCTGTATCCATCAAGTACCTGATGATGATGGTGGACCTCGATGAATAGTCAATCACTGTTAAACTGCACTTCTAGGCATGAATAAGCTCATGGATATGCACTACTCTCACTATAACTAGAGAGAACTCCTCTCTAAAGAGTCTCTCTGACTCCATCCATGAAAGAATATCCTCGTCATGAGTCTTCATGGTAAAAATCCACCATTGTCCCACCGAAACATGAAGATGGCTTGCTCCTAGGATCACCATTCAGCCTGCTAGTGTCCACACTAGATAGAAAACTATGGTCACGCCTCATGAAAACCATAATCCACCTGAGGGTAAGTCTTTCCTTTGACCGTGAGGGGTCTCTATCTCTAAAACTCAGGGAGAATGCTCATCATGCACTCATGATCTACTGGTACTGTAGGTACCACATGCTACTCCACTAGTGGTGGTATAACATGTGCACCACCTAGAGGTAACTCTTGGGGAAGTGGTCCCTGAATCGAAGCATCATCACGGTGGGGGTCATATTCATAATCGAGCTACTAAATCCTAGTGGTTATGCATCTTGGAGACATCCTATAAGTAAAAAATATTTACCATGGTCAAAGAGTATATCTAGATAGCTAAAACAAAAGGTCATGGAAATCACAACCAATTATTATATCATTCTTGTACCATTATTTTTTTCCTATAACATGTCCTTTCATGTTGTGAGTCAATAATCATTTTATCAGAGTCTGGGTGTTTGGATACGTCGACCACCCACACCCCAACTAGAGTCCATATCCTGGAAGCCGAACTCGAAACACATAACATTATTTCCCCAAACCAATCTTATAGACACTTGGTCCAATGTTAGAACAGAACAAAACTGATACCACTCTATCACGACTTTTCCCTATGGTTCCCATGATGCGACACCCCAAGCCCACCTCCAATAGGCAAGGGGCTAGTGACTATCATCGAGTAGGCATATAACTAGCAATGGATACATTGCCTATGTACATGTACACATGAAAACATCTCCAAACCCATGAATTCTAAAATGTAAAAACTACTAACGAAAAAATGTGCATGAATACAACTAAACCCAACTAACATATTACAATATAATGTAATATGAGGAAATTAAACTGGACACAAATAATATCCAACCAAAAGAAAGATTCTACAAACAACAAAGTCCAACCTGTAAGAAAGAAATGGGTACTATGATTACTGCTCATTGTCGTATAAACACCTCAGTCTTTAAGGAATCTCACAAATCTCAGTATGATCCTGGTCCTTCCTGGAATCCATCAAAAGGCGACTCATATATACAATACATGGCACGTGCAAGAAAATCCCATGTAGGGGTCAGTATAAAAATACGCAATAGAGGACCCCAAAACCACAAAGAAATACACAAGTAAAGGTACATTCATATCTACAAATTATATGTCTACTAAACATGTAACAACAGAAACATATCCATGTATACATGAATCCCAGACCCGTAATCTAGAGGTAAGTCACAACGACCCACATACCCATGCTAAGGATTCAATCTGATGATTCCACGAAGCCTCATCTAGGAGAACTCACTCCAAGAGTCTGGTAACAATGATGACGTTTGTCCGAGAATTACATTATTTGGGAAGTTTCATGAGAGAGATAGGCATACTAATAGATCTTAAGAGAGAATAGACACACACATTCAAGGATACTCACTCCTGAGTGGGGAAATATCGCAATACAAGGATGAGGATCACTGTCAGGGCCTTGGTGTATACCATGACTCATCTAGATTCACCTTCTAAGTAGAAGATCTAATTCCAGTATGATTCATCACGTCGATACCGGGCTCTACATATGGTCAATAATTGGTAGAGGAACTCTCCCTGGTCCTCTTAGAGAGATTCTAAATCTATCTAGAATGTTTGGCTGAAGGGATCGTACTTATGTGGATGGAAATGATACCCAAAATTCAGGAGAACGAGAAAAAGAGACACTAACCCAAATGAAACGTGTATAAGGAATGGTGGAAAATGATATCAAGCCATGTACAAGAAAGTACATAGTGTGTAGAAAGATGCCATGATGTGTCCCTTAACTTTGGGTAATGCCCATGTGCAATGACTCGAGTTAGAAGACATGTTGTGTTGAAAGTTTATACATGGAATGTAGTAACGGTCACACACCAGGCATGATTATCCATGGTATCCTCCATGTACATTGGCCATGTACCCATACCTGGCTTTGGCCTGTGTATGTCAACCCATGTATAGGTATACGGGGTGGCCCATAAACCTGGAATGGTCTGGTTGTGTGGTGTGGTACAAGGCATGAATTCCACCCAGTGTCTTTGTATCTTCTGAGATACACTTTGAGTCCTATGTAAGTAGCCACACACCATGTGATAACTTTCACACATTGTCTCATCGCTTCCCGTCACCCGATATACTAGCTACCATTGAGTGGGGACCACATGTCGTGTCCCCTAGAAAAAACACCATGTACTTAATCTTTTACAATGTGGAAACCCTATCAGCCACTAAGCTGGCCACACACGACATGTTCTTCAGAGAACACACCGGGTTATTCATGTTTTTCTAAAAATTGTAGTTCTTTGTCCTACGCTTTATGTGACACTACAAGTCACAATGTGGCCACTTTATTTCTATAAAACTCAATATTCATGGTTTAACCTCAATGTTAATGCCGATTTTATAATCTATGGTCATTCGATCAGCTCCAAGAATTAATTTCAATCAACTGTGTGAAGAATGGTCGATGAATTATTTCTTCTGATCCATGTCGATTCATCATCTTCCATCATCATCGCACCTCGGTTGGGTCATCACAATGTTTGATCTCTAATTTGGAATCATTTCATTAAAAAACATTTAATGATCCATTGTTTAAAACATCGCGAAGAAAACAAAGAACGCATGGTAAAATGGAGAGGATAACCAAATCAAAAATTGAGGAATGAACCTCGTCCTTCATTCATTCCAACATTAATCTGGTCCTGTTAGATGGATCAAATTGATAAAATAAATTTGGAATCAAATCAAACATTGATCCACTCTAGAAAATAATCTTGATAAAATACCCTCCTATAAGAAAAAATGATCTTCGAGTAAACATGTTTGGGGGTTGATCCACTTTCATAGTTTAACCAATGAATGGGAAAAAAGAAAATCAAACAACAACCCCTACCTAGAACATCGACAAAGAGGGAGAGTTGTTGTTTGTCAGGATTCATTTTTGCAGTGCAATGATCCAGGTGTCATTGCCCGTTCTCATTTGTTAAGATCATTCCATGGATGGATCTTCTCCAAAGCTCTAGAGTCTCCAGGGAATGTTTTCTCGGGTTATGAGTCTAACCCTAGACTCTTGGTTATTTTAAACTAATAAACGTTTCACTCTTTCATGGAAACATTTAAAACAAGATATATTATTAATTTTTTTTATTTACTTTAAAATATCCAAAAAACTAACTTCTACTTTCGAACCAAGTCGGTCAATATTAGGTCACGCCTAAGGTAAAGTTGTTGCTCTGAACACAACAGTACTCTCAGATTTATGATCCAGGCACCCATTTAAAATTTATTCCACTTTTTAAGTATAACCGCTCTTTCTCTCTATTTTAAAATGAAATTTATTTCAAATATTTATTATGGGCACCCCGGGCCTCAGAATCGCATGTCGTCAAAAACAATGGTTTTAAATAATTATATATAATATTTAAAGATGATACATGGAAAATCAGATAAATTACACCATGAACCTCTAGTTATCCTCCTTTCTCCCTTAGACCTCCATTTTTTATGTTAGTTTGGTGGATATTCTTCAAAAAAACTTCATATAAGTTGTTTTATTACTCGATTTATTCTATTTTCTTGGTGTTAATTTCTTATTTATTTTGTTTTCATATCTCTAGTGGGTTGGTTGACCTACTAATGAATTTATCTTGTTCTTTAGGGTTCAATATTTGTGATTATGGTTTGATCATTCCATAATAGTGTTCACTCGTGGTCTAGCTATGGTTTCACACCAACTTCCTAGAGATTTTACAATTGAGGTGGGTGGTTCCTCGCTTAAATTATATATAGTGACTTGGATATTCTTTCATTTATTCTTGGTTAAGAACTTTTCATTTTATATGAGGTGTGAAATATGTTTTTAAAGGTTTTGAGATGTGAATAGCTTGAATTTTTTTCTAAGAGAAATGGATTGTCTCCTTATGTGTTTCTTTGTTAGGCTTCTTTAATGTGATTTAGAAATTATGAATGGGATTTAATAAAAAATATTTTTTTTGAGACATGGGTTATGTTGGATTTGGTGTGCATGTGAATTAAAAAGGGTTTTTCTTGTGATAAATAATGTTTTTATTTGCATGTTAATATTGACTGTGTGTGAATTTGAATGTGGTGACACATATATGGAATTAGAAATGGAAATTGAGAACAAAGGGGAAACCTGTGCATCAAGGTGGTCAACTAGAACTAGTACGATAGTTATTTGGATGTGGAATGTATGGATTATTATAGTAGGTCAATTTTATATGTCTCAGAAGAGGAAAATCATTTATTCGATTAAAAGGATTGATGATTATGATGAAAACTAAATTATGATGATGATAGGAGACAATTAGGTGCTTGTGATGTTCCATCCTATTGGATCATATCCATGAATGATGTGGGTTATAGTTTCTATATAATGTTTCACAGTGATTCAAGGTTCTTAGTGTCCCATTTTAGCTAGTGGTTATAGGGGTTTCCGATTAAATAGTGTTATCTCATAATATTTTACTTGATGTCATCATATAGTACACTTTGAGTTTTAATTTAGGTCAAAATCATGTTCTTCCTTTAATTTCTCATATAATGTTTTAGCATGGAAACTCTTTCATTGGGTGGAATCCTACCTGGCATTATCTCACTTCTTGTATACATCTTTGGGTGTATGCACATTTTTTTGTTTCAATCCCATATTGGAATGGTTTTTCAGGGGGATGGATCAGGATGCTAGTGGTTTTCTCTTTCATGTGTCCTTGGTGGAGGCATAGGGAGGATTCTCCTTCTATTGTTTGGAATTTTTTGGATTCTATGGTTGTTCTAATTTTTGGTATCTATTTTGGATTTTTTGTAAATTGGTTAAACCTTGAATATAAAAATTATTATGCCTGGTTTAGATTTGGTTATATATCTTGGTTATGTTTAATATTATGGGTTATTTATATTTATATAAATGGTTGATATAGTTCCCAAATTATTTTTTTGAAACCCGACACCATTTTCCAACCCGTGAGGATTAGGAACACCCTTGGGGCCAAGCCATTGATTGGGTCAGGTGTTGGTTTTGATAAAACTATGATGTGGTTTGTGACAAAATGGTATCAGAGTAGGTCATAGATTCCTTTTCCATGTTATCTAGGAGGATTATGGATTGACTGGAGCTATGATTTCATGGGATTGTGGTAATGGTAGTGAGTACTTTGCATGGATAGCACACCTGCTGGTAAATCTTGAGCCAACATGCTATGTAGGAATTTTTTTTAATTCTCCTACATATGAGATGAACAGGTTGTAGACTGTATATGGATAGTGGGTTGGGGATGATTGTATTGTTTTGTATATTTATTTTCATAAGTGTTTGAGTATTTTTTAAAATTACTGAAATTTTTTATAATGGTAGTATTTATGGTTTTCTTTGTGGTTGTTGATTCCTGTAGAGAAACTGAATCTTTGAAGAATTCATGTGCCGCAACAGGAAGAGTTTGGAGAGAGTTGTCCCTCACCAATTGACTAGATATTCATAGAGGCAGTGGTTTGATCTGTCCATGATTTAGGACAAGGAATGGGCTTATGTCCTTCCCATTTTAGGGAAGTCAAAACAGATTCTATAAATGACAATTCCTAGGTTCTTAATAAGAGTATGTATCTTTATTTTTGAGGTATCATAGAACCACAGGAAGCTGAGGAGTGGATCAAGAAGATGGATTGGATGTTCAAATTCCATAATAATCCAAAATAATTTTGAGTGAAATGGGATTCATTATTGTTAGAGGGTCTGATTCGGAGGTAGTGGACCTAGTGGTTGACATTTGGAAGAGTGAGTAGATGAGTTTGAAAGGTTTAATGATTAGTTTCAAATATCAGTATTTTCCAATTTTTTGGTGTATTCCAAGTCCCAAGAATTCATGGACCAAACCCAGGGAGAACCGACAGTGATGGAGTATTCCCTCTATTCATGGAGCTGGTTCGGTATGCAACTAAGATCATTTCCAATGATAGAATGAATGCTCAATGGTTTGAGATGGGGCTTCAGATTGAAATTTATTCATAGAACATCTTGTTTAAGATGAAATATTATGGTGATGTTATTGACCATGCATTCACAGTAGTGATTGATCACATAGACTAGTTTGGATTCCATGGAGTAGTGTTTGTTGTGGGTAGTGGAAATTCATTACATAATAAGAAAAAGCCTGATGAGAATGGGAAGAAGGGTGGTGGTAGTTAAGGCCATCCTACATAATTCTCTTACTGGGTGGCTTCTAATGGTGGTTCAGTCATGTTCCATCAATGTTATAAGGAAGGGAAGATACGAGCTTTATCCACATATTCTCCCTAACCTTGTCACTTATGGGGAGTTATGGGACAATTCTAGTATTTTTTTGAAGGTGAAACATCCTTCTAGGAGTTGTGCAGGATTTGTGGCTTCTAGTGGAATTTTAACCATGTCAGCGCCATCTAGGTCCATGGGATCTAGAGTAAGTGTTCATTAAGGTATGGATGGATAATCTTCTGATCATAGATAGTTCATGGATGAACCATTGGTTAATGGTTGCTCTCATGCTCAGTTTGAGGTGAAACACTTTCATGTTGTGGACCAAGCCCTGATTGGATCATATGTGGGACCTAAGATAGTTTGAGGTACTAATTTAATTTAATCATCCATAGCTTTTCTTCTATTTTACACCAGTGCATCTATTTCATTTCTCTCTACCCATCATTTTTATTTGTTGAAATTACCAAATTAGTTCATGCCATATACAATGTAGTTGGTAATGATATATAGTAAGAAGAGATAGAAGTATCTTAGGTGTCTGTCTTCTTCTCCCACCATGTCAAGGGTCAACATGTAATAAGAATTCCTTATTAGTTAGATTGATATCTTTGATGTTATCCTTGTTTTCAATTATACGGTGTGCTTTTAGGCACACATCAATTGCTATCGGTGGTGAGTGAGTTTTATGGAACATAATGGTATTACCTAAAATTATCATGGTGAATGAGATCCTTCATCATGTTGTTCTAGACCTACTCATCTAAAATTGGGAAATATAATTCTTTAATCATTATCGCTCATGCAGGAGGATGTTAGTGGTTTTCATGAGGGTGGATTGCCTTTGGTGGTGGATGAGTTCTTGATTGTTTTTCTGGAGGATTTAATAGGTTTTCATCTAAAGTGGGATGAAGCATTCTCAGTTGATTCAGCACTAGGACCCATGTAGATATCTATTCCCTCATATAGTATGGACCCCACATAGTGGAGAGAATTAATGATATTGTTGTAATATTTGGAATCCAAAGGATTCAATCTCCTAAAAATCTCACCATGGTCCACCCCAATTTCACTTGCTAAAAAGGATGATGGATATCTATGATTTTTCATTGATTACTGAATAATAAATAAGGTAACCATCAAGAACACATACCCATTTTTACATATTTATTAATTTTTTGAACGACTTAAGAGGTATATTTAGTTTAAAAATATTTAATTTCACATTTGATATCATTAAGATAGAGTTAAGGAGGATGTTTTTTTTTAAATCAATTCAATTCATGTATGCACATTTTGAATACATGGTCATTATTTTTTGATTGAAGAATACTCCAACATTATTACTAGAACTTATAAAAAGGGTATTACATGAGTATCTAAACTCATTTTTATTTGTATTTTTGATGAAATCTTTGTCTATTATAGGTCTGAAGAGGTGCATGATATTTATCTAAGAATCATGTTGGGAAACATACAAGATAATCAACCCTATTCTATGTTTTCTAAGTGAACCATATTGATCATGGAGGTGATGTTTCTTAGTCATGTGATATATGAATGATTGGTTTTAGTGTACCCCTAGAAGATTATTTTAGTTATCTATGTGGATCATCCATGGATTTTTTTTGAGATCCGATGATTTTTAGCCCTATCAGTTTAATATAGAGGGTTCATTTAGGGTTTTTCTCAGCTTTATTCCTCCCTAAAATCGCTTACTTGAAAACAGGTGAATTTTGAATGCATCCCATAGTGTCAAAAATCTTATGAAGAGATTAAGGGAGGTTGAATTCCACACCTATATTGATCTTCCATAAATTGGGGAAGGGCTATGTGGTCTATCATGATACCTTGGGAATGGGTCTTGGATGTTTTTTAAATATAGATGATCAGGTGGTGGATTATTATTCTCTCCATATTTGACTACATGACAATAATTACCAAACCCAAGACAAGGAATTAAAATCAGTGATGCATTCCTTAAAATCATGTAATCTTTATCTTTTGGAGAGAAATTTTGGGTTTACTCTGATCATAAGATCATAGCCTATATTTTCTCCCAGAAAGATCAAAATCTAAATCTATTTCACTAGGATGAGTACCATCAAGTGTTATGTTTTGATATTATATACCCCCCCCCCAATGAAATTTTGTGGTAGATGGATTGATTAGTAATGTTCCAGTGGAAGCGTTGAAAGAGTCTAGTGATGACTGAATATTGATGGGTCTTTTTCCCTTGATTCATCAGAGACCAACGATCATGGTGGAGGATACTTCTTGGATTGTGTCAATATGACTCATTATCTTCTAGAATTGGTTCAGTAGGAATAACCAATTTATGAGTTATTCCATTAGTCTATGTAGTTTCTTAATGGTGGGGAGATTCCCTAAGATTGGTCGATGTCTCCCGAGGGGTTGTATGCATAAAGGGTCAATTTTTTTTCCTCTGCCCATGATGAAGGTGGTGACACAAGATATTCACTAATCCAAACATCTTGGTGCTACCAAGAGGTATTATATTGTACATTGATTGTTTTGGTGGAGAAGAATGAGGGAGGATGCAGTAGAATTTGTATCGTAGTGTTATACATGTCAACAGCTAAAAGAAGAGCATCAATGTCCCTATAGGATTTCTTTATCCACTAAAAATTCATACATAGAAGTGGGATGTGGATTTCTTGGACCTTATTTCTAAATTACATCACACCCATTGATGGAGGATAGACATCTGGGTAGTGATTTATCTTTAGACAAAATCATACCATTTCATTCTTATCAAATATTCAACCAAGGTGGATGAGTTTGGTTGATTATATGTTCAAGAGGATGTGAGGATTCATGGTGTGCTATTGGAAATAATTTCAGATCAGGAACCCAATTTTACCTCATATTTTTGGGAATTATTCCAGAAGGAAATGGTTCATAGATCATGTTAAGCACTACCCACGATCCTTAAATGGATGGTCATATAGAGTGAGCGATTCATAACTAATAAGACAATTTTTTGGAATGTGCAAAGTATTTTAGTGGTTCTTGGGATAGCCATTATGGATTAGTTGAGTTTTGATATAACAATATTTTCTAAAATTCGATTAGAATTTCTTTTATTTTGGAACTTTATGGTCGGTCGTGTCAATTGCCTTTGTGTCGTGATGTGGTGGGTGAGACATCATTGTGGGGACCAAGCTTTGAGAAATATACATTTGATAGTTTCAAAATGATCAGGAAGCATTTTTTGAAACCTTACATTCACAATAAATGTTATTTTGACAAAAGGATCCACGCTTTAGATTTTTACATGAGTAATTAGGTGTACCTGAAGGTGGCACCTCATTTTGGTCATCTTTGTTTGTGGAATCATGGAAAGCTAACGCCAAGGTATATTAGAACATTTGAGGTTTTCAAGAGGATCCCTAAGGTAGAATACATGTTCTAATTTACCACTTATTATAAGTAAATTAATTACATGTTTCATGTTTCTATGTTGAAAAATTATATCCTAGGTGCATCTCATGTGCTGAATTAGGAAGATTTGGAGTTTATACCTGAATTGTTTGTGATTAAGCGGCTAGTATGGATTAGGGATTCTCAGGAGAAAGTGATTTTTAGGAGGTCTAATATGTTGGTCCACATTCCATGGTAACATGACTATGATGAGAATGATAATTTGGAGAATATTTCTTGGGCTGAAGAAGAGTACATGTTTTCATTCTCTGATCAAGCATATGGTTGACTTTTTTGGGGTAGAATGTTTTAATGGTTAAGGTAATTTTCAGATCTCTATCTTCATTTTGAGGTATTATTATATATTTTTTCTTCTATTTATCCATTTTTTCCAAAGAGTTTTTAGTGAAAAGGTACTTTTTCAAGCTTTATACCATGGTGCACATGGTTGGAACATAGATTTCAAAACCATGCCACCATTCCTTGGAATATGTATAGATATTTTTATTTAATGATATTGAATAATAACATGGTTAGTTCAGGGTTTGGAAAATGAGTGGGATAACCTTAAATCATGTAATGTTTGGATTGTAAGGGGAGTACGGTTTCTGTATGGTCTAGAAAACCATATGGGAAAACCATGAAACTTATACATGTCCTAAAATTTTAAAAATGACTATTGTTTCCCATAATGATTTAACCCAAAACCACTCATTTTATTCCATAATCAGGATTTCAAGCCCTATGTGCCTCTAACCCTACTCTATTATCCATTGGACCTCCATTTTTAGGGTAATTTTGGTGGATATTCTTTATGAAACCTTCAAGTATGTTGCTCTCATCATTGATTTATTCTCTTTTCTTGGGTTTATATTCTTATTTCTTAGGTTTTCATATCTGCAGTGGGTTGGGTGACCTATTTAGGGTCAGATCTTGTTATTTAGTGTTCAATATTGTTGTTTATGGCTTTTTATTTACTATTTATGGTTCTCTTGACGTGTGGTTGTGGTTTCATACCAACTTTTAAATGTTTCTACTCTTGGGTATGTGGTTACATGCTTAAACATTATTTCATGACTTCAATGTGGTTTCATTGCATCTTGGTTTTTATATATTCATTTTTTCTAAGGTGAAATTTTATTTTTAAGTTTTTAAGTTTTTTATTCCATGAAAGTGGGTTTTCAACAGGCAATTAAGTGTTTGTGAGTTAATCCCTTTATTTTATTCTTGAAAGTGGATTATAAATTCTGAAAGTGATTTAATAAATTGCGAATGTGGTGTGAAAGATGATTTAAGGTGGATTTGGAGTGCATGAAAATTTATAAATGGGTTTTCTTATGACAAAAGTGGGTTTTATTTTCATAAACATATTGGTTAAATGTTCTTGTGAATGTGGTAACACATATATGGTATGAGAACTAGAAATTGAGAAAAAAGGGTAAAAATGGGAATTTTGGTGGAAACTTGAACAATTATAGTAGAAATTCAGAAGTGGGAAGTAAATATTCATATAGTATGATTAATATTGAACACATGGAAGTGGAAATACCATATTCACTTAGCAAGATTGAATATTACAACACTAACTAAATTTTGATGATGATCAGAGACCACTACACCATACAGATGATCCATCATAGCATATCTTACACAAGATATTTTTCATGTGATGATTTTTATACCATGTTTCACTAAGATATTAGGTTCCTAGTATTCCATTTTATCTTTTACCAATATGGTATTCCCGTGATGTAGTGATGTCTTGTGATATTTTACTTTTTGTCAGTATATGGTGAACTTTGTGATTTACATTAGAAGAAATGCATGTTCTTACATTAAAAATTTTCATCTATTCAAACGTTATCCTATAAATTTATTTCTATAAAATTTTATCCCCCTTCCTTTTATAAAACATTCATGTTAATTTGTATTATAATGTTTTTTAAGGAGTATGTTTCATTGGGTGGCATCTTTTTGGGCATTTTCTCACACCCTATAAACACCTTTGGGTGTTTGAATACCTTGTTATGTTTTACTAAGGTAATTTCATGGTGTATAAGGGTTGAGTATTAGGTTTATAGTGGGTTTCTCTTGCATTTGTTGGTGGTGGTGGAATTGAGAGGGTTCTCCTCTTGTTTGTTTCGGGTTTTGTGAAATTATAGTGATTCCCATTCTGTTGTAGCTCTTTTTGTTTTTGTATAATGTTGTGAAACCATGAATATGAAAGTTGTTATTCCTTGGTTGGGTTTGGTAAATAATTATTGTGTTTTTAATTATTGTGGTTTTTTTATATTTACATAAACTGATGAAATTATTCCCCTATTATTTTGTTGATACCCTAAATCTAGTTTCTTGCCTGTGGGGATTGGGAACGCCCTTCGGGGCATGCCATGGATCAGTTCGGGTATCGGTTTAGATGGAACCATAAATTGGTTCGTGACATATATAAAATTTAGGTGATGGGTGGGCCAAAATTTTATATCCCTCCCATGCATTGGGTAATTTATTTGTCTCATGAGATACTGGGTATGAGATTCAAGAGTGAACCTAATACATTATCATACATTTACCACCAAGTGATGTTATCTTAAAATATAGGAATGACTTATGTTTATGTCATGTATTATGTCATTGAAAATTTCCCATTTGTTCATGATCATTTTTTGAAATTATCATAATATTTTGATTCCAATTGATTACACCTGAAACTTATCTTTTATGATATCTTGTTATTCCTTTTACTCACATGTTATGTTTTTATTATCATTTTTATTTATTTATGGGGATTATTTAATCTCAACAATTTATTTATGTATTCCTGAGTTATCCTATGAAGTTTAAGGAGATAGAATTTATTTTATGAGTATAATATAGAGAATAAATTATGGATTTGATGTTTCAGTTTCATTTAAAGTATTATGAATCCAGTGTTCCAAGTACTTTCAGACTTTACAATCATTATGTTGTTATTTTGGGATATTTATGTTTATAAATCATGTATTAATATATGTAAAAGGCTTAGCTAATTTAATTTCTCTTTGATATAGATTATACTATCTGCATTCTAGATACTCTTTGTTTTTTCTAATGACACAGGTCCATGGGTTTGTGAGGTAAGTTTAATCATCTTGAAACAATGTTTTGGATGGAGTTTACGAATCAATTTTTAATCTATTTATAACTCTCACTATCCAGATGATGATTCAAATGTATATATCCCTATAATAAAAAGTGGTTAACTAGTGGTTGATCTTTTTTCAAGACTAATGATGATACTTCTCAAACAAGTATAGAGTTTTTTGTTTTTATTCAAGTTGGATTTTTATCTGATGTTTTTGGATCTTCCATTGGTTTGTATGACCATGTATGATTACACATCAATCAAGGTGTTCATTAGATATGGTTAGTGGTGGTATGGTTATATATTAGCGATTTTGGTGTAGAATCTGGAGGAAGGTATTTTAATATTGGGATTTTATTTTAGGAAACTCTGTCAATGCCAGAGTCTCTAAGTGAGCATTAACAGATTGTAATTGTAATTAGAGACACACCCTTTTTATATGATAAGGGAAAAAATAATTTGAAATTATATAGTGTAGTCTTGGGGATAGAACTACCCATGAGAGATAATGTTGAAAATTTATACAATTACATGGAGTCCTGAATTTCTTTTACGAATATATCAAATGGAATATCTAGTTGTGTGAGACTTATTAGGGATTGAGGATGAATTGAATAATTACCAAAGTAACTTTATTTGGTTAATTACTCTTTTTCATGGAATTTTGACAATCATATATGTTCGTGGATTTTCATGATGAATTAAAATGGTCAAGTTTTAATGTGTGAAGTTAGAGGTATGATTAATGTGCTATATTCATAGAACCTCATACTGGATAGTTGAACAAAGATTTATTCATTAATTATGATAATTTTATGAGTAGATGATTTTAGTAGAACACCTAGTCATTAACTTGTAGGTATACATTTTCCACTAATTTTTACCATCTTCCATTCATCCATTCTTGAAAATTTTGTTTATCTATAGGGGATAAAGGGAAATTTATAGAGATTCCTTCAAGGAAGCGATGAGATTCAATGGTGGCTACCTCATTATGGATTGTTTATCAATGTAAATACTTTGTAGTGAAGTAAATTTGAGTATATGAGGCAAGGTTCACCCCTATTAGTGAGTGTGATCCACTCATGTGTGTTTAATGAATCCCAATCTAAATAAGTTGTATTCTGATACTCATCAGATAATAATCATTGATTTATAATCTATTATGGAATTCACTTCAATTGAACATAGAATAATTTCTCGATTATTATGAAGGGAGGCTCATTGTTCTATCATGATATGATACCAAATTATGTAATGAATTTCATTTTATGGATGGAATTTGTGGTTTTTAGAGTGAGGCAATAAATCTAATCCTCCACTATATCCATTTATAGATGATAATGTTAGGTGTTTAGTGAATTAATGTAATTTTATATTTAGGGTACTATATTTTTATTAACCTCTCATATCATGGAATCTAAATTCATATAGTAATATATGGTTTCCATAATTGGGAAACGATGGAAATCGATAATATCAATTTAGAATAATATAGGTATTGGTGAAAGAACTATTTTTCAAGGAATATTTGTCACTTTTTTAGGTATAATGAGGAATTTATTCAAAGGAAAATACTCATTTATAAAAAAAATGATGTTAAAAAATTCAGAAGAATGGAATTTCTTTCCTTTCAAAGGATGTCGAGTATAAAAATCCAGAATCATTGAATTTGATTCCAATTTATAATGGGACACATTTCTCTACTTTTATTGATGGGGGTGGACCCCACTATCCATTGTATGACTGATACCCATGATATAGATATTAATTTGGTGGCCATGTATGATTCTATATTTTCGATGGATGGAGATGAAGGGTTTTACTAAATGTGGGGATTATGTCACCTAGTTCTTCTAGAAGATAATGTTTTTCCCTTAGGTCCTATGTAATTTATTATGACTGATATCCTAAATGACGAACTCTTTATTAGTGTGTATCCCCTAATGTGGGTTTTTAGGGAGATCATTCTGTGTATTCCCATAACATTGGAGTACAGTATAGATGGGAACCTCTCATATAACAACCATCAAGACAATTATTTAATTTTGGGGAGTTGATATCTAATTCCATAGGTAATTTTGGAGATAAACTATTCTAATGATGATGTTTTTGGCTGTTGGTTTCTCTTTTCAAGTATAGAGAAATTGACATTGAGTATGAAGACATGGAAGGTCTATTATAAAGTAATAATTTATTCATGAAAATATATTTCTATAATATACGCTACACCTATAATTATTGCATTTTGAATGTTGATATATCTTCATGGGTTCTTTTTTATTGAGATAAGCTTGTTTAGGATCCATAGAGATGAATGATACATGTGCAATGGTGGAATGTATTTCATAAAATTTTTAATGGTATTTTGTCTCAAATAACACCCTGTATTTCATTTTTTAGGATGAAAAGGGTTATTGGTGGAAGAATATAGTGGCATGTGTTTATCTCAATCAAGACTTAACTCAATTAAGAGATTTAAATTCCTTAAGACCTCTCTGGAAGTAAACCATTATATCTACCCTAGTAGATGACCTCATTTTTTAAACTTGATTCATTGATCATGTGGGGAAGTATTTACCCCTAGGAAGAATCTTGGTGAATATTTTGTACTTTAATTTTTATTTCTTTGTTATATTAATTAATTATACAAATATTTCTCTCACTCTCATGGATCGTGATATCTTTGCAACCATAGTTTTTCTTTAAAACATTGTAATTTTGATATAACAATATTGAGGATTGTAACTTATCCCTATTGTTTTTTTAGCACTATACATGGTGAAAAATAATATATTTTATTTAGTGTGTGTGCACATGTTGGTGATGAATCTCTTATATCACATAAATAGAGATTTAGATTGGAAAAAAAATATTGTAGTTTCATTAAGAATGGGGGTTTTACACTTGGAATATTTTATCTATGTTATCATCTAGGTATTTAGTATGGGATATAAATGTGGGATTTATTAAATTTAAATAACGTTAATTAAAATTTTAATTTAAAAACATAAAAATACCTTATAATACCCCCCCCCCCATTATGATTCTCTTTGAGGGTTTCTATAAAATTTCTTAACACCGACAAAATATTTAGTATGTAAAGGATATCATTTTATAGTTGGGAAGAATCAATAATGAATTAGAATTAGACTCCTGAAATTGATGAGAAGATCATCATGGTAATGATAAAATCTTCATGTAATGACAATTTATATATGAGGTAAGGATTTTAATTTTATAATTAAAATATTTTCTTTCTGATTTATTATAATGTGGCTCTATTATTGATAATTTTTCCCATAAACACAAATCCAAGATAATTATTAATATTATATTAATCACAAAATATATTGATCTTCATTTCTTATGTACTTTCTTATACATTTTGGATATCAAGAACAATGGATGATGTCCATATTATCATATCAATAAATGATACCTTGTTTATCTAATGATAATTTCCCAATTTCTTTCCCTTCCATTATCCATCTTCATAATTGAAAATTCTACAACAGATCATGGAACAGAATGATAAACACTCTAAATCTAATCCTAAATCAATGGATATTTTTTCAACAATAGAGATAAATGCTTCCATGATTGATGATAAAGAATTATATATCACTATAAGGATTGGGAATAAATATTCCAAAATTGATGTGGGGTTACAGATGTTGGGGAAATATGAAAATTAAATTAGAATAGTTTATTTGAAAAGGGATGATTGAAAAATAACCACTAGGGTCCTGAATGTGAAGGATGAACTATTTGAAATTAATTTAGGGTAAATTATAGGTTATGAATGATTTTTTATAGTAATGATTATGGTTATGGGGTTTGTATGATTAATTCTCATGATCAAATCTACACATTCTTATAGAGAACATTTCATGTACCTACATAACGTCTGGTCAGAGATTCATTTGGATAAGATCCACATGTAGTGCGACATAATGAAAGATTACATGTATCTCTATTAAAGAGATACTAGACCATAATATGTGTTTGTTTTAATTGAGTTTCATATTATGGATTCCCATATAGTTTACACCTTTCCATATACCTTTTAGGTCGACATGTCTTTCGCATGAATCATGGATACATTCCATGTTAGCTAACTAAGTCTACACAGTATGCACCAACATGTATATATCATATATATGATACCCCAAATTACTATAATTAGGATGATACACATTGATTACACTATTATTCTTATACTCCATGTAACCTAATATATAAATCATATAGGTTTAACCATACATTCCTTTTAATAGTCCATACACAACTATGTTTCCCATGAGGGGCTACACACCTTATATCGTCACATTACATGACATGTACTATTCCAACATCAGTGGCCTTTCATACCACCTAACTATGGACATGGAGAAATGAATGAATGTATTCCACCCTAATAATTATTCAGTTTTGAACATTTTATTGAACTCCCTATTTGAATCCAAGGTGATACAGAATGTGATGTTAAAACATTAGTCCTAATAGATCTCTAGGGATGACTATGGGGATTGACCATGGGGATTGAAGAATTCATGGGGTAGAGACTCCCTTGAAAATGTGTTTATTATAGGGTTTGGGTTCCCATTATGAATAATAGTTTTAATTACTCCCCATACATACTCTAGATATGATTCCCCAATCTTTGGAGTTCTGTACAACCACTTCGACTAGTTTAGATATGGAGAATGTTCTCTACCATGGTTGGATACCCCATCATTCAATACATATTATTTACAATGGCATGCATACCCCACTATATCTTCTAAGAGGATATAGGGGAATTATATTAGTTTGGTCATTATGATATTATGGATTAATGATCTCTTTATAAACATATATTATTAGACAAGAAGTGGGTTTCCATATAGTTTTTAAGAATGTTAACATGGTAGTGGTGGAAGTTAAGTGGTGGTACTCCATTGATAGATTCAAAATCATCCATTAGGTTTAGTCTCCCATTAATAAATTCTATTGATGATGTGGATGTTATAAAGGTTGATTATTTCAAATAATTTGATATTTCAGATTCCTCGGGTACCCATTACGTTCCTCTAAGATGTGACCTAAAGATGGGATATCAAATTCATTAATTTTGAACTCTTTGGAACTCTGATAAAAATTAATTACTTCTCTAAAGAGACTAGTTAAAAAGATTATCTCGATATTCATTCTCTTATCATGGTTACATTTATGCATCTATGTTTATACCGAAATTTTTTTTGTCTTTATTTTTTGGTTTCTAATCATCCTACATAGTATGTTTATACTCATTGATGAATAGAAAATGTTACCACACTAATAAATATTTATGAAATATCACATAGAAAATTTTTATTATATAAAATAAAATTCATAAAAAAATGCAGAATTATTTAATTTATAACATTTACGTAAATTATAGCAATATAAAAAAATAATATTATTAGTTCATGTATGTATAGTTGAATGAAAATAATTTAGTTGAGGAATAATTTCAAAAATAACGATGGATATAGATTAAAATAATGTAGTTTTAATATTATAATTTTTATTACTTAACATTCAAAAATAAACATCAATGCTTTTTTAAAACTATCCAAGAATAGTTGTATATAATTGAAATTATTTTGTTATTCTCTGGCATCTTACCACTCTCTTTCCCCCATAAAAACTAGTTCATATTCATTACACCATTCAAAAATAAAATTAGCATCATTTTATAATTTAAAATTATTAACATTTTTGAGAAATCTATTACTAAAAATTAAATAATTGTCATGTATATTAAAAAACATAAGCATCATTATTATAAGTTTTTTTAAATATTTTATTGAATTATTTTGCATTTTTGGAGTAAAATAAAATCAAAACATTATATCGTATAATTTATAACATATAATTATGTAATATAAAATAAAATCATATAAAATTAAATAGACTAATATTAAGAAACCAATGAGAATAAATTTCATATGGATAAGGTATATCTTTAATATTGGAAACCCAATTAGTGATACATATAACTCTTTGATCCTCGTAGTAATATTCATGACCTATATTACTACCATAAGGTACATGGGTATTTCCTACTATTAGAGTGGTACATTTTTTACCAAGGAATACACCTATTAGATTATTGTTTAATATGTTATATAAGAACAAAACATCTAATAGCATTCATCAAAAATCTCAAAAAAAATTATTACACATGATTAAAATTTTTACCACTACATATTAATAAATAAAACTTATTTTAAAAATACTCACATGTAAATTTAATAGATGAGAAATTATATCAATATAATATAATGAAAATACATATCCATTTAAAGACCTTTATCTTTTAAACTCTATAAACATAAAGTAAATAATTTTTCATTCATCAATATTTATATATCATAGATGATTTTACCTTAAATATCTACATTTTGATTTTTAGAAAATATTTATTTGTTAATGAATTATAATACACCTTTTCCTACACATTTACTAATTCACCCATAGAATATTGTGATTTTCAATAGAATCCTTTTGTAGAACTATAATAAATATATTCCCCACAAATATGTTCTTATTATACTTTTATAACTCTTCGTTAATCACTCTTACAATTTCATTTAACATTTTTCTGTTTTAAAAATACCACCCAATTTGACTTATCAAATAAAAATCACATACAATTAATGAAACAATGTTATATTTTTTAACATGTTTAATATTTATATTATAATAAAATGAATTTTTTTGAATTATATTTGAACCAATTATCACATCCTTGAAGTAGGTCAGGTTGAATTTATTTTGTTAACCCTAAATTATGATATATATATATATATATTCCTATATTTTTTAAATTATCCATCACTTGATTATTTGTATAATAAAATAATAAATAAATAATCCCTTTTCAAAATTTTAGTTTTTGAAGGAAAAAATTATATTTATTTATTTTTAATGATAATGAAAAAATATAATATTTAATTTATTGATAGACCTCATATTTTCTATATGATAAGAAAATGAAGCATTCCATCAATAAAATAATCTTAGTGGTAGGTCATCATTCACATTATCAGTGGTTTATATCATGTCAAAACTTAATAATTTAGTTTCTAAAACAACACTCATGTGTCATAGAAGTTCATTCGATCCAGTTCATGATTCATTACCCCCAATATTTTTTTCAAATTAATAAAATCAACCATGTATCTTGGATCAATTTAAGGATGTAAATAATTATGAGTTATATAATAAATATATTTTAGAGTGACTAAAAAATAAACACCCCATTTTATTGGAATTTATTGAATTTATTTTGAAGGATATTATTGGATATAAATATAATATAAATTATATTAATTTTTATCATTTTTCGATATTCAAATTAATTTATAGGCCAATGGAATTAAAATATTTTAATGGTATTTAATAGGGTAAAAAGAATTATATAATGGAATATGAAAAATTGCATTATGATGTTT
The DNA here is from genome assembly GCA_963277665.1 of Viscum album. NCBI lineage: Eukaryota > Viridiplantae > Streptophyta > Magnoliopsida > Santalales > Viscaceae > Viscum > Viscum album. Next base: position 1,277,807,600 of record OY728152.1, read on the forward strand.
GGATTAATAATCATTACAAATTTATTTGATAATTATACAGAAAATGTAGAACAAAAAATGGTTAAAGAAACAATGATTTCTAGATATAAATAAATACATGTCATAATTGTGATTACAAATAACTAATCATTAAAAATGACTATACCTTCATTAAAAACACTCATATTTCAGGATTTTTGTAATACATCACATTATTTATTCTTATTTAATCTCCTAGAGATACCACAACTCTGTCTATTAATTTTAATTTTGAATCGAGTCATGATGAGATAAATTTTCATATATTTTCATTCAAATAAATGGTATGCTATTTTAATTTTCATTCACTCCTTCCCTTTACCTTTCTTCATAATTTTGTGGGAATGTTTTGTGGTAAATTAAATATCTTTTTCTGAGTAAGACCCTCAAGAGAGGGTGAATTGAGTTCCAATTAAAATTTCTATAATAAAACACTCATTTTAAAGTCCCCCAATTTAAAATAAAATATAGACTAGATAACCATAGAACATAATTTATAAAAGTATTGATCATTTTAATTATTTCATAAATATTGATTATTTTTCAGTTAAAACAGTATGTATTGTTATTTTAGCATTTGAAATCAATATAATAATCCAAATTATAAAATAAACACCCTATAAGATTAACTATAAAAGTGAAGAAACTTTTTTAATGGATAAATAAAATAGTGAAACTGAATATTGTAAAGCACATCAGATTTTAAAACAAGAGGTTCAGTATCAAGTTGAGGCATTGTCCTCTGCACTTGGTGATCACCATCCACCAAGCATTATATAAAAATAAACATCATTCACACCCCGAATCGGGGGCACAATAGCATACACAGTTATGCAGGTCAACTAGACATCTTCGACATTTCTCATGGGAGTGAAAGTTACAAACAAGTCATGGAGGGACCTCTTCCACTGTTATCCATGTGATTAAAAGTTGTTAAAATATAGGTTAGTGAAGATATCAACATATGTTCTTGTTTGTCCCATGAGTTAGTGTGTTTATATATAATAGATACACACACTACATGAACTGTACAATAGTTAAAAAATAGATCATAAATTAAATATAATAGAGTTAGAAGGCACTATGTGATGTGATTTAGTGCTTATGGACACCGTAAATATGGAAGAAGTGAAGTTGGAGAAATATTCTGGATATAGAAAGAAAAATAGAGTGTCGTGGGTGCTTTGTTCTTCTATTTATAATGATATATTTGATTTGGTGTATAATCTCTTCTTCTTACAAAAAAATTATCTTCCTTTTATGATTTCAGTAGTATCGAATAGTGTTCACATCGAGTAGTTCTGGTGTTGTTCTGAGGTGCATGAGAATCTACGTATATTTTCTCTGGTCACTCTTCTGCCTTTTTGATCCAGTATTAGCTTTATACAATGCAGCCCAAAAGGGGCATGTTATTGGGTACTGCGTATGTCGTACTAGTCACTGACATCCATTAAATGTTTTCTAAAAAAAGAAAAACTCATTAATATTATAATCGGTAATAATTTTGATAAATATGACCATTATAAGTAATTTTGAGTTTAAATTAGAGGTAAGAAAATTTTCTATGTCTTGAACATTACCTCGGATCGGTAGGTCATTCTTTCGATGTCTTAGACTTGTATCGGTATCTCAGGATCAATAATTCATTTAGTTGGTAGGTGATGTGTTGATAACTCAACTATTTGTATCTTATAGCTAGAAGAAAATTTGGATTATCATTCAGTCACTCTATGGGTAGGTAAAGCTGTCCGTGACTCATGACATTGGTAACTCATACTTTATTAGTGACTCATCCTTAGATAAAATAATGAGAGGCTATCAGTAACTTATAATTATCCAAATTTTGTTTACTTTTCTAATGATGTGGACAATAACATAAGAGACTAAGGTTATAGATAAACCTGATTAAACAATATATAACCTAATAAAACATAATTAAGCATGATTTGTGAGAATTAAAAATATAGGTGGCCAACAATATAACCATTATTGATGATCAAAAATCATGGAATTATATAACACTATAGTAGAATTATGATGTTCAATATATGTTCTGGTTAACATATTATATAGATCATAAGCGATGAAATTTTAATATAAACAGAAATATTATACAGATCACATAGTATGTGTTATGTTAATCTCATGGTGAAGCTTTATTTTAATCTCATGATCCACTTGAGATATATTCCATTATATATTCCATGTAAATTCTCCCCCATTTGGGATTATCAAAAAATAAAACATACAATTAAGAAAAATAATACAAAATAAGATGAAAAGATATAAAATTTTTCATTAAACAACCAATACATGAGAGAATAAAAAAGTTACAATAGATCCCTATCAAGGAACCATCCAGTAAATGCTTCTCTAAAGTAGAATCCATCATTCCTTTACCCTTAGTAGGAGCAGTGGTTAAAGGAATAGTAGTTTTAGAATAGGTATTAGTTGGAGTGACTGTGGGGATATTATTGGAAGGAGGAGTAACACCAGAAAACATAGAAAGAAAAAGACTTGGACTAGAAGAGGCAGGTGGGCTAGTATGTTTTTGAAGAAATAAATGTATGATTTGACTAAGAGCCTGAGCCGGAGGTATGGAAAAAGGTAGCAAGGTTTTAGAAGGAGGAGAAGAAGAGTACATGACTGGTCTAAGAGGAGAATATTTTGGAATATAAATTTTATTATTGTAATGATATAGGTATGGATTTAACATATTTATAATTTCTATTATGATCTTTCCACTATGGTTCATAGCATTTGAAAAATTATCCTAATTTTATATAAACTACTGATGAGTATGAGTGAATTATTAAAGCTACTTAAAATGTTCTTTGAAAGCTTGAGTGGTCATAGGTTGTCTCAAATTTTCAAAATAATACATTAAATGACTATCAAGAGGGTGATTAGTACAAAACTTCTTAATGTAGAAGTCTAATTTCATGGTCATCTCTTCCTTAGCATTATTGGCACACTTAGTGTATAGTATTGCCATATCACAAACATGATCACTATTTTGCTTAATTTTGGCTAGGGTTTCCTGATCAGAGCCACCCATCATAGTCTGAATCTCTTCACTTATTATAGTTCTAATCATCTCAACATTAAGATTATGAACAATTGTAGAGGATGAGGTTGAGGCTCATTTATGTACACCTTGAACTATAGTTATCATTAAATTCAAATCAAGGGCTGGAGATGAAGGAGTGGCATACTCAAAAAGACCAGAATTATTGTCTCCATGATCTTTCAGAACTTTGTCTAAAGATTCTCTATATTCAATGGACAGATTATTAAAGGTAGAAACCATAGTAACCATTTCATTACACATATTTTGATTTTCTATTACAATTTCTTCAACCACTATAATCAAACGTATTTAAATTTGAGAAATAGCCCTCTATGTAAACATAGATGCATCACTTCCATAAAGACTTTCCACTCAACATGGTGGATGTGGAAGGACATATCTACCTAATGAGCACAAATCTTACTTAAACATATTGAGGTCAGCCTTAGTCACATAATTTTCAGGGACTAGTATAGGCATATAATCAGAAGAAGGAGCTATTTCTTGATTAGTTTCAATAGGAGTTGTTCCTTCTACCATATATCCCTTAGGATCATTTTTCTCATCCTCTGAATCTGGGCCCTCCAAACCCAAAGCCACATAGCTTGGATCCATTTCTTATTCAGGCACAACAATACTATCACGGGGATTATAAATATAAATTCTAAACCTTTTTGGATGTTTATCCCCCTCAAAAGGTTATATACTCTCAACAAGAGATTTCTTCTAGACATAAACAAGTGCTTATACTAGAGCTACTAGAACTTCTTCATCATCATGAACTTCATCATGCATATGAACATCTAGAGATCTTTCCTCAAACAAAACTAAATCAGGAGCTTAATTGGATTCAAAAAAAGAAACATATTCAACTAAAAGTGTATCATAAGGATTTTCTATCTCAACATGCCTTAGAGTATAATCAATATGTTCTGTAACAGTACCTTGATCATCATCTGGATTGTCTGATCCACTATTAGATTCACTACTTTTTTCTTCTTTCTCATCATTTTCATCATCTAAATTTTCTTCCCAAGATTCTTCATTAACATTTTCATTCTATTCCTCATCTTAATCACCATCATCCTCTTCTTCTTCCTCATTGATACTTTCTTCATTTTGAAATATATTCCCCTAATCTTCTTTATTGAAACTTTCACTGATGTATTCAACATTTTCTGATTCCTCGTTCTCTTCACCATCATCAACCCAAGATTTTACTTTAAAGGTAGAAGACTAAGAAGGCTTGAAGGTCCATAGGTTATACCTTCTTGAATTCCAACTAAATCTGGGTCACTTATATCATCTATAGTTGACTCATTTCAGTGGTTTTCCTCGGTTTTATTTTCCTCCTCAGAATACTCTACAAATTCATCTAGTCCAAGACTAGGGCCAACCATATATCTTGTACATTTACGGTTTTTAATAAGATTAAACACATAATAAAGCATTTCATTTTCTACAACCCATCGTTTATTCTTGGGATTCCTATTTACCTTTATCCTTTTAAAAATTATTTTTTAATGAAAAACCCATCAAATTCAGTTACTGATTCGTCACCCTTATTGACCAAACCATTAACGTCATGCATTTTAGAAATAAGAATGGAATAAAACACTATTTTTTATTATAGTTTGTATTTTTTCATCTCATTAATATGCACAATTAAATACCTAAACAAGTTAATATTATATTTTTTCTATAAAAAATATAAAAAATACACATCATGGTATTTCAGGGTGGAAATGTCCCATTTTCTAAGACATGGTTGATGTTGAATGAAATTGAAAAACATCCTACATTCACCATTATGATATTTTTATATTGGCCTTCTGTGAGCTCTTTTATGAGTAATATTAGACCATGCTTCCTCACAATGGAACATATGACTATGTTGAGGTTCACTTCCCTAATGATCTTCAATCACAATCTTGTTGGGTACCTTCAAGCATTCTTCACATTAGTTGGATGAAAAATAAATTAATATTCCATTTACTATTGTCTTAATCTAAAAAACCTCTGATCCTTCGAGAATAAATTCCATATATAGAGAGAAATCATGGACTATCCTCAGGTAATAAGATCTTTTTTATTGGAGAACCACTCCAACCATCCTTGTGTATGAAACACTTGCAACACGAGAGACTAACTTATTAGTAACAAATTGGAATCCAATTGGTTATCAAGAGTTACAATTAGGATCATGAGTTCAGGATAGATAAGATTTTATTTACGTTCACCAGTTTCTCCTTTTTCATCTTAGAAGGATGTGACTCGTCCAAATACTTTTTAGAGACAAGCATAACCTGATCCATTTATAAGATTCAAGGGTTTTGAGTTAAAAGGAGATGTGATGTAGTTTGGGAGAGAATGGTTCGAAGGAAATAGTGTGAGAGAAGGAGTGTGATAGTATGAAAATGATTTGGATTTACTATAATTTTATCATCTATGGATATAAAATCATAAAATAAGAAATTCATAGTAATGTAAAATGGAACCAATTAAATAGTGATGTTTTAACTTCATGATAGAAAATTGAAAATGTAGATCAGTGAGACGCATCGGTGAGTTCTATCAGTGAGTCCAATCAGTGATTCCTGTCAGTGACTCATCATCAGTGAGTCCTATCGATGATTTATATCTGTGATTGCTATCGGTGAGTCATCGTCTGTGAGTCCCATCGATGAGTTATCATTAGTGAGACACAAATTTGAGACATAAACAGTGATACATAAATGGAGAGACATAAAAGGTGAGAATCAATTGTGAGACATCAATGGTGAGTCATCAAAAGATAATAATTACTAACTCATGCTTGATGTAACTAATTCATTAAAAATTTAATGGCTTAATAAAAATATCTGCAAATTGATGTTCAGTGCTAATGAATTAGTAGTTATATCATCTTTTTGTCAATGGTCTCTCAAAAATTGATGTCTTTCATCAATATTATTTGTTCTTTAATGAGAATCGTGGTTCTTATAAATATTAATTTCACTTTTGTTGTCCCGTTTTATAGGGACATTCATAAATTGGTATATATAATCTTGAAATATGTGTTTTATCCACAAAATCGGAGAACAGAAACTACCAAAAGCAATGTATTCAGCTTCTCCAGTGGATAATGTAACCGAATGTTTCTCTTTTCTAAACCATGAAATTAGAGACCTGCCCAAAAAGATGAATGTTCCAAAGGTTATTTTTCTATATAACATGAATCCACAAAAGTCAGCATTAGAATAACTAACTAATTAAAATAGTTTTCTTCTAGGATAGAAAAATACTAAGTTTGTAGTATACTTAAGGTATTTGAAAATTCTTTTAATAGAAAGAAGGTGTGACTCATTAGGGTTTTTGGAATATTGGCACATATACATACCCTAAACATAATATCAGGATGGATTTTAATTAATTAAACAATAAATCCAATTATCCCTCAATAATTAGTTCGATCCATTTGTTTTCCATCGTCATAATGTTCTAATTTACAGGTGGTACTCATAAGAGTATCACTGGTTTTAGTTCTATCCATATTAATATGTTTTAAAAGATCATTAGTGTATTTAATTTGATTAAAAATAATACCTTCCTTTTTTGAAATATTTGAAACCCAATAAATATTTTTATTTTTCCCATTAAACTCATTTCAAATTCATTTTTCATGATTTTTGAACAATGAATACATAAATAGTTTTTAGAATATCCAAAAATAATATCTACAAAATATATTTGAAAATATAAAACGTCTTTAGAATTTATTTTTTATGAGAATAGTTGGATTAGAAATCCATTTTTGTAAGACCTTTAGAAATAAGAAATGTGATGAGCCTATCATTCCAAGATCTTGGGGATTATATTAATCCATTCAATGATTTTTTTAATTTGAAAACATGGTTTGGACATGAGGATTTATAAAACTCTGGGTTGTTCAACAAAACATCATCAACTATATACCTATTTAGGAATGATCTTTTAACATTCATTTTATAATGTTTGAAGTTAAAATGTGATTAATAAGAAAGTAGCATCCTAATAGATTCATGTTTGGAAATTGGTGCGAAGGATTATTTATAGTCAATTCCTTCTTCTTTACTATAATCCTATTCAACTAATCTATACTTATTTCTTACTATATTTCAAACTTAATAAGCTTTGTTTCTAGAAACCCATTTATTGCATATGGTAATGATGTATTTGGGTCTATCAACAAGATTCCATAAATTATTTCTTTCAAACTAATTCAATTATTATTGCATATCCATTACCCAAAATTCATAATTGATTGCATCATTGATGTTCTTAGGTTAAACATATGACAAAAAGACTGAATGTTCAATATAGTTTATTATAGAATCTCTACTCTATGTCTCCTTATCTAATTATCCAACTACAACATCATAGGGATGATTCCCAAGGGTTCTAAAAAATCTATAGAAACACGAGATAGTTATTTCAGGTTCTTCATTAGTTTTGGATTCACTATGATTAGAATCTAGAAATTTTCCAAAAACTAGAAGATTTTTCTACTTGATTAATAGTGGATTCAGAAGGTTTATTATTCAATTATAGATTTGAAAAATCCTCCTCCATATTTTTAGGGAGTTCATAGGTTCATGTGTATATGTTTCATCAAATTTGACAAGTATATATTTTTCCACACACTTGGTTATTTTATTTTAGATTCTCTAGGACTTTTTATAGGTTGAATAACCTAGGAAAATTCCTTCTTCTCTCTTGGATGTTTTTTTCAAGGAAAAATTTTGTATTAATGATATATAAGTTTCAACCAAATACATTAAAGTAATTAACCTTAGGATTCCTATCATTCCATAAATCATATGGATTTTTCTAAATAATAGGTCTAATCAAATCTCTATTAAGTATTTAGTAAGTTGTATTCACTGATTCTTCCCAAAAATAAATAGGTAGATCATAATCAATAAGCACAGTTCACATTATTTCATATATTGTTCTATTTATCCTTTATATTACTCCATTCTTATGGGGTTTCCTAAGAGTATAGAAGTTATGACTATAGGAATTTTGTGAGATTTTTTTTTCAAATTATTTATTTTCAAACTCATGACCAAGGTCACTTCATAAGGATTTGATTATATGTCTACATATGTTTTATACAAATCAAGAATAACTGGTATAATAAAAACATATTTCACTCTTGTTAGCTAAAAAGAAAGTCCAAGTATACCTAGAAATGTAATATACTAAAACATAGACATAGTCATTCCCATTTAAACATGAATCACTCTAAGGTATAAAAATCATTGTGAACTAACTAAATATTCTTTCATGTTGAAACTTAATTATTTAGTTTGAAAGATATTTTATGTTTTGTTCCTTTTTAGAAGGATTCCAGACGTTGTAATTTGGAAACACAAGTTTAGGTGGATCCTAGACTTGTTATTTTTTTGTAATATTTCTATGAGAGTTAATGTTACAATGTCTTGTTTTCCAATTCCATAGCCAATACCAATTAGGAAAGGCCCTTAATAAATACTCATTTTTGAGAAACTAATAAATCTAAATTAATAGCATAAATATTTTCATTGTTAAAAAACATTAAATACTAAATGATTTTAGAAATGAAAACATTTCAATAATCATTTTAAAATTTGACATGAAATCCATCATCACATAATTGTGAAATGATAATGAGATTTTACTTTACACCATCATAAAAAACATTGGAAATAATAATTAAATTAGAGTTACCTATTTGACCAAGTCCAATTAGTTTCTATTTTTCATTTTCACCAATAGTGACATTCCCACCATCAATCTTGATAAGGTTATTGAATATCAAATATTATAGTATCATATGTCTTGATCACCCACTATCCAGGAACCCTAAGATATTATAAGAACGCATGAAATATCATTCCTATAAAAATAGATCAAACTGGAAAAGACTTTGGTACCCAACCTATCTTAGGCCCTGTAATATTAGAAGTTAAATCATTGGGAATCCCGATTTTCTTCATGGGTTTTCTATAATAAGTTTGTAATGTCTTAGAAAAATAAACTATACTTGAACCATAGAAACTAGAAGATGTAAAAGCCATTCTAGTAATAGAACTTATAGCAGATTTCTCAATTCTTGACACAAACCCAAAATTTCCATATATTGATACATAATTGTTTTTAATAAAATTTTGTTGCCATGGTTGATAACCTATACTAGTAGTGTATTTTTTGTGAACTTTCATTCAAAAAATATGAGTTAGATTATTTTTACCATTTTTAAATATATCTAAATCCTTCTTTTATTACTCATGAGATAGTTCAAGTTCATTATTCTCATTGAGAAAGATAACATCCTTTTCCTTTTCAATGGTATGTTTAGACATAATAAAAAATGAAATAGAATATACCTTTTTGAGATATTTATATTTATTCTTTATTTAATTTCATATATCCTCATTAATGTTTCAATACTCAAACATTTATTCAGTTTTGAAATCTTTATAATTATCACAATCATCTCTAGAATAATAAAAATTATGTACATGAAATTATAGAGTTACCTCATATTTTTTTTTAATAAAACACATGTTGTATTTGTCAGATTTCTCATCATGTGATGATTCTAAGTCACTAGATCCATATTAAGAAGTACATCATGTGGTCTTCATTTCCTTTTTGTACTTCTTTTATGTATCCTATAATTTTTTTGTACCTTAATTTCAGACAGTCATCTTTTACATGTCCTCTTATCTTGCGCTCATAGAAGACTATCTCATTAGTATTATCACTTCTCTTCTGGTCCTCTATCTAGTTTCTTTAGTTGACATAATTCCCATTATAACTAATATTTGTATAGAATTTATTCATTAGATAGAACTTGTTGAATCTTATGGATAACTGATCTATTTTCTCATCATTTTCACATGGTGATTCTTCACTGCTGGAACTATTAGCATGAACTTTCCTTTTCTCTTTTTCATTATGTTTATATACAATAGTTTTGAAGGACAATGTCATTCACTTTTATTTCATCATCTTCTTCTATGTTAAGCATAAATTCTTATAAATAAATCATCAAATTACCTATAAGGTCCTTTAGAGGTAGTGAATCAATGCCACATTATTCTCTAATGTATAAGGATATCACTATCCACCTTTTTGGAAGACACCTTGAAATTCACATGATCTATTCCATTGTAGTAATTTTCTCTCCCAATGAAATCATCATATTTAAAATCTCATTGAACCTAAGATACATGTTAGAAATAGGTTAACCTGGCTTCATTTTGAAGTTATCATATTTAATTTTATATGTTTTAAGCCTCATTTACTTAACATTATTGGTTCCTTCATGGGAAAGAGCTAAGGAGTCCCAAATATCATAAGTTATTTAACATACAAAAATCCTATTGAATTAATCATAACCAAAATAACAGTATAATTCATTCATATCTTTGAAATTATTATTATATTTTTTTCATAATAGAATCATCCCAAGTGTTTATAGTAGTATCATGTATCTTATGCTAATAAACTATAGTAGACCATTTTTCAAAACCCATTCTTTCTAAATGCATTTTCATTTAGTGTTTCCACTAAGCATAGTTTGTGCTATTTAAATAAGGTGTTCTATTGGTAGCATCACATTATTATATATTATTCCTTTAAAACAAAATTTTAATAGTTTAAAGAACTATATATTTTGAACTAATTGAAATTTATAGATCATTAAAACAAAACTAAAATCACTGATGAAAATATTTAAAACTTTGAAAACATAAAACCTCTGATACCAAATGTTGTTCAGATTAGGACACTCAAAAGGTAGTGAATTGTGTTCTTATAAAAAATTAAATGTTAAAACAGTTATTTAAAAGTACCCCAATTTAAAATCAAATATGACCTAGTGAACCAAAGTAGTAGATTAATGAGAGTATAGATCTTTTGAATGATTTCTCAAAGATTGACTAGTTCTCAGTTAAAAGAATATAGATTAATATTTTATCCAATAAAATAAATCTACTAAACCAAGTTCTGATATAAACAATAGCTATGATTAATTAACAATGTATATAAATTTTTTTAACGAATAAATAAAATAGTGAAAAATAACATTGAAAATAACAATGGATTTTAAAACAAGAGGTTCAGTCTCAAGATAAGGAAAAGTCCTCTCCACATGATGATCACCTTCCACTAAGAAATTCATATAAATAAACTTGATCCAAACCCTGGATTGGGGTACACAACTACATACAATGATTTCCATGTCAACACTACCACTTCCATAGTTTTCTTGGGATTTAAAATTACATATTGACCAAACAGGGACCTCTTCCACTATTTTCTATGGGATTATATGTGTAAATAGATAGGTTAGTAATGATATCATTGTATCATCCAATTTGGCACAAGGGTTATAGTGTTTTTTAAAACATAGAGACACACTGATTTAAATGTAAAATAATTAAAAAATAGAGCGTAAATTAAATATAATAGAGTTAGAAGGCTCTATGTGATGTGTTTTAAAGCTTTTGGACTCCTTAAAAATGGAATAAGTGAAGATGAAGTAATATTCTAGAGACAAACATAATAACAAAGTGTCGTGAGTGCATATGTATTCTATTTCTAGTGAGATGTATTCTTCGGTGGATGATCTATTCTTCTTGCATAAAAATTTTCTCCCTTTAGGCTTTCAGTATTATCACATAGTGTGCACAATGAGCAGTTCATGTATTGTTCTATGGTTACTGAGTGGCTCGGTATATTTTCTTTGGTCGCTCTTCTATCTTTTTTACATTCTATTATACTTATACAATTCAGTTAACAAGTACTATATTCTCTAATACCTTTTACATCGTATTGGTCTATCAAATCCATTAAATTTTTTTAAAATAGATAGACATGCTCATTAATTTAATAAGGAGTATTATGTTTGAAAAGTATGGCTGTTAGAAGTAATTTTTAATTTAAATGTGAGATAAGGAATTTTACTATGTCTTTAATAGTAGTTTAGATCGGTATGTCATTCTATCAGTGCCTCAGACTTGTATTGGAAAATTAGAATTTGTAGGTAGATCAGTAGGTTTGTGATGCGTACGTAACATGGATATTATTATCTTATACTTAGTGCAACTTCTGAGTATTGGTTAGTCACTCTATCGGTAGGTCAAATTGTATGTGACTTATACTATCGGAAACTCATACTTAATATGTGACATTCCCATAGAAAATATTCTGGGAGGCTATCACTAACAAATAATTATCAAAATATTGTTAACATGTCTTATAAGGTAAACACAAAACGAAGATATTAGGGTTTTATGTAAACATGACTAAACAAGATGAAACTTAAGAAAAGATAATTAAGAATGATTTGTGTGCATTAAAAATAGAGGAGACCAAAAATATAAACAAGATTCTCAGTTTATCTAATGAAATGTGAAACCCCATTTTTTATTTCTATTTAATTAAAAAATTATTGAATTATATGATTCTATACGTAGAGGGATGATCTTGGGTTACATTTTTTTAGACCTCCTTGAGAGTTTTTTTGGTAATGTAGGAGCTATTCTTTATTTATAAATAATAATACAAAGTAATTTTCAATCAATATTCATTATACTATATAACCAATAGTGAAACTCTCAATGCAATAGGGATCTTATCAATGTTGGTGTGAAACTGGCCAGAGATAAATTTAATTAAGAATTGAATTTATTTAATTTAAATTATTTTATGTTAAATTATTTTTATATGAACCAATATAAATAATGTGTAGATGATTTATTCTGGATATATAATTTTTAGAGTAGAAATATTTTTAGATAAATGAATAAAGTGGTAAATTTTGTTTGAGGTTTATAATTTGATGGTAGTGGTGGGTTTTTGAGAGGATATTGAGATCGATCAGAAGGAAATTCTATGAATAAGCAATTAATTATATATTCACTAGGTAAAAATATGGATACATTTGAATATATTAAATAATGTTGAGGATATCTAACATTTTTATTTAATATAGGAAAATTAACCACCAAAACACAATATTGATAGTGAGAGGATTATGTGAAATGAAGATCAAATGTGTACAGATATATCAAAGAAACAAATTTTCACCATTTATCCAATTTTTAATTTTTAATAATGTAAGTATAGTAAATAAAAAATATCTATTATGATATTTAATCCATAGGTAATACTCAAACCTCAAGAATCATGAAACATGTTCATATAAACTTAGTTCTATAAATGTAATGTTATTTTATAGATAGATAAAAGGGTAAATAAGAGAGTGTTTATCCATAGAGATTATACATCATTAGGTTTAATATTAAATAAAATTAGAATACATTAAATATTAAATATTTATTTAATAAACATTGTTTCAATTATTTCATTGTTTCCTTGAGGTTCATCATTTGGTATATTTTTAAATTAAAATATTTATAATGTATTCTTACCATTTTTCAAAACTAATAAAATTTTATAATACTAAAAAATAAACATTACGTGTTAAATTCCATTGGATGATAACTTATTATGTTTTGAATAAAATTAATATGAATTAATATATTGAAAATCAAATTGAATTTAGAAGTTAAATATCATAAAAACATATAGTGCTATAATAAATATAATAATTCCATGTATAACATGGCATATCGCATTATTTGGAATTAGAAATATAAAAATATGTGATATCTATATTTCATTGTATTTTTTTAAATATTAATCAAAATAAATTAGAAGGGATATAACATGTTTTTTGTGGTTATTTTTTGAGAATGGTCATGGGATTTTTAGGTTAGTTGATAATTTTATGGATAACAAAAATTGATCATACTATTTTTGGTGTATATTACAATTAAAATGAAATAATGTTTAAATATTTTATTTTTAATTGTTTTATTAAGGATGAAAGAATTATTTTTTAAAAATAAATTAGTCACATAATCATTATCTATATTTAAAGACATCAATATACATAGTTTATATAAATTCCATATGAGAAACCTCCCTATGATTTGAATATTATGATGTTATAATGTTTTTGTATAATTTCAACCTAAAAACATTGATATTCAATATTATGATAATGATTTCATAAAAGGAATGATTTAACAAGGGATCTGACATGCCTAACTAGATGGATATTTCATGGACCTTATGGTTGTTATGAATAGAAAATAATCTATATAACACTAAATTTTTTCTGAATATAATTTAATATCTTAGGACTATCATGATTTCTAACATATTGTAGATTTTTTGTTGTAATACATTGGAATCTGGTAGTTTTAAAAGAGCTATGATGACCATTTTATGCTAATATATCTCAATGTGAACTACAACAATGAATCATATGGGATATTATTTAAAAAATAATAATTATATAAATCCTTGATATGCATGGAGAGTGAATAGACTGAGATTTTTTCATAATGAAATTCCATAAAATTTAATGGTGATAAAAACAATTCACGATATATATATCAAAGGTATGAAAATATTACATGAACTAAGTTAAAATGTATTATAAATATACATTATGGTATTATTAGATAATGATATATTGTATTACTGGTCTTCAGGGAAATATTTTTTTGTAAATAAAAAGTAAACAACATATGTAAAAATATTTTTAATTTGAATTTATGTTGTAAATGAAGGTTTGGAATTATTAATTTTTTATGATATTGTTTTCTTTACCAAGTGAAGTGATGTTGAATAATCATGTGGATATAATTAATCCAAAAATGATTAGTAGCCCAAAAAATTTTCTAAAATTTCATTATTGTTTCTTATTATTAAAATTTTATAGTTTTGGGTCATCAAACATCGAAAAACTATAGATTATTTTTATGAGTAATCCCAAGAAACACATATTTTAACTATTTTTTTATTGATGCATTTTTTTGTATTTTTATGATGTATAAAATCCTTTTAAAAAATTATTTCAAATAAAAGATCTATTAGAATGAAAATATAGAACATTGGTATCTTGTTTATAATATATAGTTTCCACCAAAAGTTATTTCTCATCATGAAATATATGGATTTATTTCTATAAACATGGAAATAGAATGCATCTCAAAATAGATGATTCAATACTAATTAATTATATGAAAGTATAATACGAGTTAATAAAATTTTATCTATTGATAACTCAATATTTATTCAGTTTCATATCAAATTATTTAATTATTTTTATATATAAATTTCAAAATAAAATTGATCAAATTTGATACTTAATTTATATTTATCAATAATCTAAATTAATTTCATTGGAAATAAACCTGGAAACTATAACTAAAAATGCACAGACAATCAAACCCTCTATTTATTAGGGATAATTTTTTCAACGGAATTAAATATTAATTATTCTTTTACCATGTCTTATATCATCAAAATTATAATTTTTTAAAGTAATAAACATCAACTGTATAGGAAATAACTATATTACTCACTTTGGATGTCTTATTATAGGAGATACTCGTATAAGGAAATTTTGTTGGCATGTTATACATGTAAAAATGAAATATTATAACACAAGTCTATTTATATGATCTGCATGTATCACTGTGTTGAATGAGAATAAATATTGGTCATTGTGTATTTTATATTAAATTATTTTACAATTAATATTTTAGACATTCCTTATATTAATCTTGTTTGAAGCACTTTTTTGGTTATTTGTTTTATTTTTTCATATTAAATTTTCACAAGATCTCATTTAATTTTATTATTAATTACATATAAAAAACACTTTTTTATTATATTTAAATTTTATCATATCCATTTTTTAACTAAGTCTATATTCACTATAAAAATATTTTTTTAAATTAAAAAATGGTTTACTTAATAATAATCTTCCAATTTTAATTATTTTTATGGTGTCCTATATTTAAAAGTTAATAAAAGACCAACTCTTTATGATTAATAAATATTTTAAATTATTTTTTTATAGGTTTTACAAATTAGGGTATCACGAACCAACCCAGGTCGACCCTGAACCGGACACCCAGGTCACCTGAGCCGACCCACGACATGGCCTCAAGCGCATCTCCCCTTACGCCAGAGGTTACCGACTAGTGGCGAGGGTGTAAGGTGAGTCAGGGGGGGAGACTATACCCTCTTATCAAAGTGGAACAAAGGGACCAAAAATACAGCAACGGAAGTAGTGTAAATAATAATAAGAAAACAGCGGAAAACATTTTTCATTTATAAGGTTTGAATAAATTTGGCGAACGGCAGTTTATATAAGAGATGCATGCATGACATGCTAATGATACAATGAAAGAATTAAATCACGCTACATACTTACACATCAATGTAGAAGTAAATTAACAAAAGTATCAAGCCCCGAGGGTGATCTCCATGAGCATCCCGAGCCCCAACTTGGTCCTTTGCTCCTAACTCCAAGTACAAGAAACAGCAACAACAAGGTCCTGCAACCAAATGGAATCTACTCGGGTACCCCAGTGCAATGGCGGCCCGAGTATGGTGTGAGATATATATCTCAGTAGGCCGGAACCACCGGGGTCTAGCCCACTCTAGACTATGAAAATATAATTAAACAAAGTGTTGGTATTTTTGAACAATAACGACACAATGCAAACAATAAACCCCCTTCCAGGTTCCAGAAAGGACACCTGGCGGCACTACCTGCTTCGGCCCATAGCCGGGATGAGAACCTGTTTAAAACAACACAAGTAAGTTTGGTTCAAGCATAAAAACACTTTTTATCATTTTTCTCACTTACTCTATTTATTCACTTATCATTTCAACTCAGACTGAAAATTCACTCATTATTACCTTTCTTTATTTGATCACAATTCACTCGGGTTTTACCCAAATCTCTCATTCTTTTCATAAATCATTATTATCATTCGTTCGGTGTAGATAGCCATGTCTAACACCCCATATATCACAAGCTTGGATAACCATTGGGAAGGAACGCCATGTCCAAAACCCAAATTTTAAGTCGATCTAGAACGTCATGTCTAGGACCCAAAATCTCATTCAGTGTAGATAGTCATGTCTAACACCCTATATCACAAGCTTGGATAACCATTGGGGAGGAACGCCATGTCCAAAACCCAGATTTTAAGTCGATCTTGAACGCCATGTCTAGGACCCAAAATCTCATTCATTTGTCACTTAATTAATCAATCGACGCAATTCTCATTTCATGATTAATCCTTCACGTTTAGTTATCCAAATCAGATCTCAACTTTTTATAATCAATTATCATAATTAACTATCCTTGTTCAACATTCTGGAACTTGCACGAGCAATAAAAGGTAAACAAAAGCATATGGAACCAACACGCCTCTATGTTAGGTGATTAATGACATTAGATGGTACAAGTGCAAGCATGCCATTGATCAAGTATAATGTCAAGCATAAAGTGTCATAAGACTTTTAAGCAAGAAATCACAAAAAAAGAAATCTGCTACTACACGTTTATTTTGAAGGCAGCTCACCTCCATTGGAGGAGTTTTATTAGAAAACATGTCATTACTTTATCAAACAATTCATTTAGTGATATTTAGCATTTTCTTTAAAACTCATTCAACACTTAACAAAGTTAAGAAGCCAAACAATAGGAAAGGAAATCATGAAATTCTATTACTACATTTTTAGATTGAAGGCAGCGCACCTCGAAAGAGGGGTTTTATTATTAAATCGTTAGTTTAGTGACCAAAAAAACTCTTTTATCTTATTCTTACAATTCACACGATTTTCACAGAAGCATTTAATCGGAACTAAACTTGCATAATTAAAATACTAAGTGCAATATTAAACTCACTATTACTTTACTTAAATTTAAAGGGCAAGGAGAGGGACCCTACCTCAAGGTGGATCCATCCATCCACTCCGGATCTTGGTGCTTTCTAACTAAAGCTATCGCAGCTGCTCCCCCACGAGGCATATGTGATTTCACATACGTATAAGGACACCTAGACCCTATGCACACGCTCTGCATGGCCATGAGCGTGTGCAAGGGGATCCTTACACATATGCTTATACACATAATCCTGTCTCCACTCACCTTCACAGGCACTTTTTATATATGTAATGGGGACAACTAGCCCCGTACATGTGTATATTCGCTGCCATGGACAAATATATGCACGCCGGTGGAACCCACGTACATATAAATACGTACCTATGCCTGCGCAGGTGAGTCGCCTAAACTCCGGCAAACCGAAAACATACTGAAACCTCCAACGCACTATAAGACAACCACTACGAACCTTAAGACACAAAGATAAACCAATTTAGGCCAGGAAAAACCAACCAGAAATACTAAACCCTTACCTCGGGGGCTGGCGACAGGCCAAAACGAAGGCGAACCACACCACGAAACTCAACGCACTGCCAACGACAAACCAGGGACTCATAAACATTAAAAGCCCCAAATTTAACAAGTGAAAAACAAGGGGAAAGGTGAAAACCTCACCCCGAAACCATTCCGACAATCTGAAACCACCCGAACCGCTTCGCCTTCTGCGGCGGTTGCCGGAACGCGCGCCAAGGAGTCCCAACGGACCTTCCGCGCTGACCTAGAACAAGAGCAAGACAAAAAACCAGACCACCTAAAAGCCCTAGGGTTCGTCCATACCTCACCGGGCGCCGATTAGGTCAAAATGAAGCCGGAAACAGGGAGGAGAAGGGAGAGAATAGCTTACCATGATGATTCGGAGCGAAGCTGAGAAGAAAAACCGGGAAGAACGGGGAAGGAGGCGGCGCCGTGGAGGGGGGGGGGGGGGGGTCGCGCGCGGCTCGCCGGGGGAGAAGGGAGGGGGTGCGTCGCAGGTTGAGTGTGGGTGAGGGAGGTGTGTTTAGGTTTTAATTTTTTTTTTTTTTATTATTTATTTTCTTCTATTTTAATTTTAATCAAAAACTAAAACACACCCAACCTGCATGGTTTTACCTGCACCGTCTGAAACACCGTGCGCAGCCCCGCGCCTGCTACCGGATGCCCGGGGTACCCCGCACGCCTAACCCGCATGGTTAAACCTACCGCGCGCGGTCCGATATCACCGCTTAAAACGGCTCCAGAACTCAGGACCTCGTTCCGGAGCTTGGTTTTAAAACCGACCCGCTGATAAAAGAAAAAGTTAAAAAACCTTCGAATTTTATCCACTTAAAAAAACGGTTCGTTACAAACTACCCACCAAAAAAACTTCTCGTCCCCGAGAAGCCTTCGGAAAACAATGAAAACATCACCCGACTCACAAGGGTCATGAAGTTTCATTCAACCGGTCGTATTGCGTTTCCAACACCCAAAGCACCTTTAAGAAATTTCTAAGAAGACTGCGCTTAAGCCTTTACAACTCGAGCCAATGCTCAAGATGCAACTGAATCATCAAAGCATAGCTTACCTATGGGGCCATTATAGGGACCTCAACCCAAGAAAACGATCGAATCACGATCGACCAACTAAAATTGGTCACGCCATATTTCCTCGAAATACATCGCCGACCTGAAAAACACACTCGCCCTTAAACCGACGACATGCTTTTAAAACTGTTCCATTATCAACCACGCACGCACCGAAGTCCTTACACGACCTTCGATGATATTCTCAAGCCACGACATCACAAGACTATTATAAAACTATCGTGCCTCAGCACGAAGCGTAACTCCAAGAAACCGTGCATCCCACGCACAACCAGAGAGAGATTACGAAACAAACCAACAACTTTTAACTTTAGCGCGACGTATAACCGACACTATCTTAGTGTATCCAAGACAAAGTCAAGATGGGGGGCATGCTCGTCTCATCCATCATAGTACACTAAGATTAATCCAAGTTCGCTGAGAAGATCAATCGGACCAAACTCTGATGCCTATTCCACCCGAGGCATTCGTATTCATCCAAGCTTAACCACTGAAACTCTTCCTGCACTAACGGAGTTTCTAAAGTGTTGCGAACACAACCAACCTTATCACAATCGTGCTGCCAAGCAAGCACCGACATGAAAAAAGAAACTCATGCGACACTACCCACCTTAGGAGTGTCCATGTCATCGTAAGAACTAGCCGCTCACCGGCGCGCTATTTTGGAAACACATTAAAGCACAGGTGGCGTTCCTCGAACTACGATCACCACATCATAAGATCACACTGAAAACAAGGAAACTCAAGCTCTAAGGGTACTACCTAGCACGGGCTAGTCCCTTACGAAGCACACACGTCGACCCTAACTCTTGGTCACGCAAAACAAGTATTACTAGGCTCAAAAACCCCTTTCCGTTTTATCCACTTCATTACTTCCTTTCAACCTTTAAAACATTTAAAGAATTTTAATCAACCCACAATTACTATTTCAAAACTAATTACTTGGTTTTTAGACAACGCCCCATGGAAAAACAGACAAGCTATAACCAACTTCCTCTTTAAAAAAAATTAACACATAATGTTATCCAAGCATAAACAGGTAATTTAGCATCTAAATTCCTTTTTAACAAAGAGGCGACCCCGAGGGTCCCATTTATTCAATTCGGGTTCTTCAAAAGCAACCACATATCAGTTCATTCCATAAGGACGTGCCCCAACTGGCCTCCTTGGGTCTAGTTGAGCATGTTTAAAAGCACACCAAAATATCTCAATAAAAACGCAATAGTTTTGCATTAATAATCATTTTCAAACACACTATGGTCTAACAAGGTTCAGTCACATGGGTGGCCACCTACCAATCGATAAGGCGTCCATACACCTTACCGTTGGCATTTGGCTCCCATTTATCAAATCAATTTTTTTTTCATTTAACATTTTAACTTAGCAGCCCTCTTTTAAAGGTTTGAAACCACAGTTTACCATTTTCCCAATTATAAGGCGCCCATACACCTTATAATGGAAAATTGGTTCCGTTGTAATCGCAACCAACAATTTCAGCCAAAGCAACCAAGCGCTTGCCAGCAAGCTAACAAGCCACTACAAACAGCTAACACAAAGCAACAAGCAGAAATCACTAAAACATGCTATAACACAGAGTATGACACACAAGCAAGATAGAAAACATGACATATTATCACCCAAACATGTTAACTATCACCGAAACATGCTTTCTAAAGAGGCGTGCTAAATAAATACAGACTTGACATATTTCCAAGGCACGCAATCAAAATCAGCAGGCATCCTACTAATGCAACTACATGGCATGGCACATATGCAAGACATGTGAATCTATAGGTGTCTAATATGATGCATGCAATGCAATTTTCTGGCCATATCGGGCCAAGAAAAATTTTCAAAACCTCTTCATAAACAAATAAGCAGTGGAAAGTACAACATTCACCCAAGGTGAAATCACATCAACTGTAACAGAAAACAACATGAACATCAATTCCCAGCCCTGGCCACTTGGTCATTTACCATACGTGGGGTGATCAGTCCCAGACACGGCTATTACCCAAGCACTGACACATTCCTAATCTCCTGTCTACCAATCCCAAAACAGTAAGACAATTAAAAGAAAGAAACCTCCTCTGATACCATTTTGTCACGAACCAACCCAGGTCGACCCTGAACCGGACACCCAGGTCACCTGAGTCGGCCCGTGACATGGCCTCAAGCACGTCTCCCCTTACGCCGGAGGTTTCCGACTAGCGGCGAGGGTGTAAGGTGAGTCAGGGGGGAGACTATACCCTCTTATCAAAGTGGAACACCAAGGGACCAAAAATACAGCAACGGAAGTAGTGTAAATAATAATAAGAAAATAGCGGAAAACATTTTTCATTTATAAGGTTTGAATAAATTTGGCGAACGGCAGTTTATATAAGAGATGCATGCATGACATGCTAATGATACAATGAAAGCATTAAATCAAGCGAGATACTTACACATCAATGAAGAAGTAAATTAACAAAAGTTTCAAGCCCCGAGGGCGATCTCCATAAGCATCCCGAGCCCCAACTCGGTCCTTTGCTCCTAACTCCAAGTACAAGAAACAGCAACAACAAGGTCCTGCAACCAAATGGAATCTACTCGGGTACCCCAGTGCAATGGCGGCCCGAGTAGGGTGTGAGATATATATCTCAGTAGTCCGGAACCACCGGGGTCTAGCCCACTCTAGACCATGAAAATATAATTAAACAAAGTGTTGGTATTTTCGAACAATAACGAAACAATGAAAACAATAAACGCCCGTCCAGGTTCTAGAAAGGACACCTGGCGGCACTACCTGCTTCGGCCCATAGCCGGGATGAGAATCTGTTTAAAACAACACAAGTAAGTTTGGTTCAAGCATAAAAACACTTTTTATCATTTTGCTCACTTACTCTATTTATTCACTTATCATTTCAACTCAGACTGGAAATTCACTCATTCTTACCTTTCTTTATTTGATCACAATTCACTCGGATTTTACCCACATCTCTCATTCTTTTCATAAATCATTATTATCATTCATTCGGTGTAGATCACCATGTCTAACACCCCGTATATCACAAGATTGGATAACCATTGGGAAGGAACGCCATGTCCAAAACCCAAATTTTAAGTCGATCTAGAACGTCATGTCTAGGACCCAAAATATCATTCAGTGTAGATCGTCATGTCTAACACCCTATATCACAAGCTTGGATAACCATTGGGGAGGAACGCCATGTCCAAAACCCAGATTTTAAGTCGATCTAGAATTCCATGTCTAGGACCCAAAATCTCATTCATTTATCACTTAATTAATCAATCGACGCAATTCTAATTTCATGATTAATCCTTCACGTTTAGTTATCCAAATCAGATCTCAACTTTTTATAATCAATTCTCATAATTAACTATCCTTGTTCAATATTCTGGAACTTACACGAGCAATAGAAGGTAAACAAAAGCATATGGCACCAACATGCCTCTATGTTAGGTGATTAATGACATTAGATGGTACAAGTGCAAGCATGCCATTGATCAAGTATAATGTCAAGCATAAAGTGTCATAAGACTTTTAAGCAAGCAATCATAAAAAAAGAAATCTGCTACTACATGTTTATTTTGAAGGCAGCTCACCTCCATTGGAGGAGTTTTATTAGAAAACATTTCATTACTTTATCAAACAATTCATTTAGTGATATTTAGCATTTTCTTTAAAACTCATTCAACACTTAACAAAGTTAAGAAGCCAAACAATAGGAAAGGAAATCATGAAATTCTATTGCTACATTTTTAGATTGAAGGCAGCGCACCTCGAAAGAGGGGTTTTATTATTAAATCGTTAGTTTAGTGACCAAACAAACTCTTTTATCTTATTCCTACAATTCACACGATTTGCACAGAAGCATTTAATCGGAACTAAACTTGCATAATTAAAATACTAAGTGCAATATTAAACTCACTATTACCTTACTTAAATTTAAAGGGCAAGGAGAGGGACCCTACATCAAGGTGGATCCATCCGTCCACTCCGGCTCTTGGCTCTTTCTTACTAAAGCTGTCGCAGCTGCTCCCCCACGAGGCATATGTGATTTCACATACGTATAAGGACACCTAGCCCCTATGCACACGCTCCACATGGCCATGAGCGTGCGCAAGAGGATCCTTACACATATGCTTATACACATAAGCCTGTATCCACTCACCTGCACAGGCACTTTTTATATATGTAATGGGGACAACTAGCCCCGTACATGTGTATATTCGCTGCCATGGACAAATATACGCACGCCGGGGGAACCCACGTACATATAAATACGTACCTATTCCTGCGCAGGTGAGTCACCTAAACTCCGGCAACCCGAAAACATAGTGAAACCTCCAACGCACTATAAGACAACCACTACGAACCTTAAGACACAAAGATAAACAAATTTAGGCCATGAAAAACCAACCATAAATAATAAACCCTTACCTCGGGGGCTGGCGACAGGCCAAAACGAAGGCGAACCACACCGCGAAGCTCAACGCACTGCCAACGACAAACCAGGGACTCATAAACATTAAAAGCCCCAAATTTAACAAGTGAAAAACAAGGGGAAAGGTGAAAACCTCACCCCGAAACCATTCCGACAATCCGAAACCACCCGAACCGCTTTGCCTTCGGCGGCGGTTGCCGGAACGCGCGCCAAGGAGTCCCAACGGACCTTCCGCGCCGACCTAGAACAAGAGAAAGACGAAAAACCGGACCACCTCAAAGCCTTAGGGTTCGTCCATACCTCACCGGGCGCCGATTAGGTCAAAATGAAGCTGGAAACGGGGAGGAGAAGGGAGAGAATAGCATACCATGATGATTCAGAGCGAAGCTGAGAAGAAAAACCGAGAAGAACGGGGAAGGAGGCGGCGCCGTGGAGGGGGGGGTCGCGCGCGGCTCACCAGGGGAGAAGGTAGGGGGTGCGTCGCGGGTTGAGTGAGGGTGAGGGAGGTGTGTTTAGGTTTTAATTTTTTTTTCTTTTATTTTAATTTTAATCAAAAACTAAAACACACCCAACCCGCATGGTTTTACCCGCACCGTCTGAAACACCGTACGCAGCCCGCGCACCTGCTACCGGATGCCCGGGGTACCCCGCACGCCTAACCCGCACGGTTAAACCTACCGCGCGCGGTCCGATATCACCGCTTAAAACGGCTCCAGAACTCGAGACCTCGTTCCAGAGCTCAGTTTTAAAACCGACCCGCTGATAAAACAAAAAGTTCAAAAACCTTCGAATTTTATCCGCTTAAAAAAACGGTTCGTTACATAGGGTATCTTCTGATCATCAAGAGTGGCTCTATATACTCGATATGTATATAGGAAAAATGTTCATTTTAAAAACTTCAAGATATTTTAGAACATTTTTTTATATTTATGGAATAATATCTTAAGGATATAATTATATTTTATGGTAAAAGTTGATTTATCCTTTTTAATAAGTAAAAAATTTTAATTTGAATAACTGTAGGGAGGGTAGATTGGATTACTATTTTCTTATGGAGAGAAGTGAAAATAATTATTTGAATGAACATTGGATTTATGTGATTGAAAATTTCATGACTTGTATGATGGAACATATTTGATTACCTATTATGGTAAAAATTACAATCGTATATATATTATATAACCCCATGTTTGAGGATATTTATTTTAGTATATTTTATAGATATTAATTAAATATTAAATGTTGATAATGTTTGAAAATTTATTTTCTATTTTATATTAATATAAATAACTACTCTAATGGTGTTTGTATTTTTTGTGGATTTCAGAATGTTAGTGGAATCCTTTATTATAATATATGAAATTACATTATGAATATTAGAGGTGAATAAGTGAACCAATGGTGGTTTAATGTGAAGAAAATTCAGAATTCATAATCCTATACAACTGAGAAAAATTTATTTTCTATTTTTATTAATGAAAATACATATCATTAAATGTTAAATGCCTAAAAACATTTATAATATAAAAATCATCTATAAAACCCCATATGTTTTATAATTTCTCTCTTTCTCTAATAATTGTTTCCCAATTATTCCTAACATTACACCCAACATCCCTCCCTTAATTTTATATCACCCAAGAACCATGGTGTACTCATCCATTGTTCATTATCACATTTGTAAATGTTATAATAATGTATTTTTATCCCCTTAACATCTCACTCATATTCATGATTTCTAGATCTAGTTCTATTTTTATTCTTTTAATAAATCTCTTTGGTTTCAAAATAATATCATAAGACCCCACTGATCAATGGTGATTTTATTTTTAAATACTTATAGGAGATACTAAAGGTGATTAAAATTAAATTGGAGTGTATGTTAGCATTATGTTTACACCTATATAATCCTTTTTAGTTTAATATTGTTTATGGCTTTGAATAAAGGATTTTTATGGTAATTAGGTAGTTTAGAGTAGAAAAATACTATCTAATGTGGGTTGGGATAACTAATTATTGTTTTAATTATAAAATGTATATCAATTATAAATTTTTAGGTACATTATAATGCTTGAGGATATCAATTAAATTCATAAGGAATTTATACTATAACTATTTTTATAAATGCTTCAATTTTTTCGAAATACAAAATGTTACCATTTTTACAATAATAAATGATCGATTATATACCCATTAGTTAAATAAATGACTTAGTTTAATCGGTATTTATCATTAGAAATTTTTTATTTGGAAATACATTGTTTTTTAATTAATACTTTTGAGAGTATTTATTATATTTGAAGATAAATTATTTTTGATATTGTTGAGTTATATGGGATTTTAGATTATTTATGTTCCATCAGGAGTGTATGATGTAAGAATATATTTAAATAAAAAATGAGGAAGATTTTGAATGGAGTTTTATAATATCAATGGAGTAATGAGTCTCTTGATCGAATTACTGATAGATTAAAATGATACTCCAAGATAAAAATAAATAATTTACAATTTTTTAGTGGATATTATATTTCATAGGGACATTAAGAATATACTACAAGAATGGATATTGTGGGTTTTTAAGATCCAATTCATAACTCCTTAAAATTTGGGATTGAAAAATATTATAGGATAGGAATATTTTTTTCATTTTTATGAATTAATAGTGGTTCATATCAAGAATACACTGAATTCGAGTTTAAATATTTGTTATAAATTTTAAGAAATTTTAATAAGATAGGGTCTATTTTAAGAAATGTGGGAATTTATTATTTTCATATATTAATTAATTTATTATCTATTTTTATAACCCATTCTTGGGACAGTAATCTCATTTTATAAAAGAATATGATAATATCTAAAGATTTTTATTTTCTTTAGTGTGAAAAATATTAATATTTCACATTCACATAATTATTTGATAAAATTAATAGATCAAATTGGGTCATGACCTGGCCACCCCACACAATGACACCTCCCCATCCATAGATGATATCAAGAGTGACATTTAAATCCTACCACCACTTTTTGATGGTGTGTTTACTAGTAGGAGGTGTATGAAATAAATTTATAAGAGGAATTACTTTTTTTATTTTAAAACTCACATGCTCACTTGACATAAAAATTCTATTGTATAATAGATATAATTAAAAAAACATCTATAACCAATAATATGAATGATATACTAAAAAGTGGAATGATAAAATAATACATATAGTAAAAAATCTCTCAATTAAACATTCTGAAAAAAAATAAAGAAAAATATATATTTTTTTACTAAAACATAATTACACATAGAATATCCTAGTATTATTCATAACATTTCTTTTTATATATTAATTTTAAATAGTTTTATATTATTATTCAATAAATATAACAAATACATGTCATAGGACCTTAACGGATTTTTTTCCTTCAATACCACATGAACAATCATATTATTTCATAAAATATCTTCAAATTATACCAAAAATATTATACCATATTGTAATATCAATATACA
Organism: Viscum album; assembly: GCA_963277665.1. NCBI lineage: Eukaryota > Viridiplantae > Streptophyta > Magnoliopsida > Santalales > Viscaceae > Viscum > Viscum album. The sequence goes on from OY728152.1 coordinate 1,277,835,030, forward strand.
TGCCCTTCTTAAAACTATTCTTCATTACTAGGAGAATCTAAACATAAGAAATGTTGAGCTTATATGATCATTATGACTACACATGATAGATATCAATCGATGATTATATAAACTTATAAGATAATTATAAGGGCATGATATCATGACTATAACATAAATGATTATACCTAATCTGTCTTAAATAATATACATTATTCATGGTATAAATATCTATCAAATAAAAAGGAATAAATAATAAGAGTGATAAATCATTATAAAACAATCCTGAAACATAAGGCCATGAAATAAAATTGTGGTAAAATCATAAGTTAAAAAACAATTTCATATTTTAAGGCTAACTGCAATGATTATAAAATCATAATGGATCATGAATCAAAAAAAAATTATAATAGTAGATCAAGAAAATAGACATTTATCCAATAATGGATAAAGAACATAGAATTGTTTTTTAGGGGATTCATCACAACAACATGTTTCCCATAGAGGATCAATACACCGGCATGTTTCAAATAGAGGATGGAGCATATGGATGTGTCTTCAACAATTGTCTCATGTGATTTAATACATTATCCAATGCATTGGAAAAATATATAATTTTTGGACCACTCATAACATTATAGAAACCGTACATATTTTTTCCAGAATATCATAAAACATTATTCATATTATCATCTCATATCCTATAAAAGAAAACAAGTTTTATTAAACTTTAATCAATCAATTATAGAATAACCAATGCAAATTAAATGTGTTTCATAATCATATCACCATTAATAATCATATAACACGTAGAGTAAAAATAAGGATGGATATTTTGGATCATTATCCCTAGTATAACTTAATCCACGTTGAATGTTTCTATCATTAGTGAATATAAATTACCAAAAAATATATTTGAAAAATCTTGAGTAAAATAACCATTAAAATTTAGAAATAAGGTTTTAAAATTAAGAAAAAACAAAAAAAAAATCAAATTATTTAAGATAGAAAATTTCCTTGGGAACTTAAAATTAATAATCAATGAATTGATTATTTATGATTGTGGAAAATTCCATTCATTATGTGCATGTTTAAATAAATATTCCATTAAAATTTCTATAAAATTTTCAAAAGTACTTCATTAAGAAAACACAAAGAAGAATTATTTCTAGTTTTTTTTAAATTAGGTTTCTTAAAATATATTTAATAAAATATAGTATTACAGTAAAAAACATTCTAGATAACAATTATGAAAGGATGGATATGAAAAATACCATATTTTCGAATGTAAAGATAAATAATATTTATTTTCCATTAAAATGTTCCTTTGGCATATTTAGTTCTTAATGATGAAAAAATTAAAGAAAAACATGTATTATTAATAAATAAATAGAGGTGAATAAAAATTAGACAAATTTATATAATATTAATCATATAATTTCATCAACGGAAATTTAGGCATAAACAAACCTGATAAAAAATAGGATTGAGACATAAAGGCCATACCACATTGGTAAAATTTGAATAATAAACACCAAAAAACAAAGAAAAATATATTGATATTTAAATCCATACTATTTTCAAAATAATAATCATTAAAGACATTATCGATTAGTATATACATTACAAAAAGAACTATGTGGTGAATTTGTATAATGTCTGACATAAATAAAAGATATGTGAAAATATAATACATAAGTTGTGACATCCATTATATATGTTTATAGCTTGTGTCTGATAAGTATTGTCCTATAAAAATATATTATAGAACCTTAATCATATATACCATAAAATATATGATTTAATTCATACATTTCATCATGTATTAATTATAAAATCTTTTTTAAAATCACTCTTCAGTGTGGTAAGTGATTCATTTATCATGTATGATTTAGAACTATAGTTTTGGCGTTTATACCTTGATTAAGGTAATAGAATATATAACATTTTAATAATTATATAAATATAATATATATTCATTTTGTACATATTTTTATTCCTCGATAATATATATTTATAGAAATATGAATTACACTATTCCTAAAGAGAGTAGGTCGTACGTACAGATGAACGTTGTTTCCATTTTTTAAAAAATGGGAAAAAAGAAAGGAAAATAATAACTCACATTAAAAGATAATTTTTATATCACATATATCATATATATTTATTTAAACTATCATCATTTTCATTATTGTCAAATAAAAATGATAAAACATAACACAATGCTTTGTGGATTTGGTAGTCCACACATATGCGTGAGCGACATTATCATTTTTCAAAGGTTTAGAATGTAAAATGATATATGTGATATCATAATTCAATAAGTATAATTATTTCATAAATATTATCTACACACACACACACACACATATATATATATTAAATTGATAATTATATCTTTCATTGAGTAGTGGAGATGGAAAACAAATTACATTAGTTTGCATGGTGTTAGTCTACCTTACATATGATCAATAATTTTATTTCAAATTTTATGGAATGGTAGTAGGATTTAAGTGATTAAAATAAAGAAATATCCATAGATGAAATATATTGGTGTTAATTTTTACGAATATTTAAGTAATAATTTAAATGTGTTGAAGAAATATTGAAACGAAACTTTATAATTAAGAACTATACATCCACTTCAAACATCCACCTTTTTTTAATAACTAAATCCATTCTAGGAGAGTTTTGTGATCAAAACAGGGACATTAGGTTGTTTAGAGGTATTTATGGAGGGGATTTGGGTAGGAATTTTTTGATCCAAATTTATCCGAATGTGTGTAGAGGAGAGGATAGTGCCCTAGTAGAAAAATAATTTTTAAAGTCATCAATTTACATCCGTTTCTTATAAACCACTATAAAATATTTTTTTGGAGACTTTATGGCATCAGTTTTTTATAAAATGATGCCAAAAACCAAAAAAACATTGTCATCGGTTTTCAAAAAATCGGCATGAAAAAATAAAAAAAAAGTTTTCACATCGTTATTTATGAAAACCAATGCTGAATTTTTTTAAAAAAAATGTGTTGTTTTAGATAATTTCTTATTCTTCAATTTGACTAGTCGTGGAGCAAAAACAAAGTTATGGATTAAACGTTACAGATGTTGGAAGTTGATTTTATCTAAGTAAAGTCTTAAGGAAGTCCAACTTTCAAATGCTATAACTTTTAATCCATAACTCCGTTTTAGCTCCATGAAAAGTCAAATGGAAGCTTAAAATTTTTTATAAATGATGGTAAATTTTTTTTTAATATTTGGTGTTTGTTTTCATAAAAAACTATTCCAAAACTTTTTTTTGTTTTTTTCTTCAATTTTTAAAAAACCCAATGGAAAAAATAATTTTTTTTACTTTTCATGTTGGTTTTTAAAAAAACCAACCGGAATAGTTTTTCTATAATTTTTTGCATCTGTTATAGGAAGAAATGACAGCATAAATATTTTTTTTTACTTTTTGGCATCGGTTTTTAAAAAAAGACTCAAAAAGTATATTTTTTTAACTTTTTAGTGTCTGTTTATTTAAAAATCGACGCCAAAAATGATATCGATTGGCACTTTGGCATCATTTTTCATAAAAACTGATGCAAGAAGTCCAATGTAAATCGTATTTTGTTTTGGCCTCAAGAAAAACTGACACCAAAGAATACTTTCCAATACGCGGGATCAGAATTTCAATTTTTTTCACTACGTGCGTTTAACTTTTTAAAATCCTGTCAACATATTCATAAAACTTAATCAAAAAAAATTCATTTATTATATATAAATCAATTTCTCCTTCGTTCATCATTTTCAACCTATTCGATTCAATCAAATTTTCAACGTAGCATCAATCATTAATTTGAACACTGTACATACTCTATTAATTTATTTTCTTTGTTATTATTGTCATTCATTTCTAAAAAACTCGATTAGATTTCATATAATGATAATTTAATTTTATTATCAAGTTAATAATATAAGACATTCAGATAAGATTTACCAACCATGTTGTAAATTTAATTATCAATCACCATTTTCATTATCACATGAGTTCTACCCTAAATATAAGAGATATGATGATAAACAACAAATCATTTATATGGAAGCTCCAAAACCCATTAAAATATGTTTGACGTCTTATGTTTATTTTATATCATTTGGTGCATGTGATTTTAATTCATGTTTATCATTTTTTATTTAAAATGAGTTGTATTACTTTGACATGTTCAACATCGAACGACCATAAATTTTGATTCGTAACTCCATTTTAGCTCTATGACAAGTCAAATCGAAGATTACGAAATTCTCTAAAACATCGAAGAAAAAAAATTTACCATTGGTTTTTGTAAAACTTTATTCCAAAAATAAATGTTTTCCATTTATGGAATTGGTGTTTTTAATGAACCGACTCCAAAATTATTTTTTCAACTTTTTCGCATCGGTTTTTGAGGAAACTGACGCCAAAAATGATGTGGATGAGTTTTTTCTGCTCTTTTTAAAAAAACTGATGCCAAAAAACAAATGAATTTTGTTTTCAGTGTCAGTTTACAAAAACTGATGTAAAAATTCATATTTTTTAAATTGGAGACTTCAACGTCGGTTAAAAAAAGACAACATTAATAAAAAAAATAACATTAATGACCTTTTCTCTACTAGTGGGCGTTCTGTTTTTTAATTGAGTTTAGTGGCATGCTTGTAATTTTTCAAAGATTTACAAAAAATGTAAAGTAATATTAATGGTAGAAGGTGTAAACAATACACCCTTTCAGATTCCAATATGATATATGTTCAATATATTACTATAAAATAGATTTTAGAAGGGTGTTTGGTCTTTTTAGCCTATATTATTTCGATTTAACCCCAAAAAAATCATCTGTTTAACCTTAACTGTAGTATCATATTTTTACAATTTTTACAATTAATTATGTAATAAAATTAAGTTAAAATTATTATTTAATAATTATTATAATTACACATTATATATAATTCATTTTAACGAACTCAATTTATATAATTGGAAGAATTTAATATAAAAGTACACCCACAATCGCTATAAAAAATTTGTTTCCATTGAGAAAGTTTTGTTAAGTGTAAAATGTGTTTGCATAAAAATTAAACATAACATTCTTTATAATGACTAAATTGGATTAATAATTATATAATTTTTTTAATTTTACATCTAAATCAATTTTCCATAAAATTTTACTTTTAAATTCTATAAATGAAAAGAATATTTTATTAAAAATTAGTATTTTTCAATATTCACTAGAAATTAATATTTTAAAGATATTGATTGAAATTAAATGTATTATAATTTTAAATTTTTTATCTCAGATATTAATCTTATTATATAATTTATATTTTTTTATATTTTTATAAAATAATTTAAAAATAAATTTCCAATATGAGATGAATCTTTTTTTTCGAAAAATACTTTTTATGTGTAAAATATGATTTATTGTTATTCCATTCCTATAATGTATTTTAGCTGAATGATAAAACATTTTTTTTAAATATAATTTAAATATTTCATTAAAACCCATCAAAAATAGTGACATGTTTAATTTATTAAGGTAAAACACATTTTACATGTGAAAAAATTATTTTAGGAAAATTTTTATTTTACTTTCACATGTTTTTTATTTATAATAAATTGATAAATAATGAATTTGGTTTATATAGATGTAGAATAAATAATTTTATAATTTATTAATTATTATTCACACATTGAAATTTGACATCTGTATTAAAATAATATACTATATTATGTTTCATTTAGACTTCATGTAGTGTGTATCCAAAACAATTAAAGAGAATAAATTTATTAAAATAATATCATAAATTCATTTTATATTATACCCCCATTAAAAATACTTTTATACTAAAAAATATTTCATTATAATATAAACAAACTAGGATATCTCTATTTCATTAAATCCTTTGGATTCCAACCAGTTTCATCAAATTTCTGATTCCTTCTTAGAAAATTATCCTATTGGGTAATATTGTTCCATTGAACATTATCTCTATGATAGAAGATTTATACTAGTTGTTATTCATAAGAAATATCATTATCTAGTAGTGTGAAATATGAGTTTAGTTAATATGAAGAATCATATATGTTCTTCCATAGTATTGATATATATAACACATCATGAACATGAGATAGGTTTGGTGTAATTTTGATGAGATAAGGTACGATCACTACATTATATTGAATATTTTCTTGCAATAATATACGTATGGAAGAAATATCAATTCTTATAGATTTTTATTACCTTATTCAATAGATAAATTTGAAAATAGAAATCTGAACAAACTTTATCATTCAAATCAAAATTAATATTATCTTCATAAGCTTTCGGTCATCTATGTGATTCTTGGTGTGATATTGAATGTTTATGAATTTATCTCCCATTTCATCATTTAGATTAAATCCAACATTATCGTTTTCTCCAACATCATCCTAGAACATTATATTTTTATTCTTCATTCTATAGAGTGATTCAAAAGGATATATATGGAATCTAGAGAGAATGTTATTGTTATAATAATACTCAATTATTGGAAGGTGCTTATCTCAACCACCATTAGATTCTAGAGATTAATATCTCAATATATCCTCTATGTTTTGAGTGGTTCTCTTAGGCATTATATCTTTATAAGGATGATATGAAATGATGAAACTTAACTGGGTATATAGATCATACTAAATAATTGACAAGAGCATTGAGGAAAAACTCAAATATGGCATCTATATAATTGAATATTGTACTCCATGCATCCTTATAACATAACTAGTGCATATTATTTTAAGATAGTCAACTCTAAAATATTCTCCTATATAAATGAATTTTTATTACATTAAAAGGTTTTAAAAATAATAATTATCAATTCTTTGGTAGGATTATTTATATATTCCAACAAAAATATCTTCTTCCTTATTTTACCATTTTCATTCTAGTATGAGTAATTATTTTCACATCCCCTTATAATTCTATCTCCCATCCACAAATTTTAGACATACCAATAAATGAGATACTAAATCTATAAGATCCCTTATCCTGATTTCTCATCATAAATACTCATTTAGATATCTATACATATTCTTACATCAAGTATGAATATGAACATACTATAACCAATCCTTTTTAAAAATTGGTATGGTTGGAACACATAAAAAGTTACAGAACATTATAAATCCACAATTAAAAAGGCTGAACATCAAAAACAATTGACCTTCCTCTTTATATCCATATATTCCTTATACACCTCTTTATTCCCCACATGGATAGATGGATGAAAACACATTTGATAAAGAAAATATTTCTCTCCTACCATCAATATTTCAATATCCATACATTTAAAAACTAGTAATATTGGATATTTTTTAATTTGTATCTTATATTATATATCATACATATTTGTAAAAACATCCATGTACTCTTTTTCAGCATTACTATTGTGTTAATGATTTGAAAATTAATAATCTTTAATCATTTCCTACCATCGTCCCATGAGAATTATCAACTCCTTCCTTTTCAATAAATACTTTTAAATTTTATTATATGTATACATGTTTCACCATTATACTTTTAGATAATTCCTCTATATATTCAATGAAAATTTTACCATTTCCAACTTCAAACATAGAGTCTTGTGATTTTTCCTCAAAATCAAAAAATTTTCTGTGGCATATTCTATCATCATATATTTTCCCATGAGAAAACATATCATCCACTTCCTTGATACATCACTAAAGATCACCAAACCTTATCGAAAATTGGTTTGTGTAAGAAGGGATGTGATAAATAACTTACCCTTTTATTATTTTTAATTTTCCAAACATTAAGATTTCTAATGGAACATAGAACCCTTCTATTTTAGCATTGTTATTTGATTATAAATCCCTTCATTTTTTTCCATAATGCATTGAAAATATCCTTCAAACCAAGAAAACTACACATTATCATTACTGTTGTAGGTATGGGCCATTTCACATTAACATATTACCATGAATAATCCATTTAAATATACTCATGTGTGATGATATAACCCAAGAATTGATATTTTTTAAACTAAAATTCACATTTGGAAAAATTTTCATAAAAAATTTCCTTCCTCGGGTTCTTTAGTTAAATTCCAATGTTATCTTCCAAATCTTCTAATATTTTTTATAATATAAGAATGTCATCCATAAATACCACAAAAAAATCATCAATTGAATATCTAATGACTATATTCATTAAATCAATGAAGATATAGGGGGAGTTAGTAAAACTAAATCAAATCACTATATATTCATAGTGTGGATACGATGAAAAAAATTATTTCCATTATAGTGATATTTTTATATTCAGAATAATCAAGGGAGATTCACATTGATCCAACATTCTTCTAAACAAATAATAATAATTTGGTCCACCCCATGATGACTGATATGTGTGAGTGAATCCCATTTCATGAATCACGTAAATTTTCTCCTTAAATTAATTTAACTAATTCATTCCCATTCAATGTGGACTCATTGAAATAGCTATACATCCATTTATGAGTTCTTTTGAGAACTCAATATCATGGTTCAGTGGAATTATAGGATAATGTTCCAAAAAGATATAAACACCCCTTGAATAATATGAAAATCATCTATGTTGATTTTCACCCAAACTATCAGAGATAAATAAAGTATTTATATTAGAATCATGATCCATAAAATCGATGTGATTTCAATTGGATGATAAAATTTACTATTGCAATGATAATTAATCATAAGATCATTTTGAATATAAAATAGAACATTCCTTAATTGTAAATTTTGTGGGAATTATGAATGTAATTACAATACATTCATATGAAATAATCAAACTCAACAATGGGGATAATGAAATGATTTATAAGAACCAAATTACAATAAAAGTAAAACATAGTAGAATAATAAACATGATACGAAATCATCGTAAAATTAGGGGTCTTCAGTACTAATTTAACTCTTAATGATTGAGGTTAGAAATTCAAATTAATTTATCTTTTATCATATAAATATTAATTAATATAAATTTACTCAAATTGGGTGCTTCAATATTTGGACATACATGTTACCATGTAAACATTATCATTCTATCTTAAATACTGTAGAAAAAGAAAAATGGTTAGCAAGACTAGTATCCATCCTTTTTCAATGTGATCAATCATAAAAATCATTAATAGGATTTAAAAATATGGGAAACTTATATTCAATATATGACACCTCAGTTTTGACCTAGATCATTCTTGGTAATCATATTTTTAAATCCTTCATAATGGTTTATAATAAAAAAGTGAATTGACCCATTTATATCTCCCTAGAGAGTCAGTCTAGGTATAGAGTTAAGGTAACACTCACCATACACCCTAATAGGGGATGAGAAATATTAAAACCCAACTATTTTAGTGGTTATAAACACTATAAGAATCATTTCCAAAATAGTATCTACTTTTAGAATCCTTACATGGGAGTATTGATAGGAAAACCATATAATATCTTCCTTATCATAAAAGTAAATAAATTATCTTATGTATATAGTTATCCATATGGATTTTTTCAATGTTCTCAAACCCTAATTTGTAATGATTTAATAAAACACACTATGATACCATCTTTAGATATCTATTATTTCATATAAAAATCTGACATATATTTATAATATATTTCAATCCATCTAATATATGTACACCAGAATATAGTAAAGGTTTTGTGTCTTTTGTTACTAGATGCCTAATTCTCTTATTTAATTAATTATTTTCAATATCTACCATTAATATCATCCCATTTAGAACTATTCAAAGTTTTACCCCACATAAAAGTTTTCTTCATAAATTTTGGAATGGAAACATAGAAACAAGTGGTATCAGATTCTCATTATGTGTAAACATGTGAAATATAAATTGATGATAATATGAAATTATAAGATATTAGAAATGTTATGAGATAATGACCATGACATACAAATTTCAAAACCAATATTTCTATGATCATATAAATGAGTAATGGCATAAATAATTATCATTTCAAAAAGCAAGAATCATAAGTGTGAAATTATCACAAATATATCATGAACGATATGTTCATTTCATAAAACTGTTTCACAATCAAATATATAGAATCCACTTAATATGTGAAGGTTAAATACTAAGACTTTCAAATACAAATGGATCGAGCATAAAAACATGTTTCTTATAGTATATCAAACACATAAACATGTTTTTCATAGTTTATAAATTACATTGACTTTTTTACCAAGTAGGATCAAGTATATAAATTTTTTTCCCCAATAAGATCAAGTGGAATTGACTTGTTTCCTATAGAGGGATAGGGTATGGATTTATGTCTCACAATTATTTCATCATATTGAACATATTACCCAATTGTTTGGGGGATAAATATTTCTATATCCACCACTCACATAATGAAAACAAAAAATATCGATGCCACAATATCAGAGTACATTCGTTCTATAATTATATTATATCCCATGAAAACAAAATGGGTTTCATAAATATTTCATCTATCCATCGTAGCATATCCCATGGAAAATAAATATTTTTCATGAAAATATCATCATAAATAATCAAAATCAATCATAAAAAAATATGTACTAAATAGTATGTTATTATACTTAGTAAAACATAAGAAACTCCAAAGGTTATTGTCTTTGATGAATATAAATTCCATAAAATAATCAATAAAACATTTTGTTGAAAAATAACCCTTCCATTATTAGAATAATATTTTATTAAAAATAAAAAGATATTTTGAAATTAACTTTTCCATGATAATTTCACTGGAATCATAAAAATAATTTTTAAATCATTTAGTGGTCATAGTGGGTAGATATTATATTTTTGAGTGCATGTTAAAACAATGTTCCATTTAACATTTTTTTAAATGATCAAAAGTAAATTGTTCAAAAAAATAAGATTTATTTTAAACCATAATATTATAAACCAAAAATGGTAAAAAATTATTTATTAAATCATTTGAGAGTAGTAAACAAATTGATGAAAATATTTTTAAAAATCATGAAATTGGAAGAGAATGAATTTTCTATTGAAGAGTGAAATAAAGTCGATTTTCCATAAAAAAAAAATTCAGTCTAGTAAGTTCTTAAATAATGAAAAATGAAGGGAAAAATTATTCTCAAAAAATAATAAAATGATAATAACAATTAACATGAAATATATGTTATGGATCAAATAATTTCATCAATGGGAATTCAAGAAAAAAATCCAGATTAAAAACTAGGATTGAATCATAAATCACTTATGATGTTATTAAATTTTGAATCATAATCTTCATAAATGAAATAAAAATATATTTTTATTTAAATAACAATTATTTTCATAAGAATCATCATAAAAGGAATTCATTGGTAGTATATACACCATATAATTGTTTTTGAATATGGAATGCCTCTCATATAGAAATAAAAGTGGGTTGAAAATCCCTTATGCTGGGTGTGAAATACATCATATGTTTTCAAAACCTTTGAGTGAAAGATATATATTTTTAAACAAAATTAAAAAAACTATAATAACATATATTATTCTATATATTATTTTCTTATAACATTTTTTCACCCATTTATTAATAATTCATTATAAAAATCAATGTTCTGGGTTATAATAACTTAATTTCTGATGTATGTTTGGGTTCATTAGTTATTTTCCTTATACATAAATTATGGTTTTATAATCCCCATAATGTAAATAATTATATAAATATAATATAAAATATATTTGTCCATATTCAAATTCATACACTCATGTTAGGGATTGAAAAATAAATTACACCATTTATGGATATGGTGGGCCATAGGTATGGTTGAGTGTTGCTTCTATCTTTGTCAAAGTATGGTACGATAGAAAGGTAAATAATAATTCAAACATAAAAAATAATTTATAAATCATATAAATCATATATATTCATTAAATATATCATTATTAACATTTATGTCAATATAAAACGAAAAATTTATCACATTTATTGGTGGAGGTGATTGTCCACACGTACACAAGAGCGAAAAAATTGATTACTTCAAAAAAAATTAAAATTTTAACAATAAGTTAATTTTGAAATTTTAATTAAAAAATTAGCATAATTTATTCAATTTATTTTAAAAAAAATAGGAAAAAATATTAAATTTAAATTATAATCACAAAATCTAAAGAAACCATATTTTTGAAAAATATCATATTATGTATAAACAAATATTTATTCTTATCTCATGACTAGAAAAACAATTTTGTTGAATGGTAAATTTTTTAGAATATATAATATATAAATTAAGTTAATTTAAATCATAAATAGTGATTAATTTAATTTATTATGATAAAAATAGATTTCATCCATAAGAAAACTTTTCCATAAAAATATTTCTTTTTCTTACAAATGTTTTCTATTTCATTAATAATATATTCATAACCAATGAATGTATTTTATAAATGTTTTATAAAAAATATATTATAACTTATATTATTTACTTATATCATTTTTTTCATCTATTTAATAATAATGAATTTTTAACATCAATGTTCAGGGTGGCAACAACTTCATTACTAATATATATTTTGGTTAGTTAGTTTTTTTCCTTACACATATATTAGGGTTCCAACAAATCTATAATGCAATTAAATATATAAATATAATATATGTTCATTATATACATATTTTGTGTCATTCATAAGTGTTATTGACAAAAAATAAATTATACAGTTTGTGGATACAGTAGGTCGGAGGTACGAAAGAACGTTGTTTCTATTTTTTGATGGATGGTATGATAGAAAGTTAAACACTAATTCTCAATTAAAAAATAATTTATAAATTCTATATATATTAAATATTCATTATATATATCCTTATTACCATTAATGTCAAAATAAAATTACAAAATATCCCAAATCCTCATGGAGATGATAGTCCACATATATACGTGATGGAAAAATTGTTCACATCATATTTTTTCCAAAAATTGACTATAAGATAATTTTTTCATTTTGATTCAAAAAATAAGATAAATTATTTAATTTAATTTTATAAAATAGGGAATAAAATTAATTTTAATGTATATTCACAGAATGTGATGAAACCAATTTTTTGAAACATAATATTTTAAGGATTAATCTAGTTTATTTATTATTACATGCCTAGAAATAATTTTTGATAAATGATAAAATATATGAGTGAATATATAATCGATAAATTTTGGAAAAAAAATCATGTACATTGATTAATTTAATTTATTATGTTATAAATATATTTCATCTATAAAAACACTTTTTCAAAAAAAAATTCATTTTCATTCAAATGAATGATATTTTTATTAATAATAAATTCATAACCAATGAATTTATTTTATAAAACTTTAATCCTCGTATATTTCATAATTTAGGTACTCTGATTCATATTTTCCAATTTAAGGACTAGGTTATGATGGTATAAATAATTACAGTTCATTTAGACTTGAGGTTTCATGTTTCGTAAGCTATCGAAGAGATTATATTTATTAAAAAACAATATATCAAAATATTTAAGTGAGTTAAAATTATTAATTATAAAAAATTAAAAAATTATTATAATAGTTTATAAATGTTATATTAATTGGTTTTTTATTTTTTATGTTTCTATTACATTGGTTATTGATCCGTTAAGGGCCTAAGATGAATTTTTAAAATCCTAAATCAGATTGTAGAAACATGTTTCGTTGATTAAAGTGTTTTTTTTATTTTAGGATTTAGATTCCATTTATGTTCTCTGTGGATGAATTGATGGGTCATTTTTGGATGATTTTTGGAGATAAATAATGGATTTGGAGTTTGGATGAGGAATCAGGGTGGTACCTCATATAGTTTAAAACAATAGTTAGAACTTGTTACCATATAGACTATACTATGTACCTGAAGAGCAAGAGAGGGTCCCTAGTTGTATTTTTGTATACCAAATTATGTTATTTCCCCTACCTATTACCCTTTAAGATTCCTATGAGTTTCCTTTTTACTAAAGGAATAATGGTATTTTTAATCTCCTACTGTATTTCTCCTTTATTATTTCAACACAATTATGATTTCCTCTAAACTGTAGAGTTACATTAAATATCCTCACATAATTATACCTCTTCATCCATTACATAACTCATTATTAAAGGTGTATCCATAAGGTTATTTCATTTCAAAATAAATGTTAATACTCTTTCATAACACCCTACATTTAATTATGCATTTTATATTAACATGTTATATGTTTTATAACTTATTATGGATTATAACATAATTCAGTACTAAATCAAACAACAAATTAATAAAATTAATCAAAAATTATTCACTAAAAATAAATCTGTAAAAAAAAATTATATGAATCCAATTATTATATAATTTTTATTATTACACACCATGGAATATTACATCAATTAAAAGTTCACAAATCGAAATGGGTAAATAAATAGAAATGTGTGATTTTATAAGGCATGAGTATCCCTTGGATTAACTTGAACCTTTACAATCAATGTTAGTATAATAATACATATAATGATCAAAATATTATGAAATTATAAATCATTTTTTAAAAAAAATATTAAAATAATATAAAAAATAATTTTTCAATATGATGTGAGAATATATTGATTTTATAGGATGAAATGGGGGAAATATAGCCCTTATATGACCATTATTAATGAGTATATAACTAGTGGGTATAATACTATAAGAACACATTCTTGTTCAAAATTATTTTCATAAAGTTTATATAAATAAATTTCATTTATATTTTAAAAATATTTATTATAAATAATTTCATTTATTTAAAATATATTATTTTAGAGTAGAATTAAATTAGACTAAAGTATATTTAAAAATATTATTAATTCTAATGAAATGGTGTTTTTAAACTATTATTTTTTTAACATTAATAATATTAATGGATTTAAAAATATAATTTATTAAAAAATTTGTAGTATTTGTTAGTAAATTAAGTTTATATAATGAATTAAATTATTAATGAGAATCAAAAAATACTAATTTAGTTTTTTCATAGAAAAAAATTATTTAAAAACATATTGAAATTAAATTTATCATATTTTTTATATCGAATTATTTAAAATTTATAGTATATATATATATCCCAATTAATAAAAATCATTTTATTTTTTATTTATTAGTTTTTAATAAAGATAAAATATTTTATTATTAAAAGAAATATTTAAAATCAATTATTTTAAAAATAAAATTGCAATATTAATGAATCATTTGTAATAAGTAATATATATGTAATAAATATTAATTATATATTAAAATAGTTAATATTACATGGTAATGAGTAAGATTAAAATAATGTTTTTCCCAAAAATACATTTTAATATATTTGTATTATGAATTTTCATATTACAATTAAATTTTTCACTTTTATAATTTCTCAAATATAAAAAAAATATTTGTTATTTATAATAAATATTTATAAATTTTTTAATAAGGTGAATTTAATTTAATGTATGAACATAATTTTTCAAGGTAAAAAATATGTTATAATGGTAAATATAAAAAAGATGAAAATGATTACCTAAAAAGTGAAGAACTAAAATATCAAAACAAATTATCTCGAATTGCATGTATCTGGAAACTATCAAACTCTCATTATCATAGTTAAATTATTTTTCCACTTTGGATGAATGTTTTTTGTAAAAAGGATATTCCATAAAAATTAAGGAATGGGTATTTGTGAAAATTATTCTAAATAATTCATATAAAAGGGACCCCATATAAATAGTTTAACCTGGTAATTTTCCACATTTTTCTCTTTAATACCTTTCCAAAATAGGTACATAACAATAAACTCCTATTTTTGGAATTTTTGTCAAAATAATTTTTCCAAAATCCCTAATTTCTAAAAACTCTCAAATAGAATATTTATGTCATAAATTTATCTGTTATCCTCTCCTAAATAATTATTATTTATATTCATCATCAACCTATTCATAAAACTGAAATAAATTTTTAATAAATTTGTTTATAAATCATTAATCATATATGAATGTAATATTATTAGTATGCAATGAAATTATCTCGATAATTTATCTATTATGACATATTATTGATTGGGTAGGTTTTATCGCATATATAATTGATGTTATAATATTTACATCATGATTGAATATGAAAATACCAATATTAGGAATACAATGTAATGATTTTTTATTTATGTATTTTATATATTTCTAGATCTATATTATAACAAAGTAAATTCACTATGAAATTCAATTATTTTGTTCTTTAATTTATTTCTAAGAATTCATTTTAAGAATTCTAAGTGAACCATCACCATGCTCTCCATGATATGACCACAGGATCTTGAACAATATAAAATTAAATATGTTAGATCTTTATAAAAAATTGGAGTTGATTAATCAATGATCAAGGAGTATGAACTCATACATCCCAATTGAAGCATGCATATAATAACTGAACGGTTAACACCAAAATATTAATTTTACCATTAAAAGTATTTTATGTGGTTAATAAAAAATATAAATGATATATATTATGATAAATAAATACAAAATAAGGGTATTATAAATAAAAAACACTTAATTTAATATAGATGGATTTATAGTGTTTCTGACAGAGATGATGTCTAAAGTAATGATTCCTCATAATAATTTCTCATCATTAAGATATGATAATTAATCACCAATTATTTTAATTTTTAGGTTTTATATAATTTCCCATTGATGTGTTTTTATCACACATATTATGAGTGTAATGCTATTTAAAAATAAATCTCAGATTATCTCTTTAAATTTATTGTAATTAAAATACTAAAAAATTTGTATTCTTTTCGATACCATCACATATTGAAATCATGATTATTTAATAATAATTTTAGTTTCCTAGAAATTTAATATTACATCCCTCATGGACACAACTATTTTATTATACCCTAGTTATTTCTAGGATTTACATATCTTCTTACCATTTCAACTCTGTTTAGTTCAATGTTTAACCCAATTGATACTTTTAAGTGTAGTCAAACTGATATCTTATTTTTAAATGAGAATATGTATCTTTCATTATTATGAATTTCATATGATTTTATGGTCACACGTATCCATGCATTAATATTTTATTAACTGTTTTTTATAAATTATCAATTTTTTATGGTCATCTAAAAAATATCTTTTCCCCACCAGTTCTCTTTTGTTCCTTATGAAGATTCCACTCCATTTTTTCGTGGTTATACTAATTTTTTAATTTCTCATTATGTTTCAAAAAAATAATAATAATTACCTCTTAAAGTAAATTTTATTAAAATTTTAATGCACATTTTTTATTAATTTTTTTTAAAAATTTAAATTCTCTTAGAATATCATATCATTCCATGTTAATATAAGTTTTTATTTATTTTGTTTCTCTATGTATATTTTTCAATGGAATCATACAATATAATTATTTACAGGATTTATTTATATGTTTTATGATGATTCTAATGAAACACATTTTACTCACTAGGTTAATATGATATGATTGAATTTAAAATTTGGTGATATTCTTGCACTACTAAAAAATCCAGCATTAGCGATCGCCATTGGCGGTCGCTATAGGCCTATAGAGACCACCCAGTGACCGCAATTGGCGGTCGCTTCAGCTTCGCTGCTGTAGGCCAATAACAGCCGCCAATGGCGGTCCCTATAGGTGGCCGAAATTCTGGCCTTAAGCGACCGCTTGGCGGTCGCTACCCTGGGAATTTTTTTTAAAAAAAATTCCTACTAAAATATATATATATTATTTAATATATATATATATTAAAGAAAATATTTATATATACTATTAAATAAAATATTATATATATATATAATATGTTTTAAATATTTTAATATATATATATATATTAAAGAAATATATATATATATAATATTAAAAAATATTTTTCATTTTTTTAATGAAATGTACGAATTGTGATTTTTTTCCTTCACGGTGCAAAATCAGAGATAAAACAAGGTAAAAATAATAAAAAATGGAAAACAATTTCCAACAGCATAAACATAAAGATCTTCATAAACAATAAATGATCAACGTGCTTCAACGATCCGAGCAGGCCCATCCATTTCAATCTTCTGCTTTAATAAACCTACAATAAGACAAAAAAACAACAAAACAAAACAAACGTAAATTGGACATAATTATTCAGTTATTATATAAATATAATAAAATTAAATCTGTCATCAAATCATGGTGCTATAATAATTTAAAACCCCCAATTTAAGAAATGCTATCATTTCAGGATATTGGGAGCACGTTTGCTCCGAATTCGACCATCTCACGCCGTTTTTGGTGTTTAATGACACTGGAAACGCGTTTCTGGTCACCTTGGTCAAACGACACCTCCGATTGACGTTCGGTCTACCCGAACATTTCAAAAATCACACAATGGCTATTGTCGTACAGTTTCATGGCATTATGAGGTCGTTCGGGTGGTTTTGACCCCCCAACGCGCAATTTTAGCGCGCACCGAGCTGCTGAAAACGACACAATCGGCCGTACCGCATGCAACACATGTCCAATGGGCATTTTGTCTCCTCCTACACATCAAAAATAATATTCATAATGTTTTGGTGTGGTTTCAGGTCATTTGGAGCACGTTTTCTCCGAATTCGACCATCTCATCCCGTTTTTTGTGTTTTATGATACTAGAAACGTGTTTTCGGTCTCCGCGGTCAAACAACACCTTCGATTGACATGCCGTCTACCTGACTATTTCTCAAATCACACAATGGAAATTGTCGTACGGTTTCCTGGCATTATGAGGTCGTTCGGATGGTTTTGACCCCCCAACGCGGCATTTTAGCGCGCTCCGAGCTGCTGAAAACGACACAATCGGTCATACCGCATGTACCGCACGTCCGATGGGCATGATGTATCCTCCTACACGTCACGAATAATATTCCTAATGTTTTTGTGTGTTTTCAGGTCATTCGGAGCACGTTTTCTCCTAATTCGACCGTTTCACGCCGTTTTTGGTGTTTTATGACCCCGGAAACGCGTTTCCAGTCACCGAGGTCAAACAACACCTCCAATTGATGTACCGTCTGCCCAGAAATTTCAAAAATCACACAATTTCTGTTGTTGTACAGTTTCATGGCATTCTGACGTTGTTCAGGTGGTTTTGACCCCCCCCCCCCCAACGCGCCATTTTAGCACGCGCCGAGCTACTAAAAACGACATAATCGGTCGTACCGCACGCACCACATGTCTGATGGGCCTTCTGTCTCCTCCTAAACATCACAAATAATATTCCTAATCTTTTCCTGCGGTTTTAGGTCATTCGGAGCATGTTTTCTCCAAATTCAACCGTCTCACGCCGTTTTTGGTGTTTTATGACACCAAAAATGCGTTTCTGGTCACCGCGGTCAAATGACACCTCCGATTGATTTTTCGTCTGCTCGACCATTTCAAAAATCACACAATGGTTGTTTTCATATGGTTTAATGGAATTCCGAGGTCGTTCGGGTGGTTTTGACCCCCCAACGCGCCATTTTAGCGTGCGCCGAGCTGCTGAAAACGAAACAATCGGCCGTACCACGTGCACTGCACGTCCGATGGGCCTCATGTCTCCTCCTACACATCATGAATAATATTCCTAATGTTTTCATGTGGTTTCAGGTCATTCGGAGCACGTTCTCTCTGAATTCGACCATCTCACGCCGTTCTTGGTGTTTTATGACACCGGAAACGCGTTTCCGGTCACCGCGGTCAAACAACACCTCTGATTGCTATGTCGTCTGCCTGAACATTTCACAAATCACACAAAGGCTGTTGTTGTATGATTTCATTGAATTCTAAGGTCGTTCGGGTGGTTTTGACCCCCCAACGCGCCATTTTAGTGCGCGTCGAGCAGTTGAAAACGACACAATCGGCCGTACCGTGTGCACCGCATGTCCGATGGGCCCGTCGTCTCCTCCTACATGTCACGAATAATATTCCTAATGTTTTTGTGTGGTTTCAGGTCATTCAGAGCATGTTGTATCCAAATTCGACCATCTCATGCCGTTTTTGGTGTTTTATGACACCAGAAACGCGTTTCCGGTAACCGCGGTCAAACGACACCTCTGATTGACGTGTCGTCTGCCCAACCATTTAAAAAATCACACAACGGCTGTCCGGGGTGTGGGGGGGTGGCTGTCTGGGGTGCGGGGAGGGCTGTCCGGGGTGGGAGAGCTGTCCGGGGTGCGGGGAGGGCTGTCCGGGGTGCGGGGAGGGTTGTTTGGGGTGCGGGGGGGGGGGGGGGGGGGGGCTGTCCGGGGTGCGGGGGGCCAGTCCGGGGTGAGGGGAGGGCTTTCCGGGGTGCGGGGGTGCTGTCTAGGGTGTGGGGGGCCTGTCCGGGGTGTGGGGAGGGCTCTCCGGGGTGCAGGAAGGGGCTGTCCGAGGTGCGGGGAGGGCCGTCCGGGGTGTGCGGGGGATGTGCGGGGTGCGCGGGGTTGTCCGGGGTGCGGGGGGGGGGGGACTTTCTTGGGTGTGGGGAGGACCGTCCGGAATGCGGGGGGCCTGTTCGGGGTGCGGGAGGGTTGTCCGGGGTGCGGGGAGGGCTGTCCGGAGTGCGTTGAGACCTATCCGGTGTGTCGGGGGGGTGTCTGGGGTGCGGGGGGCATGTTCGGGGTGCGGGGAGGACTGTCCGGAGTGGGGGGGTCTGTCCGGGGTGCGGGGGGGATGTATGGGGTGTGGGGAGGGCTGTCCGGAGTGCGTGGAGGGTTGTTCGGGGTGCGGGAGGGCTGTTAGGGGTGCGGGGAGGGCTGACCGGGTGCGGGGGGGATGCCCGGGGTGCGGGGGGCCTGTCCGGGGTGGGGGAGGGCTGTTCGGGGTGCGGGGGGGGGGGGGGGGGGGATGTCCGGGGTGTGGGGAGGGTTGTCCGGGGTGTGGGGGGGGGGACGAGGGGGCGGAGGGCGGAGGCTGGAGGGTGGAGGCCAGAGGAAGGAGGGATGCCGGAGTGGAGCAGAGGATGGCTGGAGGGCGGTGGGCAGCCGGAGCGGGAGGGCCGAGGGCGGAGGGCGAGCGGAGGGCGGAGGCCAACGCGGGCGGAGGGTGGAGGGCGGCAACGGGGACGGCAGGGGATGGTGACCGGAGGGCGAGGCAGGGTGGAGGGGGACAACGCACGGGGAGTGCGGTGATGGGGGGGGGGCGCCGAAGCCCTTAATTTTTTTTCAAAGGGCAGCGACCGCCTTTGGTGGTCGCTAGTGTTAGGGGGCTTCAAAGCCCAATATTCTAGTAGTGTCGTGACATGGTTATGTATGATTTTTCACTATGTGATAGTCATTCAAAAAAATAAATAACCCTAAAATTTTTATGGACTCAAATTATAAACCCCTTATGTTTATAGGTGTTTGGTGGTTCAAAAATGACATTTATTTTTGTTTGAGTAAACTAAGGGATTCATCTCCATTTAGAGGGTATCCATCCTATGGGGATGGTCATATTACATTTTGTTTTGAACTTCTCCTAGGTGATTTAGTGTGGGAAAGGTTTTATTCACCATGAATATTTAGAGGTTGGTCATGGAGTTTTTCAATTGGTGATCAAGTGCACTATTGTAAGTGAAATGGGATTGAACACAATTTCAGAGGGAATTTCGTGTGATGTTCCAAACTTGAAAATTTAACAAGGGAGAATTCAATAGGGAAAAATAGATTTGGTTCTTGGAGGGTCTCCCTATGATAAACGAGCATCGTGGAGACCGTACTGGCATGGGGCAAGGAATGTTATGGGGAAAATATTTATTCTCTTACCATCACACCATAGTTTCTAGTTATGTTTGGAATTTGGGGGATGAAATTCCATGGACCACATTGTGGCCAAGGATATGGTGATGGTAATAAATATTCAACATGAAATTTTAAATGAGAACGAATCAGTGGGTGTAGGGATTTAATTTTTAATTTCCCATTGACTAGTGATATGCACAGGTGTTTTGTAATCCCCACACCATTGGGAAGTATTTCAAAATATATTTTATAAAAATAAGCATCCCAGCTTCCTTGGTTTAGTTTTTATTCTTTCATTAATTTCTATTCAACCCCTTGACCTATTAACAACCTCCAGTTTCACCTCTTCAAATATTTAACACCTTGTTCAATATAAATTGAATTTTCACAAGTCATGTTACTCTACCTTTTCCTATATTCTTTATTCTCATTGGGTTTCATCATTTTATAGGACCATATAGCAAGATATCTATATTTTGGGTTCAAAATTTAGAAAGTATGGATGTTATAGTTTTTTGGATAGGATTGTGTGGGCCTTTCATCAGTTTTCATGGTGTTTCCTACGATGGTTACTGATTTGTGATAATCTATTCTTTCTTAGAGAATGATAAACATCCTATTGAGGTGGTTGAACATTGTTCTCCAATATTAAGATCATATATTGGAATTTGACGATTTTTATTCCTTTTGGTTTATAGTGTGGGTTTAAATAAAATGAAAATAAGTTGTATTTAATTACAATTAAAGGGGATAGGGATGCTCTCATGTGATTACCAGTTTTTAGTTATTTCATTTGAGATTATACATTATTGGTACTGTTACTGGAGATCATGGTTGTTGGGAAGATTTTATGTATTACGGTTCCTAAAATTTTTAAACCCATGATAGGATTGATTTGTTTGATCTCACACTTAATAATATTTTTACACTCATAAATGTGTTTAGTTAACCTGTTGTGTGATATAAAGATATTGTGTGAATGTTTCCTTATTAAAGGATAATGGAGTGTATTGAAATACCCCTTAAAACAAATTAATTTTAATTGTTATGGTGAAATCACTGTAATAACTGTTTCTGTGATTTTTGTGCTTCCCTGTGTTTTGATTGGGGATATTTTGGGGATTTTATGATGATGGTGTTAACTAGTTTAGTTATGGAATTTTTTTGGGAGATAAGAAATATTGTTTTGGCCTAAGTTGTAATGAGGGATGTTTTGTAGTTTTTTAATAATGATTATTGTTGTGAGAGAAGTGAGAAATTTTGATATATCTAGTTTGAGATGCATGAATTTCCATTATTAATATGATGGAATATTGGGTGTTTTTGTGGTAGTTTTTTCTAAGGATGTAATAAAATACTGAACATAAAACAAAATTGGCATGGGATAGAAATTAATTGTGTGCATGGTGAAATTAAGAAGTGATAGATGGTCTAATGAGTTGAATTACTCTATATATATATATATATTTTTTATTGACTTAATAAGTAGAATTTTCTTAATAATTAATATATCATGGAATTGGGTAACTGATATATATATATGATGAATTGTGTCTTCTTCTTGGCCTATTTGTGAGGTATATTCTATTTAGTGGTGCTATTAGTTGGTAATAGATATCATGATATGTTTTAGTGGTGTTGTGGCATGAACTAGTGATGTTTTATAGGAACCCATATGTTCATACTATATAATAATATCATTGTTTTATTTTTATTTTATTTATATACATGATCACCCAAAGTTGGATAACCTTACAAAACCCAATTATTGTGAATTCTATGTGGTTTCCCCAACATCTAGGTTAGTGGTGAAACAGATAACTGTCTACTCACTATTTTCTTCTATTCATTTATAATTAGTATGAGACTATGGTGTCTTATTGGTGGACAATACCAAATGATGATAGTTGCTATTGTATATTCCCATTGATGATACAGATATGATATATGGTGATGTCATACATGGAAGAAGGAGTACATAAGGTTTATATATATCTTATCTATTATACCCAATGTTCTGGATTACTTCATGCGGTTGTGATGTGGATATGAAATGATATAATCATAGGATTCTATAACATGTGAGGCTGGGGTAGGTTGGTCTGCATGTTTACCCACTTCAAAGATGAATGTATATGTAATGTGATTATATATAAGGGATGATAGGACATCACATTTGACATTGGGGTTTGAGATAATAAAATAAGTAGTGAATTGGTTATAATGATCCTTTTTTATTTATCATTTTATGATTTATTTTTATAATTGGATTCACTATTTAGATAGAGTTTCATGGTAAGATTGGGATTCATTGAGTTGACCTGTTTGGGTGTTTTTTCGTTTTTATGCCGGTTCAGCAGTGCATTAATATTATCATTTCACATTTTCAAGAGAGGCCATGGGTACTATCCTACTATGTATAATTATTATAATCACTATATGTATATAAACTATTTTTTTGTTTTTTGGAAGATATTCGAAACCAATCAGTACATTAATAGCTTATGAATTGGTTCCATTATTGAGATTCTATCATAGGGTCTATCTTTTGACACTTACATAGAGACTTTATTTATATTTTTTAAACCTATTTATTTAATTATGGGATGGATTGGATTCCATTTTTTATTTTGTGATATAGTTTCATAGTGGTTTTTATCGTATATTACGATCCTAATTTATATATTCTGGTTAATTAGTTCTATATATGTGATTTTTATACCCTCGGTACTAGTCACAACCCATTCCCTATAGAAGGTTGTCTTCAAGAGTCATTATCTCTCTTCCTTCATTGCGGATCTAGGAGGGGCGCCTTTATTGGGAAGAGGATGTCACAATAATGCATCATATAAAGCATTATATCTCAATAGATGACAATAAATTGATTTTAAACCCAATCCACCATGTGATGGGTGGGCCTATAATTCTATAGCCTTCCATTATATGGGATAATGATTTATATCTCAATAGATGAAAATTATTCATGTTTCATATCATTAAACTTTGTGATGGGTTAGATAATAATTACAGATCCCTCTAATGTATTTGGTAAACCACATATATCATATGGTGATAGGGGATTGGGAGTAAACTCATACCATAGGTGACTCTGTACATGATATGTATGAGTATGAGATGTAAATATAAACCATTAAGGGACCCAATCAACTATATTTGTATGAATGTGAAGTAATAACAATACCATAAGGGTCTCTATAAACTATGATTATTAAAATGGTTTGTTGTCCCAAAACTACATGAGATTCAAAATTATATATATATATATATATATATGAAAATGTGGAGTAATGAAAACCCCCTAAGGGAGTCTGTCTACTATGTTTATGTTATGTGGAGTGAAAACAATCCACTATGAAACTATATCCACTATTTTTTGATGGTATTATAATTAATATTATAAATAAGAAAATATTTTATATGATTTGTTATGATCAATATTAATGGGAGACAACCCTAGATCTTGTAACATCTATAAGTTATATTTTCATGGATCATGATTATTGACTTAGGTTCCTATAATATTATGACTCATGTATTATGCCAAAATCCTTATGTAATTATCGTGATTTATGGTCAATTTTTTTATTTTTAATGAATTATTATAATATAATAATGATCCATCATTATATTATAAGTCCCTATAATCATCTTATTCTCACTTATGACATACAATCATAATATCTTATGTTCACCCTTACTGAGCATATTATATCACCCATACTTTAGATTGAAGAAACTATGTAATGATGAAGTGTATTATATATAATGTGTATTGAAAGGTAAAAATCCTAATGAATCTGTTGAATAATATATTATCTTTACTCTATAATGATTAAGATTCATATAATGATATTTTGTAATTTTTTTAGTTTTCTATGTTAATAGAAACATCCCTAAGATAATGTAAACAGATCCTAATCTTATTTTTTGAATTATTGATTTTATGGAATTAATCAATGTATGTATGTTTCAATATGAATGAATATATATTTATTCAAAAATTAAATTTGACAGTTGCACAAGATATTTATAATAATTAATTTATACCTATGAAGATGTTATAGTTTAGATAGTATATTTTTTAAAAGGAAATGGTTATGTAAAAATATTTATGAATAAATAATACATCCATATGAGCCGAGGAAGAAAATTTCTAAGTACATAATACATATGATGATTAGTTCATAGATGATATTTTATCATCATCCTTATATTGATTTGGAAGAGGACTGTCTGGTTCGTAAGATGATTAGGTGAAACATATAGTGTTGTGTTTATAAATAATATGTTTTTTGTTCACACTAAAATAAACAAATGTGAAATATCATATATGATATATTATAAGTTCAAAATTTTATGTGTGACTTTCATCATTGAGAAATATCATAGAGGGGAACATCTTAGATATGATACAAATGATGTTTTTTCCATGAAATATGGAAATACAACAATGGAATAAATCATATATAGACTCATACGAAGTTCAGTTAGAATTTTAGTACATAGGAAATTATATCCAACAAAATAAAAATGTTGAAAATGGAATCATCTTATACAGTTTATAATGTGATTTTTTATCAGAGTTTTGATATATAATATATTTTTTTCAATGTCAAAAAATGTTTCATAGTGAATTATTATACACTATAAAAAATATTTTTTTTCACTTACCGTGACATTTACATGAGTATATATTATGAATAATTAGAATCAAAAAATAACATTCCTAATCAATTTCTTTGGGCTTAAACCATAAAAATAATTCTAGTGATATTTGTTTCATGATGATATTGGTGAATAAAACTAAACCTAATTATTCCATGTGAGTATTGGTTATACTGAGATGAGGTTGTGATGTTGTGAAGATAAATTCATGAAAAAAACATGGATGTATGGAATAAAATTAATACACCAATAGATTTCAAGGAGTATTGAAGAATAAAATATACCATGATTTATAATTAATTAAATAATAATAATAATTCAATTTTAATGATGCTATAACGGATAATGTTTGAAAACAAATTGGTTTGTGATAATATTATAACTAAATATCTTTGAAATTTTCATATCCAATATGAAAATATTAATCACTAAAATCTTATTAATATAAAATAAGAATATTAATAATATAATGGTGTTTTGAATATTTAGTGTTAATGTGAAGATACATGATTTATTTGAAAACATCAATATCTAAGAGATACAAGAGAGGATTGACCAATTATTACAATTGATATTATTTATTTATTATTTAATGTTGATTTCATTTTTGATCATCTTATGTGCTACGTTTGATAAGGAATATGTTTTATGTTTGTGTTTGTTCTAAAAAATATATTATGATCATTTGAATGTATAGATAAGGATGAAAAAAATTCATGATGATTCATTGAAATTATTTTAGAAAGAAAAAGAGAAACCCTGGAGAAGGAAAACTTTTTTCTAGATGCATATACATATAGATATAAATTGAAGATCATATTCATACAAAGAACATAAGAACATCATAAAGAGCAGTGGGTCATGTATAAAAAATTTCATATATTAATTGGGAAGTGGATGCTACCTTCTATGGGATCTGGGTGATACCTTCCAAAATTTTTTGTGATTGAAATGAAATTAATTTCATTAATGAAATTAAACAATTACATAACATTTTTTATAATTGATCCCAAATTCTTCATGGAGTGGATTTTTTCATCAGACTCAAACCTTGTGTAAATTTAATATATATCATGTATTTTTTCATTGCTTCTAAATATAGGGTGAGAGAGTGATTAAACAATACTAGACCATAATCTTGAAAATACCACTATTCTTATTTATATTCAATTGAAAAAACATCTTCCACTTTCATACCTCCATTAAAATTTGAAAATATCTTGTCCTATGTTTATCACGTGGAATCAAATAAAAATATGTTCCATTTTTTTTTCTTATTCTTATCAATGGAAAATATGTATTCCTCCAAAACATTGTTCCTTTATATGAATGAAATAATTGCAATTACTAGAATAATACAATTATTCAATATCTTTGATAAAAACCCATGAAATTTGTGATGTTTTAACTGTAGGTGTTATGTCCCTTACTATATATGATCCAATGTTAGGTGTATAGAATAGGAACATGGTGGAATTTTAGCATTTTACTAAATAAATTATTTCATCATTATCTATCAAAGTGTAAATAAATTTAATGGGACTCAAATAATCTATGGAAATGTTGGACATGGTTAAAAAATGTATTAATAAAATGTGTAAATCCAATCATCCAAATAATAAATATTGATAGATATATTTTCATAGATCATAATGGATAAATATGAGACAAATTATGATTGATATTTGGAATTTAATGATAAAGTGAACAAAATTTGGGTATTTAGAGATACATTAGAAGACATAAAAAATATGTAAAATTTAATGAGAAATTTCATTTATAGTATTGATCTAAAAATAAAATATTTGGGTGAAAAATAAGACATATATCTAAATGTGTTTCACAATACTATCATCGCATTTAGGATTATAAATAATCATATTTTCAATAAAATTTATTAGGGGAAATTTAATTCAAAGTCATGAAAAAATTAAATATCAAAGAAGATGAATCCAAGTCGTCATGTGAAAAAATTATGACAAGGAAAATCATAAAGAATATAAGAGGATTGTGGACCTTATATCTAAACTTTTTAAAAAAGGAAATGGGTAAGTTCTAAGAAAATATCTCTTTAAATTGAAATAAATTTGGTGAAATAAACCATTTTGTTGTAGAATTTATTGTAATTAAATGTGGTAAGTATGAAGTTGATGAAAATGTAGAAAAAACCTAAGGTAGTAAATAAGTAATACATTCTCTAAAGCTAGTAAAAATTTCTTGGATTAAGAATAAATTTCAAAATGAAAAATTTAGGGGAAATAATTCCTTTTAGAGGAAAACTGCTCCTCTAAATTTATTCAATCTGATGAAAAAATAAAAAAAAGGTTTAAAATTATGATAAATTTTATTAAAAAACAATAGTAATTATTAACTAAAGAAAAATTGGGGGAAGAAAACTATACTGAAAACATTTTTAATGGTGAGATTTAGGTCTGTTTTAATAAGAAAATCCAAACTTTTAATGGAAGAGAACCTATTAAAAAAATAAGAATTGAATACAAAGAAAGTAAAATTTAATTTTCAAAATAGAGTGAATGATCGTGTTGTTTAAATCATTCTTCTCAAGGTAAAATAATTTATAATGGAAATAATGTTATACAGTTATCTACAAAATACTACATATAAGGAAATATAATTTTATATGACCTAGGAAATTATTCCTAATGATGAAAATAACCTTGTCGCAATGGGAGATAACTATGATAAGCTTAATTATATTAAGGTAGAGTCACAGAAATGTCATGGGAAGTTGTATTCAAATTAACTTGATGAAATTTCCCCACTTACTAATAGAGATGTCAAATTTTTTATTTTATAATAGTGATGTTCCAAACATCTAATTTGAGTAATCCATGGTTGAGAATAACAGTAAAAGGATAACATAAATATTAAATAAATTTGAATGAAAAATTAGAATTATAGATTTCCTAAAAAGGAAGTAGATATAATATTTAAATGTATGAAGATAGGATGTTAGTATTATAGATCGATTCAACCGTTTGAAGGAATAACTGGTTATAAATTAAACAATTTCTGAGATTGATTAATTCAGAAAAAATAATATGTTTTATCTAATAAAATGTCACTTCAGTGGATTTTGATAAGGAACGAATTATGGGGGACATATCCAGTTATGTTTAGGATAATGGTTGAGAAAGAGTATCTAATAAGCATCAATTCATCCAATTTTCCTATACATATAGGATTGAATACATGAAATAGAAATATGGAAAGTGTGGCTAATAATTTCATTGTTATGATGAATTTATGAAATTAATTTTTTTATAAAATCAAATATTTTTAAGAAATAACAAGAGGAAAAAAAATAATAAAAACATTTAGTTTATGTGGAAGTGGCTCTCAAATACAGAAATAGAGTCATGGAATGGATTCATGATTGTTTTTGGTCATCGCATATAAATATATATGTTTGGATCCTAAGTATAATTGAATAAAATTATGGTATTTATATCACATTTTTAAATTAAAACACCTTTAAAATCAAATCAATTGGATTTTCTCTAATTGAACATCAAATATTTGAATTTAACGATGCATCGTTTATATATTGATTCATGAAAACTTGATGATTGTGAAATGAATATGTGATGATTTTGATGATTTTTTAAAGGGATACACATTATTCATAAATATAATATATTATGGAAGAATTATTAGTAATTAAGAAAATGTGAAATTATTTTATATTAGGGATCTAATAATTCTTGATACTCTAGTGAAAAATTCTATAAAAATCATAATAATAGATGAAATAAGAATATTGGTTAAAATATATTGAGAAAATATCATGATAAAATTGTGTGAGTGGACTCTTAAAAATATGTAGAGAACAATTGTTGTGTTTGAATCATATTAAAATGGGAGATGGTTTATTGAACACATAAAAAGTGGAACTCCAAAAAACCAGGACACCTTTATCAATAAACTCATATTAATATAGAAATATGAGACATTATAAAACTAGGGTTTACTTATAGTACAAATTATTTATTTTTTATTTTATAAGAATGATTAATTTTTGTTTTATAAAACATTTTTTAGTGTAAATATATAATTTTAATTTTTTTAGTAGGCAAGCTGAGAATGAGATGGGGGTACTTATCAATAAATTGAGAAAAAAATGAAAGTGAGCTTTCAATAATGGATTATGAATCATATCATTCAAAGAAATAAATCTAGAATCAATACCATACTCCTTATACTCCCGAGTAGAACTATGTTTCTAGGTGAATAAATTTTAGTCTTGTGTAAATGGGAATTTTAATTCTCCATGATTTTAAATGGAAAAATAAATTTGATAGAAAATATTCTCATGAATGTGTATATTCAGAAAAGATGTTTTCAAAAATTTTATTAAATGATAAAATATTATGGAATTTGGTAAAAAGGATAAATTACTATTAATTACATTAGAGTCTTTTATAGTCCCTATTTGATAAAAATAATGAAATAATAATCTAGGAATATTTTATGAGATGATGAGGAAGGTCTGTTTCTATGGAACTTGTAAAATGGAATATCATATATATACTATACCAAAAATAATTATATGGTGGATGATAATTTTCATCTAAAGGTTATATAAAATATTTGTAGAATAAAGGATTTAGATAAAACAATTTGTGAATTCACTAAAAAATAAAATAAGTAGATTGATAATAAATTTAATGAGGAACAAGATGGAAATTAATAGAATGTTATAGATACTAACACTAAAAAAATAGTTATGAAGAAGATGCTGAGTAAATTTAAATACAAATGTATTATATGGTAAATAAACATTTGAAGATATAGAATATAATTGGTTAATAGAATGAAAAGGTTCATTCCAAGTTGAGATTGATGATTGATAATAAAATAGTTCTTATCTAAAATATTTATTCATATTCATTTTTTTAATATTAGTCATAGAACATGGTTTGATGATATTAATGATGGGATTAACTATATTGAGGAAAATAGAACTTCATATCTTGTACCTGTATCAAAATACTAAAAAATTATAAGAACCATCTAGGTATTTAGAAATAAGCTGAATTATAAAATGCAAATATGATGGATAAGGCCACAATTTAATTCGGGAGATATTCACATATTTGTGGGGTTGGTTTTGAAGATAAATTTTCACCTATTTCATGACTAGAATCAATAATAATCTTCCTACGAATTGAAGGTCATAGATAGTAAAAAATATGTAAAACGAATATATAATATGACTTTTAGAATAGAGATCTCAAAGATTAAGTTTATATATAGAATCCATTTGGATTTATACTTTCCTCTAACGGAACAAGGATTTGAAAATTGAATAATTCTCTATATGGGATTAAAAATTCCCCTGGAGCCTAGTACTCTATGATGGATGGTTTCTCATGAAAGATGATGTTCACCAAGGTAAAGGTCGAAAATATCTAATATATAAATTAAATGTACTACTTTAAACACAATATAATTACATTTTCTGAAGATATTATATTCTCATGTTACCAATAGATTGTTTATATAATGTTTTAATTAAAATTAAGACCTATTTTGAGACCTCTATTCTTGGAGAAATGAATAATTTTAGGAGATTACCAGTTATTCTAAACAGAATACTTCATTTTTCATTTCCAATGAAAAGTATACGAGATAATTGTTAAATATGTTTTGATTATAATATTCCAAAGTATTTTCAATTCACATATAGGTGTTAATAAAGACCAGGAATAATGATAAATGAAATGCTATAATGTATAGGGGGATTAAGAGACTATTTGGTAGTTTACTCTTTCTCAACAAATCAAGACATGATTTCCTCTTTATGGTGATATTTTGTGAAAGGAAACAAAGAGCCCAAAAAGTGTTATATTTGATTATTTATAGTATATTTAAGAATTAAATAAAAAGATACATCATATTTAGGATTATATATATATGAATATTATGATCCATAAAATTTTTTCATAATTAATTTTATGGGGGAAGTTATTGTTATAAAAAATGATCAATTTTAGGGGGAATATTCTTCTTATGAGGAAGTTGAGTGGGAATAAAATATAAAAAGTGGAATTTTATTACATGGATCACTACATAGGTAGAGTATTTAGCTTCTAAAATTTCATGTAGCCACATGATCTTTAAAGAGATACATATTTAAAATTTATGGATGAATATTTAGAAACCAATCATATTGGCATGTCATTGAAAATTTGAAATTGATGTCTCTAAAAATCCAATACATAGTTTTGATCAATGAATATTTCTATCATAATATACTTCATTAAAGAAAAGTTTTTCAATGGGGTTGAAATCATGTAATTTATTCCCTCTAGAGATCAAGTTTGATATTTTCACCATGGAAATTCCCAAGTACATAATTTTTTTTAATGATGAACATGAATGTTCATTCATTCCCTCTCTTTTGAGGAATATTGGGTAAACCAGCCTTATACTTATGACATTTTTTGAAAAATTTATAGAATAATTATAAAAATATTCATTCATATTATGTGTGTCTAAGGATATTTTAATAGAATAAGGTGGTAGAAAAACATTGGATTCTTTCTCTAATTGAGTGGGATAGAATCTAGATCCCATGGTTGAATGATATATATCGTTATGGGAAGAAAGTTTCTTGATAAAAAAACATTATCTAGCGTGTAAATATATTTTTCCTTCAAATGGATATGATTTGGTGTTTCATATGTGTTATTTTTATTTCAGAAACACATATAAAGGGATTTTATGATTAACTAAATATATTTTTTGAAGAATGTTTTATTCATTTGGAACCATTAATAAGATGATTGGAATGATGCATGATATATATTATTTTTTAATGTAAATGAATCTAATAGGAGAATATTAGTTGATCTTCCAGGATTATTTTTTGAATTTTCGAATTTATCGAGTCAATTTATCTATTTTGGGATCAATATGTATGAATATGTCTTGAGTTGAGATTGAAATTTGGTTATGGTAGTGGATATATATGATTACTGGTTGATTTTTATAAAAATATTATAGTTAAGAAAATGAAATTTGATAAATTCATTAGATATATACGAAAAGTATGTATATATAAAATGTCACATTGATTTTTTGAAGAAAAAAATTTGGTACACAATAAATAAGATGGTTGTAAAATATGTAATATGTTTGTCTAGTACAAAAATATAATTTTAAAAAGGAAAGGATGATAAATAATAAGTTTTGGTTATGTGTGAGTAGTTTATGCATCAATTATATCTATTTTCATAGTTCACTAAAATGGAAAAAATTAAAATTTTAAATTTTAAATATAATAAGATCGACATTATGAACATGTATTTATTATTTTTATAATATAATATTGGATAACATATTATACATTATGTGGAGGATTTTATAGATATAAAAATATAATTACAATAAAGGAAAATCAATTTTTCCAACTCCAATAAATATTGGGTGAAATATAACCAAACTATTCATTTCCACATATTATTATATTATTTTATGTAAAATTAGACATCCCATCGAAACCATGGATATTAATTTCTACATTCTTTTTAATATTAAAAAAATAATTAGAAATCTTGAAACCAAAATAAAAATATATTTTATTTAATCGTAAAAATGTGATCCTAAAAGAATGTGAGGCCTTACATATACATATGATAACGTAGGAATAAATAAACAAAGGGATAATATAAAAATTTCAGTAAGGGAATAAACATAAGTATAAAAGACAACACATGTGATAGAAGTCATAACATGATGAAATAAAATTGTATGGAACATGAATAAACATGTAAAATCATATCATATTGAACATAAGATCATGTAATAATGGAATCATAGAATATGTGGAAGAAAAATAAAATAAGACATAATAATTAGTCAAGGATCATTGAAAATGGTAGATCAACAGTCAAGGCTAACCACCATTATTGTATAACAAGGAGCACGGTTCAATGATAACCACCAAGAATGTTGCACATGCAGAATTAGTCAAGGCTGACCACAAAGACCAATGCACATTACATCTCATGAGAAAAAAATAACCCAATGAACAAGATCTCTATCTGGTTGTACCAAAATTACATGTTAATTAATATGTATTCCACATAAAGAATCATATATAAGGAATAAAATATAAACATAAGGGTTTCCTTGAAAAGTATTTGGTATCATAATCATGTCAAATGAAATAAAAAAAGGGAATATTATAATCGTTTTCATGAATGAATGGATTAAAGTCCAAAATGGACATTCATAAGGGATAATAGGCACATATCATGGTAATTTATGTTAGACATAAATGAAAACATATAAAAAAGTGTTTTTACAAAACAATAAAAATAATTCATTTTAGTGAGGTTTAATGAAAATATATAATGTTATTTGAAGTGAAAAATAAATAACATTTTGTATATAACTCAAATTAAACCATGATAATTTTCATGATAAATTTAGTAAGTTTTAAAAATAATGGTTTTTTACATTATATTATGGTGTTCACTTTAAAATGGGTTTCAAATCGGGAGGTTCCCTTTGACCGAGCTTACTAATAAGAAGAATTGAGACGGTAACCTTATAAAAAATGTATTTCCCTATTAATGAAACAATAATTGTGATAGTAAA
Source organism: Viscum album (assembly GCA_963277665.1). Classification (NCBI taxonomy): domain Eukaryota; kingdom Viridiplantae; phylum Streptophyta; class Magnoliopsida; order Santalales; family Viscaceae; genus Viscum; species Viscum album. The sequence goes on from OY728152.1 coordinate 1,277,870,078, forward strand.
ATATTATAGGAACATAAATACATAATTTAGGATGAATAATTAAGAATAATTAGGAATTACATTGGGTTAAATAGAGATAAAGCATAACTTGGAGGAAAAATTGAGGTTCCGAAAGAATCTCAACCCTTATGTCAAAAATTGCTCTTCAACTGAACTTAATGGCCTAGATAATCAAATTAAAATCCTTAATTAATTAATTTATAACCATTTATACACTAATTTTATTTTTTATAATTTAGTTAAGTTAATTTATTTTTACATTGATGAGTTATAACATACAATTTCATTGTTTATGAGTGTTTGTTGCCTTGGTTTTCATTGTCAGTTCACCTATATACATGTATGGAAGATTGAGTAAAATGAGGATAATTATCTAGAATTGAAATTATATGTTATTAATGAAAATAAAAATATTAAATTATCTTATTAATCATTTGGTTATATGGTATGAGCTTGAATCATTAGTTGAAAAGATAATGATAATCGATTTTGGTTAATTTTGGTGGTTTTTGACAACAATGAACTCATTTTGTTTAATAATTTACTATTATGTATAAATTTTAGTAACATAATTTAAAAAATTTATAAAAAAATTATAATTTCCTTCAACCATATTAATTTTTATATTATTATCATTGAATGTGGTGAAGGAAAATGAAAACTCGTCGTCCTTGAATGTGATAAATTATCACTTATCACACAATGTTTTCATTTTTAGAAAAAAAAAATGGGAGGGAAAAGAAATTATGATGGATTAATCTATTTATATAATAATATTTTATTATATTTCAGATACATGTGTTACCATTCCACTTTTATAATGAGAGGTTATGAGATAATAAGAAAATAAAATAAATTAGAATGAAATTAAAACAAAATGAAATAGGTTTTTGCCTCTTGAATTTATCTCCTTGAGAACCTCCATGAAGATTATGAGCATGTATTTTATTGATTCCAAAGGCTCTTGGATTTTTTGAGAAAATTTTTAAGAGGTTTGTGAAGAAACAGAACAATCATTTAGTCTTTATAGGTGTGAGGAAATTTGGTGGTGAGGGTTGGTAATTATATTGGATGATGAGGATGTTTTTTGATTTTTTAATTCATAGGATTATAATTTTGGTTCAAGAATATGAAAATGGTGAATTATTGTGACTAAATACAGTAAATAATTCATGTTAGTTCAAACTAATTTCCCCTTACATCATCCATGACTCAAGAATAACTCAAAAATTCATTTATTTACATTATACCGTAAATTTCGGTATTTCACTATTGAACAAGAATTCAAATATTTTTCAAAAATACCAAAAAATCACACTAACCATTTATACATGTGTAGAATTATAAAATAGTCTTATGTTTCTGATAATATGTTTCTATATATAAGAAATTTAATTTTTAATTAAAATAACCCTTTACTCAAAAAACTTTGACATTAAAATGATAATGTATGTTATAACACATTTAAATTTTTTAATCTATAATAAAATTATGTTATAATAATTACACAACAAAATATCAATTTATGAATTTATTTTATGAAAATTGATATCTTTTTAAATCATTTTATTACTTATAAAATTGCAAATAAACATTTTTTTATAAAAAATACCAACACTTAATTTATCATTTTCAAAACATCCGTTTACTTATACTATATTGTAATTATATAATACATTCATTTATAATACTGAAAAAATTTATTTATACTTTCATAGGTGTGTTTATTATTCTATTTCCATGGTTACTATTCTTACAAGACACATTACTATTCCAACGGTCTTATTGTTATTTCATTGGTTTAGGTTCGTAAATTTCAATAAATACTTCTAATTTCTCTAATTATTCATTTAAAATGTTTTTATTCTATTCTCTATGTGATTTTATGCAATTTATACTATATAAAATAATTATAACATGGTAATTTTCATTGATAAAAATTTGGGTTATTATATTCTCCGCCCCCTTATGAAATTTCTCCATCCAAATTTCATTTTAATACTATAGAGAAAACAATTTAGGATACTTCTACTTTATTTCGTCCACTCATTTCCCATGTATCCACTTCGTACATATGGTTCTTCCATATTAATTTTCCCATGTGTGTGGAAATCATGCATAGAACATTATCTATATGATCCCAGATCTTCATTGGCTGCTTCTCATCAAAGATATCATTCACTAATTGTGAAACCTCTGAATTCTGTACATGTGAGGGTTTTGGTACGTACATCCTCAAAAGGGGTACATGGATTACATTCTATACATGATACATGGTTTTTTGAAATGTTAGTCTATATGCCATATCTTCAACATTATCAAGAATCTCGAAGTGGCTGATAAACCTCAGACATATATTTCCTTTCATACCAAATCTCATGATCCCATTCCTTTGATATTTGTAGAGTAATTCAATTTTTCCAACCATAAACTCCACATATATTAAAGGATTATCTGTAAAAAAAATCAGTTGACTTTGGCCTCCATTGATTTTATGATGATTTTTTTTCAAATTTTCTTCCATTTCATCAACCATTTTAGGTCCTAGTATCTTAGATTCATTGAATTTATCATAGTATGCCGGTGTACTAAATATTTTATCAAAACGGATTTCATATGGAGCCATTTGGACGCTCCAGTGGAAAATATTACTGAAGGAGAACTTGACTAGAGGCATATGTTGGTCTCATCCTCCCTCAATGTCCATAGTACACGATCTCATCTTTACTTCAAGTTTCTGAATAGTTTGATCATTTTGTTCATTGGTTTGAGGATGATAGGTCATACTAATGTTCAAGTCCGTGTTTAGAGAAAATAGTTTACCTTTCTTGAACATAGAGGTGAATATCAGATACTATTTTGATAAAATATATAGTGTTAATCCATGTATCCTTACCACTGATATGATGTATGTCCATGCCAACTGATCCAGTGAGAATTCCTATCGAATGGTGATAAAGTTAGCTATCTTTGTAAGATAATCCACAAAAACCCATATAGCATTGCTTCCTTGGGATTTCATCAGAAGTCTAGTGAAAATGTCCATGGTTATGTTTTTGGATTTACATGGTGGTATGGGTAATATTTTCATCATCCCTTTATACTTTTTTCATTCATCCTTCACTTGAAATCATACGATTCAATTGGATGTATATTCAGTGATTTCTTTCTTCATGTTTTCCCATGAATATCTTTCTCAGATACCTCGATATATATTTGTGCTCTCTAGATTAATATAGAAAGTTAAGCTATATGTATTATTTAAAATATCTTTTTTACCTCTGGATTTCATGGTACATATAGTCTCAAATCACATATCAAAACTCCTTCCTCACCCATTTGGAACTTGAAGGATTTCCCATTTCTAATAGCTTTTACCTTTTTATGAATTTCCACATCTTTTCATTGAGAACAATTTATTTTCACCATGAGGGATGGTTGTTCAATCATTTGATAAGGGATTGATGATTTTGCTTCCTTAATAATTCTCATTTCCATCCATTGAGGGTCTAAGGTGATTGGATCCTTCTTAATTATCATTATTGATGAAGATAAAAGATCATATCTACGTAGAATATCATCCACCTTATCTTATTTACTAGGATGGTAGTAGATTGAAATTTCATAATCCTGGAAGAGATATAACCAATATCCCTGGGGAATATTAATATTTTTCTATGTTAATATATATTTACGGCTCTTTTGATTAGAATATATCTCACACTTCTTCCCAAAGAGATAATTCCATAATATTATCAATGAAAATATCAAAGAAACCTACTCAAGATCATGAGTGAGATAGTTTTGCTCATAGATATTCAACATACATAAGGTATAGGCTATCACTTTATCATTTTATCATCAGTACATGACCTAATACATTCATTGAAGCATCTTTTTCCACCACAAAGATTTCTCCACTTGTTGGTAGTGTGAGCACAGGTGCAACAATAATCCTCTTTTCAAATCTTTAAACCATTATGTTCATTAAATGGTCTAGAACTGCATATCACCATTATAGATTTTGTCCTAAACCACTCTTTGATTTTCTTTTTCTTATAAGGGTCCACATATATCCACTACCATAAAATCTGGTTTCTGCGGCTCTGGACATGGGCGACCACCAAAGGCGGTCTCTATTGATAATATTAGCGACCGCCAATGGCGGTCGCTAAAACTAGTATTATTTTAGAGGGATTTTTCCCACCCCTGCTTCTATCTTCTTCATTTTCCCCGCTGCATCCCGCCACCCACGCCGTTCCGCAGTAGTGCCTATCTCACCCCCCACCGCCACCCCTACCTCGGCCACCACCGTCGCCACCCCTCGACGCCTCCCATTTCCCCGCTGCAACCCCCACCGCCACCCCTACCACACTTGGCCACCACCGTCGCCACCCCTCCCTCCGACCACCGTAGTTCTGCCATGGCCGGCGGCCACAGTCCACGGTTTTCCTCGCGTTCCCATCGTGTTTTCTGCATAGGTACCTTTAGCGACCGCCATTGGCGGTCGCTATTGGTCTTCATCGACGGAGCAACAGCGACCGCCAAAAGAGGTCGCAAGGCGGCCGCTAAAGACCATTAGTGACCGCTTTTGCCGGTCCCTAAAGGTGAAAATTGTAGTAGTGATCCCTTTACTTATGATTAAATTCTCTAAGGGTGATACTTCATCAATTAGAACTCAAATTTACTATATTTTTCATTTATTTTATCTTATCACAAGGTCATTAGAATAGTATTATAATTATCCTAATGTTCCTCCTTGATCTTAGAGTATATCATAATATCATCAAAATAGACTATAAAAAAACTTTGAGGTAGTATATAATGAATCTATTCATTAAATCCATGAAAAATTACTAGATAATTAGAGACTCTAAGGGGAATCACTATGAACTCATACTCTCTATACATATTTCAAAAGGATGTCATGGGAATATCTTCCTTCTTCACATTTAGTCAGTGATATCCCAACTGAAGTTCATCCATAGAGAAATACTTGGCCCCTAATATTTTATCGAACTTGTTATCAATCCATGTAAGGGGATACTTTTTTATTATAGTGATTTTATTGATATCACAATAAGAAATACATAGACTCATTAAACCATCCACCATTTTGATGAAGAGGACTAGTGCACCCCCTGGTGATGCACTGAGGCATATAAAACCATTATTCAAATTCTTTGGTACCTACATCTTCAGTTCATGTAACTCAAAATTGGGAATTATATAAGGTGTTTTTGGTATAGGTAGAGATTTTGTAATTAGTTAAATTGAGAACCAATCCTCTCAGGCCGGTGGATGAAAAAAAAACTTCGAGGATCAAGTTAGTGTAGTACCTCATAATGGGAATGTCGTCGATCATGATTATCTCCTTTTTTTCAACCATTTGAGCTAAATATGATTTATAATAAGAAAATAATATCCAAAATTGTGACAATGACTCTGATAGAGATTCATCCTCCTCCTTACACTTATATAGAATTGGAGGATGCATCATGATATGAAGAGTGGTCTCCCTTTCTAGATTTTTTATGTTTTCTATCAATAAATATAGATATTCCATGCCCAAAATATAGTCCAACTCGAAAAAAGGAAAAAATATAAGTTTGAATGTTCAGTCCACAAACATTAATAGGGAATGAGTTATATACATTGGAAATAATAATTTCCACATTTTATGTTCTAATAATTAAATCAACCTCCATATTTTGAGGTGGTGTTTTAATAGTTCTACTAAACATAAATTATAGGAAGGAAGGAATAGAACCATAATCAAATAGTACATTCACTATTTATGAAATATTAAATAGATTACCAATCACCACATCATTGTTAGGCTCACCTCAGTAGTAGTGATTGGATATTACATTCCTTCCCTGGAGTTTTTGTTATTGATAGCCTCAAACAACCCTTGGAATAGGGAAATGGTTCTTATAATGACCATGGTTATTTTATTTAACACACTACATTAAAAGATGAGTGTTGATATGAACCATCCATTTTTCATCTAAATTAGTGGGATTATTCCTAACCATTAGGTTGTTAATATCAAAAATCACATTCTTCCACATTTTATGCATTTCCTATATCAATTTAGACAGTTCCAAGGATGCTCTATCCCAAAATTTTGACACATGGGACATTGGGTTTTCATTCCATCATCATATTTATCTATTTATCCATCCATATTAAAGTAAATTTTCATCATTTTATCATCTGGTCCATGGGACCATTAAGAGTCACTAATCTCCATTTCAACCATGAGGTCAGAATAAACAATCTCTTCATAGCTATGAAAGTCTCGAATCACTAATAATTTTATATACCCATATTTATTATTGTAAATAAGTGAATCATATTGCTTTTAGTGTTCATGTAAAATAAATATTCATATTATGCACGTATTGTGATTTTTTCTTCATACACCCCAATAGAATCATCTTCCTTTTTCTTCTAACAGAGGAACTCCATTTCCATATTATGATAGAGCATCTAAAGAAAATATTTATTGAAAAATAATTTCATGAAATATTCATATTCCAGTGAATAAATTTCCTCCTTGGTATTTTTGATCCTAATTAGTGTCCACCACTAATCAACTTCCCCATCAAAATGATTGACCATCAGCACAACTTTCACTTCTTCTAAGAATTGGAGTGCAAATAATATATTTTTAATGGATTTATTCCATTTTTCTGGGAGGAGGGAACTAGAAGATCAACTAAACATGTGAGCCTTTGTTGTCTAAAGGAATCGATTGAAACATTCCATTTCATAGGAGAAGGAGGTTGTTTCATGTGATTCAAGTTATTATTAATAACTTGATCTAGTTAATAGAGTAACATTTAGATGTTTTGAGATCCCGTACCCATCATATTTGGAATTTCATTATGTAAATTTTCACATTTTCTATCACATTTAATTTTATCCTGAGTTCCCCTATTTCCATACATTAATTAAGAAAAATATTTTCCAATTTGGAGGGATTGAATACTTAGCTAATAAGAACATAAGAAAGAAACCATGAACATATATGTATAAAATTATAAATCAAAATTATATCATAAATTTTGATTACCTATTTTTCAATTTATTTTATCCATGGTGATAAAATTATCTATAGGGTTATTACTAAAGTTATCTAGTAATAATCTCAAAAAACAACTATACGGATCCCTGATACCAACTATAAAAGCCTTAGTGTAACACCCCAGGTAAATAAATAATATGACATTTTCATATTTATCCATATGTGTGAATAAAATATTAATATGACTTTAAAGGGGACGCTATGCTCGATGGCATACCCAACACGCAACAACGAGTTTCTTGGGAATCTTACGTTGCACTCTAATAATAAAATAATATTATTTTAAATGGTAGTTAACATGTACCCATTGTATTTGCGGGAATGTATAGAAATAACTAAAATATGATTATATATGTTTTTAAATTTTTTTACATTTATCCGATAAAAGATAAAGGCTTAAAATACGGAAAGAATTCAATTTTAGGCGTATATGCCCTAGTTTTCACTAAAGGTTCACTTATCACCTTTTGATGGCGAACCATCATTAAATATAGTTTTTTCACTCTTATAAATTCTATTGGACCAAATATAACTCTTCTTTAGAATCGGTACATCAAAATTTACTTTGTGTAAATTTTTGGTATCTTTCCGCTAAAGTTCATTTTTTTAATGAATAGTGTAAAATGTTGTATTTTAATTCAAAACCACTTTTTAATCTAATTTATTTATATGATTAGATTATCTTTTTAATTGGTTTTAAAGTGAAATTAGAATATATTTTACCATTAAATCCTATATTGGTCGTTGGAATTAATTTCACTTTGAAATCAGACTTAAACTACTGTCAATCTTTTGATACTTATTGTTTCAGAAAAACACGCTATTTGTCATGACAGTGGGAATTGATTATTAAATTATTTAATGTGAATTATATGTTTTGAATTTTGGAAAATAGACTTCATTTTTGAATTCTGAAAATCAAATATAGCTTAGGGTGAATTTTTGGTAATTTTCTGAAAAACTTCAATTTTTGATGAATAGTGAAACCACTAAGTTGTACTTATAAAAACTGATTTTCCGTTTAAATGAAATTTTTCCACCTTTGTGTTTTTAATTTCAAAAATTCAACATAAATTGTTGTCATTAAGAAGTAAAATGTGGTTCAATGGGATTAAAATAATTTTTTGGTGAATAGTAACTTATTAAGTTTTTAATCGTGATTAGAGGTAATTAGTGTAGTTTAAGGTAAAAATAATGTTTTAATAATATGAAATGAACTTGAAACATGTCCTAACCTCATTTTATGTGTCATGGCCGACCAATACAAGCCATGGGTCAACTTGGGGACCCCATGGAGCCACTTTGGTTGGGAAATGACATAAATAACTTTTTATTTAATGTTAAAGTAAAAATTACACACACATGAAATGTTTTACTAAAACAATTTTTACATAGGGTTATACAAGTTAGTGTTTTGACTATAAATAGGAATTGGAAAGATAAAAAGATTTCCTACATCATAGTATTTTTTTTATAATTTTTAGACATTAGATAAATTAAATTATGTATGACATCATGATGATGCAGCGATGACCTCATTATTTAACGATTTAAATAAAATGGAAACATAATGTAATATATAAGACCTAAACATTTCAAAAACCTATTGTATGAGTGGATTTATAACCCTTATCACCTTATCCTAGAAATAAATCAATTTGGGACCTATTAAATCCGAATACCATTTTAAAATAAAGTGACTTTTCTTTACATTCCAAGAGTGTCCCTCCTCTCCTCTTATAAAAGGCCCCCACCTCTACCTCCTTACCCACACTCCCAAAGCCTTTGGCTCGGCCAAACCCTGCACCTTTTGGCTCTACACATCCCTATATTACTCCTTGAAGCCTCAATTTTGGCATAGGTCTTTCCAAGGAAGCCTTTGAGCTCAAACCAAGGGGAGTTACCCGATTTTAAGGTAATGTCTTCTTTTGAGTCCTTCTGTTTTATTTTGCTTCTCCAACCCCCTAAACTCTTTTTATTCTTTTATTTTGTAACAACTCCAGTATCCTCAATATACTAGGATGTTGTTATAATAATTATTCGAGCTACACTTACACACACCTACATCTAATGGTTAAAGAACATACTGTTTCCGTGGATGGCGAATTTCTGGCTCCCGAAACGATGATTGTTCAACATTCTTTTAACACCTTCAAAGGTGGACATTAAGATGACACTATATTTATATATGATATATAATATGTTTATTTTTTCCTTAAGCTTCTGTATTTTTCATTTTGGGCATAACTTTATGGTTTCCATTATGGGTAAACACGATATCTTCATTTAAGGAAGTGCGGACTACCGCCCCCTCAAAGTGATGTGATTCGTTAATGCCATATGTGGGACGTGTAAAGGATGGATTTAAAGTTATTATTTATGATGTTGTACTAGAATTATAATATAACTCTATATCATTATTATTTCTTTCCATTAAAGTATGAGATAGAAATGAAAGTAGCGTTCATGTGTACGTACGGCTTACCGTCTCCATGAACGGTGCATTTCATTTCTTATCCCCAAATGTAATGTAATATTAAAATTACATGTAAATAATGGATATATATAATGAATGATATATCTAAATGATGAATATAATTCTGGAATTAAAATATACATACCTCTCATTTAGTTTTAATTCCATTAATATGACAAAGAAATGAAAGTAGCGTTCATGCATACGTACGGCTTACCGTCTCCATGAACGGTGCATTTCATTTATTACCCCTAAATGATTATGTAATATTATAAATACATGTATATTCTGGATATATATGATATATATGATATCCAAATCAGGAATTTCATTCTGGATATAAATAACCTTTGACCAAACGAACAACATGTAATTGTAACAAGTCCACTTTCGACTTAAGAACCAAATATCGACAAAACAAACATTATTAACTTAAATGATTACATAATGTTTATAACATGGAAATAAGTGATATAAAAGGAATAATGAACTTGAAAAAGTTTCTTAAGAAAATATAAATTAACTCAAGTTTATTATTCAGGACATTAAAGAACGATCGAGTCAAGTCGGACCCGAGGTAAGGGATCCTACTCCTCTCTTTCTTTTTAAAGTACACTCTTTTATGTCATTCCTTTTAAAGATCATATTTATTGTTATTGGGATATTATTTTATATTACTCTTACTGTAATTTTTATGTTCATATGATGATAGATCCTATTCTCTCTCATCAATCCATTTTGGATGTTTTGAGTGGTGTCGTTAGGTTGCCGAATTTTCGTAAGAGATCCATCCTCTCTCTTTCTTTTTAAGTACTCTCCTTTATGTCACTTCTTTTAAGCTCCACTTTGTTATGTTGGGGGATGTTCTTTTATATTACTCTTTCTATAAACATTATGTTAATATGATGAGATACCCTATTTTATCTCATCAATCCATTTTTGTAATTTTTATGTGGCACCGTTAGGCTGCCGAGTTTTCGTAAGGGATTCTTCATCTCACTTTTATTCTCGTCAGATTTATGCTACATTTTCCACAATTTCCTTTGAGTGGTGTACTTACCACCCATTATTCTACTATTTTTTGTAATATACTTTCGTTTTATGAGTATTTACATCAATGATGTATTGTCCTTCTTTCATGGGGTGTATGTTTTGAAAGATACCCAAGTCGGTAAGGGAACCTTTCACCCTCCTCTTTTTAAAAGACTTATTTTGTTGGGTCTTTTAATTTACATATTGTTATGTTGGGATATGTTCTCATATATCCTTATTGATGTAACTTTTATGTCCAAGTGATGAGATACACTTTTTATCTCTCATCAACTCATTTTGATGTGACGTCGTTAGGCTGTCAAGGGAACTTCTTAACCCAATTTCGATTTCTTTGGGTTCAACATGTAGTTATTGAATATGTCATCCTTTGAATATGTGTGAATGACCTTTGATTATTTTACACTTAATATCCACTTATATTTCGTGTATTCATTTGTCACACATAATTATGTAATTGATTTATCCTTAAACTAAGGATACCGTCTTTGTAAGGGACTTCGTCTCAATCTCCTTTCATTGAGACATATTTCGTTTTATACACAACTTTCTTTTATACGGTGTATAAACCCCTTTGAATTTTACTTTTATACAAAAGGAATCTTTTTCTACGAAGCATTTTACTAAACGACAAAAAGGAATGTTTTTTTTAACGTACGCGGTGACAACGACCTTTTCTGCCGCCGCAAGTATTATTTGGTCTCTGGCTTCCTCAACAAGCCGTAATGTTTTTAAAATAAAATAAATACCATATACTCTTTTTTGTATTTTGGTATTGAAAATGGTTTTGATAAAGGATTCTATTATGATATATTGTGATTTAAATGTGGAAATGTTATCATTCCTTTATATTGGTTTTATGTTTTATGATTTTATATTGGTACTTGGACATTTGATGGGTGGTTATGTGATAAACCATATAACGGGTGGTGCCATGAATACCAAGACGGGTGGTTATGTTATAACCTCCAATGCATTGGGTATGGAAGTCGGCCGTATGGCTATTTTATTAAGTATGTAGGGAAATTGGCCGTATGGCTATTCCATTAAGTGATATGTGTAGAAGTCGACCGTATGGTTATTCCACATAAGTATGTTTATGTCCCAAGTTACCTTTATATATGTTACGTGTTCTTTATATGGGTTTTATGGTAATCCTTTGGTTACAAAAAGGTAAGTAATGATACTTTTTTTTAGTGAAGAGTTTTTACTACTTCATGAAGGTGAAAAGCATTACGTTGATAAAGTATACATGGTTTACTTGTTGTTTTGAAAAACTAACAGTTTTCATTATTTGTGTATCCATTACTGAGCTTTTTATGCTCATCCCAAGTTTTTGAAATTTTTTTCACAGGACTTAGCGTGGAATAGGGTCAAGGATGGGATCAAGGGAAAGTCATGCTACCTAAAACATGGAACTATACATGTTTCTTTTTAAGAGTTTTTATTTTATGGAAATTTAGTAGAAGATACTACTTTGTAATCTTTTGAGATGTAATAGTTCTGTCCTAATTCTCTAAAACTCTAAACCTAAAAAGATACTCAATGTGAATTACTCATTTAATTCAATATTAAGTAAGGTTTAAGGCTGGGGCCTTATAGTTGGTATCAAAGGTCGGTTTAGATAACTTTAGAGGTTAGGGTATTCTCTAAGCATAAGTGACATTACCATAATGGTTAGGATTTCAGAAAGAGTCGTAGTTTTAGATAAAGTGAATGAGTAAGTATATCTTAGTGTTTACCTTCCTCATTAGTACATGATGGTTTTGCTGATATACTCACACTTACATTTCTGTTTTTAGTGAATGGATGGATCTAGAAGGAACCAAAGAGACAATAGGTTTGAAGGAAAATGTGGTGGTTCTCTGATTAAGATACTAGATAAAATGGGGGATTCAATGAGGAAACTCTTGGTTATTCTAAACCAACTATCAAGGAGTCATTATCAACCACTTGAATCTTGGTATGTTCTGTAATGCATCATGTACAAGATGACCAATCGATGTGGAAGTTCAGGTAATAATTATAAAGGTAACCATTAGAGTTTATATGATCCTTACTTTTGAGGTAATTATGGGTTATTATATGATATGATGGAAAATGAAGGGAATGAGGTAAAATTGAGGTTAAAATATGTTATGATTATTTTTGAAGATTTTATCTCGTTTTTGGGAATGTTTTAAGAATTATATATTTTAGGAAAAAAGACAACACGCAGACCGTGTGACAACCCATCGCGTCGGACAAAGCCGCGGGAATCGAACCCACAACCAAAGTGCGACTGGTATTTATCGCCTACCACTGGACTACATGAAGTCCCTGGTTAGTTTGACTGATTATTTCTAGTTATATGATTTTATGAATTAAGAGTAAGTTTATTTTGGGTTATTTATGAAAATGATTAACCTATCATGGAGGATATGTGATTAGGTTAATTACTTTTCAATACGAGACTTTAGGAGCAACAGATGTTGTTTGGAGATAAATGTTACGATTCAACTTGGAAGACTATGTGACTAGATCCTTCAAATATTTGGGTTTCAACCTTATTTTGGTTTACGTTGATGAATTTTATGGACAAATTGTTTATCTAATGGTCCTCATTGAACTTTGGGTTTTGTTGGACAAATTTTGGAGATTAAGCATAGATTTTTTTTTATAAAGGGTTATCCTTTTCTGGATTATCTAATCTTGTACTAGCCTTTTTGGTTTTGGTTTTGGTTAAAGTCTAAAGACATGGGAAGTATATAGTTATCTTTTGTGGATTAGGTGATTCTCTAAAAGTTGATTATAGAACTCTTAATGTGAACAAGTCTTCCTAAATACTCGCCTTTTGGAGAAAATATGAGTTTGTGTAAGGAATATAATAAAAGGTGAAAGTCAACATGATAAGTGATTATATTTCCTTATGAATAAATTCCTCAATAAAAAGTAACTTAAAATAAAAATGCGGTCTATTAACTTTTCCTACTGGGGAATCGAATACCGTTTAACCCATCACAAGTTTGTGATTTTCACATGGTTAACTTTCTCCTAAACATGTTTTCTATCACTCTCTATCAGAACATGACCCTTTGCTTTTTCTTCCATGTCCATGTTTTCATACACGGAATCCTATTATGGGTTAACTCGGGTGACCTTTGTACTTATCTTTCTTTATTTTAATGTGATTGTTTTACCGACTCTTGTTCTGATGTGGGACTTTCAAGGATGTTTCCAAGCTCAATTTTAAAAATTGCGAGGACGCAATTCCCAAAAGGGGGGAAGGATGTAACACCCCAGGTAAATAAAGAATATGACATTTTCATATTTATCCATATTTGTGAATAAAATATTAATATGACTTTAAAGGGGACTCTATGCTCGATGGCGTACCCAACACGCAACAACGAGTTTCTTGGGAATCTTACGTTGCACTCTAATAATAAAATAATATTATTTTAAATGGTAGTTAACATGTAGTCGTTGTATTGGCGGGAATGGATAGAAATAACTAAAATATGATTATATATGTTTTTAAATGTTTTTACATTTATCCAATAAAAGATAAAGGTTTAAAATATGGAAAGAATTAAATTTTAGGCGTATATGCCCTAGTTTTTCACTAAAGGTTCACTTATCACCTTTTGATGGAGAACTGTCATTAAATATAGTTTTTTTCACTCTTATAAATTCTATTGGACCAAATATAACTCTTCTTTAGAATCGGGACATCAAAATTTACTTTATGTAAATTTTTGTTATCTTTCCGATAAAGTTCATTTTTTTAAATGAATAGTGTAAAATGTTGTATTTTAATTCAAAACCTCTTTTTAATCTAATTTATTTATATGATTTGATTATCTTTTTAATTGTTTTTAAAGTTAAATTATAATATATTTTTACCATTATATCCTATAGTGGTCGTTGGATTTAATTTCACTTTGAAATTGGACTTAAACTAGTGTCAATCTTTTGATACTTATTGTTTCACAAAAACACGCTATTTGTCGTGACAGTAGGAATTAATTATTAAATTAATTAATTTTACTTATATGTTTTGAATTTTGTAAAGTAGACTTCATTTTTGAATTCGGAATATCAAATATAGCTTAGGGTGAATTTTTGGTAATTTTCTGAAAAACTTCAATTTTTGATGAATAGTGAAACCACTAAGTGGTACTTATAAAAACTGATTTTCCGTTTAAATGAAATTTTTCCACCTTTGTGTTTTGAATTTCAAAAATCCGACATACATGGTTGTCATTAATAAGTAAAATGTGGTTCAATGGGATTAAAATAATTTTTTGGTGAATAGTAACTTATTAAGTTTTTAATCGCGATTAGAGGTAATTAGGGTAGTTTAAGGTAAAAATAATGTTTTAATAATATTAAATGAACTTGAAACATGTACTAACCTCATTGGATGTGTCATGGCCGACAAAGAAAAGCCAGGGGTCAACTTGGGGACCCCATGGAGCCACTTTGGTTGGGAAATGACATAAATAACTTTTTATTTAATGTTAAAGTAAAAATGACACACACAAGAGATGTTTCACTAAAACAATTTTTACATGGGGTTATACAAGTCAGATATTTGACTATAAATATTCATTTTAAATCTAAAAATATTTCCTACATCATATTATTTTTTTATAATTTTTAGACATTAAATATATTAAATTATTTATGACATCATGATGATGCAGCGATGACCTCATTATTTAACGATTTAAATAAAATGGAAAGATAATGTAATATCTAAGACCTACACATGTCCAAAACCTATTGTATGAGTGGATTTAGAACCCTTATCACCTTATCCTCTAAATAAATCAATTTTGGACCTCTTAAATCCGAATACCATTTTAAAATAAAGTGACATTTCTTTACTTTCCAAGAGTGTCCCTCCTCTCCTCTTATAAAAGGCCCCCACCTCTACCTCCTTACCCACACTCCCAAAGCCTTTGGCTCGGCCAAACCATACCCATTTTGGCTCTCCACATCCCTCTATTACTCCTTGAAGCCTCACTTTGGGTAGAAGTATTTCCAAGGAAGCCTTTGAGCTCAAACCAAGGAGAGTTACCCGATTTTAAGGTAATGTCTTCTTTTGAGTCCTTTTGTTTTATTTTGCTTCTCCAACCCACTAAACTCTTTTTATTCTTTTCTTTTGTTACAATTACAGTATCCAAAATATACTAGGATGTTGTTATAATAAGGATTCGAGCTACACTTACACACACCTACATCTAATGGTTAATGAACATACTGTTTCCGTGGATGGCGAATTTCTGGCTCCCGAAACGATGATTGTTCAACATTCTTTTAACACCTTCAAAGGTGGCCATTAAGATGAAACTATATTTATATATGATATATAATATGTTTATGTTTTCCTTAAGCTTATGTATTTTTAATTTTGGGCATACCTTTATGGTTTCCATTATGGGTAAACACGATATCTTCATTTATGGAAGTGCGGACTACCGCCCCCTCAAAGTGATGTGATTCGTTAATGCCATATGTGGGACATGTAAAGGATGGATTTAAAGTCATTATATATGATGTTATACTGGAATTATAATATACCTATATATAATTATTATTTCTTTCCATTAAATAATGAGATAGAAATGAATGTAGCGTTCATGCGTACGTACGGCTTATCGTCTCCATGAACGGTGCATTTCATTTCTTATCCCCAAATGTAATGTACTATTAAAAGTACATGTATATAATGGATATATATAATGAATTATATATCTAAATGATGAATATAATTCTGGAATTAAAATATACATACCTCTCATTTAGTTTTAATTCCATTAATATGACAAAGAAATGAAAGTAGCGTTCATGCGTACGTACGGCTTACCGTCTCCATGAACGTTGCATTTCATTTCTTACCCCTAAATGATTATGTAATATTATAAATACATGTATATTCTGGATATATATGATATATATGATATCCAAATCAGGAATGTAATTCTGGATATAAAGAACCTTTGACCACATGAACAACATGTAATTGTAAGAAGTCCACGTTCGACTTAAGAACCAAATATCGACAAAACAAACATTATTAACTTAAATGATTACATAATGTTTATAACATGGAAATAAGTGATATAAAAGGAATAATGAACTTGAAAAAGGTTCTTAAGCAAATAGAAATTAACTCAAGTTTATTATTCAGGACGTTAAAGAACGATCGAGTCAAGTCGGACCCGAGGTAAGGGATCCTACACCTCTCTTTCTTTTTAAAGTACACTCTTTTATGTTTTTCCTTTTAAAGCTCATATTTCTTGTTATTGGGATATTATTTTATATTAATCTTACTGTAATTTTTATGTCCATATGATGAGAGACCCTATTCTCTCTCATCAATCCATTTTGGATGTTTTGAGTGGTGCCGTTAGGCTGCCGAATTTTCGTAAGAGATCCAACCTCTCTCTTTCTATTTAAGTACTCTCCTTTATGTCACTTCTTTTAAGCTCCAGATTGTTATGTTGGGGGATGTTCTTTTATATTCCTCTTTCTATAAACTTTATGTAAATATTATGAGATACCCTATTTGATCTCATCAATCCATTTTTTTAAGTTTTATGTGGCGCCGTTAGGCTGTCGAGTTTTCGTAAGGGATTTTTCATCTCACCTTTATTCTCGTCAGATTTATGCTACATTTGCCACAATTTCCTTTGAGTGGTGTACATACCTCCCATTATTCTACTCTTTTTTTAATATACTTTTGTTTTAGAGGTATTTACATCAATGATGTATTGTCCTTCTTTCGTGGGGTGTATGTTTTGAAAGATACCCAAGTCAGTAAGGGAACCTTTCACCCTCCTCTTTTTAAAAGACTTCTTTTGTTGGGTGTTTTAATTTACATATTGTTATGTTGGGATATGTTATCATATATCCTTATTGATGTACCTTTTATGTACAAGTTATGAGATACACTTTTTATCTCTCATCAACTCATTTTGATGTGACGCCGTTAGGCTGTCAAGGGAACTTCTTAACCCAATTTTGATTTCTTTGGGTTCAACATGTAGTTATTGAATATGTCATCCTTTGAATATGTGTGAATGACCTTTGATTATTTTACACTTAATATCCACTTATATTTTGTGTATTCATTTTTCACACATAATTATGTAATTGATTTATCCTTAAACCAAGGATACCGTCTTTGTAAGGGACTTCATCTCAATCTCCTTTCATTGAGGCATATTTCGTTTTATACACAACTTTATTTTATATGGTGTACAAACCCCTTTGACTTTTACTTTTATACAAAAGGAATCTTTTTCTACGAATCGTTTTACTAAACGACAAAAAGGAATGTTTTTTTTAACGTACGTGGTGACAATGACCTTTTCCTCCACCGCGAGTATTATTTGGTCTCTGGCTTCCTCAACAAGCCGTAATGTTTTTAAAATAAAATAAATACCATATACTCTTTTATGTATTTTGTTATTGAAAATTGTTTTGATAAAGGATTCTATTATGATATATTGTGATTGAAATGTGGAAATGTTATCATTCCTTTATATTGGTTTTATGTTTTATGATTTTATATTGGTACTTGGACATTTGACGGGTGGTTACGTGATAAACCATATGACGGGTGGTACCGTGAATACCAGGACGGGTGGTTACGTTATAACCTCCAATGCATTGGGTATGGAAGTCGGCCGTATGTCTATTCCATTAAGTATGTATGGAAATTGGCTGTATCGCTTAACCATTAAGTGATATGTGCGTAATTCGACCGTATGGTTATTCCACTTAAGTATTTTTATGTCCCAAGTTACCTTTATATATGTTACGTGTTCTTTATATGGGTTTTATGGTAATCCTTTGGTTACAAAAAGGTAAGTAATGATACTTTTTTTCAGTGAAGAGTTTTTACTACTTCATAAAGGTGAAAAGTATTACTTTGATAAAGTATACATGGTTTACTTGTTGTTTTGAATAACTAACAGTTTTCATTCTTTGTGTATCCCTTACTGAGCTTTTTATGCTCATCCCATGTTTTTGAAATGTTTTTCACATGACTTAGCATGGAATAGGGTCAAGGATGGGATCAAGGAAAAGTCATGCTACCTAAAACATGGAACTATACATGTTTCTTTTTAAGAGTTTTTATTTTATGTAAATTTAGTAGAAGCGACTACTTTGTAATCTTTTGAGATGTAATATTTATGTCCTAATTCTCTAAAACTCTAAACCTGAAAAGATCCTCAATGTGAATTACTCATTTAATTCAATATTAAGTAAGGTTTAAGGCTGGGGCCTTATACCTAGACTTTTACACAAATTATTAAATGATTTTAAGAATAATTGTCCTTAAAATACAAATCATGGGTCATAATTTCTAGTTTCCTTATAATATTAGATACAAAATAATAAATAATGAAACAAAAATAAAAACATCTTTAATTTAATATTCATAATGATACCCTAACTCCTTTTGATACCTTACATCTACAAAGGATAATTTGGGGAATACATGAACAAATGGATGAGATAAAATTCTCAATAAGAGAATAAACATAAATGTAAAGAAACAAATATGGGTTTGAAGGCATAACAAGAAGACATAAAAATTCATGGAAAATAAATAAACATATGGAAGCATAACATATTGAATATGGGAACATGTAATCACGAAATCTTAGAAAATGTAGTAGAAGACTAAAATATGAAATCAGCATGAGTCAAGAATCATTGAACATGGAGGAGAATTATTCATGGATAAACACCAATACCATTTCTTATGGAGTACGATTCAATGCTAACCCCTAATACTGTTGCACATAGAGCATGATTCAAGGCTAACCACCAAGACCATTGCACATGACATCTCATGAGTCTAAAAATTAACCAATGAATATGAGAACTATCTGGGTGACCCCATAATGACATGTTCATGAATATGTGTGCTACATAAAAAATAATTCATAATTAATCAAAAATAAACATAAGGGTTAACCAAGGAATAAATTTTGTATCATAATCATGACAAAATGCATAAAAAATGTAATATCATAATGGTGTCCATGAAAGGGTGGAATTAAATCATACTTGGATATTCATAAAAAACAAGCATTGATCATTATATTTCATTTAAAAATGAAGTAAATTTTTTCAATAATGGGTGTTTAAGATACCTTATAAAAAATAGTGGGGATTAAAGAAAATATTAAATATTCCTTAAAATAGAAAATAATTAATTATTTACATAAAACCATAAATGACCCCATGTTGTTGTCCATGATAAAATGAGTTATTTTAGTAATATAAATTTTGTTTAAAATTTGTTTTGGAGTGTGATTTTAAATGTGTAGTTAATTAGGAAGTTACTTGTGATCGGGCCTACTTATTGGGAAGAATGAGAATGATACCTTATATAAACATGTATTTACCTACCAATTAAAGAAGTATTGATCTCAGAATTAATACATGGATCATACATACTGAATTGACAAAGAATATAGAAGAATAATTAGAAATCATATTGTCTTAATTAGAGTGAAAGAATGACCCAGTGGAAAAATGATGTTTTAGAAAAAAATCCATTACCTTTTGTCAAAAATTGTTCTTCACGTGAACTTATTGTCATGGATAATAAAAATATTTCATTAATTAATTAATTAATTAACTTTTCTATATGTATTTTATGTATTATAATTTTATTTATTTCATTTATTCCCTTTTTGATGAGTTATAAAATATGAATTTATTGTTTGGGATTGTTAGTTTCCTTGGGTTTCTTCATTGGTTCACTTGTTTACATGTAGGAAAGATTGTGTAAAAGTATGATAATTTTCCTTAATTGAAATTAAATTTTATTAAATAACATCCAAAATATTATTATACATTATTAATCATTTGGTGATTTGGTATAGAGAATAATATTTATATAAATAGTTAATTATTATACTTTTAGGTTAACTTTTTCATTTTTCAATCACAACGAACCCATTTTTTATCATTTGTTATTATAAATATATATCAGTTAAAGAACATAAAAAGTTTATAAACACATGTTATAATATGTTTTAACAATTATATTGGATATATGACCAGACTAGATGACGGGTAAGTAAAACGGAAACTTATCATCCTTGAATGTGATAAATTCACACATCACGGATGATGTTTTCATTTATAGAACAAAAAGGTGATGTTAAAGAAATGATGAAGGATTATTCCATTAACATGATAAAATTATATTATATGTGAGATACTGGAGATAAAATCCACATTGGATAAGTTTAGGAAGGAGAGAATAATAAAATTAGAAAATTAGAAAATAAATTAAAATAAATGGAAAGATGTTTTTACCTCTAGAATTATTCTCCTTGAGAACCTTCTTGAGGAACATGAGTTTGGTCATTTATTGTGATTAAGGGACCTTGGATTTTGGGAGAGTCTTCGAAATATTAGTGGGTATAATTTTTACAATCATTATAGATTTATATGTGTGAGGAAAAGTGGTGTGGAGGGGGTATTTATATTGGAGGATAGGTATGTTTTTTGATTATTTTATTCCTTAGTTTATTATTTTGTCTCAAGACTATGAATATTGTGGATTCATATGACTAAATATAAAAATAATGCATATGAGTTAGAACCAATGTCTGTATACACCATCCATGACTCAATCATGACTCAAAAATTCATATATTTACCTTATACAGAAAATTATTGTATTTCAATATTCACAAAAAAAATCAACTATTTTAGAAAAAACACCCTAGAATTTTTTTATAGATGTATAATTTAAAAATGAAAATAATATAGTGAAAATAATTTTCTAAATATAAAAAATTTTATTATTAATCAAAATCATCATTTACTCAAAAAATACTGATATTAAATTTATAACTGATTTTATAAAACATTGATAAATTAATTAATGTATTATAAAATTATATTATATTCAGAAGAAAAAAAACCAGTTTAAGAATCAATTTTATTATTTTTTTAAAATTCTGTATATTAATTGTAAAATTTTAAATAAAAATTTATGTCTTTTATAAAATAGAAAACCTTAATTTATCATTTTTAGAAGATTTGTTTACTTATTGAATTATTTAATTATATCATAATTTCATTTATAAGATGGATAAAATTCATTTATAATTTCATAGGTGAGGTCACTATTCTATCTTCGAGTGACTACTCTTAGGGGTTGCACTACTATTCCATAGGTCATGTTACTATTCCTTTGTTTTAGGCTTCTTAATTTCCATAAATACCTATTTTTTTCATTCATTCATCATTTATAAGGTTTGTATTGTGTTATTAATGTGATTTATAATTTAAAAAGTATTTATGAGAAGAGAATATTCATTGAAATTTTTTTGGGTCAATACATTCTTCCACCCTTATGAAATTTCACCATTAAAATTTTGTTTTACAATCTATGGGGAAAACATTTGTGGGTACTTCTCCTTAATCATTTTCTCTAGTTCACATGTTTCCTATTCGTACATATGATTCATTGATAGGGTGAGTTATCTTATTGCGTGGAAATTTATCTCTATGCTCCAGGATGTCCACTGGATTCTCCTTATAAGAGAGGTCATTATCCAACATTACAAACTATGAATTATGTACATGTGAAATATCTGGTATGTACTTTTT
The DNA here is from genome assembly GCA_963277665.1 of Viscum album. Classification (NCBI taxonomy): domain Eukaryota; kingdom Viridiplantae; phylum Streptophyta; class Magnoliopsida; order Santalales; family Viscaceae; genus Viscum; species Viscum album. Next base: position 1,277,892,337 of record OY728152.1, read on the forward strand.
CATGAGTTACATGTGGAATACATTGTGTGCTTTATAAATGGGTTTGTGGAAGTGATGGTCAATGGGCCACATCTCCAATAGGATCAAGAATTTTAAAAGGACTAATGTACCTACAACATAGCTTTCCCTTCCTCAAGAATCTCATAATCATTTTCCATGGAGAAATACAGAGGAATACCATGCCTTTAACCATAAATGTGAGGCCCCGTCGATGATTTTAGGCATAGCTCTTCCACCAAAAATGGGACACCTTGATGTGATAATGAATGGTATTCAAATTTCCTACCATTTCATCAGCTATTTCAGTTCCTAGTAGTTTAATTTCAATGACTTCATCGCAGCATGTCGGGGTTCTGCTTCTTTTCCCATAAAGGGATTAAAATATATCAATTTGGTTGCAAGGGGAAAACTATTGTTGTTGGATAACTTTACTAGAGGAAGATTTTGGTCCCATCCCCCCATTGAATTCCATAGAACACAGTCTCAACATGCCATCCAATTTTTAAATTTTCTTCTCATATTTGACATCAATGTGGGGATGATAGGTCATACAGAAGTTTAGCATAGTGTTTGGAGCATGTTGGATACTTTTCTATAAATTTAAGGTGAATCTAGGATCTCAAATGGATATAATATATAATGGTACTCCATGTATCCTTACCACTTCATTGATGTATATCTGTTCCAGTTGATCTAGTGATAATCCTATCAAATTTCAATAATGTGATCTATCTTTGTATGATGATCCACAATAACTGGTATTACATTGTTTCCCCTGGCTGACTTTGGAAGTCTCTTGATGAAGTAAAATTGAATGTATTCTCATATCCATGTAGGAATGGTTCATGGTATCATTGTCCCATTATAATTTTTACTTTCATCCTTTTCTTTCATATATATAGGGCACTTTGATATATATTTAGTGATCTCCTTCAACATATTTTCCCAAAAATTATTTTCTCAAATATCTCAATAAATATTTGTGCTCCCTAGGTAAATAGAGATGTTTGACAAGTTTGATTCATTTAGATGTTCTTTTTTTACTATTTATTGGATGGTAAATATATTAATCACCAATATCTCAAAACTAATTCCTCATCCATTTGAAACAATGAAGATTTCCAAGTTCTTTTATATTTGACATTTATCTGAATTTCCTTTTCTTTTTTGAGAATCCTTTATTTTCTCCCTGAGATATAGCTGAAAAATCATTTGAGAAGATATTGTTGATGTTTCTTCATTAATGATTCCAATGTGCATACATTGATGTTCTAAGATGATTGGATCCTTCAAAATTCTCATTATTGATAATGATACAGGATCCTTTATACTTAAAAAGAATCCACCACCATATTTTCATTAACAGTATGGTAGTGGATTGAGATGTAGTAATCCATGATGAGTTTGAACCATCTTCTATGGTGCATATGAAGCTCCTTTTTTGTGAATGTATATTTTAGGCTCTTATGATCATAATATTTTCCACACTTATCCCCATAGAGATAATGATTCAATATTTTCTTTGGAAATATCATAGTCTCCCACTCCAGATCATGCATGGGATGGTTTTTGTGTTGAATTTTAAATTTCTTTGAGGCAGAGGATATCACTTTATCATTTTAAATCAGTAAAAATCATAATCCCTTATTTTAATCATCATTTTACACCACAAATAGTTCAAAACTTCTTTGTAGTGTGAGGAATGGTTATGTGAGAAGACACCATTTCAACTCTTTAAAGTAGATATCACAGTCACTAGTCCTAATAAATTTTCTCCCACCTGATTCAGCTTTGATAGTGGGGTTGACAATAATGACAAGTTTTTCACAAATCACCGGTAATTACCAGCAAATCCAAGGAAGCTACAGATCACCACTGGAAAATCCACCTCTAACAATGAAGGAATATCCATGGTAAAGAAAAATTGTGGGTAAAGAGTTACTTTCCAAGACTATAACAACAGTTTTTAAGAAACTATTGGTATGGTTTCTTTATAACTATATATTTTTAAAACATATGTTATAGAATTTTTGATTTTGGAGGCCCACTGGGGATGCTCCTCCCATCATCATTTGAACACTAAGTGACTTATTCATAAATTATTCCCCTCCCCTCGGTCGAATTCGGAATCCTTCTTCCCTTTCTAAATCGAATTTGGCATCCCCCCACCCCTCATCTAGAGATTTAGGCATCCCCCTGGTTGCGAGCCATCCTCGGGGGCCCGTGTGATGAACTACCCCAAGCCCGCCTTCTAAAGGCCAGGGTTTGGGGACTACCAAAGAAAATGCATATCCCTATAATGGGAAGGAATCGCCTTTAAACCTGTACAAACACACAAACCAAGAACACAAAAAACAACCACAAAGTAAAATGATATAGTAAAAGGTGTACTAAAAGTAAAGGGTCCGTAATACAAACCCAACTGAAAGTACAAGTACAGTTGAAAAAATAAAATACCTCCTAGATCATCCACTACGGATCTTATCATAAGGGTAGGTACAACTCGTCTCCAGAGCACTCCACATTAGTTAATCTCCTCTGTCTCCTTCCTGGTCTTGGCTCCCTCGAGTCTTAGCCTAGCTGCTCATTATCTACACAAGACACAACAAGGTGCGGGAGAAGCCCGTGCATGGGTGAGTATAACAATACTCAGTAAGGGACCCAGAGACCCTCGAAGGTATCCCAGAGTTCCACAAAGGATAAACCACAAAGTAAGACCTCAATCACAAAGCACGAAGCAATAGTAATCTCACAGAAGGTATACAACTTAGTGTTTGAGAATAAAAATTATTAGTCTTAAGGTATATCATTTTATATCATTAGGAAGTTCCACAACTGAACCATGAAGAATATGTTCCATTGTCGATCCACATAGGGTAGTGTTTCGTTGATCCACGATGGGATGCTCTAAGGATAGTCTTCACCGGGTCGCACATTGCGAATCCATATATGGTCACTATGATACTTATCCACATAGGGCCTCTATGATGTTGATCTACATAGGGTCTCTATGATTCTTATCCACATCAGGTCGCTAGGATGTTGATCCACACATGGTTACTATGATGTTGAGCCACACGGGGTCACTACGATGTTGATCCACATAGGGTCTCTATGGTGCTGATCCACACAGGGTTGCTAGGATGTTGATCCACACAGGGTCTCTAAGATGCTGATCCACACAGAGTCACTATTCTATGGATCCACATAGGGTCACTAGGATGCTGATCTACACAGGGTCTCTACGATGCTAATCCACACAAGGTTGCTCTTCAATTGATATCCAGCCACATTATTCCTGCTCCTAACTCGCTTTATTCTAGGAGAACTGCTCCTAAATCCATAATTTATATTTCAATCAGTACAAAGTCCCATAAAACATACCCAAGGGACTGAACTATCATTTGGGTCCCAACATGATAGAAGGCGTGTCGATCGGACACCCGATCTGTGAGGTATATGCACTTTTGTAAAAAGGGTCTGATTAGATTTAAGTCTGATCCAACCCAAGTCACATGTCAAACAACTTCAAAACACCCTAAGATTATCTACAAAGTACCGCCATGTCACAAGGGTCTTTATGCCATAGATAGCGCCTCATTCGGAAACACGGTCTGTTAGTTACATCCCTTTCTGTGAAACAGCATTGATCACACCTTAATCCAACCTGGCTCGGTCGGGCCCACTAGAATATGTCAAAGGGACCGCTTCCCAAAAGGGATCTCAATTCCATTGAAGGTGTGTCAAACAGACACTCGGTTCGTCAGTTACGAGAATTTCTTTATTCGGGGACCAGTTTGGTCTGGGCCCGATCTGACATGGTCAAACTGGTCCAACGCAACGAGTCTTGGGGTCCACCAAACCCCGCCCGGGTCTGGCCCGTTAAGGGTTGGCCTAGTTCACGGGGTCTGGCCCGTCGGGGTCAGCCTTGTTTAGTTCGCGGGCCCGGGCCGCGCTTGACCCGACCCACTGGATGCCCCCCCCCCCCCCCGCACTAGCCTGTCGGGCCGTGGGTCCAGCCCAATGGGTGACTGGTCCAGCCCGGCCCTATGGTGGGCCCATTCCACTAGGTAGGTGTAACCCACTTGGCGGGCCCACATCCAGCTCGGTCCACCCTAATGGTGGACTGTTGAGCCCCGCCGGCCCCACGATTATGGTGCCGTTTTTTCAGCCAGTGGGGCACTGCCCCACCACATGAACGATTGTCCATTTGGATGACCGGGTTCTGAAAATGTGGCATGGTGTGGGGTCGCACCGCTTCTTCCTGCTGCCACCCATTGTCCATGGATCCTCCGCGTCTCCCACTTCTATCACGGCCTGTTGGCCGCGGCTACTTCGAGCCCCTGGGGGCACCTACGAGCACCGCCCTTGTGTCGCGCGGCCAGCTCGGGCCGGATGCCTTCGTCTAACATGGAGATCCATCGCACACTACCTTCCACCACCCACAGCCAGTTTCCGTAGGTCTCATCTGGCCTCCAACGGAAAACGCCGACATAGCGCACTGTCAATATGAGGAAACTATTCCTGAAGAATGGAACATGAGTGAAGCGGAAAAGGGTCCGAGCCTTATTTTTTTGGCCCACTCCCTCCACATTAATGTGATTTCAAGCATGACAAACTTAAAACATCAATGATAACTTTTATAAAAACCCTCTACATGGACGTTACATTCACTGATGATTATCTACAAAACCTCCTTCGTCGTTCTCGTTAGTTCATGATTCAGTGGTGCTCGTCACTGCTCACTGAAACCCTTATCGTCGTCCATGTGGTTGGAATTGTGGTACTTTTCCAGATATTTTTCGCATGGTGAAGATGTACCAACACTCTGCCCCAAGATCCATTTAAATAATAAAGGACAAGTGTGAGAAACACTCATGGAATTAATGAGGTTCATTTAATTAATGAACCTTCTAAATTCCAATAGTGTGGTTACCAAAATAAAGGGGAGTCAACGCATGTAATGGCTTGACATGTCATTGGACCTGCTACTGCCGCTCATCCGTTGGAGGAAAATAAAAAAAGAAATAAAATAACATTGATATTTCTTTATTCTTTTAAATGTCCAAAAACTATCTTTTTCTCCTGACCTAGTGTGGTCGAAATAAAGCGTCCCTTAAGAGAAACCCGACGTTGTGGATTCAACGGTTCCTGTAGATTTTTAATCTTAGTGCCGATTCAAAAGTTAGAAAACACCGCTCACGCGTTTACTGAACATAACTTAAAAAATGTTCATAAATTCATTTTGGACACACCATGCCTTGAAATCATGTGCCCTCAATTTTCATAGACATGTAATAATTCTATATAATTAAAAAAAATTACATGGAAAATCCGTGTATTTACATTCTCCCTACCTTAGGGATTTGTGTCCCTGAAAGCCACAACATAATCTAAGGAAAAAAATGGGGCTACTGAGCATGAATCTGAGGCTCCCACTCTCATGTGCTCTCCTAGAGGTTCTTGTGCTTCCAACGAACATGCACTTGAGGTATCGATCATCCATGAAGGACCCACTCCTATCGATCCCCAATATCTACTAGAACCTCCGTAAATGTCGCCCAGTCATCAATGTCCATCTCAACCTAATAAATAACGTGTGATGGATCATGAAAATACTTCCTCGGCTACGAAATTTAGAAAAATTCATGCACCCAATGCATCTATGGGGGAAGAGCTAGGTGATACGCCACCTCGCCAAATCTGCTGAGAACCTGAAAGGGTTCGATGAACCTCGAATTTAGCTGGCCGCCCCGGCCAAATCTCCACAAACTACGTTGAGGTGAGACCCATAGGAATAAATGGTCTCCCTCCTCAAACTCCAAATGTCATTGTCTCCTATTAGCATAATAATTATATATGCTTTGTGCAGTCTTCATGCGCTACTATATGATCTCCACCATCTCAGTGGTAGCTTGTACTAACTCTGGACCAATAATTGTTAACTCTCTTGGGTCTATCTAGAAAAGAGGTTATCCGCATGGTCAACTATACAAGGCCTGAAACGGTGCCATACCAGTGGTGGAGTGATAGTTTTTGTTGTACTCTAACTCCACCAAGGTTAAGTGATCCTCCAAAGTGCAGCAAAAATCTAGGATGAAAGCACGAAGCATGTTCTCTAGTGTCTAAATTGTCTGCTCTGTTTGACCATCTGTCTATGGTTGAAACGTGGTTCTCAAATGTAGCTGAGTCCCGAACTCCTCTGGAAATCACTTCCATATCTGGGATATAAAACGTGTGTCACGATCCAAGACAGTTTCCATCGGCACCCCTGGAGCTGTACAATCTCCTATACGTAGAGGTGTCTCATTCCCTCTATTGATCCCTACTCTCGGATTGGTAGGAAGTGGTCCTACTTGGTGAGTCAGTCAACGATCACCCAGATGGAATCATGGCCCCTGAACATATGTGGTAGTCCTATCATGAAATCTAGGTAAATACCACACCACTTCCACTCGGGTACCTCTAATGGCTACACTAAGCCTACTGGAACCCGATGTTCAACCATCACTTGCTGACAAGTGAGGCATCGAGAAAGAAGCTCTGCACTTCTTTCTTCATCCCTAGCCACCAATGCCGACACTGGTATCTTCTCCACACCAGGGTATACTTCCAGAGGGGATGTATGGAACTCCCTCAACACCTCCTCTCTTAGTGCCACCGGTACCATGGAGCATCCTCTATAGAGGATGACATGCTCACCACTTTCAAAAAATCCATCTTATTCATATCCTGAGGATATCTAAGAACAATTGAGCCTCACAGTAAATGTCCCCATGTTGTTCCTCCCAAACTCACTAATGAAGTGGAGGAGTGATAGTCATAGATTGGAGGTAAGTTTATCCATCTCTATCCACAATGGATATCTGCAATGCGGCTAGCTGCTTTGTCACCTCACTCAGCAACTGTAATCCAGACCTCGTGTTGAGTGCATATGTTACTACGTTCCCCTTCCCATGAGTGTAAAATATCTCAAATTCATAGTCCTATAGGAACTCTAGATAACATAGCTATCTCACATTCAGGTCCTTCTGTGAGAAGATAAACCTGATACTCTTGTGATTAGAGTAAATATTAAAATGTCCGCCCATCAAATAGTATCGCCACATCTTCATGGTGAAGACCACTGTGGCTAACTCCATGTCATCGGTAGCGTAGTTCTTCTAATGTTGTCTCATATCTAATGAACCATAAGAGATCACTTCTTGATCCTGCATCAGGACACATCCATGTCCAATCCATTATGTGTCACAGTACACTACATACCCAACGCCCTTCTTCTGGTAGCCTCAAGATGAGGGCACTCGTCAGTCTCTACCCCAGCTCCTGAAAACTGTTCTGGAATCTCTCCGTCCACACGAAAGGTCTTCCCTTCTTCGTGAATGCTGAAAAGGGTACCGAAACTCTAGAGAAGTTAGGAATGAATCTCTGGTAGTACCAATCCAACCCCAGGAAACTCCACACCTCAGTCACACTCTAGGGTGGATCCCAAGAAAGCACAAACTCTATCTTCACCGGATCCACTGCAACTCCAACCTCTGAGACAATGTGTCCCTAAAAGTGGATTCCGATATATAGAATTGTCACTTCGAGAGATTACCATTAATTTGGTGCTCTCAGAGTGTGGCCAGAACAATCTTTGGATGATAGGCATGTTCCTCTATCTCCATGTATATCAAGATTTCATAGATGAAGACCACCACAATGTTATCAAGGTATGGCCTAAATATCATGTTCATGAGTCCCATGAACACTGTAGGGGTGTTGGTCGTGTGGAATGGCATAACCAAGAACTCATAGTGGTCATACCGATGTCTAATGATCATCTTCTACACATCCTCATATCGTAACCTGAGCTAATGATAGATTTATTTGAGATATATCTTCAACAACCAATGAGCTCTCTTCAGTTGATCAAAAAGATCATCAATCCTTAGAAGTGGATACTGGTTCTTCAAGGTCACCTGGCTCAGGTTCTGATAATCCACACAGAGCCTCAAACTCCTATATGTCTTCATGGTGAACAAAATCAGGACTAACCATGGAGAAACACTGGGCCTTATGATCCCCTTCCTCTACAAGTCCTACAGATGTTCATGTAACTCACGAATCTCCATTGGAGCCATCAGATATGTTGGTGTAGATATTGGTGTCATCCCATGGTATAAGTCGATGTAGAAGTCCACATCTCTATGAAGAGGTGGTCCAAAAACATCATCAGGGAATAAATCAGCATACTAGCCCACCACTACAAGATTTCTCAGACTCTCAAAATCAACTTCTTCATGGTTAAGGAGGGAAAAATGATGTGTGATCAGCTAACCCTCCTCTGGGTAAGTTCATCATGTGATGAAAAGGATCCCTTCTCGCTGATGAAGGAAAACCTGGTCCCATCCTCATGGACACACCACACTTTGTGACAAATGCATTCAATCTGAGCATGTACTCTGGATAACCAGACCATACCCAAGATGACGTCTTAAGGACTCGATGCTGTTACTAGAAGATCCCAACCAAAGCTCTTGCCTCTGAATATAAGCTCACACTACTGGTACCAGTTTCTAATCATCGAATATTCTCTCGTAGGAGTCTCTAATTGCAAGGATCGATCCAACAGCACTACTGGAATCTATGACCTCTCAATGAGAGCCGTGGTAATGAAAGAGTGATTGTAACCTATGTCTATATGTACTGCAACTAAGGTGGAGTCGATCATACCTCAAATCATCTCTAGAGTGACATGGTCATAGGCATCAATTGTCTTGAGCTGAGCTCATCCCTGTCCACCTGCTTCCTATGGTTGGGATGGACCACCTAGAGGTGGTGGATATAGAACCATGAAACATCGTCCACCACCAATTGCACAACCTACGGCCCTACTATTTCAGCCACCCTGTGGACTTCCTCGCTCGAATCTCTGTCTTGGCCTTAGCGGTCTCTCGACCATCTGTTTTTCGTCATTGTGGCTATTTGGGTAGTCACGAGCAATGTGTCCCTTCTCGCCACACGTAAAGCACAGTCTGCTCCTCTACTGCCCTTATCTACCTCATGCACCTTGCACCTCTGATCCTACATCCTAGTGTCATCCACCATAAGATCTGGTCTTCTTGGACCTCTGTTTCATCTGCCAACTACTAGCAGTAGATGAATCTGCTACGTGTCATTTGGTGGTGGGTCTCGCTGTCAGTTTCTACTATCCAAAGAAGCTCTCCCCCATGAGTGCTCTCTCTAACATTGCAGCATGTGTTAGTATGCTGAGAGATACCATCAAAGCTCTTATCTCCCACTAGAGTCCCTGCTCTAATGTCTGGGACCAGATGAAAGGGTCCACGCACCATGTCTCTAGAGTAGCGTGTGATGTCGGTGAACCACGCCGAGTACTAGGGCACGGTCAGGGTGCCATGTTTTAAGTGTAGCGGAACCTATATATGCACAGAGCATAGAGTTTCTGGAAAGAAATATTCTTGGAAGAGACCACTGAAATCTACCGAGGTGAGGGTCACCTTGTTGTGTATCTGGAGCGTCAGGCTCCACCATCTCTCTGCTACTCCCTTGAAAAGACTAGATGCTAGGGTCACCATCTGGTCAGCTGGTTTCCCAGCCAGGTGAAAAACTTTGGCCACAGCCTCCAGCTAGTCCTTAGCCGCCTGTAGATCCATCTCATCTCAGAACCACAGAGTCTTCTACAGGTGAAACTTGTTCAACGCGCTTAGTCAGCGTGCACCACCTGCTGCTGGGACGGGGAGGAACGTATGCCCAATGCGTAGTGGTGCTTCTGGTACACCACCTGATGGTACTATTGTTGTAAGAGGGCCTTGAACCAAAGCCTTAATGCTCGGTGGGCTATCATCATGTACTCTCTCAGGAATCCTGGATAGTTGTCTTTGTGGCGGCATACTAAAATTAAACAGGTGCTCTACGGTCAATAAGTTATACCTGGTGAGCTGAATCAAATAGATCAAAAATAAAACACATCTAAAACACACACAATGAGTTTTTTCATGCACCGAGTTGGAAATCAGAATTCAGGGTCCTACTATATGGATATGTCTCCAGCCACACAAAAACTAGACTTCATGAACTAAAAACCACACTCCAAAAACTTAACACTATTGCTCCATTAGAAATATCATAGTCCTAGTTCATTACTTGAACCAAATCCTCTGATACCACTTTTTCACGACCCATTCCCTGTGGCCCATGCTGTGACTACCCCAATCCTAGATTCTCTATGCCATGTATTAGCGACTAGTACTGAAAAGGCGTATCCCTATAATGAGAAGTAATCACCTTTAAACCTGTACAAACACACAAACCAATAAAAAAAAGAATTAACCATGAAGAAAACTGTTGTAGTAAAAGGTGTACTGAATGTAAGGGGACCAGAATAAAATCCCAACTGGAAAATAAAAAGTTCAACTAAAAAGTGTAAATATCTAATGGATTTTCAACCAAGGATCCTACGTGAAGGGTTGGTATATATCATCTCCACAACACTCCATGTCAGCCCATCTCCTCCATGTCCCACCTGGTCTTGGATCCCTCAAGTCTCATCTCACCTGCTCATCGTCTTCCAAAAGACACAATAAGGTGCAGGCGAATCCCATGCATTGGTGAGTATAAAAATATTCAGTAGGGACCCTGAGACCCCCAAAGGTCTCCTAGAGTTCCTCAAAGTAAAAACCCCAAAGAAAGACCTCAATCACAAAGCACAAAGAAATAGTCATTTGACAATAGGTATACAACTCAGTTCATGGTAATAAAGATGATTAGTCTTAAGATATATCATTTTATCCCATTATAATGTTCCAAAACTGAACCATGAAAAAGTTTTTTCATTTCCGATTCACATAGGGTTGTGTGTCGTTGATCCATGATGGGCCGCTCAAAGGCCGGTCCTCACCAGGTCACAACCTACTGATCCACACAGGGTCACTATGATGATGATCCACACAGGTTCATTTTGATGCTCATCCACACAGTGTTTCTATGATGTCGATCCAAAAAGGGTCTCTATTATGTTGATCCACACAGAGTCACGAAGATGTTGATCGACATAGGGTCGCTATGATGCTGATCCACACAGGGTCACTATGATGTTGATCCACACAAGGTCGCTATGATTCTGATCAACACAGGGTCTCTATGATGTTGATCCACACTGGGTCGCTAAGATGTTGATCCACACAGTGACTCTACGATGTTGATCCACATAGGGTCTCTCTTCAATTGACAGCTAGCCACACGATTACCACTCATAGAACGAATGAATTTTGGAGAACCTCTCCTCATGCCATCGGTTATATTTCAACCGGTATGAAGACCCACAAAAATCATACCCATGGGATTTACCTATCATAGGGGTCCTGAAGTGACAGACAGCGTATCGATCAGACACTTGGTCTGTGAGATATGGGCACTTTTTTAAAAAGGGCCAAGTTGGATTCAAGTCTGATCTAACCCAAGTCGCACAACATACTCTATCAAAACTCATATAGAGTGTCTCCAAATTACTGCCTTGTCACAAGGGTCCGTATACCATAGACGATGCGTCGTTCGGACACCTGGTCTATTAGTTACATCCCTTTCTATAAAACGAAGGTAATTGAACCTTAGTCGACCCAGCTAGGTCGGGCCCGCAGAAATATGCCAAAGGGACCGCTTACCAAAAGGGATCCTGACAACACTGAAATTTTGTTGAACAGATACATGGTTCGTTAGTTATGGTTGTAACATTATTCGGGGACTAGTTGAGTCTGGGCCCGGTCCGTCTCGGTCTGACGGGCCCGACACAATGGGTCCCGGGGTCCACCTAACCCCGCCAGGGTCCGGTCGGTTAAGGGTCATCCCGGTTCACTGGATCCGGCCTTTCGGGGTCGTCCCAGTTTGGTTTGCAAGCTCGTTCCATGGTTGGTCCGGCCTACAAGGTGGGGATTGTCCCACCCATGCTGGCCCAATGGGCCACGGGTCCGTCTTGGCCCACGTCCTGCTCGGTCCACCTGAAGGTAGACCATTGAGTCCCGCTTGCCCTGTGGTTGCGAGTCCATTCCACCAGCCGGTGGGGTGCTGCCCCACCGCATGAAAAATCATCAATTTGTCCAACTGGGTTCTGCTAATGTGGCACGGCGCGAGGTCGCGCCACTCCTTCTTGTCGTAGCTACTCTGCATCGCCCCCTTCTAGTGTGGCCCGCTTGCCGCGGTTGTGCATGCGAGTGCAGCTGTAGTCATGTGCGGCCAGCTCGGGTCGGCCGCCTTATGCCACTATGGCGACCCGTCACTCTCCTCCTTCCATCACCTGTGGCCGGTTGTCGTGGGTCTCCTCTGGCCCTCATCATCCACTTCGGACATGGAACGCTGACTGTTTCTTCCACGGGACACTGAACATGCTCAAGTGGTCCGTTCTCGGTGTCGTATGTGCCTACAGCTCTCCCGCGCTATCGATGTCATAGTGAGACCTTCTATTTCATGTTTCCATCAATATGTGGAAACTATCCCCGAAGAATGGAACACGAGCATAACGACAGAGGTTCCAAGCCTTGTTCGTTTCCCCCCCCCCCCCACCCTCTGTGTTAATATTATTGGAATAGGGAGTAAGTTATAACATCGATGATAACATTTAAACAAACCCCCTACCTAGAAGAGACATTCGCTAACAATGATTGATAGAACCTCCTTATTCGTTGTAATAAGTTCATGATTTAGTGGGGCTTGTCACCGCTCGCTAAAACCAGTCTCTTCTTCCAAGTGCTTGGTGTCGTGGTACTTTTCTAGAGCTTCGTTTCCTAGTGAAGCCATGCCAAAACACCACCTTGAGCTCGAAATAAATAGGAGAAGAGAAGGGTGGGTAACGCACGTGGATTTAATGTGTTTCATTTAATTAATGATCCTTCCAAATTTCAATGGTACGGTTACACAAATAAAGGGGAGTTAATCTATTTAATTGCTTCACATGTCGTTGTTCTCACCACTACCAGTCGTCCATTGGTGGAAAAGAAAAAGAGAAATAAAATAACATTGTTATTTTATTATTCTTTTCAATTTATAATAACTATCTTTTTTCTCACTACCTATTACTGTCAAAGTGAAGCCTCTATTAAGAGAATACTGGTGCTGAAGATTCAACGGTGCCCTTGGATTTTCAATCCGAGCATCAGTTCAAAAGTTGGAAAATTCTGCCCGTGCGTTTACTAAACGTACCTTAAAAACGTTCAAAAATTCATTTCGGGCACTCCGGGCCTCAGAATCATGCAGCGTCAATTTTCACAAACTTAATAATTCCATATAATTAAAACAAATGGATGGAATATCTGGTTCTTCACACCCCTACCCTCCGTGGGGGAATTTGGAATCCACCTAGATAAAATATCTCTCAAATGATGGTGTTCTTTGTCTATTTTTGGAAAAAATATTGTTGGGGTATTTCAGATGTAACATTTCCCTCCCTACCCTAATTTCTTCTCTTATATTCCTCAATTTTCATTGTTATGAGTCACATTAATAAAAATTAATGTATGTTCTCTATATTTTTTAATATTAACAGTTTTATATTACAAATTCATGATTTTCCATTTTTGTTTATGTATTCGGTGGGAGAAAAGTTTCACAATAGTTTATTTGATCCCTCAATCATATTTTAACCCCATTGGGGATTATAAATCAAATTAAAATAGTGATATAGAATGAAATGAATATGATTAATTATTTAATAAATATATGTAAAGATGTATATCAAAATTAAATAATGCCATTATATATTTGGTCACTAGATACATGTGCTTAGAAATATGGTCATTGGGACTAAGGTCATTAAATATATTTTCATTGGCCAAGAATGTATCCAATAGGTATATTTATGATATTTATTTTCAATTAATAGATAAAAAATAATATAATTTAAAAATTATAAGTAATTAAATAAAAATATATTATTTAATAGAATTATTTTATTATATAAATTTTTCATCAATTTTTTATATTATTATTCTCTTTAAAGATCTATTACATATATTAAAAAAAATTCATTCCATTTTATGTATTAAAAATAGTATGATATAATTAATTACCATTCCTTATCTGAATAGAACTATTGGAAAAAATTCTTTGAAAAAGTCATACCATTAACATTAATGACCTTTTTATATAGAAAACATCAACCCAACCACACCTAAAAAATGTCATATCCACTACCCCTCTCAATTCACTCCATTACATTAAAATTACCATGAATAGAATCACATTATCAATAATAAAATATTTGAATTAAATGGTTATATATGTATGATACAAAAATGGATGACAATTATAATATATTCTCTTGTTATTATTAAATTACCTCAAATTTGAATGTTTTATATAGTTTTCTCATAAACCATAATAAAACCATATTCATACCATAAATAAAGAAATTAGTGGAATGAATAATTATTTTCTACATGATTTTTCCACTAACACATCTAATTTGAAAATTATGAATATGGTATGTTTGAATGAGTAATGATATAATGATTTTTATACAGCTATTTTCATTGATTTAACATGATTTATATGTGATATTATTTTGTTACATTGATTTCATATATTTAAATTGTTGTTTTTCGTATATGTTTTTCAATATAGTATGTAATTTGTTTTTCCCTAAAGGTTATTACTGATGTTTTATATGACAGATGGATATATATAAAAGATAGTAATTATGTTTATATTTGATGGGTTTATGTTTTATAATATATTTAATATTTTATTATGTTATTATTCTATTATTTAATGTTCTTTATTTCAAGAAACATTATTTCAAATGTATTAATTAAAAATATATGATGTTTTGTTCCTTGGTTCCCATATGGAAATAATTTTTTACTTTTATTTTTATTAAGGTGAAACAATTTCCATTTTTTAAATTGATTTCTTTGGGACTTCCTTTTATCCATTGTAAATTAGAGATGTAATTTAGACCTTATGGTAAACAAGATAGACTATAGGGATACATATATATTGTTGGTTTATAAAATCATAATTGATTATAAGGGAATAAAATCAATTTTAGGGTCAAGGTTAGTCAATTTATACACCAAGAGAGTTAATTTGTAAATATAAGGGATATCCACAGTGATTTGTTATTTCTATTCATTGCTTATATCATATTTTAGTTCCCTGATCCTTTGTTTTTTAATACTAGTACTATTTGATGACTATCATATTGAAATTGGTTGTAATTTATTTTTTAATTATGGTATACATTACTGATTGAAACCTAACAGTTTTGCTAAGTAATATAATTAATATAAGTTGGATGTATAATACCAATAAAATTTCAACCAATTTTCAAAAGGACATATATTTTTTAGATTTTTCATTTAACAATGCTTTATATGGATGTTTTATATAGTTTTCATGATATGATTGTGTTATAAGACCATGGTTAAACCGAGAATATATTAGCTACCATATAAAGAATGTTATATTTCAAACAAACTATTATGTTTAGTTTCACCCTAGAGATATGGGACAATATTCTATTATTTATTAATGAAAAAAATTAGTGTAACAAATTTGATATCGGATCAATTTCCATTTTTTCATCATCACGAGAGAGATAGTATGGCAGTGCAAAAGGATATTATTTCAAAACACATGAGGAAAATAAGGTATATGATGATGCTGAGAGAGTAAAAAATATAATGTATGATGCCAAAAAACCAGTATATCATGATTTTACTAAAAGGGCCATGTTGGAATATCTAGTGGAGTCATATCACAGAAAACCCATCTATGGAATTTTTAGTACATCCATTGATTATATTCATACATTTTTGAAGGATTTGATTCCTAATGATGCAAAGATTCACTCAAATCATTTTAGGGAATGGGTGTTAATTAATAATCTTGAATTTTTTACTAATAAATTTCCTCCTTGTCCAATAGATTCCAATTTATTTTAGGGTGAAATAGTATTCCATAGTGATTGTAAAGAATTTAGTACATCTTTATGGAATTCAACTGTAGATGGAACACCATATCGTGTGCCATAAAAAGTCATTTTAAATTTTCACTCATTCCAGGGACTCAAAATCTATTCAAGTCTATAAAAGTATCAGACAATATGATATGACATTATGTTGAGATAATTAAAGGTAATTAATTTTTGGTTTATCATATAGATGGATTTGCATGGTGGTCATTTGATTCACAACATCTTAATTTTGTAGCTGAAGTGTGTAATGCCAGGTAGGGTCTATCCTATGATGATTTTAATTATATGGAAAAGATGATTACTTCTCACAGCATGTGGCCAGTTTTTATTCATATTTATAATATTTCCTCCATTGATGTATATGAAAAATCCTTTCACTTTCATGATTATACTGTTATCTGGACACTTTGATCCCATAAATGATATTGACATCTACTATAAGCCTTTAGTAATAGATATTACACAACTTTTGGATATGGGTGTGAGAACATTTTATGCTTCTTCAAAAAATATATTTTAGACACATGCTTTATCACGACCTATCCCCTAGGGCTTGTGTGGTGACAACCAAAATCCCAACTCTCGAACACTAGGGGATGGCGACTAGCGCCGAAGGATTCAACCTTATAGTGGGAGGAATTTTCCTGAGTACCTATACTCACACACACGACCAACTACGGCCCAACACACTGAATTGTAAAACCAAGTATAATAAAACAAGACTGAGTACAACATATAGCTAAAAGAAAGTTGTCCAGAATACGAACCCAATAATAAGAACTGAAACAAAAAAGTGCCAAAAGGAGCACGGATGGACATCTGCAAAAAACACCACCTGATCATAATAGTAGTGAAGAAACTGGAATCCAAAATAGTATGTCTTCACCCACCTAGTCCTAATGGGTCCCACATGGTCCTAGGGAACCAATTCCACTATCGTAGCATCTATCAATCCCATCTCCCTAAGAACCTCTGGGTCACAGTCCACCAAAGTCTCTGTTGAAACGCCGATTGTCTTCACCAGACACAAAATGTGCAGGAGGAAACCATATAGGGGTGATTAAAAATGTTCTCATTAGGGACCCCAGAAAAAAATGTAAAGATGACAAAAAACTCCTGAAATAAAATAACGAAGCATAGTACTATGCACAAGCATGAAGCACAGGACACCTCAGACTAGGTTTATTCTAGGGTGGTGATAGTAGCATCATTAGTTACATCGTCGAACACGTGAGATTATAGATAATTCCTCCTATAATGAGTAAAGTGGGATTTCCTTGTCACTATGATGTGCTTTCCACTATCCTTGGACTACTTAGGTACACCTTGCCACCACATATCATGGGCATGATAAGTCACAGAAAAGTGCTTCCCACTAATCTTGGCCAACTAAGGTACTCCTCCTCATCATGTGCTATGGTCCTAAAAAGTCATGGAGAAGTGATTCCCACCAAGGACCTACAAATTCACAGAGTAGTGCATCCCTCTAGGCCATGGTCAATTTGTACAGAGTCGAAATTCAACAGCCCTCAGGTCGTAGCCAACAGAAGTGTTTCGTACGTACCATACCTGGGAGAACAGGTCATCAATCCATTCGGTGCATCTCAACAATGCAAACAGATCGTCAATTGAACATAAGGATTCAAGATATGGTTGTTTTAGTAACCTGGGGGCCAGTTGCGATGGGCCCAGCCTCACCCGGTCGGACCGACCCAACCAACCTGGCCCTGGGGTTCCCACGTACCTGAGTTTAAGTTTGACCGACTTGATTGGCCTAGTTTGGTTCTGGTTCGTTCTGGTCCGGTCTGGACCATGGGCCTCACTGAACATTGCCTGGTTCGGCTGAGGGTCCAACCCGCCAGGTTGCCCGTTGACCCGGTCTAGTCCATTCCGACTTGAACGGCGTGGGCCCAACCTACAGGCATGGGTACGGCCCGCGTGGTGTGGGTCCACCTCACCGGTGTGGGTCTGGCCCGTTGGGGCATGGTTCAGGCATGCTGGGCTGTAGGTCCGGCCCACTAGGCTTTAGGACCATCCCGCTGGGCTACGAGTCTAGCATGAGGGCTAGGGCATGGCCTGAGGCCCAATTATATGAGGTTCTGTTGTGCGCTGCTAGACCAAGAGGCTGTAATCGCGCCGCATCCCACCCGCTCTGCTTGTCCCACAGACGTGGGGCCCCTTCATCCACGGTTGATCGACCATGGATCACTAGCACCTGGGTGGCCCAAACTCAGGCCACCCTCCTTCATGTGGCACCGCAATTCCCGCCTGGCACCGCGATTCTCTCCTGGAGCCGCAATTCATGCATGGCACCGTTATTCACGCCATTGCGGCATGTTGGCTGCGACCACACGCCATTCCATCGCACTGTCGTCCTCCAGTGCTTCCGGCGAGGTTCGAACACCTCTGCTACTACCATGGATCCCATTGGATCTACCCTCCTTATGCAGCCAATGTGGGTGGACTGTTACCGGTCAACAGCACTACCACGCCAACAACACCTTCCGTGGGCCACCGGAGTTGCTCTGGCAGTCTGTTTTATGATCTGTCTATTTCTATAGGCCACTCGGGTTTCCTTCATCTCAGATTAGGCCATATATTTTAATTTCCTCCACTTTGAAAAATGTGGCAACCAAGAACTCATGGGTGGAGGGGCTCAGGCCTTATTCGTTTCGGTGTGAGCCCTCCGCGCTAGAGGTATAAATCAAAGGGGAGGTTCATGCATTTGATTTCAACTATTTCTTTAATGGTTTGAATCCAGGATAAGGAATCCCTATGAAAAAGTCACCCTCCCACATAATTCACAAATCATGGATCAACTTGTTCATGGGTTGATCCGCATTTGTAGTTTCTAGAAAGAGAAGAACAGGGAAGAATGTTGAAATTAATCTCAAACCCCTACCTCTTTGGTGTCCAATACCTAAGAGTTCATCCATAGTAGTCCAAGGGGTTGAATTTGTCACTTCTAGCTCCATTCTTCAATTTACGTCGAAGATAATGAAGATCCACCAGCGTTCGTCATTCGTTGTTGGAGGGGAGATTCACCAGAGTTTTTTCAGAGAATCGTCCATGTTTAATTCCCAAACTCTATATATTGTATTTTTAAAAGAAAAAAAAGCATAGCGATGATGCACCCATTAATGATGCTCATTAAATTATCCATATTTATTGAGCCGCATTTAATGAGTCATTAAGATAGTTGTGTCGTGGTTTCATACAATCCATTAATGACTCTTCATTAATTATGCCCATATATTCCTCATCATTGCAGCACAACATCACCATATTCCACTCAAAGGTGAGGAGGAAATAAAATAATTATTCTGAATTATGTTATTATTCTTCTCTAAATTTTTGAAAAATAACTTTTCACTCATCCCTTGTCGGTCTAAGTTAAGTCATTTCTCAGCAAATCTCGGCACTGTGAGTTTAACTGTGCCCTCATATTTTTAATCTGAGCACCGGTTCAAAAGATATAAAATCTAGCTCGCACATTTTCTGAATGTACCTTAACATAAGTTAAAAATTTTGTTTCGGGCTCTCCTAGCCTCAGAATCATGTGTCGTTGAATTTTTCGGTCTCAAAGTAATTCCATATAAATAAAATAAATCACGGAATTTTTGAGACATTAAATTCTCCCCACCTTAGGATTTACATCCCTGAAAGCCAAAACAAAAACTAAATAAACAGATGGGGGTATTGAGCACAAATTTGAGCCTCCCACTCCCATGTGCTCTCCTGGAGATTCCCATGCATCCAGCATACACGCGCTAGAGGGATCGACCATCCTTGTTTGACCGACTCCTATCGGTCCTCTATCTCCACCAGGAACTCCCCAAATCTCACCACATCATCAATGTCTATCTCACACCAATCTATGACATGTGATGGGTCATGAACGTACCTCCTTAACTGTGAAACATGGAAACAAATATGCACCTAGTGTATGTATGGGGGAAGGGATAGGTGGTACGCTGCCTCATGAACTCTACTCAGGGTCTTAAAAGGTATAATGATCCTTGGAGATAGCTTTTCACCCTGGCCAAATATCTGAAATCCTCATCAGGGTGAGACTCGATAACATACATGGTCTCCCTCCAAAAACTCCAAGAGTCTTTGTCTTCTGTTGGAATTTAACTTCTTCCTGATCTATATAGTTTTCATCCCCTCGTAGATGATCATCACCTTCTCGGTGGTAGCTTGTACAAACTAAAAACTCATAAGTGCCGACTCCACTAGGCATGTTCAGCATATGGGAGATCTGTAAGGCCGCCCGTACAAGGTCTCAAATGGTGCCATGCGGATACTGGAGTGTTCTCTATCAATGCATGAAAACTCCCCCAGTGGCTGGTGATCCTCCCAACTATGACCAAAGTCAATTACAGAACCACAAATCATGTCCTACAGGGTTTTTTATGGTTTTCTCCATCTGAACTTTCTTCTAGGGATGAAAATTTGTTCTCAAATACAACTACATCTCGAATGCCTCCTATAATCCCTTCCACAATTGGGATTTAAAGTGAGCGTCATAATCTGAGATTATCGTCAAAGGTACTTTGTGAAGCCGCACTATCTTAAATATGTAGAGGCATCCCAAGCCCTATACCTGTCCCTACTCTCAGATGGGTAGGAATTGAGCCAACTTTTTTTGTCATTAAATGATCACCTAGATAGAATCATGGCCTCTGGATGTAGATGGAAACCCCATCACAAAGTCCATCAAGATATCATCACATTTACACTCTCGTACCACAAGTGGTTGTGCCAAGCCTTTCGGAACCTGATTCTCGGCCTTCACTTACAAACAAGTGAGGCATTGTGAAATGAACTTGGCCACTTATTTCTTTATCCCCAACCACCAGTACTAATGTTGGAGGTCATGGAACATTTTCACCACTCCAGGATATACTTCCAAGGGGGATGTTTGAACCTCCCTCAACACCTCCTCCTGAAACATCACTAGAACTATAGTGCACACTCTAAAAAGGATGGCGTGCTCCCCACCTATCTAAAATCCATCTGGAGGTCATTCTGAGGATAACTGATAATTTCAGGCCTTACATTCAACATCCACCAGTTGGGCCTCCCTAAATCAACGTATGATTTGGGTAGTAACATTCACTATCTAAATGTTAGAATCTTCAACATCATCCACGAATAATATATGCATCATGGCTAACATCTCTATTTCCTCACTCAGCGGCTACAACCCGGTCCTCCTGCTTGGCAGGTCTACCACCACGTTCCACTATCTAGTAGTATAGACTATCACAATGTCATAGTCTTGGAAGAAATATTTCCACCACTGTTGTCTCAGGTTCAAGTTCTTTTGGGAGAAGATATACCTTAGACTCTTGTGGTCGGAGTAAACTGTAAACTTCTCACCCATCAATTAGTGCCACCACATCTTCAGGGAAAAGACCACTACTACAAACTCTAAATCATTGGTCCTGCAGTTCTGCTCATATTGTCTTAACTGTCATGATTTGTAGGTGATAACAGCTCACTCTTTCATTTGGACACAACCAATTATGACCCTTGATGTGTTGAAAAGAAATACGCACTCAATGCCCTCCTCTGGTAGTCTCAAAATGGGGTCACTAGTCAGTCTCCTCCTCAGGTCCCAAAAAGTCTGTTGGCATTTATCCATCTACACGAAGGGTTTTCCCTTCCATTTCAAAGACAATAAGGGTGTATATACCCTATAAATGTTAGGTACGAACATCTGATACTAACCAGCCAGCCCCAATAATCTATGCACCTCAGTCACACTCATAGGTGGCTCCCAAGAAAGTACAGCCTCTAAAATTGCTGGATCTATTATAACTCCATCCTCTGAGGTGACCTGTCCCAGAAAGTGGACTTACTGAATCCAAAGATGACACATCAAGAGCTTACTATAAATCTGGTGCTCTCGTAGTGTATCCAGGACCATCCATATGTGAGTTGCATGCTCCTCCACTGACGTTGAGTACACCAAGATGTCATCAATGAATACCACGATAAAACAATCAAGGTAAGGCTAGAATATCATTTTCATGAGTCCCATTAACACTGCTTGTGAGTTGGTCACGTTGAAAGGAATCACTGGGAACTCATAGTGGTCATACCGGCACCTAAAGGATGTCTTCATAACATCCTTATTCTATACCAAAAGCTTTTGATATCCAGATCTCTTGTGTATCTTTGAGAACCACTTTGATCCCTTCAACTGGTTGAATAGGTCATCAATTCATGGCAGTGGATTCTTATTCTTTATGGCCACTTGGTTCAGGCATCGAAAGTCCACGCACAACCTCAAACTCCTATCTACCTTCTTGGAAAAACCCACTGAGGCTACCCATGATGAAACGTTGGGCCTTAAAATCCCCTTATCCTGCAATTCCTCTAGTTATAAACTCAGCTTGCGAAGCTCCACAGGAGCCATCTGATATGCCAGTGTGGATATCGGTGTCATCCCTAGGTATAGGTCGATGTAAAATTCTACATCACTATAAATAGGTTGTCCCGGAACATCCTCTAGAAAAACATCCTCATACTCGTCCAACACTACAGGAAATCTCGGCCTCCTCTCATCCACTATACCGAGGGTGAGACTAGCCAACTAGTGAGTGATTGGTTGCACCATCCTCCAAGAGATTATGTCCTGTACTGCAAGGGTTTTCTTTCTCGCTTTTGAAAAAAACCTGGTCCCATATCCACGGACACACCGCACTATATGCCTAAAACAGTCGATTAGAGCACGAATTGTAGATTACTATTCCATACTAAGGATGATGTTGTAAGGCCTCGACAACACTACAAGGAGATCCTAGCCAAATATCTCACCTCCAAGAGTAAGCTCAAACTACCATCATCAATATGTAATCGTCTAATCCCCTCTCGTAGGAGTCTCTAACTATAAGGATCGAGCCAATGGCTCCACCAAAATCTCCAAGATCCAAATGAGTTCCATGGAAATGATGGAGTACCTAGAACCTATGTATATCATTACTACAGCTTGGGTGGTGAAGACACAGATCATACCTCAGATCTTCTCTGGAACGTTGTGGTTATAAGCATCCACTGTCTGAAGATCGGCTCACCCCTATCTATCTTCTCCATGATTTCAAGATGAACCACCAGATGGTGGTGGCAGAAACAACTTGAACCTTCACCCACCACAGGCTTCTCGGCCTGCTCCCTTGCCCCATTCACAGTCCTTCAGACCTCCTCACTTGAACCGTTGCTGCTGTCTCGGTGGCCCCTCAACCATCTGCTAGTCATCTGTGCGGTGGATCAGTTAGTCATGAACCACGTGTTATTTTTTTCCACATGAATAGAAAATCCTGGTTCCGAACTAACTCCATCTGGGCTGGGAGCCATGCACTGCCAACGCTGAGTCCTAGGGTCATCCTCTGAAAAACATGGCCCATGTAGGCCCTCGCGCATGTTGTTTGTGCCCTACCGATGACTCTACCGCCTGGGGTCTTTTGGTAGCTCTAGCTATGGGAACATGCTTCTCTAAGAATATATCTACTATATGGGCTCACTCCAGAACCCAATTTTGGTAGGTTCGCTGAGATAAAACATTGATGCCCTGATCTATCTCCTGAGACCCTAATCAAAGGCTCATGCCCTGAAGAAAGGGTCTCACACCATGTTTTTGGAGTAGGAAGATAACTCGGTGAACCTCATTGAATACTCAACTACCATCATGATACCTTGATGAAGGTGAATCAGCTCCATAATGCTCACAGTGCACAAGATCGTGGGGGAAAACTCCTTTAGGAAAAGATGCTCGATGTCCGCCTAGGTAAGGGTATCCTCATCATGTGTCTGGGTGGTAAAATTCCATCATATCCCTACTTAGCCCTTCAAAAGGCTCACTGCCATGATTTCCATTTGATCAGGCAATTTCCTCACTAAGAAGAACACCTAGTCACATCCCCCAACCAATCCTCAGGGACCTGGGGTTCTGTCTCTGAAACTCATGTAGGCAACTGAGCCTATGAACGTCTTCTACCGGAACCGACGGCAGTAGATACTAACCATCGAGTGGTGGTAGAAATGGTTCACCACCTAGTGGGGCCATCTCTATGACTGGTCCCTGATCTGATGCATCGTCACTAGGTGGACTGTCCTCATGACCTTGTATTAGGATCATGACTTTTCGTCCACACAGAGGCATACTGAAATATATAAATAAGTACCATGGTCAAAAGGTTATAACTGATGAGATAAATTTTAATCCAAATAACATAAGGATACACTTATGCAACCATTGTTTTCGTGTATAGATATGAAAAACAAGAAATCAAGGTCCTAGTGTATGGATACGTCAGCCTCCACACCAACATCGGACTCCTTGAATATGAAATTCAGACTCAAAAAACAAAACACAGTTTCCCCAAAACAAAACACAGACTCCTGGTCTTTGTGGTAGGTCTGACCACCCTCTGATACAACTATTTGACGACCTATCCCCAAGGGCCATGTCGTGGCTACCCCAAGCCCACATCACAAAGGCCAAGGGATGGCGACTAGCATCGAAGGTGTCAACCTGCTAGTGGGAGGCATTTTCCTGAGTACCTATACGCACAAACATGCCCAACCACATCCCATCACACTAAAGGGAAAAAACAAGTATACTCAGACAAGACTGAGTACAATGTACAGCTAAATGAAATTAGGCCAGAATACAAACCCATCAATAGAAATAGAAAAATAAAAGTACAAAAAATGAGCTCTAATTTCCATCTGCAAAAAACCCCACCTGGTCGTAAAAGTAGTGAAGCTACTGGAAGCTGAAGTAGTATATATTTTTTGCCTAGTCCTACTAGGCCCCACCTAGTCCTGGGCCACCAAGTCACTTGTCGTAGAGTATGTCATTCCCATCTCTCTGAGAAACTCTGGGTACTGGTCCACTATAGTCTCTGTTGAAACATCGATCGTCTGCACCAGGCGCAACATGTGCAGGTGGAGCCCGTGCATGGGTGATTAACAATGTTCTCAATAGGGACCCAGAAATAAAAAGGAAAGACCACACAACAATCCTAAAAGAAAATCACCAAGAATAGGACAAAGAAAAAACATTAAGCACAAGATAACTCACACCAGGTATATTCTATTGTAGTTATAGTAGCATCACTAATCACATCATCAAACAACTTAGCTGTTGGAGAACTTCTCCTCTAACAAGTACAATGGGCCTACCAAGTCATGAATAAGTGATTCCCACTAACCACAGATTGCTTAGGTACACCTCCCCACCATGTATCATGTTCTGGCCTGCAATGTCACAGAGAAGAGCTTCCGACTAGGCCATGGTCGTGTCATACAATGTCGAAAGTCTACAGTTCTCAGGTCTCAGCCAACTGTAGGGTTCTATACATATTGAACCTCACAGAACAACTTTTCAAGACCATAGTTTCATCTGACCTTCCATGAACTTCCCCAAAGATCATTCCAAAATATCTTCCTTGTCGACAGGGTTCCAAAGCTGCAAACGACTTGTCAATCGAATGCACAGTTTTCAAGATACCGGCGTTTTAGTAACAAGAGGCCCGGTTGTGATGGGGCTTGATTCAACCCTGTAGGATCAACCCAACCAATCCGACCTAGGGGTCCCACATACCCCAGTTTAAGATCGACCAAATCAACCTGACCATGTTTGGGTCTATGCCGGTCTATTATGGTATAGCCCATGGGCCTCACTGGACTCGACCTAGTTTGGCCAAGGGTCCAGTCCATCAGGTCCCATGGCACCCCAATCTAGTCCGGCCTGGCCCGAAGTGTATAGGTACGGCCTACCATCATGGTTCTAGCCCAATGGGTGAGGGGCAGACTTGCTGGAATGGGTCCCACCCACCGGTGCGGGTCTGACCCACTGGGTTGCGGGTTCATCCCACTAGGCTGTGAGAAAGGCCCGCTAGGTTGTGGGTCTTACCTGCTGGGCTGCGGGTCTAGCCCGCTAGATGGGGAATGGCATGAGGCATGTCCGAATGTAGTGTCCTAGGTGTGCCACCTGAATGAGATGTAGCAACTGCACTACGTCTTGCTCGCTCTGCTGGCCACGGGGATGAGGGGCCCCTCCTACCGCGGTCGACTGACTGCAGCTCGCAGGTGCCTAGGTGGCCCAGACACGGACTACCCTCCTTCACGCGGTGCCATCCTGACACCACGATTCCTGCTTTGAACCACGATTCCCTCTGCTATGGCCTCCAGCTATTGTGGTGCACCAGTGTGACAGTCGGCCACCTCCACTGCTGCTGTAGTGCCTGTTGGTTCCACCCTCTTTATGCGAGCAGCGTGGGCCAACCACCACATGTCGGAAGCACCTCTGCGATGTTCGTGTCGCACCAGCACCACCATTCATGGGCCACCACAATTTCTCCTATGGTCCATTTTACGATCCTTCTTCACCTACAAGCCCCTAGGGTCGCTTCTATCTCTTCTTAGGCCTCAGAATCAATTTTCAGCCACTTTGAAAATTACGGCAACTAAGAACGCACGAGTGGAGGTGGTCGGGTCCTTTTCGGGTCGGGTTGGGCCCTACCTGTTAGAGGTTTAAATCAAGGTAGAGGTTTTGGGATTCTAGTTCAACCATTTTATGCATGGTTTTTATCCTGGAAAATGAATCCCTATGAAAATTTCACCCTCCCGCATATTGCACGAATCATGGATCAACTTGTTGGTGGGTTAATCTGTGTTCGTCGTTTCTATAAAGAGAAGAACTTGGAATAAATTTGAAATAAATCTCAAACCCCTACCTCTTTGGAATTCAATTATAATGTTTTCATCCTCGGGAGTCCAAGGCATCGACATCATCACTTTTGGATCCTTTCTTCAGGGTGCGTTAAAGACTATTAAGATCCACTGGCGTTCTTCATTCTTCGTTGAATGGGATATTCACAAGAGTTTCATTAGAGAGTCCTCAAATTTTAATTCCCAAACTCCACATGTTGGATTATTAAAAGAAAACAAAAATCACAGTGATGTTGTGCCCATGAATGATGCTCAATAAATTATCCATATTTAATGATCCACGTTTAATTAGTCCTTAATATAACAACATTGTGGTTTCAATTGAGCCATTAATGGATCTCCATTAATGTTCCTCGTTGCCACCTCATCATTGCGCCATATCGTCACCATCTTCCACTCAACAATGACAATGAAATAAAATAATTCAACTAAATTATTTTTTTTTGAAATGTCTGCAAAATAACTTTTCTGATTGGCCCTTTTCAGCCAAATTTAAGTCATTTATAGTTGAATCTCAGCACTGTGATTTCAACGGTGACTTCATTTTTTTAATCCGAGCACGGGTTCAGAAGACAGAAAATTCCGAATGAATTTTTATAGAACATAACATAAAAATGAACAAAATTCTGTTCTGGTCTCTCTAGGCCTTAGAATTACTTGTTGTCAAATTTCACAGTCTTGATATAATTTCAAATAAATAAATAAAATCATGTTATTTTTTAGACATTACATGATTCCCTTCTATGAACTATAAATCATTTACTTAATTATGAAACGATATCTAGTTTCTGGAGAAATGAAAAACTATCATGTCCTGTATGTATTAAGAAGACCTGATTGAGAAGGCTTAAAATCATCATAGTTCCAGTTTCATGGGGAATATATGATTATTTCCAATGGATCATAAATATAGGAAGAATATTTGATGGTTTGATAATACTATTGACACCGAACTACCACACTACTGTATGTATAGTATTGATGTGCTTAAAGAATTAAAACATTTCATTTTTTCATTAGGGAAGGGTCAGCTGAAATCTAAAAAGAGGAAAAATAATTACACTGAATCCACATACAATTGGAAGAAGAGAAGTACCTTCTTTTAGTTTCCATATTGGTCTACAAATTTTTTACATCATTGTATAGATATAATAAATATTGAGAAAAATATAAGATAAATATTACTTAAAATTATTCTAAATAACAAGGGGAAGATCAAGGATGACTTATGATCTTATCAGGACTTGTTGGATTGGGGTATTTGACTAAAATTGAATCCCTTGTGTATTAGAGAAATCAAATGGAAAGTTCCTAGTTCTTCTTATGTGATGAAACCATTAGAGAAAGATCAATGTTCAGATGTATTGTAGAATATCATGCTTCCTTATGGATATTTTTTCAACATATCTATGTTATTCAATATAACATATTTGAAAATAAAATCCTTAAAAATATATCATTATCACATCCTTCTTCAAGAAATGATTCCCATTAAAATTCTACATTTTTTAACCAATAATGTAAGTGTGAATTTTTTTTTCATCTTCCAATTTTATGATAAATTTGTGATAAATGGTTATCCATGTCATTCTTGATAATATCAAAGTAGGAGGTGCCATTAATTTTGTGGGAGATGAAAAAAATATTTCATCCATACATTTTCACCTGCATGCTGAATTTAATAGTGCATCTGACAAATAGAACACTTCTTAGGTGATGAGTTGATTTTCGATGGATGTATCATACTTAAAGAAAAATGTACACAATGAAACCATATGTCTGAAATAATAATTATACTAATGGTTCGATTGTGAGAGGTTATCTCTCTCAAAATTTATGGATTTTTGTTCAATGAATTTTTCTAATGTTAGTAAAAGACAAAAACAACCAATGAGAAATGAATATGTCCAGTTTTGGGAAATTGATCCCTCATTTCCACCTCCTCTCTAAATAGGAGGAATTTTTGGGAATATAGATTTTCTATATCGATGGTCTTCATGATGAGGTTTCAACATATGTTCAAAGGGCACGATACCATCTGGGTGATCATTGAATGACTCACTAAGTCATCCCACTTCTTAGATATTTGAGAGAAGGGTTTGGTAGTGATATTAGAAAGTCTCTACATTTAGTAGATCGTGCGAGTTCACGGGGTTCCATCAACGATAGTCTCAGACCGTGACACATGCTTCACATCCCGGTTGTGTAAAGGATTGCACGAGGCTTTCAGGACTCATTTTATCTTGAGCATTGCTTTTCACCTACAGACAGATGGTCAGACGGAGTGGACCAGCCAGACTATGGAGGACATGTGTTGTGCATGTGTCATAGATTTTGGTCGTAGTTGGGAAGACCACCTACCCTTGTTGGAGTTTGTGTAAAACAACATCTATCACTCCACCATTTGTATGGATCCTTTTGAGGCATTGTACGAATGACCATGAAGAACACCCTTGTGTTGGATGGATCTAGGAGAGCCAACACTCGTGGGTGTCGAGATGGTACAGGCTACCGCTGAGAAGGTGCAGGTCATCCAAGAGCAGATGAAGACTGCACGGAGTCGACAGAAGTCTTATGATGATAGGGGATGGAGACCACAAGAGTTCCTGGAGGGGGACCATGTATTCTTGCAAGTCTCCCCTCGATGGAGTCTATGTAGATTTTTACAAGGTGTAAAACTCTCAATGAGCATTATCGGACCATTCCTGAAACATCGGAGGATTGGTAAAGTGGAATAATTCTTGGCACTTCCACCATAGTTGGAGATGGTTCACAACGTCTTCCATGTATCCCAGCTGAGGAGATATGTGCATGACCCATCTCACGTCATCGACCATGGAAAGATGGATATTGACGACGGGGAAAGTTTTGGGGAGTTACCAGTGGGGATAGAGGATTGACAAGAGTGGATCCTTCATGGGAGGTCAATTCCTATAGTGTGATTTTGTTGGAAGCACAGGAATCTCCAGGAGAGCACATGAGAGAGAGAGGCTCATATGCACCTCCAGTAACACTATTTGTTTGTGTAGCCTTATTTGGATTTGTGGGACGTAAATCCAAATTGTGGGAAGAATATATAGACTCAAAAATTCCATGTAATTTTTTTAAAATTATTTGGAATTTTTATGAGTCATTCAAAATTGAAGGTGTTAGATACTGAGGCCTAGTGTGCCCGGATGGAATTTTTGAACATATTTTGAGGAATGTTCTGTAAACATGAGATTAGAATTTTCTATCTTTTGACTCATTGATTAGATTGAAAATTTGAGGGCACCATTGAATCCATAACGCTGGTATTCACCTAGAAATGACTTAACTTCGGCTAGTGATGGCCGAGCAGAAAAGTTAATTTTTGGACTTTTCAAGAAAATAATAAAATAATTTGAAAGAATTATTTTTATTCTTTTCTCTCCGTTGCAAGGAGGATGTAAAAATTTCTGAGCAGTGATGATGCGGAAATGGGGAACTTTAATGAAACACATGTATGACCCATATTTCCCAATGAAATAGTGAATTTAATGGTGTGAAACAATGATTTTGTTTCAAAAATGAAACTATGTAATGACACGACATCATGTCATTATGGAAATGTTGCAGCGTGGTTCTATAAATAGTTCAACGTGTAGTGAAAATTAATGAGGAAGGATTTGGGGGATTCTTGAGCGAAACTCTAACGCACTTCCACCGCAAGCAATGAATGACAAATGACGAAGAATGCCTTTCAATGGTCAGAACCGGGAAGCATCATTGTCGTCGTAAAACCTCAAGGAAAAACGGGCAGCAACAAACATCATAATAGGTAGGGTGTTTATGTGATTTAATGTTCCCACTCTTCCCTCTCTTTAATAATTTAGCAAACGTGGACCAACCGAATAACGGGTTGATCTGCGTCTCATCTAATCATGTGGATGGTTGTTGTAGGATATTAAACTACGGAAATACTATCCCTTTCGTTATTATTAATTTTTTTCCTCATGTTTAAAACTCTAATGTGGAGGGTGCATGCCAAAACCAACAAAGCTTGGACCCTCCTCTAAACATGTCCTTTGTGCATTCTTCGTGGCAGAGCAATGAATGTAGTGGCATGGAATTTCATAGTCGTGAAATGATGGAAACATTCCGTTGGACCATAGAAACAACTGACGAAGTTCCATGCCGACGGTGGCTAGATGAGACCCATAGAAACCATTCACGGGTGGTGGAAGGTGGCACGTTGTCATGCACTGTGGTGGCCTGAGGCGGCCGACACGAGCAGTCGTGCGAGAGATGTGCGGTAGCAACTGAGGCCAACAGGTCACGACAGGAGGGGGTGGCGTGGACCCAGATCCATGCCATGTCATGCCAGATGAAAAATCCCCACATCTTCCAGTCCATCTACGTGAAGGGGTTTGGCTGAATGGGCCGGACGCACCCAGCGGGCTGGGCCGGAACTGCGGTCCAACGTGCCAACGCTGGTGGGCCGAGCCCCACCCAGTGGGCCGGTCCAACCGCGGCCCGATCCCACGAACTAGTCGGGATGACCCCGATGGGCCAGACCCAGTGGAACCAGGCCAACCCATAACAGGCCAGACCTGGGCGGGGATAGGCAGAACTCGGGACCCGTTTGCGTCGTGCCGGCCTGACCAAGTTGGACTGAGCTCAGACCCAACTGACCCCTGAATTAAAGAAACACATGTAAATGATGAACTAGGAATCCATTGACATGTTTTCAGTGGAGTTGGGAAACCATTTTAGAAGTGTTCCATTTGGCATATTCCGGTGGGCCAGAGCGAGCCTGGCCAGAATGAGGTGCAAACACCCATGTTTCCTAGAAAGGGGTGCAACTAATAGACCAGGCATCCAATTGAAGTGTTTTCTGTAGAATAAGGACCCTTTTTACTAGGAACTCCATTGGATATACCATAACTAAGTTTTTATGGATTTTTACAAGTGACCTGGGTTGGATCAGACTTGAATCCAACCGGGCCCTTTTTTCAAAAGTGAACATATCTCCCAGATCGGGCGTCCTATCGATGCACCGTCAGTCACATTGAGTCCACTAAGTTGGGGTGGTACATTGGGTATTATTTTTTGGTACTTCATACCTATTGAAATATGACTGATGGCTTGAGGAGTAGTTCTCCAAGAATTAAGCGTGCTATGCGCGAGAATCTAGTTGTTGGCTGTGACATGAAGAAGAAAAGCGACCAATATGGGTCATCATCAGAAACTCTAGAGTGGAATGATCTAGTTGTATAACTAATAATCCCTACCTTTGTATCAATGACCATGATGGGTCAGCACCAATGACCAATACTTTTCATCACTAGTGACCAATATGGGTCTACACCAGTGACCAATACGGGTCAGCACCAACGACTAATACGGGTCTGCACCAGTGACCAATACAAGACATCATCAAACGACCAATAAGGGTCACCATACATGGTCCTATGGGTCAGAATTAGTGTTACTATAGATAGTATGATCTGTCTTTATGACCAGTCATCCCTATCCCAGTATCCTTGAAGTTATACCATTATAGTGAACTATCTCTTTTTCTTTGTACTTCATGATTTAGATCATTCTTGTGATATTACCATTGTGGAATTTCTAGTGAGATTCCATATGGATTACTGAGATACCTTCAGGGGTCTTGGAATCCCCTACTGGGTATTGTTATACTCATCCCTTTATAGACTCTGCTCACACGTGTCTGTCTGGTGCAGACTACTGATGCTCTGAGGTAGACTTTGGAGGGTCGGGACTTGGTGGAGCTAAGTGCGACGGGAGCAGTCGAGATCCTCTTATTCAACATCAGACATATTTCTACTACCCTCTGGGTAGTTCTCCAGGGCAGATGTGACAACTGTTTACTTTCCTTCAGTTTCTAGGGCATGTATTTCAGCCCAATGTTTTCAGTTTATAGTTCTACTTGTGTCTATACATTACCCTCATGGTTGTACCTTACATTTGTTTTTTGTTTACTTAAGTTTCCATTTTTGAATGTGTAAATATATCTATGGAAATGCCTTTCCTATTCTAGAAAACCCTTTAGGTACTAGTCACCAACCCCTTGCATATGGAAGCCAGGCTTGGGGTAGTCACGTCTGGGCCCTGTGGGACGAGTCGTGACATGTGTATTACAGTTTGAATAAATATCGGTGATGCATGTTATGCATCCTATTAAGAATAATATTTTTTAAACTAAATTTTTGTGTAGTTACATTAACCCCCATAAGTAAATTTTTCCATTTAAATTTATATCTCTATAATCAAATGTTCAATATTTTCAAATACCTTTTATGAAAAACTACATAGTATACAGGGATAAAAAAATTCCTTCGAAATGGAATTTGTGTCATATAAAGGTTAAACAAAGAAAAAATAATAAGGTTCCAATATAATTATAACATTAATGGGATGTGTAAATATTGTCATGGAGGAGAAAAATAATGTTTTAAGAATTATTGATAATGAACTGAAAAGATAAAAAATACAAAACCATAACATTGTAATGGACAAAGAAGACCATCAATTATTAAAAAATAACCATAAAAGGACATAATTTTTATTTCAATATCCTTTTCATAGAGATGAGGGATTCAATTAATATCCTTATAGAGTAGAGATGAAAATATACATACATTATTTTATTCCATTTCAAAAGAAAAAAAATTATCTTTGGTTGTGATTCGATTAGTTTTCACATATATCACAGCATTTACTCCATGAAATGAATATTGAAGATGATTTTTTTCAATCTTGAAGAAATAAAAATAACATTTAATGTCTCGTAATATCAAAAAAATTATATCATTCCTCCCTTGTTTGGACATTTAACAACACTAAAATAATTATTATAATATATAAAATATGGGAAAATATTCTTATTCTATATCATCAACAACAATACCCCATGATCAACTATAAAATTTCCAAAAATATTTAAATATAAAACATCTCCAAAATATGTTTAATTTTTTTTAATGTAATCAATCTTAAATATTTGATCATATATTTTTTGAAAAATTATCTTCTACAATTATCCCAAATAACATAATATAACACATAATTACACATAAAAAACAAGTGAATACCATGGTCATATATTCTCTTAATTCATGTTAATTTTAATACTTTCAATTTTAAAATTCTCATAAAAACCAGTTTATAATTTATAAATATTTTTATGTGAAATATAATTTTTCAATAGAATTAAACCTTTAAATATAGTTTTATGGTTTATGGTAAGGGTAAAGTGATTTTTTAGAACATGTGTGAAGTTTGATGGTATTATCTATGAGTTTCTTAATGTTAATGTTTGTTTTCCCTTGGTTTTTTATTTTTAATAGAGTTATTCTTGTTTATAAAAGGTTATCACCTTTTTTATAAGCGAAATGTGATGGAAATGGTTGTTATGTAACAGTAGGGTTTCTAGTACAAGCACTACAAAAAGGATTTGGGATCTACGTAAGGGTGTCCATGTGTTGTGTAATGATAATATGAAAACTATTTAAGGGTATGGTTCACTGTGTAGGGGTAGCAATGTGATTTTTAATTGTAACCGAACTCATGAGGGTACTGTGTATGTGTAGTTCATTCACTATATTTGGGTAAACTTGACATTCCAAAGGCAGTGTAAGTGTAGATTGAAGTTGTGTATTGGTAATGATGTTTGGTTATCAAATATGAGTATATATAATTGTGTAAAGGTAAAACCATGTTACCAATATTCATCACAAATTGCTTATATAAGTGTATTATTTTTTAACATGTTTATTCATACACTCCTCTTTATTTCCCATGGTACAACCATGTAACACATATTTGACAATATTAAATGCCAAAAACCATGAGAAATAAATATTTGGCACATTTATAGATCATGAATAATATTTATTGATGAAGATAAACACTCCACTATTATGAATATATTAATATAAGAATTAAATGATTATATTAAATATATAGTTTTTACTATTCGAAACATGTGTGTGAAATGTTTTCCAATAATATTCAAACCCTACTAACTTTGTTTTTTTATTACATAAAAATAATGTAGTCTAGAAATTTCTTGACACAAGATTGATGGAGTCCCTATGATAGATTCAGTCACTTGTTTTTTTTATCCATGTGGGACTGAGCCCTTATATTATCCCTTTATTAGGTGAAGTGCCTAAGAGAGATAAATAATGTTAACAATTTTTCCTTTATTTTCTTATTTTATAATTTGAAATCACAATAGAAATTTTATGAAGAAATTGAATAAATAATTCAATAATTATAGTAATATACACATTATAAAAAATTATAAAATTATTACTATCCAGGAACATAAAAAATAAATAAAAAAAATTATCACATGCTTGTTATTCAAGAGAGACATAGTATTTTCACATATCGTTTTATTTTTATTAATTGACGAATACATTTCCTTAGCATTAATTGGAAAAAATTGATAATTTAAAATTTTTCTAGGATATATAAAAGGTTATCACATGTTTTACTTTGTTTCCTCTAGAAATAAATTTTTTTGGTTCATGGAATGCTTGATGAACCTAGAAGATTGAAATGTCAAAAAAATTATAATAATTAGTTTGTAGAGGTTTTCTTGGATATAGAAGATTCTACCCATAATTTTGAATCACATATGGTGGTTTTTACTTGATGTTTTTGTGGATTTCCTTGAGGTAGTGGGATCCTTACCTTTTGGGGATCTTTTTTACACTTTCTTCCCATAATATACCACTTTTTCTGTAAAATATGATAGTTATTCTAGATTATGTTCAAATTTGGGTGTGTGCATAGCCAATGATAACCTTGCGTGATACATGATTTCATAAGTATGTTAATATCATTTTTATTCAGGTTCAATTTTTATCAATTGTATTTTATATATTTATTATACTCCCGATGATATGTTATTATTTCTTGGGGGTTCTACCCCATTACGTGTTCATTTTTTGGTATTTTTCAAAGATCCCTTGGTTAGTGGACCGTCTTGACATATTACTCCGTTGAGGTCGAGTGAGCACGAATTTCAAGAATGGAGGTGATATAACTAATAAAGGGGCAGTTATATGATAATAAGTCAAGGATTTCATGTGATAAACTTGATTTATAGAGGATTACAATGACAATGATACTTTATGCCTAGTGTATTTTGAGAATCATGATCTCTATATTTCTTGTGGATGCCAATAACAAGACTAATTTAATTCCCAATGGATTCCAAGTAGTTAATTCACATGATTTTATATAGAATAATTATTATCCATGACTCTATTTCATTTCTATTACTGATACATGAAATTCCATCCTGCATGGATCGAAAGAAAGCATGGTTGGGGATCGTGGTGGATTTTTTATCACACTGATGTTCGGTTTTGTAATTTTTTTATTTTATATTTATTTTATATTTATGGAGTGTACTTTGTTACCTAATAAAACATGTCAAATATTTAATGGTGGTGTTCTTATGAGTCTTGTAGTCACATGATTCATTAGAACATTAGTAAGCTTTTATATTTCCATACTAAAGATCCTGGGAAGGGTAAGGACCCTATGATATATGGATGAAAAATATAGAATAGAGCTTGTAAAATATCCAGAAAGACTTCATAGGGGCATGAAATTTTTATCTAATATTCATTCTCTGTTTTATATTTTTCCATTGGGATTCATTTATTAAATATATGACATGTATGATCTTTTTATTGTTGATTTCTTGCATGATAATATAATTAATAAATTTTTTACTATTCTTTCATTTAATTGTGATTTGACATGATATTGAATTTATAGTCTCCCCACTCAGACTCCCACTACTAGACAGAATCCACTTGCATACAAGTATGCTAGTCTGAGTTTATGTGTTCCTCTATATTGGATATACTGATACTGGTTAGGATTTTAAAAAATCGTATCAAAAAATAGTATTCTACTTCCTTTTTATAATAATCTAGGACTTGGTAGAAAGAAGAAAACTATGTGGGACTAGATTAGGGGTGTTTTCATGTTCTTATGCAACAAATCTATAATGAACCTACATGTTAATGGGTTAGTGTTTATGTTTTTATGATATTACTAAATGTTTTGATTGAATGGGTTATCGATTATCTTTTTATGATATTTTGGGTATAATTATGTATCAATATTTGGAAAATTTGATAACATGCCATATATATATACTTTTTGTACAATATTTTAGTTCCATAATTAAACAACATGAATTTTTCTACCTATACCAGGTAAGACTTCCAAGACAACAATACTGTAGCACTTTGGAATTCCAAATGGTAGCCACTGTATCATTTTTTACCAAGGTGTCCACCTTTTACTATAGATACATGGACTTCCTGTTAGAAATAGTGGATCGTCTTCTCCATATGTAGATCATATTGGGATATGGTTTCTAAACTGAAAAACTCTATAATTTGTGCTCCCTATGTAGTGAGGTTCTACCTCTCCATGGATGTAGGGATTATTCCTAATCCATGTAAATTTTTGTGTCCGGTGTTTTTTCCTTTCATCTACATTTTATTTCGTACCTCATTTATGTCATTGCGACTCACGATGCTTCCAAAACACATACTTCAACAGCGGATCCACCTGTATGTTTGAGTACAGACTTTGATCAACTTATTGAGATGAAGAATTCATCTTCCTAGTAGTTTGTGGTGAATAGGTAACCACCTAGATGAATTCAACAATGAATCTGGGGGTTGATCTAGTGGGGAAGAGAGAAACAAGATGGCAGAATCCACCGTAATGTTATCAAAAAATTGAATTGTATAGAGCCATGTGATGTGTGTCCCTTTAATGAGATAACATTTCCCTTCTATTCCATTACTTAGGTAGTAGAATGTCATGCAGTTTGACTTTTTCTAGCAGTTTTTACTCTGGTGGACTTCTAACTTCCCCCATGAGTATATATTTCAATGCTTAAAAGGGTATGGCTAGGGACATATAAAATATTAGTGGAATTGAGTGTATTAAAATCCATTTAGCTTCAATTCCATCAATAAAAACACCATAATGATTCAATTATAGGATGATCAGACACTATCAAAAGCCATGTTTAGTACCTCAGATTGATGTCTGATAGTGTGAAAATATTGGCTATCTCAAATAGATTTTCACTAGATATGTGAGGGTAGGATTCCATAAAGGGTTGAGGAAGATACCGAGAAGTATATTGGGATAGATCTGTGGTCATCCATAGAAGACTCTAATAAATACAGAGACTGGACATGTTACACAGGTTTAAGGTCATCAAGATGAGGTATGTTGAATCTATATAGCAGATCACTATCAATCAGATGGTGGTGATGGGCCATCAAATATTTGAGTTATGGTTTTGATCACATACACTTTATCAACTTAATTATTTGATGACAGTGATTCCTATTCCATTATATCTTCACAAGTATTTAGTAGACTCGACCTACTAGTTATGTTATACTTGGAGTTAGTCCCCCTTAATACACTATTGGGCATGGAAGTGGAAATTATTCACTGATTTCCATAATATCCTGTGGTAATTTTCGACTATGGATATCCTTAGGACTTCATAATTTTGGAGATATGAATATTCAATGTGATTATCAACATTATCAAGCAGGACAACATATGACATTACATTGATTGTTATCAGATATGAATGCATTCACTTTATCAAAGGGAGAGTAGTTATTGATGACTATATAGTGGTAATTGAGATAAATAATAGTTTGTGGAGACTTGAGTGTGCTCGAGATTTTCATTAAAATTTGGAGGTCTTGGATCTTTTGGTTGGATTTAGGACAACCCCATGACATTTCTTCTAGATTTAGATCTCTATCACAGATTATTTCTAGATGAATCCACAAGTTGTCCACTTGAAATAGTTTTTGACTTTCATAATGAGCTTATATTAGGTGTGTATCCCATTTGAAATCCCCAAAATCGTATGAAACCAACAAAACTAAAATATCTCATGGTCAAATGTGAGGAAATATAACCTATGCTATTTATGAGGATGAGAACATTGATGCAGTGCACACATATCATATTCTCTTGGAATGATAATTAAAATATTTGAATTTTCATTGATTACAAGAAGTTGAAATAGGTGGATGGGAACAAAATATTTAATTTTACTAGGATCAATGACCTTTTTGATCACATAATAGGATCTGGGTGGTTCTCCATGATTATTTTTCAATCAACCTATCACCATCTATATGTTAGAGATGAAAACAATATGAAGATGTCGTTTTAGAGTATCTATGGGTTATTTGAGTACCTATTGATGTTTCTTGAACTAAATAATACATTGATATTTTTCTATAAAAATCATAAAAATGGTCATTCACCAATTCCTAGACTCATTCTTCATAATGTTCATCGACAAAATCCTCATATACTCCCCAAAATTGGAGCAATTTACCATATATCATGAGTAATTACTAATCATTCTATGAGCATAATGGATTTATTCCAATCCTCCAATGTATGAAATATTAATTCAGGAGGTGATGCTCTAGCTATTTGCGGTGTCTAATATAGGAGTATCCAGTGACATAATGAATGTGGTGGAAGTGATGTCCTAAAATGTCCCTTGACCGTTTTTGGGATCTAGAGCATTCTAGGATTATTATATTGTAACAAAAATTTCATCAAGGAAACATCAAAACTATTAGCATCCATGACTATGAAGATGAATAAGGGAGTGATGTTCTAGTTTTTGGACTAGTTTGAAGAGGTATTTTATAAGATGATGTTTAGTTTGATAGAAACATCAGTATTGAAACCTCCCATGCTAGGGGTCCGCTATGATTTTCACTATGTTGAATCAAGAATTTTTTGTAGTGGTGCTAATTTAGAGGGATCAAGTGGTATCTTAGGGGTCAAGAAAGGGTATTCCATGCATTGCATAAGGGTACATCGAAAGGGAAGTCCATGAATTTCAAAAGGGTCGCCCAGGCTTTATAAAGGGTGTGTGAGGGTTGATTGGAGCTGAATGAGTGTACAAAGGTCCTTCCAATGTTCATGCAAGGGTATATTCCATTTCATAATTTTAAAACAATGTTATCATTATGAAATAGATACTTTATATGAAAGGGTAATGTTTTGAGGCTATTTTTTTAATTTTTTTCTCATCCTCTCCCGTAATGGAACCTTATAATCTGTAATTATTTATTTGAAATTAATAAATTCATGGGAATTGAATTGTTGACTACTTTTAGGACCAGGGATTATTTTTAGGGATAAATTTAGGCACTAAATAATATTTATTTCTTAAAATACAAAATAAATAATGATATTTAATTTTTTTTATTTTATAAAACCTAGACACATAATTGTTTTGTAAAATAGTTGAATCTTGCATCCTTCATCTTCCGTTATTCTTCTCAGGTCGAGTAGTATATAAATTAACTTATGCAGGATTATGGATTCATATAGATTTAACCATGCCATTGTTATATTTTTTAGATTGGGTCTAAACACTTCTTTAATCCTTTTACATGGTGAAGTTCTTTAGAGAGATAACTCCATGCATGAATTTATTATTTTCATTTCTTCATATGTCATGTGTTATAGTGAAAGAAAAATACTACATAATTTTAATAATAATTTATTCAATGATAATAATCTATAATTTATCAATTAACAATAATTGAATTATTTTATAGTAATATGGAGGAATAATAATAAAGGATTTTCAGTGGTATATTATTTATAGAGATAGTGTACTATCACATGTGGTTTTATTATTATGAATTTTTTATGAATTTTCTAGAAGATACATTGGAATATTTTGATAATTATGACATAATTCAAAAAATATAAATTTGTACCCTATGTTATATTTTATTCTTTATGGAAATATAATATTAGTTATTTCCTATATGAATCGTTAATGAACTATGAATGTTGACACATTGAAAAATATGATAATAAGGGCTTGTCAGAGGTGTTCAAAAATGTAGAGGTTTCTACTCTATCCTTATAACCACATAGGGTTGATTATCCTTAATGATGGAATGAATAACCATGTGGTAGGAGGTTCATTACCATTTAAGGTATATTTCTTATAGTTGTTACCATGATATAACACTTTTGTTGGCATACATGATTTCCACACAAGCTTATGTTCACGTGTGGGTTTGTAGGTAGCTGATGAGAACATTTTGTGGTAGTTTATTCAATGAGTATAATTGTAACTTCTATATTCATGTTCTTTTCTGATGAAAATTGCTGTATTTTTCTACTTTAATGATGATGATATTATGTTTTTAATTTTCTAATACCTTTTTAACAGTTCCTTTAGTGGTTTGTTTCTTGGATCCCAAATTAGGTGGACCATCGTGACATATATATCTCTTATAGAGGGGGTACACATCTATTTTTATGATAGTGATGATGAGCCTATAAACAATGTACAAATAATATTATACCACATGTATGTCATATTATATAATCAATTATTAGAATAATCCAAGGATCATGTTACTCAATGACTAGTGGATTCCAAGAAACAAAGTCACTCGATGGATTGTAAATGCTAAAAAAATGAATCCAATAATTATTAATGGATTTCAAGTAGTAAAATTACAAGATCTTGATTATAATGATTATTAATATATTGTATTATTCTAGATTACTCCTGATTCCTTGAAATTCCATCAATCTTGGTTCCAAAAAAAGTATGGAAATGGATCATGGTTTCATGGTTTACACATAGTGTAACATCCCAAGTAATTAATTAATACTATATATTCTTATCTATGTGTATTTATGAATTAGAGAGTGTTCTAGAGGCTTAAAATGAGAATAAATCCAATCTTAAGCATGGAATACACTAATATTTTTAAAAGATTGTTTTACTGCCTTTTGATGGAAAACCATTTTTAAATCAAAATTTTGACAATTTTATAATCTCTATTTGTCAAAATAAACTTATTATTTATGATTGGAGAATTTAAATTTAAATTGGATAATTTTTTGGTATTTTTCTGACAATGTTCATTTTTTAATGAATAGTGAAAAATACTGCATTTTACATCAAAACTGTTTTTTTATATAATTTAATTATATGGTTATATTTTCTTTTTAATTGGTTTTAAAGTGTAAATAGAATATATTTTTACCATTTAATCAAATATTGGTCATTAGAATTAATTTCACT
This sequence comes from Viscum album, assembly GCA_963277665.1. Classification (NCBI taxonomy): domain Eukaryota; kingdom Viridiplantae; phylum Streptophyta; class Magnoliopsida; order Santalales; family Viscaceae; genus Viscum; species Viscum album. The sequence goes on from OY728152.1 coordinate 1,277,934,207, forward strand.
TTGGAATTGGGCATAAACTAATGCCAAACTTTTTATAGATATTGTTTCAAAAAAACACGCTATTTGTTTTGACAACAGGAATTATTTTTAAATTAATTATTGAAATTTATGTGTTTGGAATTTGTTAAAATTGATTCCATATTTTGAATAATAAGGTCTAAATTATGTAAATAATACTCTTTTTTTGGACTTTGTGAATAGCAACGACGGTAATTATCGTTAATTATCTTGATTAATTAGTAATCGGGTAGTTAAGGATAATAAAATAATATCATAATAATAAAAAATGACACCAACATGTGTCCTAACACTACTGGTTGTGTCATGGATGACGATGGGATGCCTTGTTCCAAACTTGGGGACCCCATGGAATCACTTTTGTGTGATAATGACTTTTTATCTTTTTATTTTTTAATGAAAGTAAATATAACAAAGAATGTATCACCTGAGTAAAACATTTTTAATTTTGTCTACATAAATGATATCTTAGACTATAAATAGGCATTGGAAATCTAAAAAGATTTCATAAATCATAGTATTTTTTTTATAATTTTTTCACCTTAAATAAATTAAATTATATATGAGACCATGATGATGCAGCGATTACCTCATTATTTAACGATTTAAATAAAATGAAAAGATAATGTAAAATCTAAGACCTAAACATGTCAAAAACCTATTGTAAGGGGGTATTTATAACTCTTATCACCTTATCCTAGAAATAAATCAATATGGGACCTTTAAAATCTGAAATTCATTTGAAAATAAAGTAACATTTTATACCTTTCCAAGAGTGCCCCTCCTCTCCTCTTATAAAAGGCCCCCACCTCTACCTCCTTACAAACACCTCTCAAGCCTTTAGCTCGGCCATGCTCTGGTTATTTTATCTCTCCACATACCTCTACTCATCCTATAATCCTTATATTAGGCAGGAAGCTCTTCAATAAACCCTTTTGGTTCAAACCAAAGGGAGTTACCTGATTTAAAGGTAATGTCTTCACTTGTGCTCTTTTGTTTTATTTTGCTTCTCCAACCCCCTAACCTATTTTTATTCATTTATTTTTTAACAACACCAGTATATTAAATATACGAGGATTTTTTTTATAAGAAATATTCGAGATACACTTACACACACCTACATATAATGGTTAAAGAACATACTGTTTCTGTGGATGGTGAATTTCTGCCTCACGAAACGATGATTGTTCAATATTATTTTAACACCTTCAAAGGTGACCTTTAAGATATCTCTATATTTATATATGATATATAATATGTTTATGTTTTACTTAATATTCTATATTTTTCATTTATGGAATACCTTTATGGTTTCAATTATGGGTAAATGTGATATCTTCATTTTAGGAAGTGTGGACTAACACCCCCTCAAGGTGATTTGATTCATTAATACCATATGTGGTACGTATAAAGGATAGATTTAATGATATTATATATGATACCATAGTGGAATTATAATACTATTCTGTATCATTATGTTTCAATTCCATTAAATATGAAATAGAAATGGAAGTAGCGTTCATGCGTACGTATGGCTTACCGTCTCCATGAACGGTGCGTTTCATTTCTTACCTATAAATGTTATGTAATATTATAAATGCATGCATATACTGGATATATATGATATATATTATAACTACATCATGAATATAATTCTGGATATGATGGATACATGAACAACTTGTAATTATAAAGAGTTTATTTTTTGACTCAAGTACCAATGATCGACAAAACTGCCATTATTAACATAAATAATTACATAGTGTTCATAACATGGTAATAAGTGATATAAAAGGAATAATGAACTTTAAAACGGTTCTTAATAAAGTATAAATCAACTCATGTTTATTATTCAGGACATTAAAGAACGATCGAGTCAAGTCGGACCCGAGGTATGGGACTTCGTCTCAATCACCTTTCATTGAGGCATATTTTGTTTTATACACAACCTTCTTTTATACGGTGTATAAACCCCTTTGAATTTTATGTTTATCCAAAAGGAATCTTTTTTATACGAATCATTTTACTAAACGACAAAAGGGAATGTCTTTGTTGTACGTATGCGGCGATAATGACTTCTCCGCCGTCGTGACCATTATTTGAGTTTCGGCTTCCTCTACAAGACATACCTTTTTTGTAAATGAAAAATAAATATAATGTTTTACTTTTCTTTTATTTTGGTATTGAAAATGGTTTTCATAATGTTTTTATATCAATGTGTTGTATTGATATCTTGTGATTGAAAAGTGGAAATGTTATGTTTCCTTTATACATGTTTTATGTGATACGATTATTATAACGACCCATACTTTACATCCATTGTTAGTAATTCAAAATTGAAGTGAACTTATTAAAATATATAACAAAACCATTAAAGGACCGTATAGGTATAGTGTCTTTAGAATCTGGGAAACATAAACAACTTGTTCATAAAGCGTCTACGTTGTCTCCCATTTATTTCATCATATCTATAGTCCCTTTTGGAATATCTTACTTAATGACCTTCTTCCAGACCTGTGGAAAGAAAACATATGAAAGGGTGAGCTCAAATGCTCAGTAAGGGTAAACAAAAGAAATATCAATCACATCATATTCATAAGAACATAACATTTTGGAAATCTTACCCTGCAAAAGAGACCATAATTTCATAACATGGGATAAATCATGGTAGTGAAATGTAATCAAAATAATCATAACTTAAAACATGAAACTTTGTGGCATACACACATAATCATAGAGAATCATTTCTTATTAGTCAAGACTCATTGACAAAACTATCTTAGTGGACAAAGTTCATTTCTGAACCGAGTTCATTCCTCGTTTCAGTCCTGTTTCACTGAACCGGTTTAACCTGCTGTTCCAGCCATGTCTATCTCATGAGATATAAAATCTTTACCCAACGAATTGGAGGGAGATATAGGTCCCACCCATCTCATAATGATACCATTATTATGTGTTCCACAAAATCAAAAACCATACATCATAGCATAACCCATGTAATAAAAATGGGAATCTTAAACATCGTGACATCATAAAACAATTCATATAAGATAAAGGAATTCATAAAAATAATTCCATCACAACATAATCAAATCAATGTAATAATAGGGATAGAAACAGAACCCTTTATTATCTTAGATGGAAAATAATTTTGATAAAACACTTGAACTCCATTCTTGAGAAAAATATCATTTCTACTTCAAAAACACTTTTTCTTTCTTAACATGTCGTACAATTATAAACTAAAAGAAGTTGATTAAAAATAAACTTGAAAACTTGTAAAGGAATCTTCTTGGAAATAATGTTTTAAAAATCAATTCATGTCGTATAAGTTAACAAAAACATTCTTCGTACTTTTGTCGGAAAAGTCAAAAAAGTACCTCGTACGAAAAACGACAAAAGATTCCTTTCATATCCTTTACTAAAAAATCACCGAAGGGTAAAATTAGATTTAAACAATTGTAGGTGTATAGAAACATTATTACATATATAGGGAACATGTATGTGGATGATAAAATACACCATAGTAAATACCAAACTACAAACAATCTCAGATAAAAATGAGATTGTGATATTTTCCCTTACCTAAGGTCCGATTTGCTTTGTAAGTGTCCGAACCTCCTGTATAATGATTTAAATAATGTCATTGACTTATTCCAGAATCATAATCATTTTTATGATATTATATATGGTCATATTATTAGCTTATTATTAGTAATATTTCATTGCTACTTGTTATTCGGGTGTTTATTACTTTTTGTTCTTATGCGTGTTTTGTCGAATAAATTCTTATTCATCTTTTTAGGTTATGGATACCTCATTTACATAATGGTATTAGTGTAATATATATCATATTTATTCACTCAATTCATTTATGTAATCATTATTCAATGAAAATCATGTAGAACAAGTCGCATCACATCGTGGAGATGGTATTTCTTATGTACGCACGAGCGATGATATCGTTCTCATGATCGTGGAATTGTATTGGAGTGTATGTATACTATTTCAGAATAAATATAACTTTACAATAACCATATATATTCATTACTTACACCATTATACCCATCCAAGTAAGGTGGTGGTGGAAAATAGAATACATCACGGCGTGGAGACGGTATTTTGTACGTACGCACGTGCGGTGATTTCGTTTTCCGTAGGATGGATATATGGTGAAATAGGGTTGTTTCATACTTATAATAACATATCAGTATATGAGTGATACTGATGTTATTAATTCATAACGAAACAACTAAATAAGAAGAAGTGGAAGAAGAAATAAAGTTGAAATAATCGGTAACGGACATTACCACTTCTTTGAAGCGCTTCTTTGAGACCTCCTTTTAGGGCACTAAAATTGGTCTTTGAAGAATACCAGGACCTATAGGATGTTTCTAGGGAAGTTAAGAGGAGAAATTGGTAGGGTTTGGCCGATCTTGAAGGCTCAAAGTGGTGTGAGGAAGAGAGGGAGGAGGGGCCCTTTTATAAGGGAGGATAGGGGCACCTTTGGAAAAACGAAAAATATTATTTTATTATAAAGCCATATTCGGTTTTAAATAGCTCCAAATTGATTTATTTAGAAGCTAAGGTGGGTATGGTTCGAAATAATCTCATAAAATAGAATTTGGAAAATTTAGTTTACTATTTTAACCTTATCATTTAGATTTAACTTTAATTTAGATAATTTTACTTTTACCGTGTCTTTTTGTGTTCTTAAACTATAAGGTTAATAAACATACTATAAAAAGCCAAACGAACCCCAAGTTGTTTATTATTAATATATATAACCTTATCTAAGTCATTTTTCCACACATTATATTTTTAGGAATAAAATAACAATTAATAATATAATATTTTTTTTTAAAAACTCTTTTATGTCAATTTTGACACTATTTAGTAATTGATTTTTGTGAAAATCATAACAGAATTATTAGTTCTAAAAAAATTAATTATATCATTACTAACATTTCATATTAAACTATAAAATTAGTTTAATTCCAAAAAAGTCTCAAATTACATTTATTTGGGTATTTATAACATCAATTACGTCAATTTTTCATTAATAAGATAATTACTGCATCATCTTTGTGTCATAAATAAATTAAATTATTTAATGTCTAAAAATTACAAATAAAATACAATTTGGTATTAAATATTTTTATATTTCTAATGAATATTTATAGTCTAATTTATCTTATGTATAACCCTATATTAAAATTTATTTACTTATTAAACATTGATTTTAACTATTTTAACCCTTCTTTAAATAAATTAATAATAAATATCCTAATCTAATCCAAGTGGGCCTAAATGGTAATATATTATTCCTAAGGTTGTTTTTGGTCGAATTAAACTTATCAAATAGAATTAGGACATGTGTTAGGATAATAATAATATAATTTTTACCATTAATTACCCTATTTACTTTTAACCGTGGTAAATAAAAGTAAAAAGTTATTATTCACCAAAAATTATTTTCATCTCATTGAACCACATTTTACTTACTGACATCAACCATGTGTCTCGGATTTTTCAAATTCCACTCACAGAAGTGGTAAAATTATGTTTTATGTAAATTTGAAAATTCTCCTAGGAGGTGGGTAAAAGACGGTGAAAAGTTCAATAAAATTTTTATATATCTAAAATTATTATAAAATTACTTCCAATGAATTACATTAAACTTATATAGGTATTATGTATCAATTTTGACCTTAAATAAATTTAAATAAAATAAATAATTATTTAAATAAAAAGTCGGGTTTTAAATAGTAACCTAGTGTTTTCACTATTCATCAAAAATTGAAAGTTTCCAGAAAAATACCAAAATTTCACCTTAGGATAATTTCGATATTCTGAATCCAAAAACGAAGTCCATTTTGAAAAATAAAATTTACAAAATTTCAAAAAGTGGTTATTACTATTCATAACGGCAAGTTTTAATAATATTTTAATAGCATATCATTGTTTAGTGAAACTCGGTATTGCGTACGACGCAAGCTATCAAGGAAGGTCGCGATTGCATGTAAAGCAAGACAAGCTAGTGTTGTGTGTAGTGAAAGATTCCTTTGATGATTTATATAAAATATAAACAAAATATTTCTTATAAAAGTCTCGGGTGTTACATTCTACCCCCCTTAAAATAAATTTCGCCCTCGAAATTCGTCACTTGTAGCAAACAGATGAGGATACCTCTCCCTCATCATATCCTTAAGCTCCCATGTAGCTTCTTCTAATTGGTGGTTCCTCCATAAAACTTTCACCAAGAAAGTGGTCTTGTTCCGTAGGACTTTTTCACTACGATCGAGAATCTCTATCGGTTGTTCTTCATAAGAAAGATCTTGTTCCAGCGGTACAACTTCTGAGTTGAGTACATGTGAAGGATCAGGTATGTACTTTCTCAGGAGAGATACATGGAACACATCGTGAACTTGAGAGAGATTCGGTGGAAGCACCAATCAGTAAGCTACCTTCCCAAAACGATCCAGTATTTCGAAAGGACCGATATACCTAGGGCTCAGCTTTACCTTCTTTCCAAATCTCATTACTCTCTTCCAAGGAGATATTCATAAGAAAACTTTATCACCCACTTCAAACTCTAAGTCCTTTATTCGTTTGTCGGCATAACTTTTTTGTCGACTCTGAGCTGCTCTTATGTGTTGTTGAATAGATCTGACCTTTTCTGCCATCTCATTAACAAGATCAGGTCATAATAGCTTTCTTTCCCCAACTTCATCCCAGCAAGTTGGAGTCCTGCATTTCTTTCCATAGAGAGCTTCATAAGGAGCCATCTGAATACTGGATTGAAAGCTATTATTATAAGAAAATTCCACCAAAGGTAGGTGTTGATCCCAACCACCTTTGAAATCTATAGAGCAAGCTCTCAACATATCTTCTAGATTTTGAATTGTCCTCTCAGACTAACCGTCTATCTGAGGATGATAAGTAGTGCTGAAACTCAACTCTGTATCCAGAGTATGTTGAAGACTTCGCCAGAACTTTGAGGTAAACCTCGGATCTCGATCAGATATAATATAAAGTGGTACTCCATGAAATCTTACCACTTCCTTTACATATATCCTGGCAAGATGATCCTGATATAAATCCTCTCTAATAGCAATGAAGTGTGTGGACTTTGTAAGACGATCAACTATGACCCAGATAGCATTATTGCCTTTGGATGTTTTAGGAAGTCCTATGACAAAGTCCATAGTGATGTTTTCCCATTTCCATTCGGGTATGGGTAATGGTTGTAACATCCCCTTAGACTTCTGTCTCTCATCATTAACTTGCTGACAAACTAAGCATTGAGAGACATATTCAGCAACATCTCTTTTCATGCCATCCCACTAGAAATACTCTTTCAGGTCCCTATACATCTTCGTGCTTCCAGGATGAATAGAGAATGAAGAACTATGAGCCTCATCCAGTAGCTCCTTCCTTAATTCGGGGATGGGAGGAACACAAACCTGATTCCTGAACTTCATTATCCAATCACAATCAAGGTTGAATTTAAGAACATTTCTCACCTTCTTTTGTAACTCTACATCATCTATCTATGCCTCTTTAATATTCACATGTATAGATGGTTGAACATTAATTTGAGAAAGATACGATTTTTCCCCTTTCATTATAATTCCAAGATCCATCCTTTGTAAATCCATAAATATTAGATCTTTTGTGATCCTCATCATGGATAAACTGGCATGGTCTTGTCGACTTAATGCATCTTCCACCTTGTTTGCTTTCCTAGGGTGGTAATGAATTGAGCAGTCGTAATCCTTAATTAGCTCCAACCATCTTCTTTGGCGCATATTTAGCTCCTTTTGTGTGAAAATATACTTTAAAATTTTATGATCAATATAAATATCACACCTTTCTCCATAAAGATAATTCCTCCAAATCGTTAATGCAAATATTACTGCAGCTAACTCCAAATCATGAGTTGGGTAATTTTGCTCATGTATTTTCAATTGTTGTGAGGCATAAGCTATCACCATATCATTTTGCATAATAACACACCCTAATACCTTCTTGGATGTGTCATTGTAGATCACAAACCTTTCCCCACTATAAGGAAGTGTGAGTACAGGTGCACTGGATAACCTTCTTTTCAACTCCTTGAAATTCTCTTCACATTCCTCCGTCCACACGAACATAACTCCTTTTTGAGTCAACCTGGTGAGTAGATTAGATAATCATGAAAAATCTTTCACAAAACGTCGGTAATATCCAGCCAAACCAAGAAAAATTCAGATCTCAATTACTGTTGTTGGTCTCGACCATCTTTCGATAACCTCTGTTTTTGCTGGATCCACAAATATCCCCCCTTTTGAGATTATGTGACCCAAAAATGATACTTTTTGAAACCAAAATTCACACTTGGTAAATTTGGAATAAAGCTTCTCCTTTCACAGGGTCTTCAATATAATTCTTAAGTGATCTTAATGTTCTTCCTTTCTCTTTGAATATACCAGAATATCGTCTATAAAGACTACCACAAACTGATCAAGATATTCTATAAAGACTCTATTCATCAGATCCATGAAGATAGCAGGGGAATTAGTAAGACCAAATGGCATCACTATAAATTCATAGTGTTTATACATTGTACGGAAAGCTGTCTTTGGTATATCCTCCCTTTTGACCCTTAATTGATGATACCCAGAATGAAGATCAATCTTCACAAAGTATTGAGCTCTGCGTAGTTGGTCAAATAAGTCATCAATGCGCGGTAGAGGATATTTTTTCTTGATAGTGATCTTGTTAAGTTCTCTATAATCAATGCTGAGTCTCATTGATCCATCTTTCTTCTTAACAAACAGAACAGGTGTTCCCCAAGGTGATGCACTAGGGCGTATGAACCCCTTATCAAGATTCTCTTGGAGTTGGTTCTTAAATTCCTGCAACTCAATTAGGGCCATTCTATATGGTGTCTTTAAAATAGGTAAAGCACCCGGTACGAGTTCTATTGAAAACTCAACTTCACGATTTGGTGGAAGACCCGGTAATTCCCCCGGAAAGACATCGTCAAACTCCCGTACAATGGGAATATTCTTAATCATGAGTTTCTCACCAACCATTTGAGATAAATAACCTTCATTTAGTGGAATCAAGACCCATTGGATGGAAGAAATTTCCACTGGAAGGTTATGTTCATCCTTGCATCGATAGACGATCATAGATTGATCTGGAATATGAAATGTGACTTCCCTTCTTTGGAAATTGATATGAGCTCCATATAAAGAAATCCAATCCATGCCAAGAATCACATCAAATTACACTATAGGAAGGATAACAAGATTTTCAGGAAGCACTTTCCCACAAACTTCAATCGGAGAAGAATTATAAACTTTTGATGTGACTTTTGTGCCATTAGGGGTTGTCACAGATGACTCAACATCTAATTGTTGAGGTAATACGGTGATACCCTTAGACAATTCTTTAGAAATAAAAGAGTGGGTGGATCCATAATCAAATAAAACATTTTCTACTTTAGAGTGGATGGTAAGTGTACCTTTCACCACTTCATTATCGTACTCCACATCGCTGATAGAAATTGCATGTGACTTTCCTTTGTCTTTGGCCTTAAGAGTTTGTTGACGTCAACCATCATCATCAACCCTTGGATTTGGGCATTGATTGGCATAATGCCCCATCTCCTTTCACTTGTAACATTGAAGTGTAGGAGGTGCACTCTGTGTAGCCTTTTCATTGTTCACATCACTAGACATCTTCTTCCCATCATTGCGGCATTCAAATGCCTGATGACCTTCCTTTCCATAGTTGAAACATTTATGTGTCCCTTTAAGATAACTCCATCCATGTTTCTTTCCACACTTTGAGAATAAGGGAAAGCTCGTCTTCTTTTCAGTGTGCTCTTTAGATTTTCCTTTGAATTCCATTTTCCTCTTCTTATCAAACCCATATGACTGATGGGTTACTCCAATATCCATCTCAACTTTGAGAGCACATTGAACGATTTCCTCGTAGCTATTGAAGTCCCTTATGGCTAACGCCCTTTAAAGACTTGGTTTTAAGCCACTAAAGAATCGATCGATCTTACTCTCAGGTCGGATAATAATCCCATAAGCGTACCTTGAAAGTCTTGTAAAATTTTCTTCATAGGTACCAACAGATTCATCATCCTTTTGCTTTAGTTCAAGAAAATCCTTATCCATATTTGTTCGGAGAATACGAGGGAAGTACTTATTGAAATATAAGTTCTTGAACTCGTCCCATTCCATGGACTCAATTTCATCTCTTGGACTTGTATTCTTGATAAGATTCCACCATTGATCAGCATCACCTTCCAAATGATACACTACTAAGATGAATTTATCATGTTCAGAACATTGAAGAACTGAAAATATCTTTTTAGTAGTACTAATCCATTGTTCAGCAACTAATAGATCAGTAGACCCGCTGAATGAAGGTGGACGATGTCTCATGAAGGATTCAACAGAATGATTCTCCTTCCTTTGCTCGTTTGGAAGTCCAGCATGATTCATATCTTGAGAAAGTTGTGTGAGCACGGCTACAAGATTTTTCATTCCATCTCCCATAACGTTTGGTTGCTCAGGGGGACAATCATTGCATTGCCCGTCACATTCCGCATTAACACAGTTCCTTCGGGTTCCAGCCATTGACTAAAACCAAGAAGAATAGTGTGAGCAAAACTGATTATAATAGGAAAACCACATAATCAAGAATAAAATTTCTCACTTAAGGTATTCTCCTAGGTTATTCATATCCATTTCAAAAACACTAAGATTGTGTTCTATTCTTAGACTTATCCTTAGGATTCTTACTAAGGCTTTCACATCCTAGTTTCCAAAGGTTGACTATACCTTTCCTCTGATACCAACTATAACGACCCATACTTTACATACATTGTTAGTACTTCAAAATTGAAGTGAAATTATTACAACATATAAAAAAACCATGAAAGGACTGTATAGGTATAGTGTCTTTAGAAACTGGGAAACATAAACAACTGGTTCATAAATCATCAACATTGTCTCCCATTTATTTCATCATATCTATAGTCCCTTTTGGCATATCTTACTTAATAACCTTCTTCCTGACCTGGGGAAAGAAAACATACAAAAGGGTGAGCTCAAATTCTCAGTAAGGGTAAACAAAAGAAATATCAATCACATCATATTCATAAGAACATAACATTTTGGAAATCTTACCCTGCAAAAGAGATCATAATTTCACAACATGGGATAAATCATGGAAGTGAAATGTAATCACAATAATAATAACTTAAAACATTAAACTTCGTGGAATACACACATAATCACATAGAATCATTTCTTATTAGTCAAGACTCATTTCCAAGACTATCTTAGTGGACAGAGTCCATTTCTGAACCGAGTTCATTCCTCATTTCAGTCCTCTTTCGCTGAATCGGTTTAACCTGCCGTTCCAGCCATGTCTATCTCATGAGATATAAAATATTTACCCAATGAATTGGAGGGAGATATAGGTCCCACCCATATCATAATGATACCATTCTTATGTGTTCCACAAAATCATAAACCATACATCATAGCATAACCCATGTAATAAAAATGGGAATCTTAAACATCGTGACATCATAAAACAATTCATATAAGATAAAGGAATTCATAAATATAATTCCATAAAAACATAATCAAATCAATGTAATAATAGGGATATAAAAAAAACCCTTTATTATCTTAGATGGAAAATAATTTTGATAAAACACTTGAACTCCATTCTTGAGGAAAATATCCTTTCTACTTCAAAAACACTTTTCCTTTCTTAAGATGTCATACAATTATAAACTAAAATAATTTGATTAAAAATAAACTTGAAAACTTGTAAATGAAGCTTCTTGGCAATAATTTTTTAAAAATCCATTCATGCCGTATAAGTTAAAAAAACATTCTTCGTACTTTTGTCGAAAAAGTCAAAAAAGTACCTCGTATGAAAAACGGCAAAAGATTCCTTTCACATCCTTTACTAAAAACTCATAGAAGGGTAAAATTGGATTTAAAAAATTGTAGGTGGATGGAAAAAATATTGAATATTTAGGGAACATGTATGTGGATGATAAAATACACCCCAGTAAATACCAAAGTTTAAACAATCTCGGATAAAAATGAGATTGTGATATTTTCCCTTACCTTAGGTGCGATTTGCTTCGTAAGTGTCAGAACCTCCTATATAATCATTTAAATAATGTCATTGACTTATTCCAGAATCATTATCATTGTTATGATATCATATATGGTCATATTCTTAGCTTATTATTAGTAATATTTCATTGCTACTTGTTATTCGGGTGTTTATTACTTTTTGTTCTTATGCGTGTTTTGTCGAATAAATTCTTATTCTTCTTTTTAGGTTATATATACCTCATTTACAGAATAGAATTAGTGTAATATATATCATATTTATTCACTCAATTCATTTATGTAATCATTATGCAATGAATATCATGTAGAACGAGTCGCATCACATCGTGGAGACGATATTCCGTACGTACACACGAGCGATGATATCATTCCCATGATCATGGAATTGTATTGGAGTGTATGTATACTATTTCAGAATCAATATCACTTTAAAATAATCATATATATTCATTCTTTAAACCATTATACCCATCCAAGTAATCTGGTGGTGCAAAATAGATTACGCCATGACATGGAGACGATATTCTGTACGTACGCACGCGTGGTGATTTCGTTTTCTGTAGGATGGATATATGATGAAATAGGGTTGTTTAATACTTATAATAACATATAAGTATATGAGTGATACTTATGTTATTAATTCATAATGAAACAACTAAAGAATAAGAAGTGGAAGAAGAAATAAAGTTTAAAGAATCGGTAACGGATATTACCTCTTCTTTGAAGCGCTTCTTTGAGACCTCCTTTTAGGGCAAGAAAATTGGTCTTTAAAGAAGAACTGGAATTCTAGGATGTTTCTAGGGAAGTGGAGAGAATAAATTGGCAGGGTTTGGCCGATCTTGAAGGCTCAAAGTGGTGTGAGGAAGAGAGGGAGGAGGTGCCCTTTTATAAGGGAGGAGAGGGGCACCTTTTGAAAAACTAAAAATATTATTTTATTATAAAGCCATATTCGGTTTTAAGTAGCTCCAAATTTATTTATTTCGAAGCTAAGGTGGAGATGGGTCGAAATTCTCTCATGCAATAGAATTTGGACAAGTTTAGTTTACTATTTTAACCTTATCATTTAGATTTAACTTTAATTTAGATAATTTTACTTTTACCTTGTATTTTATGTTCTTACACTATAAGGTTTATAAACTTACTATAACAAGGCAAACAAACCCCAGTTGTTTATTATTAATATATATAACCTTATCTAAGTCATTTTTCCGGACCTTTTATTTTTAGGAATAAAATAACAATTAATAATATAATATTTGTTTTAAAAACTATTTTATGTCAATTTTGACACTATTTAGTAATTGATTTTTGTGAAAATCATAACAGAATGATTAGTTCGAAAAAAGTTAATTAAATCAATACTAACATGTCCTATTAACCTATAAAATTATTGTAATTCATAAAAAGTCTCAAATTACATTTATTCGGGTATTTATAACATCAATTATGTCAATTGTTATTAATAAGATAATTACTTCATCATCTTTGTGTCATAAATAAATTAAATTATTTAATGTCTAAAAATTAAAAATAAAATACCATTATGTATTAAATCTTTTTATCTTTCTAATGAATATTTATAGTCTAGTTTATCTTATGTATAACCCTATATTAAAATTTATTTACTTATTAAACTTTGATTTTAACTATTTTAACCCTTCTTTGAATAAATTAATAATAAATTTTCTAATCTAATCCAAGTGGGCCTAAATGGTCATATTTTATTCCTAAGGTTGTTTTGGTCGAATTAAACTTATCTAATAGAATTAGGACATGTTTTAGGGTAATAAAAATATCATTTTTACCCTTAATTACCCTATTTACTTTTAACCGTGGTAAATAAAAGTAAAAAGTTACTATTCACCAAAAATTATTTTCATCTCATTGAACCACATTTTACATACGGACCTCAACCGTATCTCTCGGATTTTTGAAATTCCACTCACAGAAGCGTTAAAATTAAGTTTTATGTAAATTTGCAAATTCTCCTAGGAGTTGGGTAAAAGATGGTGAAAAGTTCAATAAAATTTTTATATATCTAAAATTATTATAAAATTACTCCAATGAATTAAATTGAACTTATATAGGTATTATGTATCAATTTTAACCTTAAATAAATTTAAATAAAATAAATAATTATTTAAATAAAAAGTCGGTTTTAAAATAGTAACCCAGTGTTTTCACTATTCATCAAAAATTGAAAGTTTCCAGAAAAATACCAAAATTTCACCCTAGGGTAATTTCGATATTTTGAATCCAAAAAAGAAGTCCATTTTGGAAAATAAAATTTAAAAAATTTCAAAAAGTAGTTATTACTCTTCATAACGGCTAGTTTTAATAATATTTTAATAGCATATCGTTATTTAGTGAAACTCGGTATTGCATACGATGCAAGCTATCAAGGAAGGTCGTGATTGCGTGTAAAGAAAGCCAAGATAGTGTTGTGTGTAGTGAAAGATTCCTTTGATGATTTATATAAAATAAAAACTAAATATTTCTTATAAAAGTCTCTGGTGTTACAATTATGTTATGGTTCTTGGGAATTATTATAAAGACGGGTGTTTCCGTGATAAACTAAGGGTGGGTGAGCCCGATATAGCGCTCCAATGCATTGGGTAACGTGTAGGAGTTAAACGTTAAGGTTTCTCCGAAGATATTTAGGGAATATATTATGATGGGTATTCCAAACATAACCATGAGGTTTACTCCCTACATAAGAATGTTATGAATGCCTCAAGTTACCTTTATGTTTTATGATTTCTATGTTTTATTCATGATTTGATGAGGTATGTTAAAGTGCTAATGTTTTATGAGTAAAGTATGATTTCATTTATTCTTATGTATACATGTACTCATGTTTTCTTTCCATATTTTTATATCCCTTACTGAGCTTTTTATGCTCATCCCAAGTTTTTGAAATGTTTTTCACAAGTCAAGGGAAAGGTACATGATGTGATGATAGTGTCAAGGAAGTGTCAAGAAAAATCCATGTTTTATTTTAAATAGGTTTCCATTGATGGTAAAATTGAGTACTATCTTTTATGTAACCACTTTGTTTAAATGTGGAATGTAATTCATGTTTTATGATCTAATTCTCTAAAACTCTAAACCTGAAAAGATCCTCAACGTGTATTATTGAAGTAACTCAAGATTAAGTAATGTTTAAGGGTGGGCCTTATAGTTGGTATCAGAGGTCGCTTTAGATAACTTTAGGAGTTAGAATTCTATTAAGTGATTATCCAAAAATATTTTTTTATGGTCAAATTGAAATAATATATCATTTGAAGATTACCATGTTTCTTCATCTAAGACATGTTTGTTCAGAATGGTTTTCCGTAGAGGAAATAGGGAAGCAGTGCTAGGAAGGCATATAGAAGGAAATGACCTTCCGAATCAACATCCTGAGGTGGTCGGAATTGGAAATAAACAGTTTTTTGCAGTAATGGCACAGTTGACTCAAGCGATAAATGGTGGTGGTATCCATGCACGAGATCATTCAGATCAACCGTAGAGGAACATGTCAGTGGTGGAACATTTCATGAGGCAACATCCCCCATCATTCAGAGGATCATCTGACCATGAGCTAGTTAAAGGGTGGATTAAATCACTGGAGAAGATTTTCAATGTCCTGGGGTGTTAAGACAATCAAAAGGTTAGTCTTGCTATTTACCATTTGGAGGGTGAAGAAGATCAGTGGTGGTCGATGTTTAAAAATATCAGGGACACTGATGAGATTGATGCTCTCGATTGGAATGAATTCAAAGGTATGTTTCTTGAGAAGTATTTTCCTAAGGCTGTTCGACTTAGGATGGAAAAACAATTCTTAGAATTGAGGCAAGAGGAATATTTAGTGGCTACTTATGATGAAAGGTCCACTCGATTGGCTAGGTATGCTCCAAATTTTATCTGAGACCTTGATAGTAAAATCAATCATTTTTACTCAGGATTAAACCCAAAATATCGAAGGGCTTTAGCTTCTCATGAGTTCAAGAGTTATGAAAAGCTTGTTCGATGTGATGAGAAGGTGGAAATGGAGTTTCTTGATGATCAAGTGTTCTATAACAACCAGCAGAAGAAGATACCGAGGTGGCAGGAGAAAGGAAAGAATTATTCAAAAAGGTCTGATGGAAAGAAAACTAAGTTTCCAGTTTGTGATAAATGTGGTAAAAGGCATGTTGGGGAATGTCTTCTGAATTCTGGAAAGTGCTACTGATGTGGTAATATGGGACATAAGGCTCATGATTGCAATGAAAAAGATCAGGGTGATGGTAAGACCAAATTTGATTTACAGTTAGTGAAATGTTTTAGTGAAATGAGATGGTTTATTATGCAAACGAGTGTCCGACAAAGATCTTGAGTGATGGAAAGCTGTTAGACTACAAGCAGAGAGGGTGGTGAAATCATTTGCAACTACTTCAGCAGATGTCGGGCCATCAAATGAAGTTGTATCAGGTACTTTGTTTTTTTCAGATTATGCCAGTGTGTTGTTTGATTCTGGGTCTTCACATTCTTTCATCTCTGAAAACGTTTCTAGTAAAATGGGAATACCATCTCAATAAATGACTCTTGAATTTGTGTTAAAAACACCTAGGGGAAATGTTGAGGAAAAAAGAATTTATAAGAATCTTCCTATCCTAATCCGTGGAAAGAACCTACTTTCAAACCTTATTGTTTTACCTATAGTAGAGTTTGATGTTATCATAGGTATAGATTGGGTCTCTATTTACCATGCTAAGATTGATTGTAGAGATAAAGAATTTTTTTTCAGAAAGACTTTCAGTTTTTCTACAAGAATGAACCCTTACTATTGATAACATATCAAGAGGATGAGAAACTTGTAAAATATGGAAATGAATGTTACCTTGCACATATTGTTGAAAACAATGGAACTGTTCAGATTAATGATGTTCCAGTGGTAAATGAGTATCCTGATGTTTTTCCTGATAATTTTCCTAGAATAATACCAGATCGGGAATTTGAATTTACTGTTGACTTAGTTCCTGATGCTAAGCCAATTTCAATACCCCCTTATCGAATGGCTCAAATTGAACTTTTAGAGTTGAAGGAGAAATTGCAAGATTTATTAGAGAAAGGTTTAATTCAACCTAGCACATCACCATGGGGTGATCCTGTTTTATTTGTTAAAAATAAAGATGTTTATATGAGACTTTTAATTGATTATAGAGCGTTGAATAACATCACTGTTAAGAACAAATATCCTTTGCCTCATATCAATGATTTTTTTGATCAGCTCCAAAGAGCTTAGTTTTTTTCAAAGATTGACCTGAGATCGGGGTACCATCAGTTGAAGGCAAAGGAAGCAGATGTTCCAAAGACCGTGTTTCGTATAAGATATGGACATTATGAATTTGTTGTAATTCCTTTTTCACTAACCAATGCACCTGATGTATTCATGGACCTTATGAATAGAATTTTCCATGAGTTCTTGGATATGTTTTTGGTGGTATTCATTGATGATATTTTGGTGTTTTATAAAAGTAAATAGGAGCATGAAAGTCATTTAAGGGTTCTTTTTCAAACCTTAAAAGAAAATAAATTATATGGGAAATTCAGAAAATGTGAGTTTTGGTTGCAAAAAAAATCTTTCCTTGTCATATTGTCTCTAAAGATGGGATAACTGTTGATCCTACAAAAACAAAGGTTGTTGAAGAATGGACAAGACCCACAAATGTAACTGAGATTCGTAGCTTCCTTGGTTTGGTAGGCTATTACCGAAGGTTTGTTAGAAATTTATCCCAGTTATCTAGTCCAATGACAAAGCTAACTCGGAGGGTGTTAAGTTTATCTGGACCAAAGAATGTGATGATTATTTTCAAGAACTGAAAAGAAGATTGGTGAATGCTCCAGTTTTGGAACTACCTTCCAGGAATGGTGAGTTTGTTATCTACATTGATGCTTCATTAAAAGGACTTGGTTGCGTCCTAATGCAGAATGATCAGGTAATTGCTTATGCTTCACGTCAGTTGAAAACTCATGAGGTAAACTACCCTACACATGATTTGGAAGTAGCTATTGTTGTTTTCACTTTAAAAATTTGGAGGCATCATTTGTATGGAGTAAAGTGTGAAATATATACCGATCACAAAAGTTTAAAGTATATATTCACTCAGAAATAATATAACATGAGACAGAGGAGATGGCTAGAATTAATCAAGGATTATGATTGTACAATTCATTACCATCCGAGAAAAGAAAATAAAGTGGCTCAGGATTTGAGTCAAAAAAGTAATGCTTCATTAACAATGTTTTATTTGGAACATGATCCTTTGGTTAAGGATTTGATGAACTTTGGCATAGAAGTTATTGGTGCAGGATGTCCTTCTATTTTGTTTCTGGTATCATTGAAATCTTCTCTATCAGACAGAATTAAGCAAGCACAGAATCAAGACAGTGAGTTGTAGAAAAAGGTAGAGCTAGTTCAGAAGGGTAAGTTGCCTGAATTCACCATTGATAATGATTGTGTTTTGAGATTTGGGAAGAGATTGTGTGTGCTGTGTGATTCACAGTTGAAGAGAGAGTTGTTATGTGAAGCACATATTTCTCCGTTTTCATCTCATCCAGGAAGTACTAAGATGTATAGAGATATTCGGGAGTATTACTGGTGGGACAGAATGAAAAGAGATATTGCTGATTTTACTATGAAGTGTTTGACTTTTCAACAGGTTAAAGCAGAGCGGCAGTTACTGAAAGGGATGCTTTAGCCTTTACCAGTACCATAGTGGAAATGGGAGAATATATCCATGGACTTCGTTGTGGGATTGCCGAACACACCTCGAGGTAATAATGCAATCTGGGTTATTGTTGATCGCTTGACTAAATCTGCTCATTTACTTGCTATATGAGATACTTTTTCCCTAGATCAACTTTCCTATTTGCATCTTAAAGAGATATTCAGGTTACATGGAGTTCCCCTCTCCATTTTATCTGATCGTGATCCCAGGTTTACTTCTAACTTTTGGAAAGGCCTTTAGAAGTCATTGGGTACTGAATTAAATTTTAGTACAGATTTTCATCCTCAATCAGATGGGAAGTCAGAACGAACAATTCAGAATTTGGAGGATATTCTACATGCTTGTTCGATGGATTATCAGGGAATTTGGGTCCAACATCTTTGTTTAGTAGATTTATCTTATAATAACAGTTTTCATTCTAGTATACAGATGGCACCATTTGAGGCATTATATGGGAAGTGGTGTCGAACTCCATATTTCTGCGATGAAGTGGGTGAAAGGAAGTTTATGGGACTAGAATTGGTAGAAGAGTTGGCAGAAAAAGTTCAGCTGATACAGAAACACATGAGAACAACTCAGAGTAGGCAGAAGAGTTATGCGGACAACAGGAGGAAGGATCTCTCTTTTGAGGTAGGTGGTCATGTTTTTCTCAAAGTTTCACCATGGAAAAGTGTGATGCGATTTGGTAAGAAAGGAAAGCTGAGTCCAAGGTTCATTAGACCATATGAAACTATAGATAGAGTTGGATCAGTTGCATACCGAGTGGGTTTACCTCTGAGTTTATCTTAGGTACACAATGTTTTTCATGTTTTAATGTTAAGGAAGTACATGCCCGATCCATCTCTTGTTTTGAGTCCAGAGGTAGTTCAGCTGGAAGAGAATATATCTTATGAGGAACAACCGGTCTAGATTCTTGACCACAGGGAGAAAGTGTTGCAGAATAAGGTGATTCATCATGTAAAGGTTTTTTGGAAAAAACTACATGAGTGAAGATGAAACATGGGAATCTGAAAATGCAACGAGGGATAAACATCCCCACTTATTCGATAAGTAAATAAATTGTAGGGACATAATTTTCTAAAGGGGGAAGGATGTAACATCCCAAGTAAGTAATGAATAATATATATTCGTATCTATGTCTATTTATGAATTATATAGTGTTTTAGAGGCTTAAAATGAGAATAAATCCAATCTTAAGCATGGAATACACTAATATTTTTAAAAGATTGTTTTAGTGCCTATTGATGGAAAACCATTTTTATATCAAACTTTTGAAAATTTTATAATCGATATTTTTCAAAATAAACTTATTATTTATTATTGGGTCATTAAAATTTACATTTTATAATTTTTTGGTATTTTTCTGACAATGTTCATTTTTTAATGAATAGTGAAAAATACTGCATTTTACATCAAAACTTCTTTTTCATATAATTTAATTATATGGTTAGTTTATCTTTTTAATTGGTTTAAAAGTTTAAATAGAATATATTTTTACCATTTAATACAATAGTGGTCATTAAAATTAATTTCACTTTGTAATTGGGCATAAACTAATGCCAAACTTTTCATAGATATTGTTTCAAAAAAACCCGCTATTTGTTTTGACAACAGAAATTATTTTTAAATTAATTATTGCAATTTATGTGTTTGTAATTTGGTAAAATGGATTCCATATTTATAATCAGAAGGTACAAATTATTTAATTAATACTCTTTTGTTTTGGGACTTTGTGAATAGTAACGACGGTAATTATCGTTAATTATCTTGATTAATTAGTAATCCGGTAGTCAAGGATAATAAAGTAATATCATAATAATAAAAAATGACACCAAAATTTGTCCGAATACTACTTTATGTGTCATGAATGACCATTGGATGCCTTGTACCAAACATGGGGACCCCATGGAATCACTTTTGTGTGATAATGACTTTTTATCTTTTTATTTTTTAAAGAATGTAAATATAACAAAGAATGTATCACCTGAGTAAAAAAAATTTAATTTTGTCTACATAAATGATCTATTAGACTATAATAGTAATTAAAAAGCTAAAAAGATTTCCTAAATCATGGTATTTTTTTATAATTTTTTTACATTAAATAAATTAAATTATATATGAGACCATGATGATGCAACGATTACCTCATTATTTAATGATTTAAATAAAATGAAAAGATAATATAAAATATAAGACATAAAATTGTCAAAAACCTATTGGATGGGTGGATTTCGAACTCATATCACCTTATCCTAGAAATAAATCAATGTGGGACCTTTAAAATCCGAAACTCATTTGAAAATAAAGTAACATTTTATACCTTTCCAAGAGTGCCCCTCCTCTCCTCTTATAAAAGTCTCCCACCTCTACCTCCTTACCCACACCTCTCAAGCCTTTTACTCGTCCAAGATCTGCACATTTTATCTCTCCACATCCCTCTCCTCATCCTAGAAGCCTTACCTTATGCAGTAAGCTCTTCAAGAAACCCTTTTGTTTAAAACCAAATGGAGTTACCCGATTTAAAGGTAATGTCTTCACCTGTGCTCTTTTGTTTTATTTTGCTTCTCCAACCCCCAAAACTATTTTTATTCATTTCTTTTGTAACAACACCAGTATATTCAATATACTAGGATGTTTTTATAATAATTATTCGAGCTACACTTACACACACCTACATCTAATGGTTAAAGAACATAATGTTTATGTGGATGGTGAATTTATGCCTCACGAAATGATGATTGTTCAATATTCTTTTAACACCTTCAAAGGGGGCCATTAAGATGTCGCTATATTTATATATGATATATAATATGTTTATGTTTTACTTAAGCTTCTGTATTTTTCATTTATAGAATACCTTTATGGTTTCCATTATGGGTAAACGCGATATCTTCATTTTAGGAAGTGCGGACTACCGCCCCCTCAAAGTGATTTGATTCGTTAATACCATATGTGGTACGTATAAAGGATAGATTTAATGATATTATATATGATACCATACTATAATTATAATAATATTACGTATCATTATGTTTTAATTCCATTAAATATGAAATAGAAATGGAAGTAGCATTCTTGCGTACGTACGACTTACTGTCTCCATGAACGGTGTGTTTCATTTCATACCTCTAAATGTTATGTAATATTATAATTGCATGAATATACTGGATATATATGATATATATGATACCTAAATCATGAATATAATTCTGGATATTATGGATACATGAACAAATTGTAATTATAAAGAGTTCATTTTTTGACTCAAGTACCAATGATCGACAAAACGACCATTATTAACATAAATAATTACATAGTGTTCATAACATGGTAATAAGTGATATAAAAGGAATAATGAACTTGAAAAAGGTTCTTAATAAAGTAGAAATTAACTCAAGTTTATTATTCAGGACGTTAAAGAATGATCGAGTCAAGTCGGACTCGAGGTATAGGACTTCGTCTCAATCTCCTTTCATTGAGGCATATTTTGTTTTATACACAACCTTATTTTATACGGTGTATAAACCCCTTTGACTTTTACGTTTATCCAAAAGGAATCATTTTTATATGAAGATTTTTACTAAATGACAAAAGGGAATGTTTTTGTCATACGTATGCGGCGACAACAACTTCTCCGCCGCCGTGACCATTATTTGAGTTTCGGATTCCTCTACAAGCCATATCTTTTTTTAAATGAAAAATAAATACCATGTTATAATTTTATTTTATTTTGGTATTGAAAATTTTTTTCATAATGTTTTTATATAAATGTGTTGTATTGATATATTTTGATTGAAAAGTGGAAATTTTATGTTTCCTTTATGCATGTTTTATGTGATATGATTATGTTATGGTTCTTGGGCATTATTATGAAGACGGGTGGTTCCATGATAAACTAAGAGTGGGTGAGCCCGATATAGCTCTCCATGGCATTGGGTAACATGGAGGAGTTAAACGTTAAGGTTTCTCCGAAGAGATTTTGGGAATATACTGTGATGGGTATTCCAAACGTAACAATGAGAGTTACTCCCTACGTAAGAATGTTATGAATGCCTCAAGTTACCTTTATGTCTTATGATTTCTATGTTTTATTCATGATTTGATGAGGTATGTTAAAGTGCTAATGTTTTATGTGTAATGTATGATTTCATTTATTCTTTTGTATACATGTACTCATGTTTCCTTTCCATATTTTTATATCCCTTACTGAGCTTTTTATGCTCATCCCAAGTTTTTGAAATGTTTTTCACAGGTCAAGGGAAAGGTACATGATGTGATGATAGTGTCAAGGATTTTTCAAGAAAGAATCCATGTTTTATTTTAAATATGTTTCCATTGATGGAAAAAATGAGTACTATCTTTTATGTAACCACTTTTTTTAAATGTGGAATGTAATGCATGTTTTATGATCTAATTCTCTAAAACTCTAAACCTGAAAATATCCTCAATGTGTATTCTTGAAGTAACTCAATATTAAGTAATGTTTAAGGTTGGGGCCTTATACATGGGTTCTCAGTTTTAGATCATTTTTTCCCATGATTATTTATTTTTTATTACTATAAATGGGATTTTTACTTAAGAATAATTTTTTATTATCCATTGGGGTTTTACTATTGATTCTAATACATAAACACCCCTCTAGTATTACAATATAGTTGTTGATTTCATGTATTGGGATCTGGTGACACGAAAGGGACTTGTGATGGATATCCGAGTAGAGGTGAAAAGAGCTGATAGTCGACTCAGGTAGACTATATAGGACTCCTCTTATGATTTATTTATTTTTATCTACACATTAAACTCTTGTTTGTATTTCCACTTTTTAAGCTATTTATTACTTGTATAGAATGTATTCCCTTTTTATTGTGTAGTTTCCATATTATACTATGATCATTATATTATTTATCATTTTGTCATTTTTTTATGACATGATTTTGATGGTGTAGTCTGTCCATTGAAGGACTGAGACCCTTAATTCTAGTGATAATCCTTCTATTAATAGGGAGGTATGCATGAGGTAATGTGACCCTCCCACTTAGACAATGTGGTTTGGGTTGGGGTGTTGTATTAATACATTCCCAATATAAAAAATCACTATAAACCCAAAATGAAAACATAAATTCTTCATAAAATTAATTATATCAATATTTTTTAGATAAAATTAATTATTATCAAATATATTCTAAAAATTAGTGAAATTAAATTGAATTCAAAAAATATAACATAAATCACACTATTCTCTAATCACTAATCATTTTCAAGTTCACCAATACTATCAAACTTAAATTATAAATATGAATGCTCTCTTTATCCCAATTAATTATTATTATCTCATAATTCAATACATAATATGGTATATATATCCCGCAATTATTTATGATAAAAAATTGTCACTGTATCACTAAATTGATTTCTAGGTTTTCAATACTATTTAATATATTAATGAATATCCTTAATATAATGCTACTGAATAATGATAAATATATTTTAAATTACTCTTATACAAAATAAATCATTAATAAAAAACATATATAACATGTTTCTTGAATAAAAATTTATAAAACATCAATAATTTCACTTCCTTGTTAAATCATTAAAAATGATTGTTCACCAAATTCATTAATAAATATTTTCATCCATATATCACTCATAGTATATTCATTATCAATATGAAAACATATAATAATAAATCCTTGATGAAATTATTTTCTACAATTACCTATAGAAAAACAAAATTCATAATTCAAGTATATTCCACGTTTTAAAAAATCAATAATTGATGATACTTTATGGAAACAATTATTCCCATCAATAATGTTGACCAAAAATTAAAATATTCATATTTTAAGAGAGTGGAAAATGGAGACATTATCTTTATTGATAATTTCAAATTTTAAGAGAGTGGAAAATGGATTGTTCAATATTATATGGTATTTACCACCTAAAATTTCATAAATCTATAATTTTCACTTACTTTATATCTCTAGAAAAAAATCATATTATTAGGTTTTAAATCATAAACTAAGATATATAGTAATAAAAAATATAATATTTTTCATTCCATCTTCTATACTTCTTGGTTTCTCATTCAGAAAACCATCATAGTGTCCTTCACACACATTGTTAACTTTATTCCACATTGATTTTTTTATTAAATAAAAATAATATTCATTATGTGAGAATCAGTAATCAAAGTGATAAATTATATAACCATTAAAAAATTCATAGGATTCCTAAATAATGAAATATTCCTTTAAATATATGAATATTTAAATACAACCATGGTCATTCATAATCATCATCAATTAAAATCCTTCATTATAGTTTGAAATGAAAATTTGAATTAACCAAAGAATATCTCACACGAGTATCTTTAATATTGTGTAGTAATAGTACCAATCATCAAGAACTAATTATGATCAAGTAAATATCCAAAATTCTTCATTTAAAGTTGTTACCCCTAGGTGATTATGTGAAATTTCTACATCCATAATGAAGTATTGAGACAGGGATGCATATTATAATAAATGAACAAAATATCTACCTTACACAAAATTTATGATGTTATCATATATATAGACTTATCCATAGAGTTTTCAAATGGTTTTATAATACTATTCTCAAAAAATAACACATCCCTACTATAATATAAACTGATTCTACTTGGGGATAACATCCATAAATATTACATCATTTTAATTAATATACTACACTTAACCCGAATATACAAGCCATAGATCCAAAATAGTTCTATGTATTTGAATACTAGATACATAAACATATTTTTTCATAAAAGATGATCCACATCTATCTATAATTTCTTCTATCATAGTGCTTTCCTTAGAAATACCCTACATAAAACCATTTTTCATATCTTGGGGAAAATAGAAACATAAGAAAGGGTGATCTAAATGCCTAGTAAGTTTAACCATAGGAGATATCAATCAATGATAAAATGTTTGAATATGGTTATGATAACAACAACATAACAAAATAATGAAATACCCACTCAATTAAATATCATTAATCTAGAGTTATGGAATATGGTATGGTAAAAAAACAAGAAATATTTCATAAGACTATGGAATCATCAATAATAAAACATGAACCATGATAGAAAATCATAATTATAGTAATGATGAAATTATATATGATTATAACATAGTTTAAATTTATGAAGAATAATAGGTTCACTATTTATTTAAAAGGAACAAAATATGGTCCTCACATAAATATATGGATATAAATCTAGGTCCATGTAGTAAGTTATTAATATGAAACAACATCCATTAATTAACTTATAGACACAAAAATATGTCCATTCATAAGGATGGGAACATTAAATTATGTTTATGTATAACATAGTTGTTTCATGAGTTATCCATATTTACCTAATGCATTGTAGACATATAAAATTTTATACCCACCAATCACATTACCTTAAACAAAAAATATTACCCAAGATCATAAAAAATTCATCAATTCATCAATTCATCATATCATGACCCTCATAAAGGAAACATGTTTAGTTATACAATTACAACCTAGAATAACCAACGGAAATGAAAAGGGTTTCATAAAAATTTGATCCTTATGTATTAAACTATGGAAACTAAATAGGTTTCATAGAATCATTTGAGAATCATAATCATCATAAACCGTCCATAAGAATATGTTTTATAGTATAATAAAATCCCATCCCTATTGAAGTAAAGTAATACTTAAAGGAAAATTAAATAAATGAAAAAAAACATTAAAAGGTCATTTAAAACATTATTTTAAAATATGATAAAAATATCCTTTTCTTTTGATAGAATGCTATCTAAAAATTCCCAAAATAATGAGAAAAATATTTTCATTGAAAATAAACATCGAGTCATTTAAAGGATTATTCGAAGAAAATATTTGTCCTAACTAATGGAAAATATATTCACATATTAAATATGACATGAAATAATTACAATAAAAATTTTGTAAAAAATAAAAAATTACATTTTCTCAAAATTTATCTCAAAAAAGATTCCTTTTACAACAATTTAATTAAAGTATATTATAAGAAAATAATTTTTAAAAAAAATTATGTATAGATAAAAACATAGATTAAACAATTTCGATAATAATGGACATGGAATTGTTCATTGAGAAAAATTAAATAAGTTAAAATTTTTGTTAAAATAATTTTTTTTATCATTTTAAGAATTATTAAGAATAAAGTGGTACAATTAAAAAAATTAGGAATAACCAGAGGAGAAGAAAATATATGTTTTCTAAAGAAACATTTCCATATAATTTCTCTAAATAGTCATTTATATTATACAATAATAAAAGGAACTGAGTTTGTAATAATAATTTATTACCTTGAATCACATCATTCATTGTATACATTCAAACATCATTCACAAAAAATGAGTTATATATGTGATAACTACTCTATTTTTCATTAATGTTTTTATTTTAAAGTATTTGTCCAAGTAAATTGATCATGGTTCCATCATCTCACATATTTTAATTAGGACATGATTATCATATGTAATCATTATATTCCATTTTATGACCATTCATATATATTATTGATGAAAAATGTATTATACCACTTCGTGGATATGGTAGTATGTACATATATAGAACTGATGTTTCCACCTATTGATGTCTGGGATGGAAAAATGTTTTATATTAAATAATATTTATATAATGATAATAAAATCATATTATTCATATTTATTTAGTAACTCTTTCATTAAAACCATCAAATTGAAGTAGTAATGAATAATAAAACACATCTCTTCATGGAGGTAGTAGTGAACATGTTAGCACGAGTAGTGTTTTCTTTTCATGTAGAATTGAAAAAAAATGGATAATGGTTATTCCACCACTGTAAAAAAAGTTTGTAACTTAATTATAATGATGTTTTTTATTATATAATGGGTATTATGCATTTAGATGAGGTATAAGAAGAAGAAAAATTGAAATTACATTGTTAGGATTTATACATCTTTGTTACGAAACCTCAGTTATATTTCACATAAAGCATAAAAGGATAGTATTTTGGAAAGAAAGTATTTTCTTTGATGTTGGTAAGGAAACTAGTATTATATTTTGATATATCTATTCTAAGATAGAAGGCAAAATTTTTATGAATAATCGATATATGGAGGTTCCACTTCATCAGTGTGGGTAGGGACACCCTTCAAAGTACCTAAAGTAATAGAAAAATTAAAATTAATTTTCTGGTTAATTTAGAATAAAAATTGGTATATATGGAATTTTAAATAATTATATTAGTATAAATACTCTCATATAATAAAATCTATAAATGTTTATGACATTTTTCAACACTTATCCATTAGTTTTAACCTCGTTATCCCTTTTTATGATTACAATAATATGAATTTTTTTATTCATTAGGAGTTATGAAGTTTAGTAAAAAATATAAATCAACACTTAAGTGGAAAATGATATATATTATTGATCATAACCAATCACTTGGAAAAATATATTTTCCTTTTAATTTTAAATAAATTAATAAATTATTATTTTACTTGAGACAACATTAAAGTCATTTTTGTGACTATTCATATTGTTTGAATGTATCTGCATCAATATAGAAATTGAACATGAAAATAAAATTTCAATACATCATAAATATCTTATATTTATCTAAAAAATAATGAAAAATAATAATTCATCAAAATTATATTACCTATAATATTTCTAAAATAATTACTTGATTTTTCTATTATATGATGAAGCTTTGCCTCAACATTAAATAACTGTTTAATGTAATTATTATCTCACTCGAAATTAAAATTAAATTACCATTATTAAAAACACGTTAATTCAAAAAATCACATATAACTAAACATAACAACTCTCTATCTCGATGACATAAAATTATAGATATTAAACTAAATAGAGTGACGTTTTCTATTTATGATATAATTAAAATAATATTATTATCATAATCAATTAAAAATGGAATCAATTTTCCATATTATAGAAACATGGATTATCATGGATGATCTAAACTCATTGAATATATTAAATAAAAGTGTTTATGTGATTTCAAAACCATATAAAAAATTTATAAACCAGTTTTATATGTATTTATCATACCAAGATTAAAAATGTATACCATTAATACTACTAATAATAACATAAATCAGTAGAGAAAATTTTCCCAATTTGAACCTACTAATTCCAAATTTGGAATATATATTTAATTATTACTTTTAAAGAAGATTCCAAAGACAATTTTAATATTTATATGTAAAATTCAAAGAACATCAATTTTTAGAAAAATTTGCTTTCAATCCTAAACATGAAATCATGACTTAATCAAGAAAAACGGGGGTAAATAAATAAATAATTATGTTATACATAATTATATTTTAATTATTTTAATTTTATAAAACCTTATAATCATATTGGTACTTTAATATCACATGATTTAGTTAAATGTACTAAAATATTTACAAAAAAATAGTTATTTTTCATTATTCCCTAAAAAATGAATATATTTAGAAATTTATTTAAAAAAGTATCCAAATATAATATTTAAATTATAATTTATAAGTGATATTAATTTTATCATTTAAAATTTATACTAAATTTATAAATTAATAATAATCATCATGAAAAAATTTAATATAAATCACTTTTTAAGATAAAATATTTTGGTAGCATAAAATAACTTTATTGAAAATTTAGTAATTATTTTTTATGTATTCATTAATATATTATATTTATAAAATACTA
The DNA here is from genome assembly GCA_963277665.1 of Viscum album. Lineage (NCBI taxonomy): Eukaryota > Viridiplantae > Streptophyta > Magnoliopsida > Santalales > Viscaceae > Viscum > Viscum album. The sequence goes on from OY728152.1 coordinate 1,277,963,899, forward strand.
TATACATTTTTTATAAATTTTTTATTCCTATTTATTTTTTTAAGTTGATTTCTAGTAATAATTTTCATATTTAAATTATAATAGTTTTATTGTATTGAAAATTTTACATAATGATCAATGTTATGAATTATGAAATATTTAGAGAATAGTATGGTTATAAAATAAATTTTCTGATTATTACATTTTCCCCCATATTCGAAGGTTTTCTTTTCAATATAACTTATACCAAGTGTTATGTCTATATTAAAGTGTCTTTATAGAGTAGTTGTGATTGAATAAGGGGAATTGATGATGAAAGAAAAACATAATCATGGTAATGGTTTTATAAAACCATGTGATTAACCATGGTGTTTATCTTTACTCTTTGAAAAGAATATATAATTATCAACTCAACTCTTCATTGATTATCAATAACATAACATGATCATAATAAATAACATGTATCTTCTAGACTATAATGTTCATTTGTTCGATCCAACATGAGGTTCACAACACTTATCAATGATTGAAAATTTATCTAGATATCATCAATTAATGATGTAAAGTGAGGATATATCCATGATAACCCTTCTAATAACATCTAAAGACCATATATTAATATTTTTCCATTAAAACATACAAAATCTCCTCTTATCTTAATGGATATGATGACTAGATTATTTAAAAATTAACTACATCATTTTTTTAGTCTTAATAAATCATATTTTCTTATATTAAAATGAAATGTAAAAGAATGAAGATCGTTTGAGTGTTATGATAAAGACCCAAAAAAGGATCAATATGACACAAAATAAAGGACATTAAAAATATAGATATATTTATTATGTTTTTAGGTCATGTAATCAGGGGCATTGGTACATCTATAGATTATTCAATGATATATGTGATTAAGGAAGGGAAAAGACCAACCACTTTAACTGATGTCTATAGTTTTATTTTATTTTCTAAATATTAATCATGCTTTATCAAAAATTTCTCATGACTCTCAAATCTAATGTCCCTGTTAACTCAGAAGGGTATCATATTCTCTTAGTGAGATTAATGGGAATACAAGTTTAATGATCTCATTTAATGGTTTTCAATGAACCTATACTCACCAAACCTTGTAGTGGGGAAGGCCTTGTTATATACCAGTACACATAAAATATTGTATTGGGATGCATGATCTGGGAAAATTACATGGTGTTATCTTATAAATGATATTAATTAAAATTTTCTAAGAAAAATTACTTAAAATTGATTTTCATATATAAATGGTAATATTTTCATTAATAATATAGACCCATATTTAGAAGAACCCATTGTTATAAATTAATATTCTAAAATATTCCTATTTCTAGTGAAATGATCAGTTTATGGGTATTACATGGGATAATAAGATAGATTCCTCTATACAAATGATATATGATTTCATGAATATAAATTATATGAAATAAAAATAAAAGGATGTAATATATTTAAGGGTGGGAGGGAATATGGCATCCAATGTTAAATTATGAATTTTATTAACATATGTTAATTTTTTGATCTTTATAAAGAATTGATACATTAGTAGGAAATAAATCAATGTATAAATGAGGGAAATTAATAATAATTAGATCACTCATAATAGAACATGATATAAGTACATGAAAAATGTATTAAATAAAATATATTATTAAACACATAGGATGGTAACAACCCTTAAAGGGGAATTAATTAACATGAGATTTCAAATAGATGATGGCTCCCCACTCTCCATGTCTCTGCCCTCCTATCGTGCAAGGGTTCTATACCAGCACTGCTGCTTCTTCCCTCTTGCCGTCCTCCTTATAGTGAGAGGTTTTTCTGTGCTTCTTCTTCTCCGATTCTCATTCCCTTGACTTCCTCCTAGAACTTTCCAGTCTCCCTTTTTTGGGATCATTTCTATTGCCTCTCACGTCTCCTGGTTTCGGTCTTACTTTTCAGTTCCTATCCTATACTCTTATTTCCTCAACCACTATGCAGGACACCATTTCTGGCCATGCATGATGGATTTTTAGGGATTGTTTGGATGGTGGGATGGTATTGCTGAAGGCATCTCCATTCCAGTTTTATCATTTTCGGTTTTCCTTGTTTTCTTCATGATTTAACTTTCACAATATCAGTTTGTTATCAAGGATTCATTTGTGTTCATTGGTTTTGTATTTCAGATCACCATTATTTTGGGATTATATTAGTGTTGACTTTATCCTATGCTAGATTTGTTTCATGCTTTGGATTGTGATAGTGTTTTCCAAGTGGTGGGAGGTTTCAGTGTTTCCTCCGGGATGACGAAAATGGATTCTTGTAATTCTGATTCAGCATGACGTTTGTGTGGGAACCATGGTCTTCTATGCATAATTTGGAGTATGGTTTGTGTTTTTTATCAATCCTCAGTGGAATTTCAGAATGTGTACCAGTAAATAGATCATACAGTTCAAGCAGACAACAGTATTGAAGGTGGCACCGTTTCCGAATATTTGCCAAATTTTTGGTCCTGAAAATTGACAAATGGAGAAAAGGGTTTTTGTAAAAGAGACTTGTGAGTCGTGTACTTGAAGGAGAGGAAACTTGTACGCCATATGTTTTCCAAGATCATAACATGGGAAATGGAAAAGGGATAAGGGTCACACAAGTTTTGGTCTGGTCGTGCAAGTGACCTGCACGCCATGAAGAGACTTGTGCGCCAATACCTAGGAGGATTGGAAACTTGCGCACCTATTGTTTTTGAAGATTATAACTTCAAAATATGGCAAAGGAAATAAGTTCACGCAAGTATCAGTGTGGTTTTGAAAGTGAGTAGCGCGACAAAGGCTACGGAGGATGAGTTGTGTGCCGAAACCTGCGTGCCGAGGGAAGACTTGCGCGCCACCGCGCAGGGGGTCCAGTTTTCCTATAAATAGAGGACCCCCCTCCTCATTTGCAACATAGTTCAAGACTGAGAGATTTTTCAAGCTCTAGTCACGCAAGTGGTTGATTCACGCAAGTGGTTGTTGGTTCGCGCAAGTAGAGGTTGCGCGTTGTTTGTTGGCTACGTGTCCAAAGTGGTTTGGGATTTAGAGGCGCTGAGTTGCGCAAGTTTGGAGCTCAAAGAGGCAGAGTCGTGCAAGTGGTATGGAGTCACTTGAGTGCCGATTTTGTACCATGAAAGTGACTTGCATGCCATTCTTAGAACTTGAGCTTCGGGCTTGGAGAATCACGCCAGGGTTGTTAAAGTACATCTATCCTTTTTAAGCTGCACAAAAGCTGGAGGATCACCCGGTACCCTTAGCGCAAAGTGAGATTCATCTTCTAGTGAGAGTTGAACTTCAAAAGAGCATCTACATACAATAGAGGATGCATTATTATGCAATGATGAAGAGACCTTCACGTCTATAAACTGAGTGTGACTTCACCATGGGCAGTGAGCCAGGGGGAGTCAACGGGAGTGACCCGAGGGAAGCAGTGAGCTATCCGTGAACCTTTGTAAAGGTAGTGAGCCTAGGACAGAGTGACTATGCCCGATCCTCTGTAATCCACATCTAGTGAAGATCAGTGTAATTTGGTACGACCGACAACTTGTCAGCGTATGCTCCTTGGACGTAGCCCTCAGTGGTGAACCAAGTAAAAAGTGTTGTGTCTTCTCTGTGCATGTGAATGTTTGCTTTCTGATCATATTCACCATACAATTTCAACAAGTTCCTACCAACGTGGGAACACGATCAATCACATTAAAAGAAAAATTTGTCACCTTGATTCACCCCTCCCCTCTTAGGGTGTCCTGGGGTCCTTCAGTTTGTTCCACTTTATTTCCTATTCACTTCTTGATGGATCTGAGGCAGAGTTTGGTGGTCTTGCAGATGGTCAGTTCTTTTTGTGGAGGACCTCGTCCACTATTTACTCTACTCTTTCTCCAGGACTACACTTATCATCTCCCAATTGGGGTTTTGCAGTGTTTTTTCAAGGTTTTTTAGGAGGTGGGTTTGAGCGGTCATCAGTTTTAATGAAGGAATCTACCCTCCATCTATATTTTGGATCCCTGTTGGGTTTGTTTTTCATGTATGTTGAGGAAATTAATTGAGGTCTCAATGTTTGGTTATGATAGTCAATTTCTATTTCGGGTTTAGTTTGGTTGAATCTGGTAACTATTTTTTTATTGTTTGACCTGGTCCAACACTTTATAAGGCATTCCTTCTAGTTTCTGGTTTCGTGTTTAATTTGATGAGGCTTTTGGCATGCACTGTTGAGGACAAGATGGTGACAATGGTGTTTAATGATGGGAATGACGGGGTGGTGGATGTTTACATGACGTGACTGACATTGAAGATGGTGATGGATTACGAACCATGGTTGTTTATGGTTCCTGGTTCGAGGTTCACATTTTAATTTTGAATTCAAGGATTTGGGTTGATTTGGGTACTATCTATTTAAATTTTGAATTTGGTTTCATGCTGATTGTTTTTTGTTGTGGTTGGATGATGCAGTCAGGTGGTATTTGGTTTTTGGTATGTGTGGTTCCCAATAACCCACAATGTGGCTTTTAAGAAAATACAAAAAAAATGATTTGGATTTAAATAGAAAATAATAATAATAATAATAATATTTTAATGACTATGAATTTCCTAGGATCATATTCACACTTCATAATAAGTGCTATTGGAATAAAACCTAAAATGAAAAAAATGAAACATAGTTAAATGAGAAAGGATATTATAAAATAATAAATAAAAACTCATTCAATGAGAAATGTGCACGGAGAAGTTAGAATGTATTGAATTTATTGGATATAATGGGGGTAACATAGTTTTTATATAACTATTATTCAATGGTATTTAGTTTATTAGTATAATACAAATAGTAATATTACTAGTTTTGATATATAAATCCATAGTATATATAAAAAAAGATTATTTATATATTAAAAATATTTATCAAGAAAAATGTAATTGAAATAAAATATTTTTTTGAGAAAAAAATTAAAATAGACTAATTCACTTGAAAATATCATTGATTCTATTAAAACATTTTTATGAATTATATATATATATATATATTAGATTTATTTAATTTAAATAATAGTAAATATAAAATTTAATAATTAAATTCAAGGAATGATTATTATGTTGAGTTAATTCCATCCATGAAATAAATAATTAGGTATAATTGAAACTAATTTAGTTATTAACTGATAAATAAAAATGTTTTATTTTAAAACAATATTTTTATTATAAACTATATATTTTTATTTAATATTTGAAATAATCTTATATTGACTATGAAATTTAATGAAATACAAATTTTTATAAACATAATTAAATAAATAATCATTTTTAATTATTTATTTAATAGTTGTTAATAATGAAATATAATTTAATTTTAAATACATAAATTTTTCAGTTAATTGTTTTTATATATAATAGATATTTTTATTTATAATAAATCAAAATTATAACATTTAGATAATGATTTTAAAAAAATAATTTGAATATATATTACTAATTTAACATCCATATAATTATTATTAATTGGTGAAAAATATGATTAAATTAAATTATTTACTTAAAAGTGTATTTTTCTAAAATTTATCTTTCTTTATTCAGTTTTTGTATAATAACATAAAATATTATGACATTTTGATATGGAAAAAAACAAAATGTTATTATTATATTGATTTATCATATTAAAATATAACAATATGGCCAATTTAATTATTTTAAATAAAAATATGTTGATGATTTAAGAAAAAGAGTTGCAATGATAGTGAAAAAAGAGAGATAAAATGGTCTAACTAAGGAGTAATGAACTAAAATGTCATAAAATTTATACATAATGTGCTGATGAAGGCATTATTAATCAACTGTTATCCTATCATTATTATTTTCCAACATTATATCTAAATTAAATGTAGGAAGACATTACTAACACATTATGAAATAGGTATTTCTAAAACATTCACTCAAGATCATATATAAAAGGACCCAGGATCTTCCCACATCAACCCATAAATTTTATTTGGTTTGTAATTGAACACATGTCTAAATTATCTCTATAATGATCCTATCCTACATTTGGGAAACATTAGTAAAATGAGGGAGTCCCAAATCATTCATTTCTAGGTGGCCATATAAGAGACGAATTGATAGTTAATCTTAGGGGTTATCCTCCCATTAGTCAACCATCTTTAAATATTTCATAGACCTCTTCTAAAATTTTATTTACATCTATAATAATAATTTTTTAAACACTATTCTTCTATAATTATAATATTATCATTATAAAATTAAATGTTCTTACTCATTCAATCATTTTTTCATTTTCTTGATTGGGGTAATTTTAAAACATACAAGAATGATGTTATAATTATTACATATCGACTGACTATAATAACATAAATACTAGAAAAAATATCTAATAGTTAATGATATAAAATCAAATTATAATTAAGGATTTGTAATATTTTAAATATATTAACTATTAAATTGATTTTTTTTTGTTAATTCAATACTAACCTAACAAATTATTTTATTAACTTCAATATGTTCCAACACCATAAATTCCATGAAATAACCATGATACTTCATAACTATATGAAACACTTATACTAAATCATTGTGCACAATATGATGCCGATGAAACCATGGTCGGGGAATATGTAAGGAATATTCCAAACTATAGAGTGTGTGGATAAATTGAAAAACTAACACCTATATATTAATTTTATTAAAAAGTTCAATATATGGGTAATAGATAATTATATAAGAATGTGATTATGTAAAATAAATATTATTATTGTAATTATTTATGTGAATAAAAGACTAAAAATTTGTCATACTTGGGTTTAGAGAACATCAAATCAAGTGTGTGTTTAAATTTAGGGTTCCCCATCTGAAATTCTATTCACTAAGATATGATCCTTATTCACCAATTTCATTCTATTGTGTCGTGAATATCAATACCCTTGGAAGAATTTTTTTCATTAATTTGTTTTATTTCATTATATATATGGATCCATCATTAGTTAAATCATTTAAGGGATATCGATTTAAAATTTACAAATTTTGTTATGGTTTCTTTAAAATACCTCTTTGAATTAAGGATTGTTCATAACTAAATATAATTTAGGAGCTATTATATATTTTTTAACTATAAAATAATATCTACTTTCTTCTCATATGCCTATTTTTTATATTTACTTGTCTTCATAAAATTTCACCTCCATTTGGTTCAAAATTCAACAGAAATGATGCTTGAATGTACACCTGGAAAAATCTCTTATTTATTGTCATAATTGTTATCTTATATGTTTATATTTCCATATGATTTTATTGATGTATATGTCTATAATTATATGATTTTTATATTCATATTTAATTTACTATGATTTGTTTACAAAATAATGAATGTAATCATATTTAATGTTTCTGTATAAATTCTTTCTCTATCCATTTTCTTCGACTTTCATGATGAATCATCCTTTCCATGTGTATATTTATTTCAAAAACATATTTATTAAAATATCTTTATTTTAAAGAAAAAATATTTTTAAAATTATTTCCCTATTAAAATAAATGTTATTAAAATAATTTTAATGATGTTATTCTTATATTTCTATAAAATCAATGATCATATAATGTTTTTTTCTATATTAGTATCCTTTGATGTTTATTTTGTTTCTATGGGGGTGTTTTTATAAATATAAATACACTTCCATTATCAAGATGATTCATTTTTATTGTGATTATTTTTTGAATTCCAGTTTATTTCCATATATTAATTATGTTATGACTTTATTTTGAATGTGATCACATTCATGTGATAAAAAAATATGTGGGATTTTACTATGTGATGGGTGGTACAGAAATTATATTTCCGTATAATGAATTTGTTACAACTTTATATATCTTGTAATCAAATGAAATTGGATATAATTCCTATATGTTATATAATGGGTAGTCCTAGAATTGTAGACCCCTTCTATGTATTTATTAATAATTTATATCTTAGGGTATCTTAATTAATGCAGAGTAATCCCAAAAAAATATGTGACATGTAGAATTAAAATTATTTATAACTATAATGCACCAAGTAAATATTTATCTATCATGAGAATATAGGAAATGGAAAGTGTACCAAATCCCTTAATAGAACTCATTCCAAAATGTGTACGGGAATAGGGAGTAAACTAAAACACCAAAGGGAAAATATGTACAAAATATATGGGAATGAGGAGTTAAAAAAATCCAACCATGTGACTATGTCCAATATTTGAATGGGACTGGATAGTAATCAATAACCATAATGGGAATCCATCCATTTTTATGTAATTTCTACTTAACCAAATCCATTATAGGACTCATTGTATGATAAAGGTATTGGAAGTTTTCCTTTATATAAAAATTGGTTTTCTATGGTTATATAAATTACACATTCATATGCCATACCTATAGGTTATGAAATATCCCTATGTTATGTTTTCATGGATCGTGATTATTTAATTATTTTTTCATATTATATTGATTCATGTCTCCTTCCAAATATACTATTTCTTAAATCATGATTTATAATCCTCACTTTATTTGAAATGATTTTCATATGTTACGATGAAACACCTTGATTATATTGTCACACAAACCTATTAATATTGTCTATACTTATGATCTTAATGTTTGGTAAATTATTTTTACCTATATTGACCATTTCGCTTCACCTCATTATATTGTTTCAAGTACCTAGGTAATAAAAAATATTATTATGTTTGATGTGTCTAAAAGGATATAATGTGAGTTTTTTATTTATGGGAGATGTTGAAGAAAAATTTTAACATAATTTGGTAATGTAACTATTATCCGATTATTATAAACCTATAGGTTCAGATGGTTTTCTAGAAATATAATGAATATTAATGTAAAATTATGTAATATGTATTCATGTTAGGTTCAGTTATTATAATCCGTCCACCTATCCACCACCCTTTTTTAACCTTAATCAAATTTCATTTACATTAATTGGATATTCTAAGATTAATTCCACTAGATCATAGTGTAATTCATCTAAAACATAGGATCATCCTCTTCTCTTGCATAAAATATGGTTTCTAGGGTCGATTTATAATCATTTCTCATAATTTTTATTGAAGTAAATACACACATGCTTTATTTTTTATATTTACATATATTTGTGTTGATTTCGGTGATTTTTTCAAGGGTTAGTTTTGGTATTTATTATGTCCTATTTTAGGGATAATTATATTAGTTGTTTTTTAGGTCGTATTATGTATTTTGTTATGCTTTGGAAGTATAAGTTCTGTAATTGATTCATTAAGTGGTGGATTTTTTGTTGACAATTCCTTGGTGTTGTATGGAGATGATTCAGAATCAATAATATTATCTATGGTGTTTGTGGGTGGTTTGGATCCTCTAATTTATTCTCAAGATATACCTATATCATGAAAGAATTATATTTTACAAATTAATAATAAAATTTTTATTAAAATTTTAAAATATAAATGTATTTAATTCTGATTTAATTTTTGTATAAGAATTATAATAATGTATACTCATTCCTATCATAAATGAAATGATATTATATTCCTATTTCCTATTTTTGGGACTTTGATATTTTGATTTGTTTCCATTGGATCCTTATAATATTTGATCATTATTGGAACATTAATAATTTATATTTGAGTTAGGTAACCCATATATTTGGTATGGTAAAAACCCTCTGAACCAAAATTTAATACACTCATTTTGAAATTAATTTTCATATTAATTAGGAAGAATTGGTACTTAAATGTAATCCATCTAGAGAGAGGGAATATTTTAAGCAATTATTACTCCCTTTTCATATAACTTATTAGATTTTTATTACATTTTGATGGTTCACTTACTTTATTTATAACCACATTATATAGCAATAACCACATGTTCCTACTAAAACCAAATTTTGATATAATTCATAAATCCACAAATATACTAAGGTAAAAAAGGGGTGGTTAATTGGAAATCAAGTTTTTTTGGTTACAAGGTATGAAAGTCTTACATAATATGAAAATTATAGTTTGATTATTCATCACAAATCCTAGATATTGGGAAAACATATTTTTATTGGTTTAGTTATTCGAAATATTTTAAAAAAAATTATTCTGAAAAAGAATAATTTTAGAAATACATTCATAATTTGACTCTTATGTTCCTTTATTTCCTTCATATTTTAATTGGATAAAAAAATTATTTCCACAGACACTCTATTTTCTTATTCTGAAACATTAATTGTGGAATAAAATTAATTAGTATGATGTTTTCGTTTTACATCATTATTTTTTCGATGGGTAATTAAGTGAAACATGGAAGCTATAAAATTGTGATAAATAGTCTTTAACATATATTTTTCTTTTAGTTAAATTTTATACCATTTATGAGTTCTTAGATGCACTTGGACAAATATTCTATTTTTTAGTATTTGTTTATTCTATGAACAACATGTCAAAATTAAGGTTATAATGTAATTTATTCCTTATTTTTCATCTTCTTTTTATTTTTTGAGATTCATGTATGTCAAAACTATGTGGTTCTATTAGAACATATAAAACATATTTTACCACTACATTTTTTATTATATTTCTTAGTGTAGATTACTACTTAATTCATTTCCAAAATTCATTGTTAATTGAAATTATTCTTGAGTGATATTTTTTTATTTCTTGTTCGTGGATAATGATTTATTTCAATGAGCATGTTATTTACGCTTGTAAGGATTATTTTTAATAAATATTAATATAGTTTTTTCATTCCATGATCTTGATATTTTTTCCTGATTTTTTTTTATTGTTGTTATTTATTTATGGATCATGTCCACCTAGAAATGGTTTATAGGTTAACCTTCTAGGATGGTTTGTTATTTTTTCATTGGGTATATAGGTTGGTAGTTTTGATTGGCTCATAATTCCTTGATTTATTACACTTATCCACCAGGAGAAAAGGGATGGGTTGTAAGATTTTTTCAACTTATTATACCTTATTCCATTTATCATGGGATGAGTCACTAGGACCTAGAAATATTTTTATAAAAAATATATAAGTGTTTGGGTGAATATAAATATATATTAAGGTGTTATTATATTTAACATAAAATCATAATATAGTAGATCCCATATATCATCAACTTATTTTCTAAGTCGATCTTCAAAGAAGGGAGTACCAGTATGGATCCTCATAATATATGGAGTTATTGATTACATCTATTACTAATCAATTAATTACATCAATATTGGTAATTTTATCTATATTCATGATAATTTGATGATGTTAAATTATTTTTTACTATAAGACTCTATTATTATATTTATATGAATTAGTTTTTCAGTACATGAAAATATTCATTATATCACTACTTTGTTGAGACACTGTTGGTGGTTCCCTACTAAGTATTTATGCTCACACTATATATGGTCAAATAAGTGGAATCATAACTCCTAACAAGGCTTGTGAGGTACACATAGGTACACTAGTAGAATATGATATTTTTTGATAGTTGGTATTATTATCCTTAGGTAATTATAGATTAATTGATTGAACTATATTCAATAGTATGGTTGTTATAGATCACATTGGTAACTCCACTTATTCCACCATGGGAATTATCTTTTCTATACCCAATTTGTAATTTAAATATTTTTTATCCTTTTCCTAAATAGGGTTTTCATTCATTTAGATAGTTTTTTATCTATCATCTTATAAATTTTCTAATAACATTTTTAACCAGTTCTATTAGGGAAATTTCTTACCCACTAGAGAGTTATTGTTGATTTTTTGTAGTATGTTGTAATGATTCTAAATTATAAACAATTTTTAAAGTCATTACCCATATTTATTTTAAAACACTAAATAGTAGTCTTTATCCATTGATGGTCAAGGAGAGTTTTTTGTGTTAGTAGTATCCTGAATCATGTGTCATAAGGGTATCTTTTTCATGGTCATTACATAATAAATTAATATAAATATTTGTATTTAATGATAAATTATTTTTATCTTATAAATATTTTTTCTTTGTCAGGGCTTGAGAAAACCCAATAAAAATGAATTATAAAAAGAACTATTATTAATGGTCATGTCATTATAGGATATCTAGGATGTCATTATATAATTATTAATTTCATAAAAACATTTAATATATACTTTAACTAGGAATAGTTTTTCCAAGGGGGTGATTGAGGACTTATTTCCCAAAAAATATTTTTTAAGGTAGATGTATGTCGTTCTTGCGGCAGAAAGTTGTTATGGTGGTAGAAATTAATTCTGCAGTAGAAAGTATTTCTAGAAAGATCAAATTATTCTTGAGTAATAATGTTGATCTAGAGGAACCATGTTATTTTAGTGTTACAAAAAAATTTTGGAGGTGGAAAATTTTTTTTGTGGTGGCAGGATGTTCTAGTGGTATAAAGTTTTTCTAGAGATTGCTTGTTTTCCTAGAGGTAAAAATTTATTCTGTTGGTAGAAAGTTTCCCTCACGGTAGAAAATTTTTCTTCTGGTATAATATTTTTTATTATTGTAGATATTACTTTTTATATATAAATTTATTCTGAAGGTACCATTTTCTTCTATTGTTTTTATATTTTTTCCAATGATGACATATTATTCGAGTGGTAGTAAGTTATTCTTGAGGTAGAATGTTATTGTCTTGGTAGAAAGTTGATTCTGTGGTAGTATGTTGTTCAGGTGATTTCTTGTTGTTTCAGTGGAAGCACATTGTTTGGGTGGTATCAAGTTGTTCTATAGAAAACAGAAGCTATATTTCATCTTCATTTTAATTTTTTTAAGAATTTCCATTTCTTCCATAATGATTTAAATATGAATTTTTAATGTAAAAATTATTTTAGAAACATACTTATAGTAAATTAATGGTTATTAAAAAATTTATATTTATGTATTTATTTATAAAATATATTAATAATTTAAAAGGTTAGTTACATATGTGAATTTAATGAAAAATAGACCGTGTTAATTTTTAGAAAATCATATATAGTATCATAATTGAATGTGACCTTTTCCAATTAAGTATTACTTGGTTTACTTAACTACAGAAAACCCAAAATCATGTTCTATGACCTTGTAGAGTTATCTACATCAATTAAAACCACACTCTTAATGTTTTTAGATGATGGTAATAGTATGGTCCATACTCTATTTTCTATAATAGGATGTGGTGTTTGAGATTTTGATACCATATCATTTTCCAAACTCATTTCAACACACCATGTTTGGAAAGCGTATTTGATATAGGGGGGCCCTTTTCTCTCCCTGCTTTTCTGAATATGTGAATATATAATGATTTTGATATTCTTTGGGTAGATTTTCAGGTCCATCTTAATTAAGAAAATGATTTGACTAACTCTGAATATGAAGGGAATTATGAGAAGTCACATTTATTTTCATATTTTATAATATTTACATTAGTTCTATGAATTATACCTACCATTTATGAGGGTCATGGATATGGGGATCCTTTCATGTTAAATAGTGGATATTTCTATGAAAATCATTGTCGTGTTCGTTATTTTGGCACATCCTAGATTCAATGTATAATAATTATATATGGTTAGTCAGTTTTTTAATCATTTAATGTCATATTTATTTGATAATAACTTCTGGTACGTAATAAAGAGATGTAATAAAATACCTTCTATTGAATCTAGAATCCGGTGTTTTGAAAACTACAATGGGTTGCCTTGTGTTGGTTGTTTTAGTTATGGGAACACTTTTGGGGTTTCTATGGTGATATAGGTGACATTATTGGTTATGAAAAAAGATCAATAATGAACCAATGATATCTTTTTTGAATGTTTTTTGGTAATTTTTTTATGTCGGTGATAAGATATTGAGTGGTGTATTCATTATTTCTTCCCAGTTATCCATGGAATAATCATGAAATTTTAGAACTAAAATGATACAGGTTGGTAAATGAGTAATCATTAGTTAAATTTAAATAAAATAATAGTCCAAAAATCAAATTTAGTATGTGACATAAAATAATTGTATGATAATTAAATGGGTTTTGTTAATGTGAAATAAAATATCTTTGTAATAAACAGTTATGGTCACGCCATTGTTAATTTAAAATGATGGATACTTCAATTGAAATTTTAATTTTGTTGAAATGTGTTGTGGTTCTATGGTGTGATGTATAGAGAGGTGGTAGCAATTATGGTAGATATCATGTGGTGTAGTGGTGGTGATGTGGAGTCCATGAGTAAGATTTACATCAAATCATTTGTTTAGTATTATATGATACATGTCTATAATGTATATTATTTTACTTATTTACACAACCACCCATGTTTTTAACCCAACCAATGCCTAATTTTTTGGGATTTATGGGTTTTCCCCGACATCTGTGTGTGTAGAGAATTATATTTCGAACTACCACCTCATCAATATTGTTACATCAATAGTAGTGATAGTGGGTAAGTGTTAGTTATTAACTAGTGGTAATACTATTTGATGATGATGATTATCCAACAACGATGAGGATATGACATGTGGTGGGTGTTATCCTTGGTAGGAGGAAGTAATGAGTTTTATTTCCATCAAATTAATGATACCATAATACTTTTGATAGTATATGTGGTTGTGATTTTGAGGTGGTTATGTGTGATGTGATAGATTATAACAAAATATAAAAGACCCTATTAGAGTTTAGGATAAGTTGGGATGTGTCTTGATGCACATTATAGATGGATCGACTTGTGATGAGATATGTGTGGAAGGTACGGGAGAATAAAAAATTTGACGTTGGGTCGTGAAAGTTAAAAACTAGCAGGGAAGTCATTGGGGTGGGGAATTTTTATATTATTTTAATACTCTGGTTTTATAATGGATGTATAATATGGTTAATGATTAGCTGTGAGTATGGGTGTGGTTAGATGACATGCATTGGTGCATGTTGGTTATAATCTTTTCCATAAATGCAATAGTATACTTCTTCTAAATATGAATGAGATACCTTCGGTATGATACTTCTAAGTACACATGTTTTTCTCACCAAATATATATATAATCTATTTTTCATGTTTCCAAGAGGACATAAGGGACCAATATGGGAATTACAAAAAATAATTAGAGCTTCTATTGGGTCGTGGTCATATAAGTTTAATTTTTATTTTAATTTAGAGAAATTTATTTGTATATGTTGACATGGTTCATGTATTATTGTACATTTTTCATTTTCATTTATATTATTTTGTGGATTTTTTTGTCTATTTATCCTATATCCTGGTACTTATGATAATTATAGAGGTTAATGGATTATATATGTGGGATTGTTTTTATTTCCCTTGTGATTTTCATTAACCCAGGTACTACGGAAGTTTTTACATGGGGGGTCTATCTTTCTCACTACATTTTTTTAAGAAGGATGATACCATTGGAGGGAGGGTGTCATGAAAAATTTATATCAAACCATTTGGTTAAAGTATAGGATGGATTTTGAAGTTAGAAACTATGAGGATTACATGGTTTGGTAGGGTAATATTATTGTTTGATTTTTGGTGCATGACATAGGATATAGAGAGTATATATTGTAAATGATTTCAGGGAAACCATAATCTAATTCACGGACATTGAGATTTCTGAACAACCAAGTGAGGTAGTCTAATTTTCTAGGCATAAACATTGGAAAGTTATATTAATAATGACTTTCTATTTTCATGATTTAATTATGATGAATTTATTAAAAAATTTAAATGATTACATAAACAATAAAAAAAATTAAATGCCATTAGTCTAATGGATTCGTGTTGTTTCTTGAGAATGGAGTATAGTCATCATCTTTATGCAGTACAATCTGAAAAGGTCTAGTAGGATAATCCAATCAATCATTAGAGGGATGCTCTGATAGAGGAGTATGAGGAATTATGGAAGGCCTTATGTTCCTTTTATTATATGATCATGGTAATGAATGTGGATATAATCTCATATTTGTATAAAAATCAGTAATTAGAGGTGGTTGAGATCAATTTCAATCTAATTCCATCTATGGATGTGTTCTGGTTACCAAATACATTTTTTCAAATTCGAGGAACATCCCATTAGTGTTTCATGTTGAATATTACTGATCTGAAGGAGGTATATTTTTCATGGGATGTCTTCAAGAAAAATTTTCATATGGAGTTTGTAACAGTGATTTTGAATATTTAATTGAGTATGGGGCTTCTTTCCCTTCATAAGGGAAATCAGTGCCTATGGGAACATGGTTTAAATATCATGGATCTCATGAACATTTGTACTGGATTCATTACAGACAAAGAGTATTGAGTTTGGTTTTTTATTTAAGGTGATGTATTTAGATGTTTGGTATCTAGACACCCACATTACATTGTATACATATCATAGGTGTAGAATATGGTGGATGTTATGAAGTGAATAATTTCCTAAGGATTTATGAATTTAAGGTTTTTCCAATAGTGAATCATGAGTAGTGGGACTTTAGAAAATAGATTTCATGTTTTCATATACTATGGGTTCTGACGGAGAGGAAACTGGTCAAGTATATTCCATTCACTCTAGTTTAGGGCTAATGGATTCTAAGACTCTAATGGGGGATTGAAATTTTCTTGATCTTTTTGTGGTGTTCATGATCACCATCAAGTTTATTGCTCAAAATCTTATGCATAATAGTACTACACAGGATGTTAGGATCCCATCCCATAGTATAATTAGTTGCATCAGATGGAGCACTAGTTATAGGGACCAGTGGAATTTGTTTAGTATATGAGAGAAGGTGGATTTATAAGAGGTAATCCACATGATAGTCCCCTTCCTCAAATACCTAAGTTATATTCACAATCATGGAGGTCTCTAAAAATTTTATATAATAGTTTCAACTGTGTATATGCATATAATGAAGCCAAAAGTTCTAGAAGGTATAGAGGTTATCAGTGGAAAATAAGTTTATCATGTACCCCCATTTTCCCCTTATTTGATTCAGGTGCCTCACACTCTTTTGTTTCTCCTTCACTGGTCTACGCCTTTTTATTGTATGTGGACAGACTTCCCATTCCCCTAGTTTTAACAATGCAAGTTGGAGATCAGAAATCTTTGTCTGATGTATGCCGAAGATGTTGACTTGTTATGGGAGAACATCATTCTGGCGGTATTTTCAATTTTTATAGACACATCCAAAAAAAATTATAGTGGTATAGATTATTTATATTACATGCATAAATTCATTGATAAATTTTATATCATTGTTTAATTTTCAAGTGTGGAGGGCTGGTGAGCGGAGTTAGTCATTGGCCAATTTTATCAGATGTGTGTAGGAAGGTGGATCCCACTTTATCCTAGTCGGAGGATCTATCATTGGAATATTTTTTATGGTTACATAAAAGAGTAGTCCATAACTTCTATAGAGATTCAGTTTCTTAATCTGGGTGTGGTGATTGTGGTTTTCTATGACATAAACCTTTAGATATTTGATTCTACCATGATGCAGTAGTGGGTGGTGATCTCATATGGGTCTTGGAATTCATATCCCTATGAGTGTAACTATGACACCCATTATATAGAGTTGTTAGTGGATGTGTTTTGTGGGTTTTGTGGTGTAATTATCTCATAAATGAGTGCTTTGGGCCTTATAATTACTTCTCACCATCACATAGATGAGAAGATGGATTAGACCATCCAAATACTAGATGATATGTTGTGATCATATATCTTGGATCTATGTTAATATTGGGTAAATCAACTACCCTTAATTTGTTTTTCCAATAACAATTTCTTTAATTATTTTTTTCATGGACACATTTGAGGGTTTTTATGGGTTCTCAAGTTTCTATCTAATGATTTGGTTAGGGGTTTAGGGATCAGTAGTTCTTGGTAGTCCTGTATAATAGTTCATGACCGAGAAGACCCATGATATGTGATGCATATATGTGTTGTCACGTTTGTGATAGATTTTTGGTGGTTTAGTGGTGATGATGTAGAATATTTTAGTGACGTTTATGTCAAACCATTGGATATTTATAACAACATTTCCTTGACATACATTAACATTAATTTACTTTTGCGGAATACATAATATATATATATATTCCCAAAGAACAGACTAGTCTAGTTCCTTTGGAAACTTGGTAACATAAACAATAGTACATAAGTGAGCTATATTATCTGCCACTATAGTCTTCTTGACTAGAACCCTTATTTGACACATCAAATATAATACACTTATTCCTAACATGAGGAAGGAAACATAAATATGGGTGGGTTCTGATACTCAGTAAGGGTAAATAAGGGAGAAATGTAATCCTAAACATGAGAATACGGGGGTATGAGAACATGAACAAAACTTTTCAAGATCATATCTTGCATATCAAATATCATAAGCATGAATTGTGGAACAAATCTTGGAAGTTCATTAGACATGAATCATAAGGAAATAAAGAAATAAATCCATGAAAGTATAACATATGTACAAAACATGGAATTATGGAAACACATATGAAAATTCATTTATTTTTATAGTAGAAAAGGCATCACTTCCAAGGCAGTCATAGAAGTAGGGGACCACTACCCATGCCATATTAGTAGTCATGGTTCAATTTCATACATGTCTTAGTTTCATGATTTCACTCCACATTCCATCATGGTATTTATGGTTAAATCTTATGGCTATCATAGAAGTCAAGCTTCTGTTCCAATACTATCTTTTTCTGTATCAGGATATATAAATCATTACCCTACACAATAAAGGGAGATATTGGTCCCACCTATATCATAATGAAATCATTCATACATGTGCCACTAAATCATAAAAAATCATATCATATCTCATGAAATGAAATGGGTATCATAAACATGTAATAAAATCATAACCTAAGAAAAAAGATATGAATTCCATAATTATTGCATCAAAAACATAACCACTGAAAGAAAAATGGATTTCATAAACATATAACCCTTGAAAGAGAAATTAGTTTCATAAATACCATGACATTAAGCATAACCCATTCATAGAATGAATATGAATTGAAACATTAGATAATTTCATATAAATATATGAGTACCGTCAACACATGTCATCATAGATGGAAAATAATTTTTATATATCTTTTAGAAATCCTTTCTTGAGAAAAATAACCTTTCATCTATGAAAAATTAATTTTAATGCATAAAACCATTTGAAACTAATTTTCATAAAAAATACCTTGATAATTTATAAACAATACATGAAATTAGTTTGAAACCCGTTTTTCATGAAAAAAAATATAGAATATGATTAAAAACATTTGATTTTTTTACTTGAAATCATTTTTAAAACATTAAATTAAATCCTTATAACATTTTTAAAATCCCTTTTTCCTTTGAAGCAATAAAAATAACCATGAAAATATTTTGAAACCATTTTCATGAAAACAACTTAAAAAATGAATCTCAATAATATTAGGAATCAATTTTCTCTAAAAAAATTTGTAATCATCTAAAGGAAGCTTTAATTTTATGATATTCATGACAGAAGGTAAATCTAAACATGCTGAACATTCCCTTTCCCCATAATATGTTTAGAAAAGTACCTTGAATAGAAAATAATAAAACTATTTCGTTTAAAAAACAATAATTTTTTATAAAATTTAAAACAAGTGTAAAAATATCATTTAATAATCATATTATAACAATATAATAATTTTGTAATCCTTTTATAAGATATAGCTTTGAATGCAGACTGATTTCCGACCAAAGAGAGAGGCAAATTCAGACATTGTTAAAAACACTTTCACAACTAGGTTATGTGCCAAATAGTGGAAAAATTGTACCAATGGAAGATTATATCATAAATAAATAGAGTATAATAATATTTTTTTATTGAGATATGGACAATAATATTTCATCAAATAACGAATAATCATAAATAATCTTGAAAATCAATGAGATTATTACAATAAACTCTTATAACATGGAAACTTTGAACCGTTCTCACCATGTCAAAAATAAATTTACATAAAGCTTAAACTATCATGAATATAATGAGACTAATGATATAAAATTTAAAAGGTAGTATCTGCACATTATATAAAAATACAGGTGCATAACAAGGAATGTGTCTCAAAGAAGGAAAATTGAGACAAAAATTACAATACAGATTTGGTAATATTTGAAATGTGAATATGATGACAGGAAAGTCCTAAAAACTCTATGTAAATTACCATATATTTAAGTATAAGAGGAAAATAATACATTAATTTGAATTATATACAACACAAAAATAATTGAATGTGGAATAAGGCATGAATCTAACGGAAATATGGAGTGAGATCAAATTCCCATACCTTGTGTCTTGAATATAATAGTACTCATTCAGAACATTAGTATAATAAATATAAATTTATTATAAATATATCATAGAACCATAATATTACTTAAAATAACATATATGTTTTGATTATGTCTTTATATTACCTTCTTGTTAACAATTATACATTATGGTTTCCTTCGAGAAATATCATCTTTGTTCTCCGCATATGTCTTAATTTGTTACATCTTTTCTCTTCAGTCTTATATAATAATTTCCAAAGTTTAAAATTTGATTTAATTATAATTTATATTCAGTATATATTTATTATATTAATCCATATAATATGGATGTATGAAATGAAATACACCATTCATGGAGCTGGTAATCTATATGTATCATGAATGTTATTTCTATTTAATTATCATGTTGAAAGAATTAAAGTAAAATACATATGTTCATATATTTATATATATATATATCATTATTATATAATATTTATTATATCATAAATATCATATATATTCACTAAAACCAAACTTAATACATTCCATGTAGTGTATGAACAAATAACATCTCTTTGAGGGTGTGGTAGTTCGCACTTCCTCAAATGAAATTATCATGTTAACAAAAATTATAAAGTATAAATTATGAGTTTTAAAAAATTATAGAACCTTAAGGACATAATAAATATAATATATAACATATATAATAATAGTTTCTATCATAATTCCCACCATCATAGGTGTAAAATTAAAATTTAACAATCATTGTTTAGTGTGATGGTTGTTCACCATACTCCTAAACAATATGTTCATAACACATTAGAAAGAAATTTTGATTAAGTGTAGGATAAAACCTTATAATGACAAAAACATAATATATTGAGGATTCAGTTTTTATTATACAATAATATAATAATAATATTATTTGAGGGAGTGGATAAAGAAAATAAAAGAAAGAATTTTGAGGGATGGTTTAACCTCTTAAATCGGGTAACTCCTTTTGGTTTGCACAAAAATACTTCCTTGGAAGGATTTATACCCAATTTATTATTAAAATAAGAAGTGAGGGATTTTTCAGAGATAATTTAGTAGAATATAAGTGTCTTGAGATGTTTGAGGATGTGGGAGGATAGGATGACTTTTATAATGGAGGAGGAACTACACTCTTGTAATATTTTTAATAAAAATAACCCCTCTATTGTTCTATTTATTTCAATTTGATAAATAATTTTAAAACTTCATGAAAAGGGAGGATAGGACCTAAGTATATCAATATAATGGCTTTTGGAAATTTTTATAAGCCGTTTAGGGCCTTAAGGTTATGGTTTATCCCATTATTAAGCTTAATTTAAACTTAGTTGTTGTAATTAATTTTAATTACTTTCATAAATATTTTTGGTCAAAAACATTGATTAACTTATTATAAATAATAAATTATTTTGATTATGAATATAGAATATATTTTTTCAAAGTCCAATCTTAAAATTTCTAGAATCTAATTTTAATTAAATCACACAGTCAGGTCTGTAATGTTGTTTTTTTAAGTAAAAACGTTTAAACATTTTCTATGTTTTTGTAGTCAATTTGAAAATTAATTTGATTTAAAAAACTATATTGGTTTTATTTGGTAAAAATACTGTCTAATTTAACATTTTAACAAATTTAAAATATAATTTAACCTTAAAATAAATTAGATGAAAAATAATTTTCGAGTTAAAATTCATTATTTTTATCTATTCATTTAAAATGGAATCTTTACAGAAAAATATCAAATATTCATCCTAAATTTTTTTACGTTTTTATTTAAAAATTTAAGTTTAATTTTACATATTAAATCTATAATTTCCAAAAAAATTATTTGAAATGGGTTTTCCATTAAAAGGCGGAAAATGCCTTTGTAAAAATATGGGGTTTTATGAGTCAAATTGGTTTTATTCTTATCTTATGCTTATAAAATATATTGGATGAATATAAAAACTATTTACAGGGATATATAACTAATATATTAAATTAAAATTTCTTACTGATTTTAATTAATTTAGTTTATTTGGATTATAACAAATTTGTGAGAATAATAATAGTTTTCTATAAAAATAATCTCGTTGTATTCAGTTGGTTCTTATATTCATTTATAAATAATTTGTAACTAATTAAATCATTTTATTTTTTTTTGAAAACCATATATTTAAATAATTTAGTCAATAGTATTCATAAATTAAAATTTAACGGATAGGTTATATATTAATATATAATATATTATCATTCAGTAACACTCATTCTTGCATGTCATGCAGGAAATCAAGGAAAGACAGTATGGTATGAAACATAAGACTACATTAGTGTTCTGTATAGAGTAATATAACCATAATATTTTATATACTGCACAATTATGTTAGATGTGCATATAAAAAAATCCATCTTGGTTTTTCAATATAAATAAAACAATTATTTTTAGTATTGAGTGAAATGAAAAATATCTTAAAGATTAAATTAATTCGAAATAATATTTCACAAAATCTAAGGTTGTTATATTGTACCCCACATAAAATGAATTTCTCCCTCAAAATTGGATTGGGTTATAAAATTTTTAATACCTGATATTTCCTTTCATATATACCCACATTATAAAAATGAGTACTAAAAATTCTTTTAAAAAAGAAATCTAGAACCATAACTATTACCCAATGTAACTCATAACTAGAATACTGCATAAGAGAACATAGGTGGGAAGTTAAAACAAATAAATTAAAGATATGTATAACAATAAAGTTCTGATGTACAGTGATAGATAATAAGGTTAGGAGAAATTTAACAATCACAAATCCATAAATCTGGGATGACCTATTGGACCATCTGATCGATCAAAAATGAAGGAACTATGATGAAATTTTATTCATTTATTTTTTCCTATAGCTATAGAATATCCATGAAGGGCGATACTTACATTATTTTAGGACAATCTAACCCATTGTTGTTACATGATCCACTTCACCTCTTTCTCCAAAATGGAAGTTGAATTTTTTCATTCTTGAAGTAATAAGAGATTATAAGGTCCCTTATAATTCATCCCATATCTCTTCGTTTTCCACCAATAAAAAAAAAATTAGTTGGTTAACCAATGTGAATAAATCCTCATGTGGTGAGATAATTCCTTTATATCATAAACTTTATTCGATGTTTAACATAAACATCCCATAAATATTTAACCTTATAACCCATTTAAATAATTAAAATACCAAACATTAAAAAAAATTCATGAAATAATTTTAAAATCGATTCCCCATTTATCACAGAGTTTCTCTCGGTTGTTACATTCCAAACATGTGAATACCCTCACTGTAAACAATCTTGAAACTTGTAAACAACCTAAATTACACTAAATACATTTGGAAAACATTCATTCTTCCTTATTCTAATGGTTAGTGGATATAATCCCTAAATCCAACATTTTTTAAACACTATGAATGATGACATAGACCACTTTTCAACCAATAAATAATCAAATCTAGGGTAATTAGTGTTATCCAATTGACTCCATTTATGTCAATCATTTCTTTATCCCAATGAAACAAAACTCTCTCATCATCTTTATCACATTAAGGGTTACCTTCCCTTAGTCAAAATTTCACATTTATATGAATTATTCACCACTAAATAAATCCTTTTAAATCCTTAATGAAAAATTATGCAAAAATACTTATATATTTCATTATTCATATAACATAATCTATGAGTTCCAAAACATAAGTACTTCATTCATCCATCTTTAGTCTTAAACTGTTACTCAGGATTCATCAACTTATTTATTAATACCTCTTTCCTAGAATATGAAATACGAATCATGATTTAATTTTTCTGAACCTTAATATTATCATGCTTATTATTATTAATGTAAATAATATTGGAATAACATAACAAAACTTTCACATGTTGTTTGTGGTCACTTTATCTTCATAGTTATAACCAATAATCATACAACCTTCATGATTCTATTTGTGGTATTTCCATTTGGGAAATCAAATTTCATAATGCCCATACATTCCACATCTTAAACACTCAAATATTAAACTTGTTCTATATTGTTCTCTACATTGACTAAAAGAAGAAAGCATGGGGTGAGAAACACATATCATAGATGTAAACTCAATAAATATGAAAAATTACTTATAAGATGTATAAACCATGACACCTACCCATTAATAGACGACACATCAGGTTAATCCTAGGTTATTCATAGTTATCTTGTATTTAAATCCCTCATAAGTTTGGGAAGAGTTTTTTAATTTCTAAAGAATATCCCCTAGGAGTGTCAAACTAGTTGTGCAACTAGGACCATTGTCGTGTAACAGATTTTCTAATGCTACGCCCAAGACATCTTCTTAGAGTTGTTACTCATAGGTACATCTATTGTAAATCCACATCCACTTGTATTATCCAGAAAGCGATGCATTTTATGGAAACCACTCACTCCATCTTTACCAATATTCTAGGGCATTTTCCTAAAATTTAGCCCTTTATTGAACTTATCCATATACACATCCCTAGAAATATCCTTATAAATAAACTTAGGGATCTCACTAATGATTTCTCATCATAGTTCCCAAATGTGAAAGAAACATTTCCTCTAATACCAACTATAAAAACCCAGTCTTTACAAGCATTAACATTATATCACATTTGTGGAATACATAAAACATAATACAAAAAGTCACACAATGATCATACTTTTCTAGTGACATTGGAAACTAGGAAAAATAAACATTAGTATATAATTGGACTAAATTATCTCCAACTATGTTCTTCTTGACTATCAACCTTCATTGAAACATCATACATAACACATATCTTCATAACATGGAGAATGAAACATAAAAAATGGTGAGCGTTGATGCTCAATTAGATTAAATAAGGGATACTTATAAGCATTAATATGATAATAGGGGGTATTAGAAAAAGAAAAAAATTATGACCATACAATTCATATCAAATATCATAATCATGAATCTGGGAAGAAATCATGACAGTTCATAAGAAATGAATCATAAGGAAATAAAGAACATAATCCATGAAAGCATAACATATATATATAACATGGAATTGTTGAAACACATAATAATATATTATTATTTCCATAGCGGACAATTCATCAATACCAAAATAATATTATTAGTATGGGTTCTCTCTCCATATTATCTTGATATTCATGGTTCACTCCCATGGCCCACTTAGTAGCATGAGGTCACTCTTTATACCTTCCTTGTAGTCATTGTTCACCCATATGGCCATCATAGTACTCAAGGTTCACTTCTAATACCATCATGGTCTATCTCATGAGATAGTAATCATTGCCCAATTCATTGGAGGGAGACATTGGTCCCACCCATCTGATAATAAAATAATAAATAAATGTTCCAAAAAATCATAAAAAATCATATCATAATATATAAAATGAAATGGGTATCATAAACATGTATAACAATCATAACCTATAGAAATATATAAATGTTTAATAATCATTTCATCAGAAACAAAACCCCTAAATAAAAAATAGATTTCATAAACAAATTACCAGTGATAGAGAAATGGGTTTCATAAATACCATGGCATTGACCATAACCAATTCTGAGAAAGAATATGAATGGAACCATTAGATAATTTCATAGAATCAATTAAGTAACAGAAAAATATGTCATATTAGATGGAAAATTATTTTTAAATATCTTTCAAAAAACATTTTTGAGGTAAATATCCTTTCTTCTATGAAAAAATAATTTTAATTCATAAAACCAAATGAAAATAATTTTCATAAAAAATACCTTGAAAATTTATAAAGAATACATGATATAATTTTCAATACGATTTTATTTAAAACCATATATAATAATATTCAAAAAAATTTAATGAAATTTTTATTTGAAATGACTTTCAAAACATTAAATGAAATATTGAAAATGGTTTGAAAAAAATATTTCCCCTAAAACTTTAAAAATAAGCTTGAAAACATTTAGAATCCATTTAATTGCAAACTACATTGAAATAATTAATTCCCATAATATTAGGGAAAAAGTTTATTTATAAACCATTTTAATCATATAATTGATCCTCAATTGAATGATTCTAATGATGGTGGGTAAATCTGTACATGCAGAACATTCCTTTTTCACTGTAAAAACTTTAGAAAAATGCCTTGACCAAAAAACGACCAGAAGATTCCTTTTTAAAAACCCTTCTTTTTTAGAAGGTAAAACATGGGTATAAATGTATTTTAAATATCATATAAGAATAATAAAATATTATATGAATCATTTTGGAATACATGGTTTTGAATGAACATATATTATCGAATGAAAATAGAGGTAAAGTTCGAAATTATTAAAAAGACTTTCTTTACTAGATTATGTACCAACGAGTGGAAAAAGTGTAAGAATAAAATACTATATCATTAATAACTAGAGGATAATAAGTTTCATGATTTTTCTAGAGATACTTATCTTAAAATTTAATCAAATAAAGTATAATCATAAACAATGTAGAAAAGAGATGATATTATTTCAATAAACTCATATAACTTGGTAACATTGAACCATACACCCCATGTAAGAAAATAAATTTAAAATAATCTTAAATATCATTAAATAAATTATATTCATGATATAAAATTTAAATGGATTTATATAAATCTTATATAAAAATATAGGTTCATAACATGACATGTGTCTCAAAAAAGGATAATTTAGAAAAAAAATTACATTACCGATTTGGTAGCTTTTCAAACTTTAACCCCATGATTGAAGGATCAATAAATGGTCCTTGAAATATCCATATATTTAACTAATGAAGGAATATAATACATTAATGGGTATTATATACAACACAAACAAATATTAAATGGTGAATATGGTATAAATATAATGAAAACATGCAGTAAGACCAAATTCCTTTACCTTATGTCTTGAATCTCATAGTACTCGTTCAAAAATCCAATATAATAAATATTTCATTTTGTTATAAATATTTCATAGAACCATATTATTACTTATATTACAATATATTTTTTTATGTCTTTATATTACCCACTTGTTAATAATTATATGTTGTGGTTTGACTTTGGGTAATTTCCTCTTTGTTCTTTGCATATGTCTTAATTTTTTAGATCTTTGGTCATTATACTTATATCATGATTTCAGGAATGTAATAGATGATTTAATTTTAATTTATATTAATTATTTTTGTATTATAATATTCTATATAATATTGAAGTATGAAATGGAATACACTGTCCAGGGAGATGGTAAGATGTACGTATGCATTAACACTATTTCTGTTTAATTATCACGTCGAAAGAAAGAAATTAAAAGTCATATATATATATATATTAATATATATCATTATTTTAGTAGCTTTATTATATAATATATATCATATATATTTACTAAACTCATCCTTAATACATTTTATGTAGTGTATGAATGAATCACATTGCTTTGAGGGGCCGGTAGTCTGCACTCCCTTAAAAGATTGCCATGTTAACAAAAAATGAAATGTATAAAGTATGTTTTGTAAAATAATTACTGAAGATTAAGGAAATAAGAAATATAATATATAACATACATAAACTGTGTTTCCATCATAATTTCCACCATGATAGGAATTAAAAGAAAATTGAACAATCTTCATTCAGTGAGGCAGTATTTATTCTTACTTGCAAGCAATATGTTCGTTACCCATTAGATTGAAGTTTGTATAAGTGTAGGTTGAAACCGTTGAATAATAAAAACCATGTATATTTTGGATAATGGTGTTTTTAATCATGCATGAAATAATAATACTTTAGGTATTGGATATAGAGAATAACATAAATGAGTTTGAGGGAGGGTGTTACCTCTTAAATCGGGTAACTTCTTTTGGTTTGCAACCAAAAACTTCTTTGGAAGGATTATTCATAAATTTGGTCTCAAGGGGGAAGTTATGGATGTAGGGGATATATTTTTTCATAGTTTTTATAATCTTAAGTGGCTACATAGGTTTGAGGAAGTGGGAGGATAAGAGTTATTTTATAATGGAGGAGGAGTGGAACTCTTGTAAAATTTTAAAATAAATGAACCCCACCCAAGTTTATTTATTGAAAGTTGATCAATAATGGTCCAAATTTTATAACAGGGGGGATATGGTATACATATGGAAATAGAATTACTTTAGTACATGTTTATACATCAGTATTGGTCTTAAGGTTATGGTTTAGTCACTTATTAAGCATAATTTAACATTAACCGTTGTAATTATTTTTAATTACCTTCACTAATTTTTTTTGTCAAAAACATGGTTGACCACATTAGAAATTATTAATTATTATTATAAATAATTAATCCTTTTTCAAAATTACAAAACATATAAGTGTTAGAATTAATTTATATTTAATCCTACAATTGGGTCGAAAATGCATGTTTTTAATGTAAAAAATGATCAAATGTTTTCTATGTATTTATAATGATTTTAAAAATGAATTTTTTTAAATGTTCTATATTGTATTTATTGGAAAAAATATTATCTATTTAAACTTTTTAAACAATATAAAATATAGTTTTAAAATAGAGAAATAAATAAAATGAAAAAGAAGTTTTGAGTTAAAATTAATGATTTTTTACTATTCATTAAAAAATGAAACCTCATAGAAAAATATCAAAAACTAATCCTAACCAAATTTTAATGTTTATATTTAAAAATTGAAGTTTATTTTTATATATTAAAACTAAAAAATTTCTAAAAATGGATTTAAAATAGGTACCCTATTAAAAGGTGGTAAAACTCCTTATATAATAAATTGGGTTTTATGAGTTAAATTGGTTTTATTCATTTCTTATGAATAAGAAATTTATTGGATTAATATAAAAATTAATTAATTGAATATAAAAATATATATATTTCTTTATAATTACTTACTAGTTTTAATTAATTTCATTTATTTGGATTAAAACAACTTTGTGATCAAAATAATTGTTTTCTTTAAAAATTCTCCCTTTATATTCAATCGGTTATTATACTCAATTCTAAATAATTTGTAACAAAATAGTTCATTGTATATTTTTTAAAAATCATATATTTACATAATTTAGTTAATAATGTTCATGAAATCTAATTTAACAGCTAGGTTATATATTTTTATATAATATGTTATTTTCAGTTTCACTCAGTCTTTCGTGTTATGCAAGCTGTCGAGGAAAGTTAGTCTTTCGTGAAACATAATCTTACCTCAGTGTTCCATATAGAGGAAGCTAACCATTATATTTCTTTTTATACAAGATTTACTTGTAATTGTGTATAACACTATCCAACTTGGTTCTGTAATATATATTTAATAACTATTTTTAATGTTGTGTGAAATAAAAAATGTCAAAAAGAATAAATTTATTCGAAAAAAATATTTCAAAAACTAACATGTTGTTATACCAAGAATCTTTATATGTTAATATATCCTATATATTATGTTAATTTTTTAATTTTCCATTGTAATATGGATAAACCTACTAATTCAAACATGTTTTGGGTTCCAGGTATTTTATTCCAATATATAGACTAGTGGTGAATCAGATGGATGACTACCCCCACATCCACACTCTTCCTTATCTATTAATGATGATAATTTGGTGTTGTAGATTTCCCAGTGGTGATAAGGATTTGTATAGATGATTAAACATGGGTTATGAGGATGGGATTTGTGGAGGGATTCATGTGAGGTGGGAGGGGTATATGGTTTATGTCATTCATGGTCATGATACCCTACTATAGTGGTGTCCAAACCTAACACAAACTGATAAAAAAACGTGGTTGGGTCAGGGCAAGCCTAATTTCACATATTATATGGATTTTTTGGGTTATTTTAGGTTGGGTAAATGTCATGACAAGTCATGCCATGGGTTGGAAAAAAATGACCCATCATACCCATCCAATCCTTAGTGTTTTCCCTGTATCTTGGGTGCTCCATGTGATGATATATATTTTTAAAAAAAAATAAATTGTTTTTTTGTGAATTTAATATAATGGGTATTATTGGGTTATTTCAATTTAGAATATATGAAATAATTTAAATTAGTTTATTTTTAATTAAATCAAAAGTTTTATTAAATTATTTTTATTCATTCATGTAATTTATTAATACATTACCCATAATACCTAATCCAACCCAACCTGACCCTACTCATGTTGGATTGAGTGTTCTCTTAAGAAGAAAATGTATATGACCCAATCCCACTAACCTTGACCACTTTAGATTAGGTTGGGTGAAACAATTTCCCAAACATGAACAAACGTGATCTATGGACACCCCACCATACATCCTTGGTTTTGAGAGGATATTTTTAGATTAAGGTTTAATTTTATGATTTTATTGATACATGAAAAAAAATATTATACCCTATAAGAGGTTGGGAAATGTGGGTTTTCATCCTAGCCCACTTTATGGTTTTTTAGGCATGTGATAAGTTATGTATAGAAGGGATTGTAGCATAGGACATTTATTGTTGGGGTGGAACAGAGAAAAAGAAGTGGGGAAGTAGTTATTGGGTGACATTATTTATATTCCATTGATAATATGATATTATATTGGATTTCTAATTTCTTGAGTGTTACATGGTGATAATGGGTTTTGTTAATTGACTTTCATTTGCATAAGATAGTTTTATTGTTTGTCCACTAATACAATAGTGTGATCTTTTCACATTCTCATGATGGAAATCGGGTATGATCACATTAATTATATATCTTATTTTCCCCCAACATGTATATGAATAGTATTTATGTTTTTTAATAGGACTATGGGGACCTATCAAGGCATTAATTGCTTGGGTTTTCAAACTGTAGTTGAGTCATTTTCATAAGACATGACTTTTAATTTTATTCTGGTGACTATTATTTATATCTTTTGAAATCATTCATGCACTGAGGTGAGACTTTGGTTTGCATTGATATTACGAAATTGAGTTGATTTTAACGTGATTTATCATATATCACCATACTTATTTTTATTAAAGAGGGAAATTCCTTCAATATGTGATATGTTTTTTATAGCCACTATGATAGTCATCTGGACAGGGTTTACTGATGGTGTGACTAAGGGTTCATTATATATATTCCTTAACAATTGACTAAGGATGTGTAATTTTGGATAGAGGGTTCCTTGTTTTCTGAACTATACCTCAAAAGGTACCCCTCCATGTTCAAAAATAGAGAAAGAGATAAAATGGATCCCTAGTACCACCTCCAATTGGGCTCCTTTTGGTGACTAGCACTCATAGTATGAAGAATACAACACATTTTGGAGGAATTAACATGAATACAAAAAGTAGGAAAGAGATAAAGGTTATGAAACACTAAATAAATCCATAACATAAGGAAAAGGGAAAACCCACAATGCATGCAATTTTATACAAATTAAAATGAAAGTATCTATGTAGAAAAACAATGAGAATACTATAGTAGTGACACAACTATAGCTCCACACCCAATCTACTAGTATACTGATTATTTCTTTAACTTAACTAGAGACATAAAAAATAGGTTTTATATAGGGTGATATTAATATGTATACCCAGTAAGATCGTATATCGGGAATCTCACGAAAATGTGAAAAGGGTATACAAATTCCCCGGTAAACAAAAAAATGATTTTAGCTAACACCTATTATAAAAAATAGTTTTCACCCTCACCATGGTTCACTCACCAAATAAAACATCCACATATAATAATTTAATATGATTCATATATAAAAAGGGAACCTGCACCACTTTCCTAAAAATTTTATATTATCATACCCCAACATATTATTTCATTGAACTCTAAGCCTTAATATAATAGCCATGCCTTAGGAAACCTGGGAAACTAAGGCACATCCCACCTAAGGAATCATAGGATACTAGATAATACCATGAAACCCATACAACATGTAATGACATCCACACCCTCCCATTAGTTATTATATATAGACATTATATCAGGGAATCATGAACAAGAGGGACATCAACCTCATTCCCTCCTCCAACCATGAACAAACCCACTAGAAACTACCACATCATCTATTTAATCACCACAACTATTGGTGTTTTAAATTCTATACACAAAATCCCATGTGTATCAATCTTTTTAGGATGAGAGATCATGGAAGAGGGGTTAGTTATCCATCTATCGTCACTGTCATGGATATTGGGGAATAATACCCAGAACCCAAATCTTGTAAGAATTAGTATGGACACATGAATCAGTTGGGGGTGTATGTAGAAATAAAATAAAATAAAATGATAGATAAATGACACAAAATACCACTATCGGGTTCACAGTAAGATCACTAACATATCTCTCCACAATTCCATAAATTCTCATAGCATCCACAACTACAACTGTTACCTTTAATTGAACCCCACCACACAAGATTCCTAAAAATCATAAACATTATGACTTCTATTATAAGTTGCAAAATTTATAGACTTATTGAGATTTTACTAACTTTCATTCACTAATACTTTACATTTCACATTAAAAAACTCATTCATTTATCTTTCTATTCACATTAGTCAAATAAAAGATATTAATCTCATAGTTTTAATTTAGCCACATCAATTACAATCCATTTTCACATTAATTTATGCTTTTTATATTTTATTTAGACATAATTATATTATTTTTAATTCATTAATTAGAAGACCTAAAAAATTTATTCAATCCCAAGTTCATTCAGTTATATTTAATTATCCTTCATGCATTCTTTGATTATTGACAAACCATCGAGAAAACTCATATTGTCAGTAAATATTCCAATATTTTATGTCACACATCCCTAAAACAACCCCACATGTCAATGTCAGTAAAATTTCACACCCATATTTTTAAAAATTTCATGTATCATCATATCAATCAACTCTATGGGAAATGTTGAGACACAAAAATTTCATATTTAGAAATACCTAGCTTAATTAAAATCTTTACAAGATTCAACATTTTCATGTGAGTTGATTTCATAATTATATTTATTCATACAAAGATATATTCACAATAGAAAAAAAAATTTATAACCATAAATATATGACAAAAAATAAAAGATAATAAATATAATAAAATTAAGTAATTAACATGTTATATATCCCTTTACCATCAACATGATTATGTAAAATAAGTTTCTTTATTTTTATATCTCTTACCATCCACCCAAAATGAGTAAAATCATGATAATATCACATATACATGTAAAATAGAGAGGGAACTAGGATCTAATATACTATTTTTAATCACCTAAATGATGAGAGAAGTACCTTGGAACTAACAGTACATCAATGAGATTAATATTGAGGGATATACGGTAGAGAGTCATTGTAAAAAATTTAAGTATTCATTCAATATTATTTTTACAAAAATTTCACTTTCTTTTCACACTCCCATGCTATATCCCCTCTACACATATATATTTAAAATAAAAAAAACTCCCATAAAATACAATTTATTTACATAGGGTGTTAATCACATTATTCACCCTTAAATAATTATTCATGTTTCATTTAATGAATTTAAACCAACCACAAATTCATAACACCAAATTTATAATTTAAAAAAAATCTTTCCACATGATTTATATTTATTTTCCCAGTTTCACACCCTACATAGAATATCCTTTTAGATTTCGTATTCTATCATCTCAATTTTTTCAAAAAATTTTATAGATACAAAACATTTTTATTGAAAAAAATTCATTAATGATATAATCTCATATATCTCAAATCACTATTTAATTATACAATCACGTGGTTTCTATTCATTTTTCATAACACCCATTTTAATTTATTCAACAAATTATATTTTTTATTTTATTTTATTTCCTCTATAAAATTATAAATTTATTCTCATTTAATTTTATTTAACATTCCAAACATAACTCAGTTGTTCTATTTTTAACTAAATAGTTTAACAATTTTATTTAATTATTATATAAATAATTCTCAAATTTTAATTTATGAAATTTTTACAAAAATATTATAATCAAAATTTACTTAAAAAAATTATCTTTAATCATCTTATAACACTTTTTAAAGACTATATCCATCAAATGATACCCCGCTTGGGATAGCTATGGAGGAAGGTAAATATTTACCCATGAATCGCACAAGTAGTTGTCCCTGAGTTGGTAACAAACCCCAAGGGAATAAATATCACAAATGGGAGGAATTACCCACAATGTCATATAAGATAGAGATTTATAATAAATCAACCATAATGAAAATCCATCAAAGAAATATAAAATTAAACCAAAACCATCTTGTAATTCATGAATAATGCATATAGATATAAATAAAAGTCTTGAAAGGGGTACCAAAAGTTAAATTACTATATAAGTGACCAAAAAATATCTAAAAATAAATATAATATTTAATATATTTTCCATTACATTACTCCTTAGAGATTTTATGGTGTTTTAGTTAGGAAATCTAAGGATTACATGTGTTTTCTGGCAATGGTTCAATTGAACTTGTTTTGTGACATATGGTAGAGAGATAGGTTATAAAATGGGATTTTAGAGCACTATGATCTAATGAATTGAATTTCATAATCCTGAAATAATAAGTTAAGTGGTCATGTTTTGAGGGTAGATAATTATAGGAGAAACATGCATCATTATTGTTTTCATTTCTCAATTTTGGTGAATTGTGGAAATTATAATTAAATTGATTAAATAAAATTTTATAAAATTCAATGTTTATGGGCATATGGACTCTCATTATTTTTACTAATGGCAACTAGTCATGGTCTTCATGTGTATTAGTTATTAGAGGTATATAAGACTAATATAGTAGATCATTAGAAGATATGCCTTGCAAAGGCGGGTGAGGCATGGCTACATCCCTTATATTTCATTCAGCAGTAGAGCTTGGGGACATACGTGTGAATCATCTTGGATATTGTGGAAGATAAATAGATAGAGGATATTATTATATATTTTTATTTGATTATATATTTATATATGTTTATTTTGTTTCAGTTGTTAATCAAATGTGGGGAGGTACACGTCTGGGTTGGATGTTTCATCTTGATGAGCATAGGGAGGAAATTGTTTAATCCAGCGAATTCTAGAAATAATTTTTTAGAAGTTCAAATCATTAATGGTGGAGGATCCAAAGTGGTAAATTATTCTTTACCTTAATCCATGTATCCTGGTCATAATGTATAATGGGATCATGTTTTTGGATCATTAAAATTTTACCTAGATTTTTCTCTATATGAGTATTGTTGAGGGTATCATCTATAATAGGTGTTAAACCCTGTGGTTTGATATAAAGTTTACCTATTTATGTTTGATACATATAATATAGGGAATAAGAATGGGAATTTCATAGAGAAAATTATTTCCCAAGGAGGTCACCCTAAATGGAGTGGCAATCTAGGTATCTTATGCAATATGAATTCACTTAGTTGATCAAAGATGTATAGATAGCTAGGGTTCTTGCCAGCATAGAATCTAACCCAATAGTTTTATCAATTTATTATATGTATAGTGACTCCCATAAATATCTTAGTGTATATACTTTTCTTTCTAAATATTTTAAGATAATGGTCACCATCATTTTTATTACCTAAAAACTCAGTTAGGAGAGTTCTAGTGTAATACCCCTATATTTTGTGAATTTCTTTTCGAATTAATTTAATCTTTTAATATTTTATATTTCAAAAAACACTTAATAAATCTTATGTTATATGGAAGAACATAGTTATTATTTATTTTTTAAGGAACACAATGTTAATCTTTTATTATATGCTACACCAAGATAAGTTTTTGCTACACGCAACACTGATTTATCTTGCATTACACACCTGACCCAGTTTATCACCTTTTAGTGGTACCCCTATTTTAAAGATAAATTTTTTCATATTAATAAATATTATTTTTCAAAATAAATATTATTTTTTAAGGCATAATATCAAACTTATCTTAAGATAAGTTTTTATGTATTATTTTCAGAAGTTTCATTTTTTGATGAATATTGGAAAATGATGAATTTTAGTTAAAAATACATTTTTATTTAAATAATTAGTAATATAAAATTATATTTTAAATTGGGATTAAAAGTCACAATATGTAAATTATACATATATTAAACCAATTTAGGTTATCATAATAATTTTTCATATTGAATTTAGATATAATATCTTATTAAAGTTTTGAACATTTTATCTTTTAAAAACCTCGTTTCTTGTCATATCTATAAGAAAATCATTAAATTTAATTTTTTCCTTTAAAAAATTGAATATCGAAAAAGGGAAATAAATGTTTGTAATCAGTATAATATTTATAGACCAATAATATAAACATAATTTTTCACCATAAAGAATATTGGAAGTAATGATAATTAATTATAGTGATTAGGGTATAATTAAGCTTAACAATGGGATAATAATTAAACATAGGGGTAAAATGACCTAGATACATGTCCAAAAGGAATTTCCTTACAATATTTTATACATATACCGAATTGGTTGTATTTTTTGAGTATGAGGGATACAATTCCATGAATGTTTCTTAAATAAATAGTTAAATAAGGGAAAATATAAGAAATGAACCTTTCGTACCATTAACATTTATAAACCTTTAAAGCATGTAAGAAGCCATAATGTTTTGGTTATAAACATTTTTTTGAATATTATATTTTTTTATCATGGTAATTTATTTTTTAATTTTATAGATTATATAATTAAATTAAACACTTAACAAAAGCAAACACATGGATTATTTAGTTAATAATTAAATAAAATAAATGATACTAAAAACATTAAAAATAAAGTAAATTTAATAACCTATTGTGTTACATTATTTATGTAGAAAAATATTTATTAGTAAATATTTTATAAAATAATATATCTAAATTACAATAATGTAATAATATTTCTAAATTAAAATATTATAAATAATGTCAAAATTGACATTTATGTTATATTATAATAAATTATATTTTTTTAATATAATTAAAATTACTAAAAAACATATATTCTGAAAATTTATTTGTAAAATTTTATAAATATCAATTACAGTCCAATCATAGAACAATTTATTTTTTATAATTAACATACTAAAAATTAAATTTAAAAACAATTGTTAGAATAATTCAGGTTAAAGTAGAGTTTTTGCGCGTTACATGCACTTATTATAAAATTAATTTCCAAAAAAATAAGATTTAATTTTTTTAAATTATATATAATATTTATAATTATCTTGGTATATATTTTCAAAAAAATACTTCTTTAATTTAAATAGTTTTTATATTACTTATCTTCTGAAACGTGCCACCATAACAAAAACCAAAATGATAAATGTTGGGAAACAAAGAAGTTATGGAAAAAATTATAAAAATATAATTATTTTTGTGTAGTGGATATTTTTATAGACCATAACTCACCTTTGTTACATTTATTCTCTATTTTTTAAGAAAATGTTGTTATGGATACCTCCCAATAGTTTTTAGCATGTGGTATTTACAAGAATGTCACTCCACCTCCTCTTTACAAATCCATTAAATCATCCACTTACATAAACCTATCATGAAACTTGGGATAATAAAACACATTAAAAAATAATCTCACAAAACCCCAAATATAAGCATAGATGTTCCACTTTGGGTAGAATTATGACCAAGGAATCCCTTTAGTGCAAAACAAAAGGAGTTACTCAGTGAAGAGGTAACATCCTTCCACGAGATCGTTTATTTTATTTTTATTCTACATGACCTCAATTATTCATATTACATGAATATATAATAACCTCAATATTATTAATATTGTAATATTATTTCATTATAAGGGTTCTACCTACACTTAGAAACATATCCATCAAATGGGTAACAAACATACATTATTATGTAAGGTGAATTACCGCCTTATGAAATGAAGTTGTTCATTTTTCTTTTACCAACACTCATGATTGTGAATTATGATCTAAACTTTATTTTTATAGGATATATATTATATTTATGATTTATTTATTATTATTCAATTATTAAATAATACCTTCATGCTTTCCATTTTTTGTTAATATGTGATCTGCATTTGTTGATGTGTGGATTACCGCCTCCTCAATGTGATGTGATTATTCCACACATTAGAATGAATGTATTAAATATGGGTTTATTAAATTTATATTATATAAATATAATCATATATCTAATGAATATTAATATATATAAATATACATATATTTTATTTACTTTATTTCTTTCAATACTATAATAAAATGGATACAACATTCTTGTGTACGTATGACC
Source organism: Viscum album (assembly GCA_963277665.1). Classification (NCBI taxonomy): domain Eukaryota; kingdom Viridiplantae; phylum Streptophyta; class Magnoliopsida; order Santalales; family Viscaceae; genus Viscum; species Viscum album. The sequence continues at coordinate 1,278,002,451 of OY728152.1, forward strand.
AACCATCTCCTAGAACGGTGTATTCCATTTCATATTTCTAACGCCAAAAGATTATTATAAATAGGTATATAATAAATATATATGATATATATATATATATATCTTTTTTTAAATTCTAGATACAATTAAATCATGATCTATGTAAGTGGATCATGAATAACAAGTCAAAACATATACGGAAAATAAAATGGATATTACCTGAAACATAACATTATCATAGAGTTATAAAAAAACTTATATAATGTCATAAAAAACAATATATTATATTAGATATAAGAATATTATTTTGTGGTAGATTTATAATGAACATATATCCATTATACAGATGTTTTGAACATGTATAAAAGAATTCAAGCCCTAATGTAAGGGTTTTCTCATCTCAATTTTATATCTATGAGATATATTACATATTATACACTAATTCATTTTGTGTGGTTTAAATAATTCTTATTAATATTTTATATGATTATCATACATATATTTATGGATATTTATATATAAATTTTCGAATCATTCTTTCATGACATTTATAGTAAAAAAAATTGCAAAATGAAAAAGTAATTTTGTCTCAATTTTCATTGTTTTTGATAAATTCAATGTCATTCTTATTTTATTCTATGTGGTGTATATAATGAAATTTTAAATTTATATCATGAATATTATTAAATTAATGATATTTTAAGCTTCATATAATGTTATTATTTTTTGGGAAGTTTGATTCAAAGCTACTAAAGTGGTAAGAGTTTATTTCTGTAATCTCAATGTTTGTCAGGATTGTTTAATATTATGCTTCTATTAATGAAATATCATGATATATATATATATATATTAATAATTATCTTTGATTTTCTTATAATTTGGTTATCTATATTATTTTCAATTAATGGTACCATTCTTATACTCCTAGGTAATTAATATAATTAAAAAAAAATTATGAAGATTGGAATTTATTTCTCTTTTTGGTTAGAAATATGTGTTCTTTAAAAATAATGTTTTCCAAAAAAAAGTTAAATTTTTTTAATATTACACTAGGATGATTAAATTAAATTTTTAAAAATGTTTTACCTTTTTATAAAATGGTTTTAAAATAAATCTTCTTGTCCTTTTCCAATCAAGGAACACATTAAAACATATTTAGGTGAAAAAGGAATGGTCGGCATGTATAGATTTACCCACTATCGTGACTGTCATTCCTTTGAAGCATACTTTGTATGTTTATATGTTTATTTTTAACAAAAAAAAATCATAATATTCTAAAATTTATTTATTTTCATGATTTTTTCAATGATTTTTTTTCAAATAGGTTTTATGTTTTAGAATTATTTTAAATAATTTTCAAATCAACCATTATATTTTTTCAAAAATTAATTTTAAAATAAATGTATTTAAATTATTTAATGATTAATTATAATTTTTCAAATCCATTTTCAAATAAAAGGGTTTCCAAAATAATTTCAATCCTACTTTTTATGTTCTAAATGAAATTATAAATATTTCTTCATAAGAAATAAATTTTTGAAATGGTTTTATAAAAATTATTTTCAAAGAAATGTTACTTTTATTAAGAAATGTTCCAGGTTATCTTTAGAAACCCTTATCCATATTATATGTTACACTTTGTTATAGTTATTATTTACTGGTGTTAAGATCCAAGAATACAATTAAAAAATTTTCTTGAATAGGTTATGTTTTGACAGAATGGTGTTTATGACACCTATTACTCTTCCCCTGGTTATATAGTTTTGAAAACCACTTCTTTTCATAGGTTATGAATTGATAAATTGATTATGAGACATATATATTTCCCATAGGTAGTTATATGATGAAATTTTTATGATACCCATTTCATTTCATGGGTTATAATATGATGTTTATAAAACCCATCATCTTTTAGGGGTCATGATATGATTAATGTATTATTATCTTTTTGCACATGTATGTTTTATATTATTATGTGAGGTGTGGGACCTATATCTCGATCCAATTCATTTTGTAATGATTTATAACCCATGTGATAATAAATGGAATCAAATCTATGAGCTTGGTCTACTATGGAAGATGGGGAAACCCTACCAACTATGGGATACTGGGGAAACCCGATCTACTATGGGATCATGGGAAAACCCGATCCACTAAGAGATGATGGTGAAAATTTATATCTTATGACTGGGGATGGTGGTGTATCCCCTCCTTTTGGTGTAGTCCCCAATAAGTTCCCTAATAAGTTTTTTGTAATGAGCCTTAACTCATAGGGAATAATATTATTCGTTTATGTTACCACCATTGTTCTATGTATTATTGTAGTGTTGTGATTTCATGGATTATACTCTTTATAACCTTATTATTAATGTATTATGAACTAACAATATTTATTTATGACTCTCAATTGTTATCCTTGATATGAATTTTATGATATTTTAATTTTATGATCATATTCTCATACACAAATTCTCATGTTATGATTATATATCTCTCTTGTTTAACCTTAAAGATAATCTGAACTCACCGCTTTTTTATGTTTCCATTCCACTGGTTATAAATAATGGTTATATATTGGATTAATAAAGGGAACTATCAATAAGGGATATAGTGATTATTTTTTCACCAAGTTAGATAATTATGTTTCCACGTTTCCAAGGATACTACACTACTACGATGATCATGAATTTATTTTTGTCATGGGATGAATCTTGATATAAAATGATTTAATATAAATGTTTGTTAATCCTAGGTCATTTTAATTATATGGGAAGCCAATTCCTTTTCTTGTAGAAACAACAGTTTCCTTTGAGAAACACAAGTTGTAGGGACCACTGATAATTTTTTTGTAGCCTGGGGACATTGGTGTTGGAAGCAGGTATCATTATGATGGTCCCTGTATATTGGAATATAGGTCATCTTATGGGGATTATGTTATCTAGTAGAGAGTTAGTGTATATATACATGGGAATACTCATGAGATAGAGTAAGATACACTAGAATTTCCATAGGTTATCTTAGGAAAGATTAATTTATTTTCTACCCTGGTTTGTACCTTGTTTTATTATGGATAAATGCACTCCTTTTTCTCCTACATTGGATTGTGCCTTGGGAGTGGATGTAAAGATACATCCCAAACCCCTCATGTTATATTTGATAATTATATGTAATAATTATTTGTTTTATTTCTATTAGGGATGAACCATGGTGATGTGGAAACACTAGTCAGACATGGATTTCCTTTTTCTATTGTTACAAGCACATGATGTTACCATTATAATATATTTACTGTATTCTACATGTCCATTCACTAATTATTTTTATTAGAGGGTTTCATCTTTTCTTGTTTATATGGAGGTGAAATGAGTGTTTTACATTAGTGAGTGGATTTTGAATAATGGTTGAAGGATGGTGGAGCCACTTTTGTAATGACCCGCTCATTTTCATTATCTTGAGGGAACAACGAGTCATAAATTTGCCTTAAGTGACATCCCCAAGATGAAGATGGTTGGAAATAAATGCTGAAGGGTTTCACATACAAGTTGGGTATGATTTACCCTTTAATAAATAACCAAAGAAACAACAAACCATAACCAAATAATTTACTAAATGATGCTTGAATGAAGGAAATTCAACTAAATAACTTAAAGTATTTCAAAACCACATCAAAGTGTGTAACAATGAAAGACCAACCATGTATCTTAGTACACAATGGATAAACAACTAAATACTCTCAAAATACCACAAGACTTCATGCTACACAAGCTCCAAACACCATAATCACCGAAAATCCCAAACATCATGAGGTAGTGCTAAAAACATGGGAAATGTTACTTTTTCCCCTATCTCGGAAGATAGCATCTGAAAAAGCACCAATGTCCAATGTAGGGGTGATTATAAAACACAGTAGGTTTTCCCCAATCACTTCCCTACTAACTCCACTATGATAGAAAGTTAGACACATTTATATAAAATATATTATATAAAAATATTTCTATAAACAGTTTGTAACACAATATAAACAAGTTCCAAATACAATTGTAATCAAATGAAAATGAGATAAATTAAATCCAATTTTACAAAAAGTTATTTTTTCAAAAAAATAACTATTAAAATATTTGAAACCATTTCTCAATATTCCTTTAGCATTCCAAATACATTCTAAAAATCCACACAGGTAACCTTGCATGTAACTTGGATCTCCCTATAGTTGTGAGTGGTTAGTCATCCTTTCGCTATGTTATCACTAGTGAACCAATTGAAGTGGGAGAGCCCTAACTGTTATCCTTCCTGTTAATATTGGGGGAGACCCCTAACCCTTATCCTTCATGCATACACCCTTTTATGTGGGATATCCCTAACCCTTATCCATCTTGTTAATGATGTTTGAGACACCTAACCCTTAACCTTCCCACAAACCCGTGAACACACACAACCATCATTTCAAAAACCATGTGTGTTCAACCAATACAAACAATTTATGTAAAACTATACTTTTATCGAAAACCAATGAACAAACCAATTTCAAAATAGAAATTTCACTTCAATAAATTATTCCATTTTATTTAAAACATCAAATGCAATCCATGTGCCACAATTCAAGAAAATCCTTATTTAAAAATCACTATTTTAAAATTAAGAACAGAAGCACTCATTCAAAATCTCCAATTTTCCATATTTCACAACCGTCACTAAAAATGGTTTACAACAAGTGTTTAACAACAAAATAAAAATCAATTAAACACCAAACATTAAATTTGAAATCATTCCAATCATTTATAATATTTTGAGTTGAGAAAGAAGCCCCTACCTCAATGGTTTTGACGAAAACCACAACAAATAAAGAATGCACAAGAAAACCATGTCAATTCTCCAAGAACCTGCACTAGATATCTTCTCCTAGAAAGATCAAGAAAAAATAGAATCATATTTGGAATCCAAACACCTGTATCTACCCATAATGGTTGTAGATCAAAGAAACCAAGAGAATAGGAGAAGTAGATCTATGTAGATATAAGAAGCAAATCAAGAACGAAGAAGAACGATCATATACCTCAAGAATATGGAATCGATTCACCAAAGAAACCTTCATATTGACTCCAAAATGCTTGAGAGGGGTTCTCCTAAATTCATGGAATAGAAATCCCAAGTTATGGACACTTAAGAGAAAAATAAACCACTTAGAGGTAGAAATGTAGAAGATCCACTTTTTTAGGATCTCACTTAAACCATCCTCACGGTTTTTTCGCATCGTACGACATTACTTTAGGTCGAAAAACATTTACTAAGTTCTAAAAAATCTCCCAATTATCAGCCTTACAGTTTATAAACATAAAAAGAATTATTGAAGGGTTACATACCTGAAACTAGGGGTACTACATTCTTCCCACTATTGGTCTTTCCATCCTTAGAAATTAGAAAACCAGCACCATTCAGAAAGAGTTTCGGCCACTTCTCTTTCATCTCCTTCTCGCGTTCCCAAGTCTTTTCCTGAATCTAACCATGATGGCATAAAACCAGCACTAGACCAATTCTTTTTCCTCAAAAGACTCTATCTATCTTTTCCACATTCCTCACAGGGATATGTACCAATGAAAAATATGACTATAGGTTGACGTGATCTGAAATGATCACATGGTAAGGATCAGGCTGATAATTTTCCAACTGAGATACATGGAACAAATTATGCACCAAACTGAACCATGGGGGCAATGAAAAACAATTTTACACCTCTCCAATCCATTCTAGTATCTCAAAACTGCCAATTTATCTAGGAGATAAATTTACCTACTTCCTGAAATGATTATGTCCAAGTCTTTGAGATATCTTTAAGAATACAAAATCACCCACATCTAATGACAAAATTCTTCGACGGTGATCCACATAAGATTTCTAACAACTCTGTGCCATATCCATCCTCTTTCTGATTAGCTGAATCTTCACTATTGTTTCTCAGACAAGGCTCAGACCAACTCTTGATGTTTCACCTATTTTCACACAGCATAGTGTAGAATGAAAAGGATACCCATACAATGATTTAAAAGGATCCATGTGTATCAAGGCTTGATAGATGTTTTTATATGAGAACTCCACCAAGGGTATATTATCTTCCCATGATCCACCAAAATCCATTACACAAGCCTGCAACATGTCTTCCAATGTCTGTATTATCCTCTTAGACTGCTCTTCTATCTGAGGATGATACGCCGTGCTCATATTAAACTGATCCCCAAGGGATTTCTGTAAGGATTTCCAAAAATGAGATGTGAACCTTGGATCTCTGTCTGAGACTACTGAAACTAGAATGTCGTGCCTCTTTACCACTTCTCAGATTTATATTTTTGACAGATCCTCCACCATATGAGTTTCACAAATAGGGATGAAATAGGCTAACATGGTAAGACTATCCACTATCACCCAAATAGAATCGTATTTTGAACCATTATTTGAAGACTTGTAACCAAATCCACCTCTATTTTATCTCATTTCCACAGTCGGATAGGTAAATACTGCAACATACCTATAGGTCTCCAATGCTCTGCTTTATCCTGTTGACAGGTTAAGCACCGCGAGATGAACTTAGACACCTTACTTTTCATGTCATTCCACCAAAATTTCAGCTTCAATGTGTTATACATCTTTTGTTTACCTAGATGTAAATACCATTTCAAATGGTGTTAATCTTGAAGGTGTTTTTTCTGAAAATTTATTGGTAAAACCATTCGATTTTTAAACTAAAAAACAGAATTCCCATAAAGTTTCTAGCCTTGAATGGTCTCCCCACCATTGAGTTTTCAACTCATAACCATACATTATGCATTATATGTTTGTGCCCCTTTGACCATATTCACCAAATTAGGAAGTATCGTAGATGAGAAGAAACCCAAACATCACCTCGGTTTTCACATTCTACATCCATGTCAACTAGGACCAACATCAACAGCCATACATCTGAAGCTCCTTTCGCCAATTGAGTATATTACTACCTACTCAATGCATTAGTCACTAAATATCATTTCCCTGGTGTGTACATCAATTCACAGTCAAACATATGGGGGTATTCTATAAATATCCTTTGCCTTAGATTCAAATATTACTGTGATAAAATGTGTTTCAAGATTTTATGATCCGTAAACACGATGAATTTCTAACCAAAGATAAAATGAAGCCATTTCATTAAAGTATGTACAAATACCACTAACTCCAAGTAATGTGTTGGGTAATTATTCTCATACAGTCTCAAGTTCCTTGAACCATAAGAAACTACATGGTCTCCTTTCCTGAGAACACAACCTGACCCTGATCCCTAAGCAACACAATACACCACATACTCCTATCTTAATTATGGAAAAATAAAGATAGGTGTCGATTTAAGCTGAAATTTCATCTCCTAGAAAGACTTTGGCATTCCTAAATCCATTAGAATGGAGATTTATTCTTTATTAGATCTATCATTGGTGAAGCTAGTCATGAGAAATCATGCAAAAAGCGTTGGTAATAACCAGCTAAACAAAGAAAACATTGTATCTCAAAGACATTCTTCGGTGGTTTCCACGAGATAATAGCTTATATCTTTTCAGGATCTGTAGAAAAGACTTTTTTAGAAATTACATGGCCAAGGAAACATACTTCCTAAATCCAAAAATCACACTTTGATAATTTGGCATATAGAGAGTGATCTCTCAAGATTCCAAACATTATTTCCAACTGTTTCTCAGGGTAAACCCTTGTCTTTGAATACACCAATATGTCATCCACAAACACCACAACAAAAGAATCCAAATATCACTGAAATATCTAGTTTATAAAAGCCATGAAGATCATTGGATCAATCTTTATACCGAAAGGAATAACTACATATTCACAGTGGCCATATCTTCTTCTGAAAGTTGTCTTTGGAATATCCACCTTATGAACTTTCAATTGGTGATATCCAAATCACAAGTTAATTTTTGGGAACCATTGAGCTCCACTTAATTGATTCAAAAAATCATCAATGTGTCAAAGTTAATATATGTTCTTTATCGTAACATGAATAACCATTACGATAATCAACACAAAACTGAAGAGTTACATCTTATTTCTTCATGAACAAGACTAGTGTTGCCCACAGAGATGTACTTGGTTGAATTAATTCTTTCTTTATAGCTCATCCAACTGCACTTTCAATTCCATTAACTCTGTTGGTGTCATCCTATAAGACGTAAGGGAAATGGGACTACTCCATGGAAAAACATCAATCATAAACTCCAATTCCCTTATAGGTGGTAACCCTGATATGTTATCAAGAAATATGTCTGGAAATTGATCCACAACTACTGGAAAATTAATTCCCTCGACCTCTTACATTTATTCCAATGTCAACGCCACAAACTAGTAAGAGATCATTCCCACCATTGAGGCCAACAAGATCTTTTCCCCTTTCTTTACCATCCTTTCTCACATGAAGATATGCTCAATGCCATCCTTAGTCATGAAACTAACTATTCTTCTATAACAGTTGATAAGACCTTTGAATTTTGTCAACCAATCTATACCCAGGATTAGATCATAGACATTCATGTCCAACATCAATAAGTACCATTCCATATCATCTTCATCAACAGTTATAACACATGCTCGACACACAAAGTTTTGACATTCTCTTTCACTGAGAGGATTTTGCAGTATTAAAAAAGAAGTCATCATTTCCATCTTTAAACATAGAACATAAATATCATGAGAAGAATTGAAAGAATGTGATGGACCAGTATCGAAGAGCACTTCCACAGGGCACGAATTCAAAAGAATCATACCTCTCACCATAGATGGTCCATCTTGATCATTCACAATCATTTAATCAGCTCCATAAAGTTACTGTGTTGCACTATATTCCTTGTTTTCATGCTGATATTTCCCTGGTTAAGGAGTCATGGTATTCCGAGAATCTCCATGGCTAGATCTATTCAACTGATGAGACTTGTTCTGCTGTCCTCGCTCTATCGAAGCATATGATTCTTGCGACGCCTGAGAAGTGTCTTAACCACTTGACCTTGGAGCACTGCGATAATAGCGCTAAAGATGTCCCATATTGTTGAAAATATGGAATGCTTTGGGTTGTTCCATATACTCTCTCTTAATGTGGTCAAGCAAACCATAATGAAAGTAACCTGCTTTGATATGGGGTCGTAGAGGAAGGTTCACTGAAGCAATAGTCTAATTCTGAATTCCACATCCACCTTGGAAATAGGTGTCACTTTTCCTCTTCCTCCCAGTAGTTGTGTTCCCACCATTCCTTGTTGGTATCATCATACCTCCTCCTATTGATCCCGATATATCACACTCAGCCATAGTCTCTCTATTCACCATCTCTGTATAATCCGTAATTCAGAGCACCATAATCTTCGATCGTATTTCCTATAGTTTCCTCGATTCAATGATAGGTGCCTTCAAAGACTTAGTTTCCACAACATCTTGTGTAAAGCATACTAAATTCATTAATTTAGCTGCATAATCTATGAAAAAGAGACTCTCTTTATTTAGGATGAAGAAGTGCATCATTTTCTGGATCTTGAATGTGTGAGGATATATGTTTTTGTTGAACACTTCTTAAAAATACTCCCATGTAATTCCTTCATCCGATTTATCCTGCACCACTAAATCCCACCACTGGCCTGCAAGATCCTCAAGCATATAGGTCACAAATTTGACCTTTATCTCTAATGTTGTGCTGATGAAATAGAAGATATGATTCATCCTACTTAGCCCCACCTCTTCCTTTTCAATCTCATCATTACACCATATGTTAGGTGGATTCTTCTTTATGTGTTGGATAGTATGATCTATATGCCTTGGATCATTCATCTAGTTCCTCATATCCATATCTTGAAAATCTTGGACAATAATCTAAACTAGCTCTTGGTTCACTTGTGGTTCCGGTGCAAGCACATTCTCTGTAGCTTCTTTGGGTTGGTTTTAATGATGCCTACTGAGTGTCGTTTTCTAAACCAATAACAAACTCCCTCAATCTCACTCTCTAGAAACTATTGGCTTAGAATTTAAAATTCTATGATCTCAATTATCAAATCATTATTTTCCAAAAATAACCTTTTTCCATTTTCAACCCTTTTTAAAAATTCAGCATGCTTTTTGAAATTAAACCATTTTCAAAATACCATAAGCATTCCCTTTTTCAAAATATTTCATTTAAAAAACAATTTCATTATTTTTCAAAAATGAACACTTTTTTACAACGCGAATCATTCCCAAAAATGATTTATGAACTTCTAGTGTGAATTCATTACTCTACAATGCATGTCATGCTCGTCTCACTGGCTAAACCCATGAAAATGAGATTCCTAAATCCTAGTAGTGTCTCAAAACCCTTGTGTATCTAACTCCCTGGTAACAAGACGTTCAGTATAAAAGGGTTAGCTATATTTGTTTATACTAAACATCACGTGTTCCAAAAATCCTACTCCTTTCTATGATTCCAACCCAAGGAATAGACAAGAATTAATTTCAACTCCAAGACCAAGAACTTTGATGACTAGTTGTTAGGAAAGGACCAAATAATTTTCTAAAATTTGTACCTCAAAGGAATGACTGGACTGATACCATTTGCAATGACCCACTCATTCTCATTTTCTTTAGAGTACAATGAGTCATTACTTGCCCTTAAGCGACATCCCCAATATTCCAAAGGTTGGAAATAAATATCGAAGTGTTTCAAATACATGTGGAGAATGATTTAACCTTTAAGAAATAAACTAAAGAACCAAAAAACCATAACAAAACCATTTACTAAATGATGCATGAACCAGGGAAATAAAACTAAACAACTTCAAGTATCTCAAAACCAAATCAATGTGTGAAACAATAAAAGTCCAACCATGTATCAAATTACATAGTGGATAAAAAAATAAATACAATAAAAAGACCAAAAGATTCCGTGCTCCACAACATCAAAGCTCCACAATCACCGAAAATCCCAAACTTCACGAGGTAGTGCTAAAAACATGGGAAACATTACCTTTGGCCTTGTCCTAGAATATAACATCTACAAAAGAACAAAAGTACCAAAGTAGGGGTGAGTATAAAACTTAGTACGTTTTTCCCCAATGACTTCCTTACTAACTCCACTAGGATAGAATGGTTAGCCACATTATATAAAACAAATTATATAAAAAAAATTCTAAAAATAATTTGTAACACAATATAAAAAAGTTCCAAATCCATTTGTACCCAATTGAAAATGAGATCAACAGAAACTAATTTTACAGAAAGATATTTTTCTAGAAAATTAACTAATCAAAGCTTTGAAACCATTTATCAATATTCATTTAGCCTAACCAATCCATTCCACACATCCACACAAGTAACTTTTCATGTCACCTGGATCTAACTATACTCGTGAGTGGTGAGTCATCCTTTCACTAAGTTATCCCTAGTGAAACAATTAAAGGGGGATAGCCCAAACCCTTATACATCCCATTAAAGATGGGGGAGAACCCTAACCTTTATCTGTCCTGCATAATCCCATTAATGGGGGAGAAACCTAACCCTTATCCATCCTATTAATGATGGGGGAAACCCCTAACCCTTATCCTTCCCACTAACCGGTGAACACACACAACCATCAAGTCAAAAACCAAGTGGGTTCAACCAATTCAAACCATTTTAATAAAACAATATTTTTATTGAAAACCAATGAATAAACCAATTTAATAATAGCCACTTCACTTAAATAAAATATTCCCTTTTATTAAAAACATCAAATCCAAACCATGTGCCACAATCCCATAAAATTACTATTTTAAAATCTCTATTTTAAAATTAAGAACACAAACACGCATTCAAAATCCCCAATTTTCATGATTTCACAATCATCACTCAAAATGGATTCCAAAAAGTGTTCAACAACCAAATAAAAATCAATTCAATGCTAATAATTCAATTTTAAATCATCCAATTCGGTTCTACTAAGTGGAGTCAAGAATGAATCCTCCTACCTAAAAGGTTTTGATGAGAACCCCAACGAACAAAGAACGCACAAGAAAACCGGGTAGATAACCCAAGAACCTGCCTTAGATCTCTTATCCTAGAATGATCAATACCAAATCTCATCATATTTTGAATCCATACACCTAGATCTACCCATAAAAGGTGTATATCTAAGAAACCAAGAGAAGAGGAGAAGTAGATCTAAGTAGATCAAAGAAACTGATCAAAAACGGACAAGAACGATCAAATACCTCAAGAATATAGCTTCAATTCACCATGGAAAGCCTTTGTATTGACTCCAAAACGCTTGGTAGAGGTTATCCTACCTTTAAGGAAGAGAAATCCCGTGTTATGGCTACATAGGAGCAAAAATGAGTCACTTAGAGGGAAAAACATGTGAGATCCACTATTTTAGGATCTCACTTAAACCATCTGAATGGTTTGTGTTCACAGTTAGACACACTGTGCTTAAACCATGCATTAGCTACAACCTAGTAAGAACCTCCCACATCCTCCTTGCATAGTTTCCTTAATCGTACACACACCGTACCGAAGCTTGTTTCCTCAAACATACCAATTTGCACTGTTTGGCCACACGGTTAGCAAACTGTGTGCCTCCCATGTGGCTTCCATTTAGATCCAAAAACATTTCCAATGTTCTCCCAAATCACCCAACTATATCATTTACACTTTATAACCATAAAAATGATTATTTAAGGGTTATATACCAGAAACTTGTGGTATTAAAACTTTTATCCTTGTTAGATGATCTATCAATGGAAGCATAGATTGAGCTTGTTTCTGGGGTAGTGGATAAGTTACTTGAAGTTTTATGGAATATTTTTTAACATTGTCCTCCTGATGAAATGTTGAGTTTTGAATAGAGTTTTCACCAAACACATATCCAATTTTTATGGATCCTTATTGAATGGATTCTATTGAGCTCTGTGAGTTAAGGTTGTAGGATTTCGTTCTATGGTAAAGGTGTTTAATCAAACCAATTATGTCACCCTATAATACACTACCATTTTTCACTATGAATATTTATGGATGTATGAGGATGTTCATATATTAACATTATTTGATCCAGGTTATTTTCAAGAACTGTTTCACCCTCTAAGGGAGTGAATGATATGTTCAACTACTTAAAGTGACACATATGGTCTTCAGAAATTGACTTTCTTTCTGGATATGATCAAATGAGATTAAAATATTTTTATATCTTAAATAATTAATTTATCTCTTGGTATTGGAACTTTGAGTTTGTGTACATGCTAACAGGTGCCACAAATGTACCCAGTGTTAATGGGGCTCATGAAATCATTTTTTTCGGAGTTCCTATTTGAGTTTATAGTCATGTTCACTGATGAATTATTGTACTTATTGAGTTAATAAGATAATTATTCTAATTATTTCATATTTTTTATTTCATTTTATTTGATACTATCAACTCTAAAGAAATTTTTAGTTTATGTAATAGATGTGATTTGTATATCTACATGGGTACGCATTTTTTGTGTTATGTGTGAATATGGACTCATCAAAATGATGAGTCAATTTTTTCTTAGGAATTGAGGCATGGACTATTTTTGGATATATAACATTATAATGTCCTATTCATTTTTTGATTTTTATAGTGGCACTCAGGTTGAATCATCGGTGATAGAAAATTTTTAGAGTTGGTTGTTCTTGATTGATTTTTTTTTGGGATGGGTCTGTTTGTAGAGATTAATTAACTTGATTTATGGATGAAGTTTGATTTAAATATTTAATAAAAATAAGGGTGATTTCATTATCATTTACATAATCATATGATATCCTTGATATTTGTGTGGTATATTATTAAATTAACACTCACTTCATGAGATGATTTTGATCACAATTACCAAGTATTGAGGCATTAATCCAAGACTTAACTTATCTAGGGTTTTGATATAAATTGATATTTTTATATGGTATTGTATTTATAGTTCCAATAATTAATGGAATCCACTCATTAAACCAAACATTTCATTATTCTATTACAGTTTATTACAAATATACAAAATGTTATCCTACTAAATATTCAACGAGAAAAAGAACTCAATCACATTACAACATAAAATTATGTCTCACCCCAATAAGTGATTTAATCATACATTCGGATATTTATTATTATTATTTTTTATTATTCTTATGGTTATAAGTTAAAAATATAATAAAATTAACATGACAAGGTTAGAGTAGTGTGCCAAACAAACACTTGAAATGCAAAGAGAAATAAAATACACACATTTTATTAAATAAGAAAGTGAATGAAATGAGTTGTTCTCTAATGTATTTTAACTATATTAATAAAAATTAATATTGCAAAATATATGGTGGATGATAAAAAGGGATAATATTTAAGAAAAATCCCTTAGAATTTTACAACACAAACACTTATGAGATTATAGATGAAGAATAACTCAAAGGTAAATAAAAATAAAGCATAGAGGGATAGTTACTCTAGTAGAAATATGATTTATGAATATCCCCAAAATAATATTCACAGAGACTTTGACATGACAATATATCCATATAATATGTTAAATTCCAACCCCTTTCAAGGTGATAATGAGTATCCATTTCTATCAAAAGGGATTAGACTATTTCTATTATAAAAGTTTTCCTCATATGGACATGAATTTTTTTAAACACAGATAGAAAAATCTAGAGATATATTCTCCTTAAATGTTTTGTATAAGGATGTGGTAATTATACCCTCCAAAATTTTACAGACATTGGAATTTTCTAACTGATGTTATGTTTTTTTACTAAAAATGTTCTTTTATCTAGTTTTCCATCGAGTTTTTCCTTAGTCAAATTGTGAGTTCATTTTAGGCCAAGAACGTTCCCTCAAATTAGAAAATTTATTATAGAAGCATGTGAGCATATATATCATATATTTCATAAAACAAAATATCAGGTCAATTTGATATATATTTAGACAAATGTCAGGGATTGTGTACTTTTAAAACATGGACATAATTGTGGGTTATAATTCAAAGCATCTGTTGGGAACCTCTATGGTGGATTTAGTCCTCAAAGTTTTTATAAAAAAATTTGTTTCTAATTTAGCGAACATATTTGAGAGTTTCATTAAATATGGGCTTATTGATTAATCCATTAAATTATCTCTTCATTGATGATAAAATTTATTTAATAGATTCCTTGGGCCTAATTATGTGGTCCATATGGACCATAAAATGGCCAAATTTTACAAATATAAAGTTTGATGATTTATTAGTATTTTAATAAGAAATAATAAAAAAGACGAATCATAAAATTTGGATTAATATGTTTAAGGATATGATCGAAACATTATAATATATTTTATTTAAATGAATTATAATAATGTTATTTATATATGTTTATGATCAAAACATGAAAATTGAATGGATATAATAATTTTTAGATCCAATTAGGTGATGTTAGTAATGTAAAATAATGAATTAATATGTTATATCAACTCCCCCACACTTTTTCTTGTTCGTGTCCTTATGTCAAAAAATTATAAAAACATAACTAAATCATTTTTAATCACTAATAAATATTAATTTTATATATATAAAGGGAGATATATAATAGTTCAGTCATACACAAATAATTAATCCACAAATTTTTACATTAATAATGTGTCTAATATAATTTGATTTTCATGTTCAAAATTTGTAATAGAAAATTTTGGCACTCAGAACTAACTCCTCTCAAGATGATAAGAACATTTTAATGTAGGTTCAATCATTCACTTACCAAAAGTGAAAATCATATATTTTGAAAGAGGTATCATCTTCCACTCCATATTTTAAAGTGAAAACATATCAAGATATAATTTTTTGAGGTTTTTAGTGGCTATGGGATGATAGGAATATAATGTCTAAAATATAGTAAAATATAGATAAACCCCAAACATAGAAATAGAAATACAATTTCTATTAATGTGAAGTAGAATGAAATGGAAATCATATTTAAATGTGAATGGATTTTATAAGAAAGAAAAGATATGTATAAAATTGGTAAGTAATTAAATGATGAAGTGTGTCAAAATCACAAAACGTCTCCTAACGATACGAGAAAAAATGATTCAATTATCCTTTTTTTCTTTTTTTCAAAATTTGAACTTGAAACAAAACTCACATTCATCTTTGAAACCTTGTTTGATATCATATCAAAAATAATTATAATAGTTATGATAATATCAAATGATTTTGGAAATTTAATTTTGATCCCCCCCAAGATAGAACCCAATACTCATTCATTTATTTAGTATTAATTTTATTCTTATTTTTTGAACAAATTTCAATATGAATTTTTCAAAATTAAATAAACATGAATCAATTCCTAAAAATCATTGAATGACCACATCTCCCCCACTAATTAATAAGATATATTCCTTATGAATATTTTTAATTAGTGAAAATAAAGTAACAAATACCCAAAAAGAAATGAATCCCCCCCACATAGATTACAATAAATCGAACAATGAAATTCCATGTAGATGTTGGCTGGGAGAATGTTTTGAGATTGAAATGTGAATATAAATAGTGTTTTTTCATAGAACATAGAGGTATTTCAAAATTAGTATCATTGTAACTATAATGGGAGGATATTTTGATATTTGTATTCTCAGGTTGTCCAAAAATTGCCTCAATAATATCAATCAACAGTAATGTATGAAATTTTTATAGATGGCCCACAAATTTAGGACTCATAATTGGGGCTTAAAACACATAATTTGATAATATTACCATATGTGTCCTTAGAATGAAATCTTATGTTGTTCCTTTCTGTAGAGGAAACTAATTTTCCAACTTAATAATTTAGTATTACAATGTTAATAATACTATCAAAAAAATTATTCGAAAATTTTTATTAAAAGAAATCAGATGAAAACAATTCTTATGTCTTTCCCAAATTGTTGGAAAAAAATTTAAAAATTTAATTATGATTAATTATGAATCTTTTGTTGTTTTTGTTTGGTATATTTTTCTAGTTTTTGTATTTTTGGTTAAAATAAAAACCCACAAAAAAAGGAAATGTGGAAAAAATATGTTTTAATGAAATGTTTTTTTAAAATTGAATGATATATGAATAATAATATGGATATAGAATAAGTAAAGGAGAAAAATTATGAGTTAAACGGAATGATGTGAATCTATTTTGGATTTGGTTTGTCGACATCTCCATACAGTGGTGGGTCGGCGGAATTAAATTTGTGTTGTTTCTACTGGCTGAGGTGGGATTTAAGATGAAAATTTTGGGTTTGAATTTTTTTGAGGCTATAATGGTTGAAATATGAAAGATAATACACAACACTTTCCCATTGATGTGTGGATGAACCGGCATGTCCCACATTGGGATTTCCTTGATTTTGGTTATTGGGAATGGTATTGTATTGGGTTGGAAGTTGAGAACGATCACTAGTATGATGGAAACCCAGAGGATCAAGAGGAGTATTTCTCCTTTGAGGTTGAAGAATAAAAGGATAAGGTTTTTATATGGTGCCACAAATATGAATATATTGGAATTGGTTGGGATTCTGAGGAGGGAACTAAGGGGGATGAGATACAGGATTACCATACCTCAAGCTAAGGTTATGGTTGAAGAGAAGGGATTAGAGTGTGGTTGGTATGAGTTTTTAATAAAATTGATATGATTGATTGAGGGTTGGTGTTTTGCTAATCATATTATGCATTGATCTCCATTGGTACATATGAATCTGATGGATCATCATCAAGCTGTAGACCTATGTCTATTGGATGAGAGGGATTGCACCAAATTCCCAAACAGTTGGTAGGTAAACAAAATATATATTCTATAGAATATGTAGATGGGGATTTAGTATCCATACTTAGTTATTTCACAAGACCAATAAGTTCACTCAACCACTCATCCATCTTGTCGGGATGTAAGGATTGATTCTCTTGGTCTTATTATTCTTGATCATGTGATAAAGTATGGAATTCCTACCTTTTTGTATCCATGTTTCCTATGAGATCTCATTCAGCCACATGATTTTTTTCAATAATATAACCCCACCTGTAGAATCAATGATAGTTTTCTCTATAGCTAACAACCCCTCATATAATTATTGGATCAAGAGTTTTCTATGGATTTGGTGTTGTGGGTAAATTAACATAAGATTCATGAACCTCTCCCAATACTCAGGGACTGGTTCATTGGGGGAATTTAAATATACCAATTATTTATTTTCATAAAGAAGTGGTTCTATAAATAGTAATTAAATTTTCTAAAAATTGATGCTTCTTGTCAATCCATGAGTATATGGAAGTAGGGGGAGGTAGATGATCCAAGACATAGAGAATTCAGCTAGGGAGAAAGGGAATTCTGGATGGTTGAATTGTTCTTTTAACACCCATATTTGGATTCATGTTATAGAACAGTTCTTTGAAATCATTGAGGTGAAGATGTGGATCATCTCTAGTTATCCCATGAAAATGACTAAGAAGATGAATCAAACCCAATTAGAGTTCGAAAAAAACCTCAATATTTGGATATGAATACCGATGGGTTGGAAATTCATAGTAGGTTCAATGAGTTACTTAAGGGTTTCTTCCCTATGATTATCTATATATAGTTCAAATGGATGTGAAATGAGTGTGTCTTCGGTTATTTGATTATCCCAATTGTTCCCCCTAAGTGGGTGAAGTGTTTTATTTATTTTCGGGTCAAACCAATCTGATGGATAGTTTGGGATGCTGTTTAAAATTAATAATAATTTGTAATTATGATTATAGTGGGAAATTTTTTTTCTTTTTGTAAGTCTTTTTAATGAATGTTTTTCACTATGGGTTTTTTCTGATTTTTTTGTCTTATTTTATTTTTTTCATTTTTTTTAAAATATCAAAATCCACAGAATACTAGTTGTATAATCCCCAAAAATAACACCATTGGAAGTTCATATAGTTATCTATTATCCATCCTTCATAGGTATAGTTCCCTTTTAATGTGTATTATGACACTCGGGTCGAATCCTCATCAATGGTAATTTTTTAGAGTCGATTATTCTTACATGATTTTCTTTTGATTGGGGGTTTTCATAGCTTAATTAAAATAATTGATGGATGGTTTTTTATTTAAAAATATTATTAATATTATGGTGAGTTCATTATTTTGGTTTTACGGTTATGATATCCTTGACCATTTAATGACATTGAATTAAATAAACACCCACTTCACAAGATGATTTTGATCGTAATTTCTAAGGGTTGATTCTTTAATATAAGTTTCAACATAACTAGGGTTATAATACCAATAAATACGTTTTAAGTGTATAGTATTTATGGTACTAATAATCCGTGTAGTCTACAAGATAATAAAAACATTTCACTGATCTCTGACATTTTATGTTTAACATACACAATGTTAACCTAACGAATATTCAATGTTAAAAATATCCCAATCACTTAACATTACCAAATTACGACTCACCCCAATGTATTATTTAATCATACATTGATAATATTATTAAAATATTTTACAATTTTTATGGTTATGAGTTAAAAATATAATAAAAATATAGGGATAAGATAATTTTATTATAGTGAATAAACACAAAAAAATTGTGAAGAGATGTAAAACACACACTTTGGATTTAATATTAAGGAGAATGAATGGAATGACTTTAAAATTCATTCAAACAATTTCTGGAAAATTTATATTAAACAAAATATGGTGTATGAGAATTATAGATAATTATGAGGAACATGTAGGAACAAGGGAATGGGATATTCTTGTTTCAGTGGGCTACTGGAGCATCTATAGTGAGAGGAATCATTACCGATGTGATGGTAATCCTTTTTCATAACATGGATTTTTTGTCAAAACTCATATATTAGTGGTTTATCTTGATCCATGTATTATGATAACGTAATTACCTACCTCATGTCAAAGATTTATAGTGTAAAAAAATGAAACCACAGCTCTTCGGGACCTGATGAAACATGGAAGATTTGTGAGATGGATGCCTATGAATAGTGGTTATAAATTGGATGTTGATGGATCTTGAAGTTCAGGATACTTATGGGGAGGTGGTTTCATTCATGGCCATCAAGGATATGTGGTACCTGATTTTTGATATGGTTGTGGAAATTGGGACTCCCTATTGTGGGGGCGTGTACAATGAGGCAGAGGATTGACCTTTGTCACAATCAAGACAATCATATGGAGGTGGTGTAAATAGACTTAAATATCATTTTTGGCTTGTTGCAGGACAAGAAAAAAATTCCATGGGTCATAATTTATCACATCCATAATGACAAAAAACTATTGGAGCCAAGGGTAATGATCTGAAATACATGGTAGGAGGGGTGAAAAAATTCATAGCCTCTGGGGAAACTCTTAAAGTCCATTGTTTTTTATTTTCCA
Organism: Viscum album; assembly: GCA_963277665.1. Lineage (NCBI taxonomy): Eukaryota > Viridiplantae > Streptophyta > Magnoliopsida > Santalales > Viscaceae > Viscum > Viscum album. The sequence goes on from OY728152.1 coordinate 1,278,022,821, forward strand.
TTTTAGGTTATCATCCACAAAGAGTGTGTTAGAGATGTTAGAGTGGATGCACATGGAATTCACTAGTTCATAAAACCTTTACCTTTTTTGGGTTCATTCCTTTTCAATCTCATAATAAAACATTTTTAACAATTATGATGTCATTCACTGGAACAAGATTATAGTAGAAACACTTACGATATTACAAAAGAAAAAATAATACAAAAGTAAATTAAAATAAAAAATAAAGGAAATGTCTCACATGTAGAAAAATGAGTTTTGAATATCCTACAATGCCTTTTGTGTGGCCTTGTTCATTCCAATATATCCTCATAATTTATGAAATTCAAATCCCTTTCATGGTGATAATGAGTATCTATTCATAGCCAAAGGGAGTGGATTGTTTCCATTCCAAAACAATCCTTCTGGTTGTCTTGAAATTTTGAGAATTTATATAGTATAATCTGAAGAAATAATCTAAATAAATTTTGTAGATATGGATATGGAATTTCGACACACCAAATTTGGTGTCTATTGGACTTTTTTATAAAATGGTATATATTTTTTAATAATCAATGTTTTGTTGTCATATTTTTTGTAGATTTTTCTTTCTACTTAATGTAAATGATTTTTATTTCTATATAGATTCCCTAAAATTTGAACCATATCATCAAAAAACATGGGAGACTAAAACATTAATTTAAAAAACAAAATATCAGATCAATTTTATGTATATAGTGGGAAAAAATTCAAGAATTGTGTTTGAATTTTAAGTCCCTAAATGAATTTTGGGATGGATGTTCGAGTTTCCATTTGGGACCCTTTTTGGTGGATCTTAACCTTAATATTTTTACACAAGATGTTTTTGGATATTTTATAACATATTCTGGAGTTTCCTCAAAAATTTTCACCTTGATTGATCACAAAAATTCTATCTTTATGGTTGATCCAATTTTATTTGTATATTCATTGGGCCATATTTTGTGTAATATGTCACCCTTCATGTGACTGATTTGGACAATGATCAATTTTAATGATTTTTTTGAATTTTAATTAGTAACACTAAAAATTAATAATAACATCATTGGGATTAATATTTTGAAATATATGATCAAAACATTAATCTTTATTTCAATTAAATTTATTTAAACAATTCTCTTTATGTATAATTTTGATTAAAACATGAACATTGAATGAATATTAGTTTTTTTATTTGTAAATAATGCAATGGGAGTAATTTAAAATCATCAATGAATTTGGAATATCAACTCCCCACAAAGAGTCCTATGAATTTCCTCATGTACATCAAATATAAAAACATAACTAAGTCATTTTTACTCACCAATAAATATTAAAATTTTGATTTTACCGATATGGGGAGATCTATAGTAGTTCATTCATTAATAAATAATTCCACAAAAAATTTTTATTGTAATGATTTTTCAAAAACAATTTGTTTTTCATGTTCAAATTTTGAAATTGAAAATTTGGTCACTCGGAAGTCACCGCTCTCAAGATGATAAAATTTTATTTACGAAGGTTCACTCATTGACCAAAAAAAGTTGAAATTTTAGAGTTTTAAAGAGCTATCAGATTACATTTTAGATTATAAATATCATAAAAATCATGATATAATTTTATAGGATTTTTTGTGGTTATGGGATAGTAGAAATAAAATGTCCAAAATAGAGGAAAAGATGGATAAAACACCGACATGGAAAAGGCATTGTGCAATATTTTGAATGGAGACATGAAAGGATATGGAAGAACATATTTAAAAGGTTAAGAGGTTTTAAAGGAAGAAAAGATATGGATAAAATTTAAAGGGAATTAAATTATAAAATAATTAAAAAATATTAATTTTTTATCAAATAAACAAGAAAAGATGACTAAAGTGTTATTTTTTATATTTTCTTCAAAATATGAACATGAAACAAATAACACATTCATATCCAAACCCTTTTTTATCTCCAAATTATATTAATTATAATAGTTATATCAATATTAAATGTTAATGAGTAGTTATTTTTACATGCCCATGAAACAAAAAAATTTCCTATTTTTTCATTTTTAACACTTTTCAATATCATTTATAAAAAATGAGATAAACATGAATCCATTCCCAAAATTAACCAAATGATAAACTCACCCCCAACACATAAATGGATTCATTTCCTAATGTGTGTAATGACACATTGAATATCCAGGAAAGGATACATGAAATGAAATCCATTCTACCAACTCAATGATTTCAATAAATCATGCAGATGAAATTCCATATAGAGGATCTATGGGAGAAGGTTTTTGACTTGAAATGTGCCTATAAAAAGGGTTTTCATAGGATTAGAGGATATTTAAAATGGAGGATCATTGTAAGTGTAATGGGACGATATTAGGTATTTTGATTCTTAGGTGGTATAAAAAATTCCTCTATTATATTAATCTAAAATTAAGTAGGAAATTTACCTCAATGGTCCACAAACTCAGGACCCAAAATAAGGGGTGAAATACAAATAATTTGAAATGATGGATTTAGATGTCCTTAGCATGAATTTATATGATATTATGCATGGTAGGTGAAAATTGTATTTCTAAATAAAAAATTAATCAATAAATTTTTTTGATCTTGTAAAAAAAATATTTATTCAAATTCAGGATTAAAATAAAAAATATTTGAGATAAAAAAATTGTGATTCCCCAAAATGGATGGAATAAATTTTAAATGATTAATGGTGAGTAATTATTACTTTTTTGTTTTTATTTTGTGTTCTTTTTTATTTTAGTTTTTAAATTTTTTTATTTAAATAGACACCTATAAAAAAGATAAAGTGAAAAAATAGGTATTGATGAAGAAAGTGGATGAAAAAAATTGGTTGAGGTAGGAATAAGAACAAAGACAGAGATAGAAAGACAGTGGGACAGAGAAGGATGAAGAATAGAGAAAGGTGGAGATAAAGGGAAATTTATGCCCCTATATTGGATTCAGTGGGTTCCTGTATCCATCCATTAGTGAATAAAGTGAAGTATATGTGGATACTGTGGTATGTTTTATATTTAGTGATGGTGGGAAAATTTCAATTACCTATAAAGGAAAAATAATTACTCATTTAATGGAAAACCAAAAAAATTAAAATTTTATAAAAGAGAAAGAAAAATTGGGTTTTCTCATAAAAAGAAATGTATTTATTTTTCCTGTAGCTGGAAAGTAGTAGTAGACTACCCATATACCAATAGTGGCCACCTTATTTTCTCAGCACTATTGTGTTTCCAAAAAATATCTTTTGGAAAACCCAATTGTTCATTAGATAATTTATTCCCTTCCATGTTGTTTTTCTTTCAATTAAATGGTGGTGGGGGATGAGAAATTGGGTATCCACCCTTTGGTATACAACCTTATTATTGATTCATTCCATTGATGTTTTTTTTCTATTCATGGATTTTCATGATGATGCTTCAATTTTGATACTTAATATATTCGTGGTTTAGAAAATACTAAATCAGAGTATGAGATCCATGTGGTTTTTAACTCATCAATTTAATCTCCTTACAGTGTTTAGTAAGGAGGATCAAATGGGAAATGAGACATAATATATTTTTCAACATTTTCTATATAAATGATATTTTGAAACAAATGTTTAATTAGAACCTCACTGGTGAATAGTTTATTAATGAGGGAAAAAATATCACAATCTCCAAGACCACTAGGAAAACATAAACACATTGGGTTAGGTTCCATATACATTATAAATTTACTTTTAGAATCCTAGATAGAAAATTATGAATATTGGATAATGTGATTTGAATCAACAAATGACCATTCTAGTTAACTTTCTTCATTATTTTCCAATTGGATATCATATGATATAAATGATTACAAATTTTTTTTAAGGTCATTTATATTTATGTAGTTTACATGTGAATGTTCAACATGAACTACCCCATTCCTAACTTGGTTAATAAGGATGAAAATTTTACAAACTCTTCTTTCATTATAATAATAATAACAAGATGGTTTAGTGTTCAAAAAACTCTTAGAGAAATGTTTATAAGTATATTAAGAGAATAAAAATGATTGTATATTGGGTATCACATGGATTAAAAAATATTGAACTTGACCATTTGGTCACCAAATTCCTTGGATAAGATGCTAGAATGAACATTAATATTGGTTCTATATTTCATGAGGAAACGTCTTTCTGAAATCATAGGATATTGTAAGAAAGTTGTGTCACCTTCCATGTACAATACATAAAAATCCAATGGGAATATAATATAATAAACTTGTATACGGAAATCCTAAATTATTCCCTCGTGAATTGTTATGTTTCTTTATAAAATGGAATAAAACACTCATTGGTTTTGAGGGAACTAGAATAAGGTTACAGAAGATGGATTTGGGCTTGACATTTATTGAGGCTACTTGGTCTATGAGTGTTACATCAAAGTTGAAAATCCCTATTTGGTATGGAAATGTGAATTTTATGGGATCATTTCACTTCATGCGAATGAAATTTTAGGCCAAAAAATTCCAAATGGTCCTATGTTGTATCTTATGGGTGAAAAAAGTCTTAATAAATTTTTCATACTTTAGGAATTTTTATGGAATATAAGATATTAATGTTGACCTCAACATCTCTAAACTTTTCAATAATCCCATAATGAGGTCTAAGGGTATTTTTTGACTTACAGACAATATAAGGAAAAGGAATTGGTTTCATTTAGAGGAATGAATGGAGTTCAGGGTGTGTCTTTAGGTTCCTTTTTTGGCCTATTTTTTTATTATTCTATCACACCATATAAAGTGTATTTAGAGGATTCTTCATGATGAATGATGGTTTACTTTTCTGATCTAAGTGAATTTTCATTACATGGCCCTTGGGGTTATGTAATGGTTGATATGAGAGTTTAGAAAAATTGTATTTTTTCTAATAGCTGAGGTGGGATGTATGTTGTTCAGTTGGGTTTTCATAGTTTTCAATGATAGAATATGTGAAAGAGAAAAGATCTTCCACATCACTTTCCTATGGTTACATGGAATAAGAGTCATGCCTTGTATTTAGATTTCCCTGATTTGGGTTATTGGGAAAGTTCTTTTATAGGTTTTGAAATTGAGAAGGATCACTAGGATAGTGGAAAACAGGGAAAATAAGAAGATTTCTCCATTGAGGTTGAGGAAGAAAATGATAAGGTTGTTGGAAGTTACCCTAACCTTGACCATATAGGAATTGGTTTTTATTATAAGGAGGGAATTGAGGGGGATAATATATTGGATTACCAAAACTTAGGATACGATTTTTTTTAGAAATTAAGGCCTCAGTGTGGGGTTGGTTGGAATTTATAATAAACTTCCATTATATTTTAGGGTTGGTGTTCCACTAAGTATATGTTTCATTGATCTCCATCGGTCAAGATGAGTATGATGGATAAACTTGATTTTTTAGGAAATGTGTTTGTTGGATGACCTGGTGATCTATAGATTCCTCATTTTTTGATCAGTCTAGGGAATATAGAGTTCATAGAATAATAGGTTAGGGCTTTGGTCGCCATAACTAGTTGTCATAGAATACCTATATGTTCACTAATCAACTTAGTCATCCTGTTGGGATCATTGGGTTGATTCTATTGGTCATTTTTAACTTAAGAATGTTCTTTAGTATGGAATTTCTATGTACTTGTTTCTTATGAGATATTGTGTAGCTATATGAGTTTTTTCAAAAATATCACTTCCACTTGTGGCATCAATGATTGTTCGCTCCATTTCCAATAACCCCTCATAGAAGTATTTGATCAAAATTTGGCTAGGGATTTGGTGGTGTGGGAAGATTTCCAGCAGATTTTTGAACCTCTCCTGATACTCGTAGAGTGGTTCATTGGGGAATTGAATGATATCATTCATTTTTTTTGGATATTAACCGTTTTAGAATAAGCTAAGTATTTTTAAAATAAAACATAGTTCATGTAAATCCAAGAGTTTATGGAATGAGTTGGGTGGTATTATATCAATTAATTGGAGATGTTAGATAGGGAGAAAGGGAACTCATGATGTTTGATTTATTCTTCAGAAACCCCTTGATGATTCCTGGTATATCACAACACATGAAACTATTTGAGGTGTAGATGATGATTCCCACCCGCTAGCCCATGAAAATGAGTAGAGGAGGAATCAAATTTGTGTTGAGTTTAAAATCACCCTCAAGATTTGGATATTGAATTCCAAGGGTTTGGTAATTCATACCAAGGGTAGTGATTTCCTTAAGGATTCATTCCCTAGGACTAGTCAAGTCTAGATCAATGGGATTTAAATTGAATGGGTCTTGGTTGATTTTACAATACCTAATGTTCATCCTTTTTCAATGAAGTGTTCACATGATTTTCATGTAATTAAATCTGAATTATTAATTGGTTGGCTACTGGGAAATCAAATAAAAATTGAGTGATGTGGAAATAATGTTTTTCTTTGTGTTTTTATATAATTATTTAGGAATTTTGGTTTTTCATTTTCAGTTTTTCCATTAATTATTTTTATAGGAAGGTGGGGTTTTTTTTAGGATTTGTTTCAAATTTGTTTGGTTTTTTTTCTTTTGATTCTTTTTCATTTATTTATTTAAGAAAACTACACAGTACTAGTTGCAGCATCCCTGGAAAATTTTTCAATTAAAGTTTAAACAATTATATCTTATCAACCATTAAAATGTCTGCTACTCTACTAATCTGTATAGTAATACTAAGTTTGAATCCTTGGCAATGATACTTTTTTTGGGTCGACTATTATTCATTGAATGTCTTTTTCTTTAGTGGGGGGAGAGTAAGTTAAAGAGAATAATTAAATTGATTTATGGGTGTTGTTTTAATTGAATAAATTATTAATATTGGTGTAATTTTATTATTCATGATTTAATATTATGATATCCTTGATGTATATATGATATTGTATAAAATTAACACAAACTTCATAAGATGACTTTGATCACAATTCTGAAGTGTATAGGATGTATTCCAAGGATTCAATATATCATGGATCCAATATCAATCAATAATTTTTTGTGGTAATATGTTCATGGTTCCAATAATTAATAGAATCCATACATCAAACAAAAAAATCATTAATCCATGAAATTTAAGGTTTAACATACACATTGTTAAGATAAATAATATTCAACGAGAAAAAGATATCAATCACTTAACATCCCAAAAATTTTACTCGTCGCAATGAATGATTTATTCATCCATTGAGATGGTTATTAATATTATTTAGGATGTATATGGGGATTTGATAAAAATAAAATAAAAATAATTGGACAAGATAAGAGTAGTGCACCGAACACAGACATGAAACGCGAAGAGAAGTAAAACACACATTTTTTATTCAATAAAGCAACGAATAAAGGTAATGGTTTGCAAATTAAAATGAATAATTTAATAAAATCAATATTACAAAACACAAGGTGGATTATAATATTATATAATGAAGAATAAATAATCATTATAGAAAACATACAACTTAAACACTTACAAGATTACTAATAAAGAAGAACGGAAAAATAAATCAAAAGAAAGCATGGAAGAAGGTTATCTCAAATTGAAATTAAAGTTTGGAAGAACCTAAAATGGCTTTGGATGTCCCTTGGTAATTTTAATATATCATCATAAGCTCTGAAATACCAACCCCATTAAAGGTAGTAATGAGTATATATTTATTGGAAAATTTAGTGGAATGTTTTCATTCCAAAACCATCCCTCATTTTGGATAAAATTTTTGATGATTAATATAGCTGAATATGGGGAAATATTCCTCTTAAAAGATTTATATATGGCTGTTAAATACTAACCCTCCAACTATGGAGGACATTGGACTATTCTATCCAATGTTGTGTCTATTTTACTAAACAATATTATGTTTTCTTATTTTCTTTCAAGGTATTATTTGGTCTAAATTTGAATACCTTTTAGGTCAGATTGATTCCCTGAAATATGAACCATTTCATATTAAAACATGGGAGGCCAAAAATTTGATTCCTCATAGAAATATGCCAACTCATTTTGATGTCTCTATTAATATGAAAATAATGTATTGTGATATACTTTTAAATCCTAGATTGAATTTTGTGTTGGAATTAAAATCATTCTTTGGGATCTTTTATGTGGACATGAAATTTCAAATTTTTATGCAATATGTATTGGATATTGAAGAAAAAATTCTAGAGTTTTATCAAATTTGATATTCTGGACTAAGCCCATAAATTTTATCTTAATAGCTGATACAATTTGATTGATAGATTTCTTAGGCCATATTTTTAGGTACATATGGCCTTTAAAATGGCTGAATTATCCAAACATCTAGTTTAATGATTTGTTTTAATTTTAATTAAAAACACTAAGAAGTAGAATCATATCATTTGTATTATTATTTTGAATGATATGATTAATATAATAACCTACAGTTTAATTAAATGAATTAAAATAATGCTTTTTATATATGTTTATGATCAAAACATGAACATTGAATCAAAATTAATCAATTTAAAGTGGAAATTATGTGACGGGGTAATGTAAAATCATTAATGAATATGGAATATCTTGAAGAACCTAATAAATTTGTATAGGCTTGATGTTTCCTTGGTCATTTAGGATACTATCATAGGTTTTTATTTGACTTCACTTATATTGATGCCCCAAGATAGTTCTTACTTATAAGGAACATAATTATATTTGTATTCATCGGTTCCAAGAAGTGTTCAGTTTCTAGAATGAGGGGTTAATAAATTCCTCAATGCTTCAGTTTCCTAATGTGGTTGTAATGTTTAATGTTTTCTTTGATATTTCCCATTTAGGATTGGGATACACCTTGATGTATTAGAGGGTTTTGATATCCTATTACTCTTTAATTTATATTCTAATGAGTGTAAATATTCCAACCATGATTAGATGTTTGTATAAGATATGTTTTTTTATTTTTGTGGTGACATTACCTCATTGGAATGTTCTTTGAGGTTTTCATGGTTAATAAGATCCTGGATATTTCGTCACTTCATGTAATTTTAATCATTTATAGGGGATTTGGATGGAGTTCCTCCTAGATTTGGAATTTTAGATCTCCTACACCATAAGATATGTGAATTTAGTCACCAATTAATTGAGTCATATTTCCAATAGATATGTGGTTTGTGATTATAGAATTTTTCTAAAAGGGGTAGGGGAAAAAAATAAATTCATCTTAGATGTCGGTGAAATGAGTGAAAGTGGTTTTATTTATTATATTATAGTGGAATTTTCTCTTATTTATAATATAGAGGAGTCTTATAGGGGATACTATAAGGTAGAGGTGATGAAAAAACATGTTGGTCATGAAGAAACTCTAGATGGATGTTTGGAGGAAGGAAGGACTGAGATGTTGATTTTTTGAGTGATTTTTTTCAGATGGAGATGCATGAGGTATTTATCCATGAGTTTAATAGCTCTGCCATATCATTATATAAAAGTGTTTCTATGATATTTTTTGGCTTGTGGATATTTATTTGGTTTCCTTGGATGAATTGGATAGTGGTAGAGTATAGGGTATATTGATTGATCTATTATCAAGTAAAGACTAAACATTGAATTCCTAGAGGGGTTTTGTAGCCCTTGGATTTCCGTTATTTGAATTGGTATTGATTGATTTATTCACAATATTACCCTGATTTATATGAGTTGGTAATATAGTTTGTATGATTATGTACTGAATTATGAAGTTGGTTCCCTTTTTAGAAATTTGGAAATCAAGAACCCTTGATGTTTAAAAAGAATGATATGTGGAATATTTTTTTAGTAAAAATGGGTTACTAAGGAATATCATCTTTGATTGCGATCCTATATTTAACTCATGGGTTTTCATAAGATTGTAGAATGACTTTGGAATCCAATTGAACATTATAAATTATTTTCACCCACAGATATTAGGGAAGAGGATTTAGACTCTCGAGATGATAGAGTACGTGATGTAAGCCTATGTCATATATTTTAGTGGATTCCCAATATAGAACATACCATTGGTTAATTTCTCCTAATAAAATAAAAATAAATCATCCATTGGGATGGATTTGTTTGAGAAATTTTATTGGATGTTTTTTTATTCTTTTTAATGTTCAATGGAAGTTAGGGAATCAATAGTTCTTAGTCTAGATAGAGACCATATCTTGATTAAGAATATTTATAAGGTTCTAGTGAAGATGAGGGAGGACGATCACTATAAGAAAATCTATGTTGATAATAACATAAGTCCCTTATAGATTGTGGTTAGATACTATATTCTATTTATAGTCTACCAATAATTAGGGTATTGGTGATTTTTTCAAAGGGGTAAGATATACCCCTAGTTCATCGAGCCTTTTGATTTTTTGGGATGCGTTAGTGAGGTGGAAAATGATAGGTGCTTCCATCACAATTGGATAGGATCCATAAAATCTTCCAAATTTCCTCGATTAATTGTCCTCTTAATGATGAAACCCACATAATTTTCTATGGATAGGAGGATATTAAGGATGATTCAATGTTAATGGAGTGACAACGAGAGATTCTAGATAATCATGAGAAAGTGTTTTGTGGATAAACCATACCTTTTTGTGTGTGTTGTTAAGGTGTGGTGGCTATGATGAGAGTACCTAGGAGAATGAATTGTATATGTGAACCCAGTTCCCTTCATTATTTTTTGGTTTTCATTTTTTTCTATTTTAATTTGATGATGTGATGTTTGGATGTTAGTAATTTATGAGTTTTGGACATTCCATTTCTAATGATCTGTGTTATGGATTCAAACTTATGAATGAGGGAAAAATCCTTCCCAATCAAGACATTTGATGTTTATGAATCATTTTAAAACCATTTAACTTTAATATTTCCACCCAAATAATGTAACATCATAATATAGAATGAAGTATTAATTTATTTTTATTCTTTTAATGGTGTTTCATAAGTTGTTGTGGTGGATTATGGATTGGGATATAAAGTGGATTAAATTTTATTGTGGATATTTGTGTAAAATAGAGGTCTATGTGGGTAGTGTGAGATGGTGAGGTGTTATGACTAGTGGAGGAAGGTGGTGTGGTTAAGTGGTAAAATATTCACTTCTTTTTATTATCTCAGTTTTCTGGGCATGTGGTAGTGTTTGGGGTGTAACAAGAACCTTGAGAGATATCTTGCGTGGTGGTTCTTTAGACCATTCCCTTTCCTATTGGAAAAGGTTTTAATTATATATGAAATGAATTTTATGTGGGGTGTATTACTAAATAATTCTATTAATAAAAATCATTCCTTTGTATTTTACCTTATTATAAAGGATCTAATAGGGGATTCTATAGTTTTTCCCGAATATTCTAATTTTTTTCATATCTTGACAATAGTATTTGTTATGTAGGGAATTAGTTGTTGGGGTAGTAGAAATTTTTTATGTGGGTATAAATTTGTTCATTCAGTAGTAGAAGAGAAATTTCAATATTTTCTTCACAATTTCCCATATTAATCAGAATTTCATTTCTCTTCTTGAATGTTTTAAATAATATTTTTTCAAGTAAAATTGGTTCTGAAGAAATAAATAATGAAAATTGGAGGTTTTTTATATGTGGATATATATTATTTATTTATTAAATTTACAAATCATTTAGTAGGGTCATTAATTATGAAAAATAAATAATAGTTCAATTATTTCTAATGTTGGAAATCTATATCATGTATCATTAATGTATGTGACCTTTTCCATTCAATTATTATTTGTTTTTTTCTTGATGAACCAAAATCTAGTCAGTTAACCTTGAATAGCCATCTTCATCCACCAAAACAATTATGATAATTTTTCCAGGGAATGTTTACAATTTGGTACGCACTTTGTATTAAACAATAGTGAGTTTTGTTTTAGGTAGGTATTTTAGTCATTAAATTTATCTACTATACAATAGTTGACGTATTTAATTTTTCCTTAACATTTATTTATCTGGGTTATTGAATCATAACATTTTTCCTACCAGTTTTTGGTATGTTTTGTCCGGAAATATTCTTTGATGTTGAGGATCCTCATTTTTTCTATTTTTGTGAATATGTTGGTATTTCAGGCTATTAACATTTTGTGGTAGGATTCTTATGATAAAATTAATGAATATAAGTTTTGGGGTAAATATTTGATGAGAATTAGGATATTTGACAAAACATTTATGCATTTTGGAAACTATCTTTATGATTATTCTTGACTTTTTCCATTAAAAATGTCTTCTTTTAAGAGTCTTATTTTTAATTTAGTTGTTTTTTTATGAAATTCTATATCATTTTTTTGTTTAAATATTCCTTGAATGAAATTTTAATCACATAAATCTGGTTAAATATATGGTTTCCCATAGAAATTTGTATTTTATTGATAATACCCATAATATCTATTGATGTGAAGAATTGAAATCCATTTTAATCAACCTAAAATAGGGTGATATAAAAACTACATTGGGTTAGGGTATGTTTACTATTGTGGTTAATTTAACCATATTGGGGATTCTATGGTGATGGTGGTGAATTTATTTGGTGTGGAATATTTTTGGAAGAAAATCGATGTTGGCGGTGGTTTATTTGGGTGAACGAGATACCGAGTGGTGTAGTAATGATAGTTGCACCATTAACCATAGAATTAAAATTAAATTTAGAAAATGAAAATATATGGGTTAGTAAATGAAAAATCTTGGTTTATTTTATAATTATATATGGTCTAGAATAAAAATTTTGTTCCTAGATAAAAAAAATTTAATCTTAACATCATTAGTGTAGTTTTTGTAACATGTTTTTTGTTTGTTAAGAGCATATTATGTTGGTATTTTTTGTTAATCAAGTGATAAATATTTGCATAAGGTGTTAAGAATGTTATCCCTTTGTTGGTTATGAATATTTATAAATTATTTTTTAAAATATTTAAATGAATTTTTCCCTAACTATGTTAGGAAAAAGTTCATTAATTTCGATCCAACTAAGAAACTTAATATCTCTTAACAATATGAATACATTCATGATACATGCTAAAATTTGAACACTTTCAAATAAGGGACAGATATACAAGTTCACACATAATCAACTAGGGATACTGTTATCGGAAAATGATTTTTCTGTTTCCAAGGTTCACGCCACCTGACATAGTTCTTTGGGAAGAGATGAACGAATGGAAAAACCCACTCCATAAGGGTAAATTTCAAAATTCATAATGTAAGTGTGGTATACCCGACATTTAAAGGTAATTGATGGCCATAATATTGAGTTACCTTGTGAAGATGGAGTAGATGACTGGTATAGAAGTTTGACATATTAACTGAAGGACCTGGTTAGTCATTACTAGTCAGATGTTTTTATGAACTCAAAATAATTATGAAGTAAAAATCCAAAAAATGATTGATGTTGAAGAGATAGTAATACCTTGAATCATATTTATATAATAGAGTTATGATATTTTAACTAGAAAATATGGGAGAGTCTCTCATGATATATTTATTTAGAAGTAGCAGCATTGTTATCATCATCCAATTTCTTGAGTGATTCAGACATAGGTAGCTAAGGTGAACAAAAAGACATGGAAGAAGGCCATCAACTTATGTTAATAAGATAATGGTAGATAATTTTTCAGATTAATTTTTATATAAACTTTAGGGGTATAATATTATGTTATTATTTTTATAAAGTTTGAAGTCCTCGTGGGAGATATGATATGATTGCATCAGTTTGATTCCATCATATAATGAAGCATCAGAATAAGAAGTCTACTTAATGGTATCAAATTTAATATTTAAAGGCACACTGAGATTTTTAAAAACCAATATAAGGGTGTTTAAAATACTATTTTAGGTTTTAATATTTATACGACATTTGTATGAGTATGAAGGAAGGGTTTTGAAATAAATCAGATAGAGGAAACTAGATCTGGGTCAGGAGGAAATTTTCTTATGAATCCATCTACAAAACCTCACTGGATAGAGTTCTAATATAAACTACCTAACTTTGTATAGTCTCATTAAAATGATTATTTACTTATTAGCATTAAATGATTACCTATATTTATGAGATAAAGAAGTTCAAAAGTTTTTCTTAATTATGAGGTTATAGATGATTGAAGAGGACCTCATATAGGGGAGTCTTTATTAATATATAAGAATAATGAATAACTCTTAAAAATATTCCATTAAAATTTTGATTCATTGGAAACTAAAATTGAGTTTCTATATTTTCTCTTTTTAACCCACCTATAAAAGGGGGTGTATTTATAGTAGAAAAGGATATATTGTTGGCACATGTAAGTATGTCTAATTTATATTTAATCCTTATAAAACAAATATACTGGAAGAAGATACAATATATATAATGTTTTACTAAAAAGAGTTTCCAAATAGATTTGGATAGTGTTGAAGTAAAATAAAACTAAAAAAATATAAATGATATTCAATACCAAATTATTTTTCTGATCAATTATATTAGAAAGGGACTTCATTTAGAGCTACCAAATAGAGACTGTAACAAATAGATTTTTTTAAAAAAAAATCAACTGTAATGGTTTTGATAATAAAATATAATAGGAGTTAGAAAATAAAAAATATATATAACACCGGATCACTGAATGGAGGACACCATACTGAGGTAGGGCGCACCAGATTTTTTGTTACTAGATAGAGAAATATAGAAGGTAAATTTATAGATGGTTTATATTGGGATCTGGTTATGATGTTTCTCATTTTGTTGTTGTATGAAATTGATAATCAAAACATTGTAACTAATAGGATATAGTATAATACCACCAATCATGTGAAAGATGGAATCTATCTGGATTTGGACCATTATATTCACTTTTTAATTATTGTGAATTTCCATGGACCAACCAGATTTTCCATTGAAATGATGTAGTAACCAACTCTAGGGGAGAAACAAGTAAATAATTTCTGTATTACAGTACCTTTATATTATTTCATTCATGGGAGGTTGTTATATAATATTTATAATAATACTAAGTATAAAAAGTTATAGGGGTCAGTTTTTAGATAATTTAAATTTAAAATTTCCTAACTGGTTAACCCCCACCCCCTCTCAGTGGTTCCAACAATCCTAGGGAAAATCAATTGGTCTCTGATATAATGATCGAATATTAGATCCTTATCATGGGAAATCTCAAATCTATAAACAGAAGTGTTATTTATAACATTTATAGTATAATTTATCATGGTTGATAAAATAAAATAATAACATATATTATGTATATTGGCCTATAGGTATTTGATGTATCTATTGTTTCATTTCCACCAATTGAGAAAAATTATCCTATGAAATCACTTGATAAAAGAAATATTTAGGTATATTTGAAATATGAAAATTATATTCAAACTTATTTGTAATAAAATCATTTAATTTATGTTATGAGACTTAATTAAGATAAATAAATATGAGATATAGTTGAAAATATCCTTGGGTAAAGTACCAAATTGATGGAAAAAAATACAATTCAGGATTTGAATGTTCAATGGTATCAAAATGGGAGATAGTGATACTATTGATGGGTACTTAACCGAAGTTGATGACTCGTTAAGATACATCATATGATTCCTAGATTTTATAGAAAATTATAACACTGTCAATAAATTCATGATAAATTGTCATGACATGTTTGACTCTTAAGATTCTTCTTTAGATGATAATGATGAATTTTCCTTGCATTAGTTACATAATAGTTTTGTATAATGTGTTATGAAGAAGGATACAACATTCAAAAAGAAAAAAAATGAATAAATGGAAACTAAAATAATGATAAAGTTTAAAAAATACGATGTTGATTATATGATTACTGACCTTAGTGATTATGAAGATAATTAATTATGGGAAATGAATGAAAAAATCATGTCTATTATCTCTAAAAATTTCCATATAGGTAGTGGAAAATATGTTTGAAAAATTCCAATTAAAAGTTTTCAGTGTGCAGGAATTAGGAATATTGATAATGACTTTCCAAAATAAATATGATGGAGTATATATAGATGATTTATAAGAAAAACATATGTGGTGATAGTGGAGTAAAACTTTCGGGGAGAAAAGATATCCAACAGAAAAGAAAAATTTCATTATAAAAAATAAAATTATATTAGGAAATAATGATGTGTATGAATCTACTAACAATTATAATTCATAAGTCGAATATATAGAAAATTTCATAAATTTCATTATAAATATTAGGAACAAGTATTATTCCTTAAATGGTGTAGAAGAAAAAGGTGCTGAAAAATTTATATATATTATCAGAATATATGATAATTTGTGTTATGTCAATGACAAAAACCCAAAACTTTAGAAAATATTGAGTGATATTGAATGAAGGTATGAAAAGGAATGTAGGAAATAAAGATAATATTAAAAATGAAGATGATTAAATTGAATAAATTAAGAACCTTAATCTAAATGTTGTAGAACACTGAATGATTGTGGATAATGCTAATTAGAAACACACTACTAAAAAAAGTGTTATGTAAAACTTAAAAATGATTTATTTTCATTAATGTTACCTAAAATAAATTGTCTAAAGTTTTCAAAAAGGATTTTTATATAAAATGAAAAACAAAATGATATAAGGAGAAAACATTTCCCAATAATCATGTGAGATCATTACCCACCAATCATAAAGTTCATCTGATTTTTCTAACCAATAATTTATAAGTAGATATTTTATGGTGAAAAATAATTTTTATTAATAAGGATAATATTTATTGGATTTTTTTGGTTTTTTAGAATATATAGGAATAATGAATATAACTTCTAGAACAACATTTCTATCCCTATAAATAGTCATGAACTAAGGGCGATGAATATTGTGAGAATAGAAATTTAATTTCATTCGATTCAGGAAGAAAGAGAGGTAATGTTTTAAGATTATAGAATGTTTCTACTAAAAAACAATTTTAATTTTCTAGAGGAAGTTTTTAGAATATATGATTTTTTTTTCACTTTTCTAATAAATATATTGCAACAAGTTATAGAAAAGATCCATACTCATGAAAAGAAAAGGCATTGGGAAAGAATAATTTTTTGGAAATATATTTTTTTGTTGAGGAAACTATAAAGATATAAAATGGAAAAAAACCTTGGATTTTTTGTAGTGATTTTTCCTCAAATATGACATTATATATAAATATCATGATAGATATTGATAAAAATGAAAGAGCATAAATTATATATGGAAATGAAACTTCCATGAAAATTGTAGAAATAAGAATTATAAATATTGAAGCTCTAAAAAGAAATAAAAGTAATATTTTTATACTTATGGGTGTAAATGTAACGTCCCGGTCTCAGAAGCCCCCAAGTGGTTCCCCATACCCTATTGGTAACATGGACTCAACCGCATTTACCCAAATGTCAGAGGAAGCTGACTAGCAGCGAGGTCCTTGGGTCTGATAGTGGGAAAACTATTCCCTCATTAGAAGAGTAACATAGAGGAAATAAACAAATAAAAATAGTGGAAGTAGTAAAAATATCATAAAATAATAAACAATAGAAGACTGAAGAAATAAAAAAATGAAGCACATATATGAATGATGCATGATAAGTTTGTCTAGAAAAGTATCCAAACAAGTCACAATGCTGGAATACAATGATAAACCCAAAGTACAATGAATACAAATAACTCCAGTATCATAACAATCCTCATCTTGGTCTCATACTCTCCATCTCCACAACAATCAAGTACCTGAAGTAGAAGGGAGCTTTCCCTTATATAGTCCTACAAAAATATAATCTGTTTGGGCCCAAAATCATCACCCAAACAGGTTGTGACAAAAATCCTAGTAGGAAACCACCAAAATATCAGTTCCTAATAGTGATTGAATATATATGGCAGAAAATAAACAAAATTAATTAGTAAACAAGGAAGTTATCAAAGTAAAAAAGACTATAGTTTCAATTTCATTCATTTTCATATATGAATTAAGCTACTAAACAAATACTTGTAACCCTATGGGAAGTACTCAAAGCCTAACCCCATGGTTCAACCAAACAAACACAATAAACCCTCTGGAAAGTACTCATAGTCTAACCCCTCTATTTAAGCTTTAGAAAAGACTCTCTGAGGAAGCACTCTCCATCAATTCCCCATGTGGTATCATATCGGTAACTAATAGGCACTCTGAGGAAGCACTCAACCTCCAATTCCCCATATGGACCGTATTAAGGAAACTATAGAAACTCTGAGGGAGCACAAAGTCCATCCCTGTAGAGACCCAATCTTGACATACATGGACATTAAATTACTTTTACGGAATACCTAATTCATAATAAAAACTGACACCAAAGGACCGTAATAGTTTAGTGTCTTTAGAAACTCGGAATATAATCTTATAATCATGGTGAATGATCTTCAACATCTCCCATAAAGATCAACCATTTTTTTCTTACCTAAAACCTTTCTCTATATCCTGGGGAAAAGAAAACATATAAAGGGTGAGCTCAAATTATCATTAAGGTTAATCATGGAGAAAATAAAACAAACCATATACATTTGAACTTCAAAACATGAACATAAATTTTACACATCAAAATATTGCGTTGTGAAAAAAATCGTGGTAGTATGTAAGGAATAGGTCATAAAGGAATATCAATCATGATAAAATGTCTTGGGAATAAAACATTTAATTATTGGAAACCATTAATCACATGATATGATTTCCAAAGTAGCCAAGGCAATGCATCCAAGACTATCTT
This sequence comes from Viscum album, assembly GCA_963277665.1. Taxonomy (NCBI): domain Eukaryota; kingdom Viridiplantae; phylum Streptophyta; class Magnoliopsida; order Santalales; family Viscaceae; genus Viscum; species Viscum album. Next base: position 1,278,041,523 of record OY728152.1, read on the forward strand.
AGTGGACAAAGTCCCTTTCTGAATTGAGTTCACTCCTCATTCAAGTCATGTATCACTGAACCGGATTAACTTACCATTCCAGCCATGTCTATCTCATGAGATATAAATCTTTACCCAATTCATTAGAGGGAGATATAGGTCCCACCCATCTCATAATGAAATCATTCTTACTTGTGCCACAACAAAAACATAAATCATTCATTTTAACCCAAAGAATAAAAATGGGTTTCATAAACATCATCCCATAATAACATAATCCATATAAAACAAATGGATATCATTTCATCATAAGAAAAGTGAAACCATGTAAATCATATAGGTATTATACTTGAACCATACATATATGAAATAATTTCATCTTAGATGGAAAATGGTTTTGATAAAACACTTAAAAAGAATTCTTGAGGAAAATATCCTTTCTTCTTAAAAATCATTTTCTTTTCACAAAACACAACACAATTATAAAAGAAAGTGATTTTATTGAAAATAACCATTAAATCTTGTAGATTAATCTTCATGAAAATAAGGCATTATGAAACCATAAAAATCCGTTCATGTTGTATAAGTTAAAAAAACATTTTCCACGTACTTTTAACGGAAAAGTCAAAAAGTACCACATATGGTAAACAAAAGAAAGAATCCTTCCATAACACAAAGTAAAATTCAAAGAGGGGTAAACATGACTTTAAACATACATGGAATAATATTAAACTCTTTTTATGGACATGGATGAAAAATATAACCCCAGTAAATACTTACGAATAAACAATCTCGGACAAAAACGAGATTGGAATAGTTATCCCTTACCTTAGGTTTGATATGCTTTGTACATATCTGAACCTCCTGTATAATGATTTAAATAATGTCATTGAATTATAATAGAATAATATTCATATTTATGATATCATATATGGTTCACTTATGACTTTATATTTCCCATTCTTTTGTAAATTCCATGTTAAAGCAGCATTTTGGGTAAAATCGTTTTATTTATCGTACGTGTTTGGACTTGTTGTTCTTGATATTGTTATTACTTATATCATGATTTACTTACTTCAAAAATGTAAATAATGATTTATATATCATATATATTTAGTATATATAAATATATATAATAGATAGATAAATGAAATAAAATACACCGTTAATGGAGATGGTAGGTCGTACGTACGCATGAATGTTGTTTTCCTTTCGTTTTTGACTTGAATGGAAGTAAGTAGATGACATATATATATACATAAATACAGTAGATTTATCATGTAATATATTTCATTATTAATCATTATATATACTTTATAATCATTCTTGAATGGTTAACATGGAGAATGAATCTCGTTGCATCGTGGACACTACTAGAAATTTAAGCTATAGCCACGGATCTATAGCCACGGTTTTATAGATCTGTGGCTATAGCTTATTTATAGCCACGATTTAGTATATACTATCGTGGATAAAAATTTCCACTGTCTTTTTTTTCAAATCCCTCCGGGCTCCTCCTTTATTCTCCCCCGATCGCTTTTTTTCTTCCAAATCGTGTCGGGCTCCTCTCCTCCGTCCTACCGCGATCGCAACCCTCCGAACTCTATCTCTCACGGTGGAGACCCTCCAATCCCAAGATGTCTCTCACTGCACGCGACCCTGCTTCCCCGACCCATTGGGACCTCTCCTCTCCCCGATCCCCCTCCACTGACAGTGCCCCTCATGACCCTCTGAACCCTCGACGTCTCTCACAGCAGCGCCCTCCTCCCTGATACCCACTACGCACGACCCTCCTTCCCCGACCCATCGCGACCTCTCCTATCCTTGATCCTCCTCCACCGAAGGTACCCCTCGTGATGGTGCCCATCGCTAACACCGAACAAGGAAACCCCATCACGAGCTGCTTCCACAGAACGTGGGACACATCACCTCCCCCACCGACGCTGCTCCTAGGTGGCCTCCCCACCTTCTCTGACGTGCCTCTGACGCGACCAACCCCCTCCAGGTGATCCTCATCCTCCTTGTTATGAAAAATTATGTGTTCATTATTTTTTTATCAGTGTGTAGAAGTAAAATGGAATAGTTTCATATGTTTTAGTATGGTAAAGAGGTTTTTGAATTAGATAAATTATTCTAATTATAATTGATATGCGTGGAGTTAGGGACAAGTGGTTTTCGGTGAAGAACCAATTAGTCTAGATTGGGAATCTTCATGGTGGAGTTTTGGACAATTGGAATCGATAAAAAGTGATGGTATCAAATTTTTATGGTTAAATTGGGAATCAGGGGATCATCTTGGATGCTTCTCAAGGATTTCAATTCTTATGGATGGGAGTTTTTAATGACTCACACAATTAGAGGGTTGGTAATTTTAGAGGAATTTTTAGTTTTTTTGCCTGAAGAAGGGAATATTAATTGGAATTTCAAGAGTTAATACATCTCTAGGATGTGTTTTAATTTGAGGCTAATGGTTATTTAGAGGGTTGGTTTCCAAATCTTAGGGCGGTGGCTAACCGCAAAAAACTACAGCCTTTATAAGGTACCCAATGGAGGGGTACCAGGTACTCAGTGGGCTGGAAAGTGTAGCAATCCTTTTAAATTGAATGGCATACTTGTCTAGATAAATTAAATCCTAGAGCTGAGCTTCATAAACATTACCTTGTCCGATGAATTGGTGAAAATAGCCTTTAACCAAGCCTCGATTGGTCTGGAACACGCCCCACACCCCGTTGGTCTAGGTGAGCGAGAGGTAGCTCCATCAATATTAACTTTGATGTAGAATGGGATCAGTGGAATCCATCGAACAAATCAAAAAACAAGAGGCTGCTTCAGTCTCCCAGCCACCCCAATCACCTGGAGAATAAACAGATCATCACATATATTCTGCATCGCACCTTTCTAGACAACAGCTACAACATGAATTTCTTTGTGAATATAAATGCATTCCGCCTAAAAGAAAACAGATTTTTTACATAAAATCACCTTGTTTCGTGCAGACCATATGAAGAAAAAATCCAATGATACAGTAGAAACATGTTGATTGTGCACTTGCATGATTTTCTCACTATCACATAACCAAATTAGGAGCTCCTCAATAAACCTACACTTTTAAAAATCTAAATAGAAATGTGAACCAGTATAATTCCATATTTTCCTAGAATAAGAGCAGTCCATGATAAGGTGTGTTGCGGAGTATATAGACCACATACATGGAGGAAAGGCAAAAGCAGGACTATATCCTGATTTTTGAAATTGATCATGCATCGTGGGGTGGTTTTTCTAGAGCCTCCAATGAAGAGTAAATCTATATGGATGAACATGAGGAAATTTAAATTGAACCGACCATCTATGTTCCCTAAAAGAGATGAAACATTTCAAAAAATAATTGTCCATTGTGGTAAAGATCCCATTGAAATAGGGTATCCAGACCAAGGTGTCATTGTCCATACACACATATCTCTGGATTTCCAGTACTTCTTGTTGTGAGATAATCCCAACCAAATCATCAGTGTGTTGCATTACATTAGCAATACACATCTGAGACACATATGGATGAAGCATGTTGTTATCAATGGGGTTTTCCTTCCAATTAGTCTACCAACAATTGAGGTTGGATTCACAGATAACCGGCCAATTTGAATTTATCATGATGTCCTTAAATGAGTGCCTAAGAGATGTCCATACCGAGGACATAATATAGTTGGGGTACCCACATACAAGCCTCTGCTTGAACCTGCTAGACAAAAAATCAACCGATGGGTCATTGGATACCAAGATATTATATTTGAATTTACTAATCAAGATATCATTAAATACTTTGAGATCCTTGAGCCCAAGACCTCACATCCCAATGGACGTAATACACTCCCTTCGAGCCACAGTAATAAGCTTACTTTCATGAACTGAGACTATCCACAAGAAGTTTCTAATCATTATCTACAAGTTATTCCACATACTCTTTGGCCAACGGTAGTGAGAAAATGAATACACAAACATAGAGGTAATCACTGAGTTGATAAGGAAAACCCTTCCAGCTTACGACATGGTCTTTCCCTTCCTACTGACAAGATGATTAATAATTCTAGGTGAAATTTCCTTAAGGAATTTTCATTTAACTCTACCCCAGAATAATGGAACCCCAAGGTATGTGAAAGGAAGAGATTATTTTCTCACACCAAGTCTCCTAGAAATTCTATGTTGTCTTCTGACAGTGTTCCCATTCCCAAATATTATAAAGGATTTATTCGAGCTAATTATTTGACCAGAAACCTCTTCATAATGTCTAAGCAGGTCTTTAATGGCTCTAATGGTATGCTTTGAAGGTTTCCCAAACAAAATAATATCATCAGCATAAAGAAGGTGAGAGGGAATGGGAATTTTCCAGACAACCTAAAGTTGTTTATAAATTCCAATTTGAGTGAGTTCAATAATGAACATACTCATTTAGTCCTCTTCAAGAGAATATAGGAACTCGGATTGGGGATCTCCCTGACAAACACCCTCGTTACAAGTGAAATATCCCTTTTGTGATCCATTGATCAGAATGGACATCCTCCCCGAATTAAAAATGGTTGAAATCAATTTGATGGAATCATTAGAAAATACATACCTTCTGAGACCTTCAAAAAGAAAACTCCATTTGATAATCTCAAAAGACTTAGATATATCAATCATGAGATAAAATCTCACATTCCGGGATTTTTTTCTTTATAGAATTAATACTCTTAGAAGTAGTGAATAGGAAATTCTGGATACTTCTACCCAGAACAAATCCAAAATGATTTGGGGAAATAAAATCTTTGATAATCCCACCCAAACAAGTCATCAGGATCTGGCTAATTAATTTTGGAATGTTATTTCCAATTGCAACTGGCTTGAAATCCCTAATAGCTATCGTATTTTCTTTTTTGGGTATGAGGGAAATAAAGTTCGAGTTACATTCTTGAGGAATCGAGGTGTGGAAGAAAAATTCCCGAATCACATTGACCATGTCGTCCTTCAGGATATCCTCTTAGAACATGAAGAATTTCTTGGGGAACCCATCTGGTCCAGTAGCACCATCCATGTTCAGAGAGAACAATGCCTCTTTGATTTCCCCCATTAAAGGAATTCTTATAAGAAGACAATTTTGTTGTTCTTCAATGCAATGGACAATACTATCAACCATTTTATAGGTCTTGTCATCGCCATCATCAAAATAAAGGGCCTCAAAATATGAAATCATTGCACTAGAGATTTCCATTTCCAGAGTTTACATACACCCATTGACATGAACAACCTTCATTCAAGACCGAAAATTCTTTTCCTTATGTAGTATATGGAATAACAATGAGTTCTGATCACCCTCTATTAACCATTTGATATTAAATCTATAGCGGTCAAGCCTCTGATTGACAATCACCAGATCATCATTCTTTGTAAGAGCATGTATAACCTCCCTGGAGGGGCTACCATTAGACTGGTTGCCGGATTGGTAGTTAGAAAGTCGTTCTTCATCAAGCTTAATCTCACAATAATGATTGGAAAAGTAGTTTTTACTCTAAGACTTCAAGATTACCTTATCATTCCCTATTTTCTCAACATCAATAAACATTGGGCTGCCAACAAAGATCATTTTCCAGGCCTTCTCAATAATTTCCCTACATCCCGTTGTATTGAGACACTTATTTTTAAAGCAAAAGGGTAATGGGGTTAAACTTGAATTGGAGGTAGATACCTCAACAAGTAATGTGTTATGATCTGAATTATATTTTGGCAGCATGTGACCAAAGATTCCTATAACTTCATTCATATCATCCATGTAAATAAAACATCAGTCGAGCTTATATAATGTCTTCCATTTAATGTGTATCTACACCATGTGAATTCAACACATGAAATTGGTACTTCAACATGACTACACTGATTGAATCACAATGAAAATTCAGCAGATGCAACACAGTTAAAATTTAATCCATTTTTCTCCTCAGGCTATAAAACATAATTAAAATATCCCATAATCATCCATTTCTGTATAATCGTACCTAAAATATCACCATGTTCTTCCCATAACTCCCTCCTACAAATGTAATATGTAGTAGAATAATCAAATTTAATCATAAGATTAACACCCTGCTTATAAATAGTGACAGAAATACACTATTATTTAGCCCGATCTATAGAAATTATTATTCTATTATGCATTAAAACTCACAGATGATTCATATGGATGTAATATAGGTTTTGTGAGACTATTTTATAACCAATAGAGGGCCATTTAAAACCTTTTCAATTCAAAAAGATCATTTTTTGTTCGGTTATACTAATAAGCATTGGCTTGTTTTCCATTATAAAATTCCTCAGGGCTCTGACCGCTGGGGGGTTTCGCAGCCCTTGACAATTCCAATATAGTATCTTCATTGAGTTAGGGGAGGATTTCTCCTTGTCCAAGGCCCCCCTCTATGCACTCCATATACATTACCTTTTCCTTGCTTCCCCCTGCCTTCTTCATGTATTGGCATTCCATGCTAGCCTTCAAATCATTTCTATCATTGACATGTTTAACTATTGCATAACTGACCTGGTCATAATCATGGTTTTCAGGACTTCCCTCACATAAAAAGTCATGGGAAATCTTAGGTTCATTTGAAAAAAAGGATTCATTCAATGGGGTGAACTTTTTACCAGTATTAAGATGCTTTGGAGGACTCCCACCAAAAGCATTTATTTAGGCAGCCTAGGAATGAGGAATAGGCAAGAATGTTTCCTCACTGGGATCTCCAGTAGAAGTTTCATTTCTAGATGATGCGGACTCTATTCCCTTCTATGGATTAGACATATAATCACCATGACCAATAGTTTCACACCTCTGTGAGACCAATTCATCAACCTGAGCATGGCTAAAAAATCACCAACATTTGTATCTAATGCAGCAGGAACAGGATACGCAGTAGCTTGCACCTCAGGCACCACCAGGTCCCCATACATAGCTGCAATGGGTGTTCCACCAGCCTCCTTCACCTCCATACATGACACATCCCCACTATTATAAAGATTTCTCACCTTTAATGGTCTCATAAAGACATCCTTCCCCTTTCTCCTTCAACACGGGGCATTGTCATGTCCCTTTAACTTGAAATGTCCACATTCATTATCTCTGTCACAATAAGCAATAAGATGCCCAAAATATTTACATCCATAACAGAACATAGGCCTCCTCTCATAATGAATCTCAAGTCTCATACTATCATCATGTGTTTTCAACACAACTTCTTTAACCAATGTGACATCCATATCCTCCCCCACCAATACTCTATTGTAGTGTCAAATTTGAGGATTTTCAGTTTTCTTGTCCAATCTAATTGGGCACCCCACTGAGTAGGCGACATCCCCCAAAATTCATGGGTGCCAATACATCCAATTTTTCTTATAAATATATATCCAAGTCTAAGCATGTGTGTTTATATCATGAATCATGAAAATAATGATGCTAATTAGAAAGAATTCAAATGGTACCCTTAATGATATCTATTTCACCAGGCACTAGAACTGTAAAATCATGAATTAAATGATGACCTAATCCATAGATTCTCTGAACATTCTAATGAATAAATATATCTACATGGTATTCTATTGGAGGAAGAATGGGGTATTGGGGCAATATTATTCTTGACCCATATCATTTCTACTAATAAAAATATAAAACACCATAAACTGTTTCATTATCAGAAACTACCACAACGGTGGAACACGATGCTGAACACATGTCATATGTTGACTTCTAAAAATGGTTGGGAAACCACACCACTGATGTGGTTGGGATCTACATTGAAAAAATTTTCTAATACTCATTTATATGTTTTAGAGAATCCACCTCTAGAAAAACAAGATGATGAGGGGTTGGGCATACGTCTAAAAAACAAAAATCTTTTATTTCTTGAAAACGACAACCATAGGCCACCATAGTACTTCTTGAGAAATCATGGTATCTCTCTTTATAATGATAATAAATTTTTGGATAGAGTCATATCAACAACCTATTTACTTTTTAGAACCTCGATGTATATCATTTACATAAATGGATTGACCTATCACTTTAGCATTGGATGAAAAACTCATCAAAATACCTCACACTAGTCTCCTCATATTGAAACATGTATGATGAATATCACAAAAAATATCCTAAAATAGATCCCTAACCCTCTCAAAAGTGTTTTATTTTCATTGCGCTTTCTTATTTCTCACATTCTAAACATTTATGTTGAGGAAACATGGTTTTCTCTTCTTTCACATGTTTATTATTGTTTGAAAATTTCATATTCACTTGAGGAATTAGAGAACTCTCAATGTTTTTCGTTTTTTTGGTTTATCATTTCATAACTCATCCGACTATATGATCAAACAATATTTCTTATCATGTTCAACCTTCTTCATAGGTGTGGATCCATTTTTTGTTATGATATATTCTATTTGATTAGAAATTGTGTCCTCTAGTAAACTTTCATTATCGGGTGGGATAAAAACATGTATCGAACAAAACCAAATTAATCTTAAACTTGAGCCAAACTAATTATATACCATTAAAAGGAAGAATAATTGTTAATTAATAGGAATTTACTATTTTATAGTATCATTTTGAAACATGGATCTATTTCCACCTTTATTGCAGGAACATGATTTAACCCCTGGGGCATTGTGGTTCTTATATGTTAGGCGGTGATGTGTATAGTCACATGAGACAGGTATGTTTTAGTTTAGTTTTTATTTTATTTTCTTTATCGCATTAGCCACATAGGTCTTTTACTTCTTTCTATGGACAAAGGGTAATTATATTCTGTGAAGGGGGAAAAATGGGGTTCAGTTTGATTCGGTCCTCCGACTTTGATCCGAGGTAAGATTATATGGTTAATACTTTTCATTCACCTCATGTATTTGGGAATTTAAGTGTTTTTTACTCCATATTAGGTTTTTAGTAAGGAGTTGGATCATTTCGTGTTGGTTCAGGTGGATTTGGATCTCCCAATTGAGTTAAGACTTTAATGTCGTTCGTTGGTTTCTCACTGGTTATGTAGCATCCTTTATGTGTTTTAATGTTCCTAATATCCTTTGTGTAGTGCGTTGATCCCTGCTCGATGATTTCGAGTAGCCAAGTTAAGGTCTACTCATCTGCGTGTTCATAGGTAAGAAAGTATATGTATGTGGGTTTCCCCGTTACGTGTATAGTCAACCATGGCAGTGATTATGCACGTATGGGGCTATGTGTTCCCATGTATATATATATATAAAAATGCATACGCAGGTGAGTGGAGACTATTATATGCGTATAAGCATATGTGCAAGGATCCCCTTGCACATGCTCATGGCCATGCGGATGTGTGCATAGGGGCTAGGTGTCCTTGCATGTGTGTGAAGGTGCATATACCTAGTGGGGGAGTAGCAACTTTTAGTTAGAAAGCGCCAAGAGCCGAAGTGGACGGTTTGGTTCCACCTTGAGGTAGGATCCCTCTTCTAGCCTCCTTAATTCAAGAATTCTTTAAATTGAATTTAGCTTTATTATTAATTCTTCTTAATTATATTGAATTTCATATCTTGAATAAGTGTTCTTTAATATAATTATTTAATTTTATAAATAAATTCATGTTTTTATAATAAAACCCCTCCAACGGAGGTGCGCTGTCTGTGAAAACTCACAGTGATAGTTATGTGGATCTAGTTGCTTAAATTATTGCATTTGATTTGTGCTGAATGAGTTTTAGAATAAATGTTAAATATAATTAAATGAATTGTGTGATAAAGTAAGGCAGTGATTTAGCCCTGCTCCAGCCACATCCAGCCCACACCATCCCCCTTCCACCTTCATTTCAGCCCGCTGCCACCAGCATTCCAGCCCGCAACATCCCCCCCCCCCCCCGCCACCTTCGAATCAGCCGGCACTATCCCCCCATCACCTGCAACTAGCCCCCTTCCACTAGCATTACAGCCTCCTCCTGCTCCCTTCGCTCCTGGCCGGAAGATGCTGCCCCGCAGATGTCGTTGGATCGGGCCAACATGTCACGGTCACGCCCTGATTTGGCCCTGATCCAGCCACATTCAGCCCACACCAGCCCCCTTCCACCTTCATTTCAGCCTGCAACCACTAGAATTCTAGCCCGCAACAGCCCCCCCTGCCACCTTCGAATCAGCCCGCACCATCCCCCCAGCAACTGTAACCATCCCCCTTCTAATAGCATTCCAGCCTCCTCCTGATCCCTTCGCTCCTGGATAGAAGATGTTTCCCCGCGGATGTCGCTGGACCGGGCCAACACCCTGCGGCCACGCCGCGGTCACGCCGCGGTCACGCCACGGTCACGCTGTTGTAATGCCATGATTTGGCCCTACTCCAGCCACATCCATCCCACACCAGCCCCCTTCCACCTTCATTTCAGCACGCCGCCACCAGCATTCCAGCCCGCAACAGCCCCCCTTCCACCTTCGAATCATCCCGCACCATCCCCCAGCACCTGCAACCATCCCCCTTCCACCAGAATTCCAGCCTCCTCCCGCTCCCTTCGCTCCTAGCCAGAAGATGCTTCCCCGCGGATGTTGCTGGACCAGGAAAACACGCCGCGGTCAGGCCGTGGTCATGTCATGGTCACGTCGCGGTCACGCCGTAGACACGCCGCAATAATGCCATTATTTGGCCTTGCTCCAGCAACATCCACCCCACACCAGCCCCCTTTCACCTTCATTTCAGCTCGTTGCCACCAGCATTCTAGCCGGCAACAGCCCCCCTGCCACCTTTGAATCAGCCCGCACCATCCCCCAGCACCTACAATCAGTGTTTGATAATTTATTTGAAGTTATTTGAACTGAAACTCATATGTATGTAGTTAAAGGAGTAGCTACTCAGTAGATATGGCGATGCAACAGAAGAGGATTCAGTGATTTTCTTGAAAGGTTTGCGACAGTCCGGGGCAATAGATGATTATATTGATGAGTTCGAGTGGATGACATTGTGCGTACTAGATTTCACTGAAAAATGGTATATCAGTATGTTTATTGGTGGACTTAGACCGGAGATTGGGATCACTGTAGAGACTCACGAGCCACTGAACAAGGTGCGATTTTTGACCAAAAGAATAATTGAACACCCTGAACCACACAATAAGAGGAATGCATTTAATAGCTAATGGAGGATCTGAAATGCAAGTTATTTAAATATTAAGTGAGAGGGAGAATAAAAAAGTAGTAGTATATAGATTTGATCACTGTATAAAACCAATTGAAAATAGGAATTATAGTAGGGAGGAGGATAAAACCCATGTTTTATGCTCTTTGCAATGGTGGGTGCATCAACTGATAATTCTTTTGTTGAGCATAAGATTGAAAGAGAGATAAGGCGTGTTTATAATTTAACGAGGATGAATTGTTTCTATTCACAAGCATTATAATGAGGATTTTCTTACATGAATTTAGATTATTAGATGCTTTCAGCCACCTATTTCAAATATATGAGTAGTCATTAAATCTGACATTACCGTTTATCCCCTTATAGGGTGCTTCTTGTGATGCAAGATCCCAAACAACTGACTCAAGTACTATATCAATGTCATCATTGTACCTAACAGTATGTAATAACTTATTCCGTCATGCTTTTTGTTTTATGTAATCTGAATTCTTTATTTAAATTACAAAATTGTAAATGTGCTTTTCAAAATCTTCTCTTAATGAAAAATATAATTTTATCTTATGCAATTTAATTTTGTCATGCATCCAAATCTAACATATAACTCTCTATACATTGAACATCAACTATTCTATATACTTTCAATGTAGTTATTGTTGGATTGATTTTCCCCAATCCGATTGGGCCGAATGTTTGTGGCCCGCAACTATAGCAGTGCGGACATTGGGGTCAACTTCACTGTAGTTCTTTTGACAAAGTTGGTCGATGATCACTGTTGCAACGCGGACTTACTATTTCAGAACAGTGGACCGTCTTCTTCATATGCAGCCCATTTCAGGCTAGCATTTACTTCTAAAAAAACCCTATGTAATTTGTTATCCTGAATAGTGAAATATTCTGCCTCTCCCGTGGATGTAGGAATTATTCCCGAACCACGTAAATCGTTGTGTCCTTTGCTTTCTTCCTTTCATTTTTTCTCATTTATGTCATTGTGTCTCCCAGAGATTCCACAACAGTTATATGATTATTAACTAATTTATTGTATTTATTACACAGCTCGATTGTATTCTGATCACATGATCATCAGTAGCTGCATTTGTTTTGGTGCTCTAGCTCTTTTGTATGTAGATTCATATCACATTCTTTCAACTTTTCTACTACCGGGTATGTTATACCTGAATCATTTGATCATAGGGTTTCTACTTTGTGTAAAATTTTATTGGATCGTCTGGTGATCCTCCTTTTCATATTGTATTCTCACAGTGCATATTCTTTCCTCTAATCGCAGTGTACTCCGTCTGATGATCAATCTTATATTCTCACTCTGCCCATTCGTGTCATTGCACGACCCCTCCATTTGGTTGTTTTACATTAAAATTCTCATACAGTGTCTGGTTATCTTGAACCATTACATCCACGATTATAACCTTCTGATAGTTATTGCATGCGAAAGTATTTCTAGATCGCCTCTATCCGAGCAATGGAGTCTTGGCTTATCCGAGCATCTCGGTCGGTTTATTTATGTCTGAACATCTTACTACAATGGAGTCTTTCTTTATCCGAGCATCTCAGTTCGGTCCTCGTGTGAGAAACCTGCTCCTTGTTATGTTCGATTATTATCTGGATCTGAAAATTTTCACAATTATTGTAAGTATTACAATGGGTTGTGTTGTTATCCTTTACCAAAGAGTAGGTATTATCCTAAACTTTTCTTCCACTATATTACACAAGTGGATAGGCTATCTCTTCAAAATCCTCTTCTACCTTTAGGTATGAATGGTGATGTTGTTTATAATGGAACCACCAATCTTCATGGATTATCTATAAACTTCCTTATGGATGGAACTTTGACTACCTCTTATACTTATACCAAAATCACATAAAAGATAGCATGTTCTCTAATTCTGTTAAACTAAATTTCTAGAGCCCACAAACTTCCTTGAACTTTGAAATATAGAACTTCTACAGATTGGTTCTTGAAATTGGTCTAGATCTAAACATTAAATCACCTAAATCTAGTTACCTTAATCAACTACCTTAAAACTATATGTTCTGGTATTTTCAAATCCATGACCCAACTAAACTTCCTGTAAGCATTGGTCGAAAACTTCCTCTCTTTATGTTGCTTCTTCTAAGTAGCTCTCTCAAATTCTTCTTCTCAATATCTCTATCTAATGATCAATCAGTGCTTCATTTTGAATGATCCCAACATATTTTATAGGCTCAAACTGTTCTAATAAATTCAGTGATTTCAAATCTCTAAAAACTAAGACTCTGCACATTTCAATTGTGAACACCATCATGAAATCTTTTAAATCTCTGAGTCAAATAAAATTTTTATAAAATATGGTGTCAACTCACCTTTCAAATTATCTTTAAATATTAGCTTCAATTACAAACTTTCCATTATTAATTCTACATTTTAAATATCAATATCATCATAATCACATTGATTGTGGCTTCAAAATGTTTAAGGGAGAGAGGTTTTGGGTGCACCAGGAGAAAACAAAAGGGTTCAATAGAATAGAGGATTTGGACTTTAGAAAGGCTGGATCCTTAATGTAAGGTGAAAAAATTTTCAAATTCCATTAAATAATAATCATGACTATGAAGACATGGATTATGAGTCAAAAGAGATTCAGGTTTTGATGTGATATATACCATTCGAAACAACCCAAAATCTCTCTAAATATGGGGGGGCTGTGGTTTTTTTTAAGAAATGCCATGCCCTATAGCCACGGTTTTAAACCATGGATGTAGACCTAAATCCACGGTTTTAAACCATGGATAAATCTATATAGCCACGGTTTTGAACTGTGGCTATAGGCTTTGTGCGGCCTAATGTTCTGCCATGGTTTCAAACTGTGACAATACCCTATAGCCATGGTTTGTAACCATGGCTATAGGTCTTGCCCTATAGCCACGCCATTACCATCCACGGTTCACTGAACCGTTGCTATAACCTATATCCATGGTTTTGGGACTTATAGCCACGGTTGTAAACCATGGCTATAGCCTAAATTTCTAGTAGTGGGAGACGGTAATCCATACGTACGCACGAGCGATGATATCGTTCGCATAATTGTTGAATTGAATTGGAGTGGATGATATAATATCTCTGAATCAGTATGATTTTATAATAGCTATATATAGTTATTATTTACACCATTATACCTATCCAAGTAAGGTGGTGATGGAAAAATTGATTACACCACGGCGTGCCGACGGTATTCCGTACATACGCACGTGTGTTGATTTCTTTTTCTGTAGGATGAATAGAAGGTTAAATGCGATTGTTTCATATTTATAATAATATATAAGTATATTATTGATACTATTGTTATTACTTTATAATGAAACAACTAAATTAGAAGAAGTTGAAGAAGAAAGAAAACTTGAAAGAATCGGTAGGAGAGATTACCTATTCTTCGACGCACCTCTTTTAAGCTTCCTCTTAAGGCACTAGAGTTGGTCTTTTCAGGAGACCAGAACCTCTATAATGTTTCTAGGGAAGTTTATAAGGGAAAATATTAGGGTTTGGCCATTCTTGAAAGCTCAAAATTGTGTAAAGAGAAGTGGGAGGAGGTGCCCTTTTATAAGGGAGGAGAGGGGCACCTTAGGAAAAACTCAAAATATTATTTTATAATAAATTAATATTCGGTTTATAATAGCTCAAAAATTGTTTATTTACAAGAATAAGTGGGGATGGGTCTCAATACTCTCAAACAATAGGTTTTAGACAATTTTAGGTTACTATTTTAACCTTATCATTTACATTTAACCTTATGTTAAATAATTTACCTTTTACTGTGTCTTCTTGTTTTCTTACACTATATGTTTAATAAACATACTATAACAAGCCAAATAAATCCCAAGTGGTTCATTATTAATAAATATAACCTTATCTAAGTCATTTGGCCGAACCATATATTTTTAGGAATCGAATAACAATTAATAATATAATATTTGTTTTAAAAAATATTTTATGTCAATTTTGACACTATTTGGTAATTGATTTTTGTGAAAATCATAACAGCATGATTAGTTCGAAAAAAGTTAATTTAATCAACACTAACATGTCATATTATCCTAAAACATTAGTTTAATTTATAAAAAGTCTCAAATTACATTTATTTGGGTATTTATAACATCAATTACGTTAATATTTCATTAATAAGTTAATTACACCCTCATCATTGTGTCATAAATAAATTAAATTATTTAATGCCTAAAATTTATAAATAAACTACCATTATGTAGGAAATATTTTTATCTTTCTAATGAATATTTATAGTCGAATTTATCTTATGTATAACACCGTATTAAAAATGTTTTAGTTATTAAACTTTGATTTTAACACTTTTAACTCTTCTTTAAATAAAATAATAATAAATGCCCTAATATAATACAAGTGGACCTAAGGGTAATATTTTATTCCTAAGGTTGTTTTTGGTCTAATTAAACTCATCTAATAGAATTAGGACATGTGTTAGGGTAGTAATAATATCATTTTTACCCTTAATTACCCTATTTACTTTTAACTGTGGTAAATACAAGAAAAAAAGTTACTATTCACCAAAAAAAATTATCATATTGAACCACATTTTTCTCCTTGATATTAACAGTGTCTCTTGGATTTTTGAAATTCAACTCACAGAAGTGTTAAAATTAAGTTTTATGTACAATTGAAAATGCTCGTAGGAGGTGGGTAAAAGACGGTGAAAAGTTCAATAAAATTTTTATATATCTAAAATTATTATAAAATGACTCCAATGAATTAAATTGAACTTATATAAGTATTATGTATCTATTTTGACCAAAAATAAATTTAAAATAAATTATTATTTAAATAAAGAGTCGGTTTTAACCAATAACTCAGTGTTTCCACTATTCATCAAAAATTGAAAGTTTTCATAAAAATACCAAAATTTCACCCTAGGCTAATTTCAACATTCCGAATCCAAATATGAAGTCCATTTTAAATGATAAATTTTATAAAATTTCAAAAAGTGGGTATTACTATTCATAACGGCTAGTTTATATAATATTTTTATAATATATAGTTGTTTAGCGAAACTCGATATTGCGTTCAACACACGCTATCGTGGAAGGTCGTGATTGCGTGTAAAGCAAACCAAGTCAGGGTTACGTGTAGTGAAATATTCTTTTGTTGTTTTGTATAATATAATCCAACCATATTTCATTTATTCATTGAATATATATATATATACACACTCAATGTTTCATAGAATAACTTCTATCAACCGAACTTGAAATTTTGTGTAACACAATCCAAGAATAGTGTTGTGTATACTGCAAGATAATACGGTGTTGCGTATAGAACAAGATAATCATGGTTTAGCATACAATACAATACATCAAATAAATTAAAAAGAATACTTCTCATAAAATCTTGGGGTGTTACATTCTACCCCCCTTAAAATGAATTTCGCCCTCAAAATTCATCGAGGTTATAAATGGTTTACTACTTGACAGTTTCTTTAATAGAAACCCACATCGTAAAAAGTACTACCAAAACAAAACTTTGAAAACTAAATTATGAAACGTAATGGTTACTCAAATTAACTAATCATCGGGTTTCCACAAAAGAGAACATAGGTGAAAATATGTATATGGAAGAAAAATCTAACCATCAAGTTCTGATGGAGAGTGGTAGAGAACATGGCTACGAAAAATCCATCAATCACAAAGCCATAAATTTGTTATGATCTATGGTACCATCTGATTCATCAGATATGAGGGCAATAAGACAACATTTTTTGTTTTCAAGATCATTTCCCTATAGTTGAAAAAATTGGAATTAGAAGAAATACTTTCTTGATTTTGGTACAATCTCACCATTGGTCGTTCCTTGAACAATTTCCATTTCATCTCTTAAAGAAATGAAGTTGAATTTGTCATTTGTGAAGTGTTAGAAGATCATGCGATAGAATGATATGTTATTTCATCTGTCTCAAACAAAAGGTTATAAAAAGTTATTAAATATACATAAGTCCATATATAGTGAAATTAATCGTATATGGTTCCTAAAATGGACTTATACTTCATATATCAAACCACTTAATAAATTAAAACTAATTTACACTAACCAGGGACTTCCTGTAGGCCATTTGTATGAGATAAAGGCCTGTCGCACTTCAGTTGTGGGTTCGATTCCCACATCCTTGTCTGACACGACGTGTTGTCGCTCGTCCTATGGGTTTTCCTTTTTCTAAAACTATACTATTATAACATTCCAGAAATAATATCAAAAAACAAGTTCTATCCTTTGATAATACTATATCATGTACAATATAATCTATTTCAATCTTTAGGCTTATCCAAAATACATCTGTCCAATCTCATAGTATAAAGAAAACGATTACTTGAAAGGTCACATAACAAGCACGTGAATACCATCAATAATCCCCCATATATCATAATATATATCTTGTTGGTCACATTCCAAACATGTGAATACCTTAATCATGTATTATTTTGAAACATGAATTACCATAGAACCTTAGTGAAAACATGAATGTTGTCAAAAGTTAACTCTTTCCACATACCAAAATCCCAAAATTTCTATATACTCAAACCATGATATCACTTTGTCCTTATATCAGTTATGAGCTCATGAATACTATCAAACATTTCATTTTCTCCTTATCCCTTCATTATGTACATATCATTTTCTTTCCAATAATATTGCAATCACTTTTCATGGTTACCGGTACCATACAATTATTGAAAACCAATACATAGATATTACAAAATTCCACGATACTATAAATGAGATTCCATGATACTATTTTGAAATCCCATTACATAAACACTTAATCATTCCACAACATCATTGTCATACCAACATCACAAATAGTGATCTCATGTGACTTCCCTTTGTCATTTTACTTAATAGGTTTCTCAGGTCGATCATCATTAACCCTTGGATTAGGTCATTGATTAGCATAATGCCCCATTTCCTTGCACTTGAAGCATTGAAGTGTTGATAGAGTGTTCTCTGTAGTCTTTTCTCTATTCACGTCATTAGAAACCTTTTTCCCATTACTTTGGAACTCAGCTGCTCGATGACCTTCTTTTCCACACTTGAAACATTTTCTAGTACCTTTTAGATAATCTCTACCATTCTTCTTTCCACACTTTGAGCATAAAGAAACATTCACCTTCTTTTCACCATTGTTCTGAGATTTTTCCTTGAATTCCATATTTCATTTCTTATCAAAACCATGAGATGGATATGTAACACTAACTTCTAGTTATACCTTTATAGCAAAATGCACAATTTCTTCATAGGTACTGAAGTCTCTTATAGCTAATGCCCTTCAAAGACTTGGTTTTAAGCCACTGAAGAATCGATCAACTTTACTTTCAGGTTGGATGATAAAGCCAGATGCATACCTTGAAAGCCTTGTAAAATTCAATTCATATATACCAACAGATTCATCATCCTTTTGCTTAAGCTCAAGGTACTCCTTTTCCATCTTTGTTCTAAGAATACAAGGGAAGTCATTATTGAAAAATAAGTTCATGAACTCATCCCATTACATGGATTCAATTTCATCATGGGGCCTTGTATTCTTAATTAGAGTCCACCATTGGTCTGCTTTACCTTCTAACCAGTAAATATCCAAAATGAATTTTTCATTTTATGAACAGCGAAGTATCGAAAATATATTTTCAGTGGTACTAATCCATTGTTCAGCAACAATTGGATCTGAAGACCCACTAAATGAAGTTGGATGTTGCCTCATGAAGGACTCAATATAATATTGTGATTTTCTCTCCTCATTTGGAAGTCCAGAATGATTCATAGCTTGTGAAAGTATAGAAATAATATTTTTCACTCCATATCCCATAAAATTGGTTTGTTTAGGAGGAAAATCGTTTGATTGTCTATTACATTGATCAACACGATTCCTTCGGGTTCCATCCATCGTCTAAAACCCAAAAAGAACAGTGTGAGAGGCAAAAATCATGCTAGGAAAAAAGAATAATAAAGGGGGATTACATTCAATATATAACATCTTAGGTTTAATTCTAAGATCATTACTTTAATTCTAGGACTATAACCTAAACATATACTTATCCTTAGGGACATCCCTAGACATAACTTAGAAATATCTCTAGGGATTTCACTAAAGTTTCTGCATCCTAGTTTCCAAAGGTTAACTAAAAATTTCCTCTGATACCAACTATGGAGAGCTACTCTTGAAATACATGGAAATTACATTAATTTTGTGTAATACCTAAAACATAACAAAAACAGACACCGAAGGACCATAATAGTTTAGTGTCTTTGGAAACTCGGAATATAATCTTCTAATCTTGGTGAAAGATCTTCAACATCTCCCATAAAGATCTTCCATTTTTTTTCTTACCTAAAACCTTTATTTATATCCTGGGGAAACGAAAACATATAAAGGGTGAGATTAAATGCTCAATAAGGGTAATAATGGTGAAAATAAAACAAACCATATACATTTTAACTTCAAAACATTAACATAATGTTTACACATCAAAATCTTGAGTTGTGAAATAAATCTTGGAAGTACGTAAGGCATAGGTCAAAAAGGAACATCAATCATGATAAAATAGCATGGGATTAAAACATTTAATTGTGGAAACCATTAATCACATGATATTATTTCCAAAGTAGCCAATGCATTGCTGCCAAGACCATCTTAGTGGACAAAGTCCCTTTCTGAATCGAGTTCACTCCCCGTTCAAGTCATGTATCACTGAAACGGATTAACTTACCGCTCCAGCCATGTCTATATCATGAGATATAAATCTTTACCCAATGCATTGGAGAGGGATATAGGTCTCACCCATCTCATAATGAAATCATTCTTACTTGTGCCACTACATAAACAAAAATCATTCATCATAACCCAAAGAATAAAAATGTGTTTCATAAACATCATCCCATCATAACTTAATCCATATAAAACAAATGGAAATCATTTCATCATAAGAAAAGTGAAACCATTTAAATCATAGAGATATTATACTTGAAACATTCACATATGAAATTATGTCATCTTAGATGGAAAATGGTTTTGATAAAACACTTGAAAATAATTCGTGAGGAAAATATCCTTTCTTCTTAAAAATCATTTTCTTTTCAAAAAATGCCACATAATTTTAAAATGAAATGATTTTATTGAAAATAAACATGAAATATTTTAGTGTAAACTTCATGAAAATAAGACTTTATGAAACCGTAAAAATATGTTCATGCCGTATAAGTTAAAAAAACATTCTCCTCATACTTTTAATGGAAATGTCAAAAAGTATCACATATGGTAAACAAAAGAAAGATTCCTTCCATAACACAAAGTAAAAGTCAAAGAGGGGTAAACATGACTTTAAACATACATGGAAGAATATTAAACACTTTTTATGGTCATGGATGAAAAATATAACCCTAGTAAATACTTACGAATAAACAATCTCGGATAAGAACGAGATTGGAATAGTTATCCCTTACCTTAGGTCTGATATGCTTCATACGTATCTGAACCTCATGTATAATGATTTAATAAGGCCACTGAATTATTACAAAATCATATTCATTGTTATTATATCATATATGGTTCACTTATGACTTTATATTTCCCGTTCTTTTGTAAATTCTATGTTAAAGTAACATTTTGGGTAAAATCGTTTTATTTACCATACGTGTTTGGACTTGTTGTTCTTGATATTATTATTACTTATATCATGATTTACATACTTCTAGAATGTAAATAATGATTTATATATCATATATATTCAGTATATATATATATATATATAATAGATAGATAAATGAAATTAAATACACCGTTCATGGAGACGGTAGGTCGTACGTACACATGAATGTTGTTTTCCTTTCCTTATTCACTTGAATGGAAGTAAGTCGATGAAATATATATATAAATAAATATAGTAGCTTTATCATGTCATATATTTTATTATTATTCATTATATATACTTTATAATCATTCTTGAATGGTTAACATGGAGAATGAATCTCATCGCGTTGTGGAGACGGTAATCCATACGTACGCATGAGCGATGATATCGTTCCCATAATTATTGAATTGAATTGGATTGGATGATATAATATCTCAGAATTAGTATTATGTTATAATAACTATAAATATTTATTATTTACACCATTATACACATCCAAGTAAGGTGGTGGTGGAAAAACATATTACACCACGACGTAGAGATGGTATTCCGTACATACGCACGCGTGGTGATTTCATTTTCCATAGGATGGATAGAAGGTGAAATGGGTTTGTTTTATATTTATAATACCATATCAGTATATTAGTGATACTGATGTTATTACTTTATAATGAAACAACTAAAGAAGAATAATTTTAAGAAGAAAGAAAACTTGATTGAATCGGTAGAAGAGATTACCTCTTCTTCGACGCACCTCTTTTAAGATTCCTCTTAAGGGACTAGAGTTGGTATTTTGAGGAGACCAGAACCTATATAATTTTTATAGGTAAGTTTTTAAGGGAAATGGGCAGGGGTTGGCCTAGCTTGAAAGCTCAAAATTGTGTAATGAGAAAAGGGAGGAGGTGCCCTTTTTTAAGGGAGGAGAGGGGCACCTTAGGAAAAACTCAAAATATTATTTTATAATAAATTCGTATTCAGTTAATAATAGCTCTGAATTGATTTATTTCGAAGATAAAGTGGGTATGGGTCTAAACCCTCTCAACCAATAGGTTTTAGACAAGTTTAGGTTACGATTTTAACATTATCATTTAGATTTAACTCTAAGTTAAATAATTTAACTTTTACCATATCTTCTTGTTTTCTTACACAATATGGTAAATAAACTTACTATAACAAGAAAAAAAAACCCGAAGTGGTTAATTTATAATATATATAACCTTATATACGTCATTTTCTGAAACTTAGACTTTTAGGAATAGAATAACAGTTAATAATATAATATTTGTTTTAAAAACTATTTTATGTCAATTTTGAAACTATTTGGTAATTGATTTTTGTAAAAATCATAACAGCATGATAAGTTCGAAAAAAGTTAATTTAATCAATACTAACATGTCATATTAACCTAAAACATTATTGTAATTTATAAAAAGTCTCAAATTACATTTATTTGGGTATTTATAACATCAATTTTGTTAATACTTCATTAATAAGGTAACTACTGCATCATCATTGTGTCCTAAATAAATTAAATTATTTAATGTCTAAAATTTATAAATAAAATACCATTATGTAGGAAATCTTTTTATCTTTCTAATGAATACTTATAATCGAATTTATCTTATCTATAACCCTATATTAAAAATGTTTTTGTTATTAAACTTTGATTTTAACTATTTTAACTCTTCTTTAAATAAAATAATAATAAATGTCCTAATATAATCTAAGTGAACCTAAAGGGTAATATTTTATTCCTAAGGTTGTTTTCAGTTGAATTACAATTATCCAATAGAATTGGGAAATGTGTTAGGGTAATAATAATATCATTTTTACCCTTTATTATCCTATTTAATTTTATTCGTGGTAAATAAAAGTAAAAAAGTTACAATTCACCAAAAATCATTTTTATCTTATTGAACCACATTATACTCTTTGATATTAACCGTGTCTCTCGGGTTTTCAAAATTAAACTCACAGAAGCAGTAAAATTATGTTTTATGTACAATTGCAAATGCTCCTAGGAGATGGGTAAAAGACGGTGAAAAGTTCAATAAAATTTTTATATATCTAAAATTATTATAAAATGACTCCAATGAATTACATTGAAATTATATAATTATTATGTATTTATTTCAATCTAAAATAAATTTAAATAAAATAAATGATTATTTAAATAAAAAGACGGTTTTAACTAATAAATCTGTGTTTTCACTATTCATCAAAAATAGAAAGTTTTCAGAAAAATAAAAAAATTTCACCTTATGATAATTTCAATATTCCGAATCCAAAAATTAAGTCCATTTTGAAAGATAAAATTTATAAAATTTCAAAAAGTGTGTATTTGTATTCATAACGGCTAGTTTATATAATATTTTAATAACATGTCGTTGTTTAGTGAAACTCAGTATTGCGTACAATGCATACTATTGTGGAAGGTCATGATTGCGTGTAAAGCAAGCCAAGCCAGGGTTGCGTGTAGGGAAAGATTCCTTGTTTTGTGTATAATATAATCCCACCATATTTCATTTATATATTGAATATATATATACACTCAATGTTACATAGAATAACATCTATCAAACGAACTTGAAATTTCCTGTAACACGATCCAAGAATAGTGTTGCGTATACTGCAAGCTAATATGGTGTTGCATATTGCGCAAGATAATCTTGGTTTAGAATAAAATACAAGACATAAAATAAATTAAAAATAATACTTGTCATAAAATCTCAGGGTGTTGCAATCCCCCTTATGGTCTCACAACGTCACAGTAAAACAGACACTCTAGAGAATCCCTCAACGTCCATTCTCCCTATGGTCTACTACACCAGGTTCTCACGGCCCTGTATAAGTAAATCATGCACAACGATATATGGAAGCCAATTTAAACCTCAAGAACTACTTGGCTAAACAATCTACAACATATCATATCATGTCAGATAATAATTGCTCCACCCTAACAATACTAGGCATGGAATTCAAAGTAGTTTCCTAATAGGCAAAGCTAGACCAAATGGTAAAAAACAAGAAAACGTGGGAAAAACATCCATAGCTTGGT
Source organism: Viscum album (assembly GCA_963277665.1). NCBI lineage: Eukaryota > Viridiplantae > Streptophyta > Magnoliopsida > Santalales > Viscaceae > Viscum > Viscum album. The sequence continues at coordinate 1,278,065,402 of OY728152.1, forward strand.
AAAGATAACCATATTCACAAACAATTAACCTCCATCCAAACAATAAGGCCGAGCACGCAATAAAAGGGCTAAAAACCACAAACAAACAATACCCCCGAACAATGGTATTGGGCACTATTGCAAATATAATTCAAAGACTAACTATAGAAAGGCACAAAACACCTACCTCAGTGTTTGGAAATCAATATATGTGAACCTCAGGCCTTGAATCACCCTAGAACATCATAGATCTACAAAAACTCTAAAACCGTTCTATTGAGAATAACTCATGAAAGAATAGAAATCAAGAGATGAAGTTCAATAAAAAAGGAGAACTCCCTGATGTGATTCCAACACAACTGATAGAGGTCGAATCAGACAACAGACAGCGATTCAGGGGATTGGTGATGATTTGCATCGTACGGTCGCTCCTGGATGAGACAGGTGAAGAAGAAGATGGTTCTGTCGATTAGATGTGACCCATGTCCATTTAATAAAAAAAATTACACAACGTGTTCATTAAAAGTACACGGGGTGTACTTGCCTTATTCAGCCTCCACTTTAGGCGGTCTCTAGGTCACCACACACGACCATGTATTTAGCCATTACACAACTAGTACATGGTCACCCGCGACAATAGGGTACACAGCGTGTACTCCTAAAATTTCTAGAAACTCCTCTTTTTATCAATGAAAACTAGAAATGAAAGAAATTCCTAAAAAGTAGATCTATGTTCTTAAAAACTTCCCCCCTTAAATAAATTATTCCCTGAATTTACCTTGCAAGGCGGCATAGAAGAAGAAACCTCAAAAAGCTCTAGCCACTGTGATTGTACATCAGCCTCCCTCTCCCAAGTCTCATATTGTACTTGCTCATGCTACCATAGTACTTGTACCTGGGAAAAAAACCAGCCACAAAAAACTTTCACACTTTGACCAACAATCCAGATTGGATGCCCCTCGAAGGAGGCATCCACCTCTAACTCAACCTCCTTGGGATGGAAAACATGAGATATATCTGAGAAAGATCATTTGAGATGAGAAACATGGAATAAATCATACATAGCCCAATACCTATGAGATAACTAAAACTGATAGGCAACCAGCCCAAATCTCTCCAACACCTCAAATAGAATGAGGTACCTTGGTGAAAGTTGACCATGTCTCATAATCCTCTTATGTCCCATCATCGGTGTGACACATAAAAAACCTGATATTCAGCCTCAAACTCCAGAGGTCATCTCCATCGATCAACATAAGACTTATGTCGTGAATGTGCAGTATCCATCCTCTTCTGAATCAACTCTATCTGCTCTGTGGTCCCCTGAACAAGACGAGATCCTAGCATAGCTGGCTCTCCTGCCTCCAGCCCGCATAAGGGTGATTAGTCTAGCTAACCATACAAGGCCTCATAAGGCACCATCTGAATAGTTTCTTGGAAACTATTACTGTAGGAAAACTGCACAATAGTTATGTGTTTATCCATATAACCTCCCAAATCTAGGATGCATGCTCGAAGCATGTCCTCCAACACCTAAATTGTATGGTCGGATTTGTTATCTGTATGGGGGTGGTAAGATGTACTCTGAAGTACATGTATACCCAAAGCCCTATGTAATCCCTTCCAGACCCAAGAAGTAAAACGTGCATAACTATCTGATACAATGAAGTGTGGAACCCCATGTAGACGTACAATCTATCGAATTTACAACCTCCCAAGCTCATTAACACTGAAGGTATCCTTGATCGGCAAGAAGTGAGAAGCCTTTGTGAGTCTGTCAATGACAACCCAAACTGCATCATTCTCTCAAGGCGACCTCAGAAAACCTGTCATGAAGTCCACTGAGACATCGTTATACTACCACATGGGAATGGAAAACTGCTGTGAAATCCCAACTGGTCACTCATGCTCCGACTTCACCTACTGATATATGGAACACCTCATGAAAAAACCCGCAACATCTCCCTTCATAACTGGCCACCAATACTAAAGGTGAAGATCTTGAAACATCTTGGCGACACCTGGATGAACTGCCCATACTAAGGAATGAATGTCCCGTATCATCTCCTTGCATTTGTCTGATGGCCACCACACACATCCTTGAAAATGCCAGATCTCATCCTCACATATGATCCATCCAAGAATATGGTCCTCTCCTGACACACTCTCTCATAGGAATTTTTCTTCAGAATCTGATAGCTTACTCATTCGCACTCGATCAAGTAGAGTAGAGGTAACAGTCACGGAAGAATGAAACATCTACCCCTTTCTATCATGCACCTCAAATTGCATCTCAGAGAACAGAGCCATAAGCTACCACCCACTGAAAGCATCCGGAACTGTATGTATCTGAGCTCTTCTTCTCAATGAATCAGTCACTCTATTTCCCTTCCCAGAACTATAGGAAATCTCAAAGTCAAATGACTGAAGGTACTCAACCCACATTTGATGTCTCAAATTAAGATCACGCTGAGTGAAGATATACTGGAGACTCTTATAGTCAGTGAAACCCACAAAATTATCTCCTAACAGGTATTGTCACCAACATCGTAAATCCTGAACAACTACATCCAACTCAATATCATGTGTTGGGTAGTTCCTATCTTGTGGCCTCAACTACCATGACCATACACAATGACTCCTCCCTTCTACATAAGTGCATCTCCCAACCCGATACCTGATGCATCATAGTACAGAGTATAGATCTTTCTTGGATATGGAAATACTAGTATTGGTGCTGAAGTCAACTCTCCTTTCAGCTCCTGAATGTATGACTCACATGAATCAGACCACAAGTACTATGCACCCTTCTTAGTTCGGAACTTCAGTGGAACTACTAAGCACGAAAAGTCCTATATGATTCATCTGTAATATCCATCCATCCCTAGAAACACCATACCTCAAAGTCGTTCTTTGGATGCTCCCAGGAAACTACAACCCTCACATTCTTTGGGTCTGCTGATACTCCCATATCTGAGATAACAAGACCTGAGAGGAGGATTTAGTCCCTCCAAAAGTGGAATTTTGAGAGATTATCATATAACTAATTCTCACTCAATGTTCTCAAAATGATATCAATATGGGTAGCATGGTCATGTCGAGTATGAGAGTACACCAAGATATCATCCACGAAGACAACCATGAATGAATCCAAGTATGGATGGAAAACTTGGTTCATTAGTTTCATGAGGACTGAAGGCGCGTTCGTGAGACCGAACGACATAACCAAATACTTTTATAGACCACACCAACTCTAGATGGATGTACGAAGTATATCTGATGGTCTAACACGCAATTGATGGTAACCAGATCTCAATTAAATCTTTGATAACACCTAGGATCCTTGAAGTTGATCAAAGAGATCATCAATCCTCGACAATGGATATTGATTCTTGATAGTCAACTTGTTCAACTTTGGATAATCCACACAAATTCTGAGGTTAGCATACAATTTATTTACAAAAAGGACAGGAGAACCCCAAGGAGAAGCACTGGGTCGAATGAAACCCTATGTCTGCAAATCCTCCAACTAATTCTTGAGCTCTTGCAACTCTAGTATAGCCATAATATTATGAGGAATGGACACCATTTCCACTCCTGGAACAAGATCAATAGAAAACTCCACCACTCTCTCTGGAGGAAAACCTGATAAGTCTTTTTGAAAGACATCCCCGAAATGATCCACCACTGGAGGAAAATCCATATATGAAGTCCCATAGTCATCCAGATATAGAATAGAAATCTGGGCTATATCTCCTCCTAACCCATGATGATCGGGTCTTGCTCTGCTCACCTGGACATACCATTCTCCCATACATAAAAGGATCCACCTTCTAGTGACGTGAAACTAACCCAATGATGATTGAAATCGACAATAGTGAGAAAGGAAACTAACTAGTCCATTATGATAATGAAATCATAGCCCATCATCTCTATGGAATAGAGGTTCCATAAGAATTGACACCCACAAACCTCAAGAGGGAACTCCTTGCACTATCGTACTCCAGTTATTCTTCTCCCCAAGAGAGTGTCTAACGTCAAGATATCCGCAGAAGAAAATATACAGAGCCAAAATATCTCCACAACAACAAAAAATATAATGCTAAGGGAATCCCCTGTATCAAAAAGACCAGAAGCTAAAACAGAGGAAAATAGGATCATACATTGAACTGTAGAGGGTCTAAGATCCTGCTCCTGCTGGATCTTCTCCACTACAAAAGTTTTACCTGCACTGCAACCCTGCGACCCTACCTGACCACCCTGAGCTTATCCACCCTATTGTCACTGAAATCCTGGTGCCTGGCTACCATAGCCATGACCTACACCTTAGCCTGAACGTCTATAAGAACTCCAATTCCTAGACTGATAAGAAACTGATGGTGCTGCTCCTAAACGTGGAGTCATGGAAGAACACCTATCACCATCTCCTAGTTAGAAAAACTGACAAAAATACTGAAGGTGACCCATCTTTCCACAAGATCAGCACACCACTAGGTCACTCGGGAAATGTGGCCTCGTATTCCCTCTCTTCCCGCACTGGTAAAACACCACCTGGATACTAGAAGAAGTATCACTCTACCTCGGTTCTTCACACATAGACTCCCTACGGTGCTTCTTACTGTCAGTAGGAGGGATACCAACTCCGGATGTCGAGCTTCCCTGACTCAAAAGCCTAGAGTCCTTCAGATTACACTCCATGATTAGTGCTTGGTTGACTATAGAAGTGATGGAAGTCATTATGAATATGTTCACCTAAGATCGGATGTCATGCATAAGACCATCCTCAAACTTCCTTTCTAGGAATAATTCATCACCTCCTAGTATGGGTGTGAATCACTCCAACTCTATGAAGTGAGAAGTATACTCCCTAATTAAAATAGTACCCTTCTCTAGACTCATGAAATATCAGGCTCGATACTCCCTCAAAGTCTTTGGGTAGAAGTAATCTTATAAGGCACGCTGGAACTCATCCCAAACAATGACCTGCTGGAATCCCTCCTATGAGATCACATCACACCTTCTCTTTTTGGAATCCCAAAGAATATATGTAGTGGGATTTACCCTCCTCTATGGAGGCATCTCCATATGGTCGAAGATAGATAACATGGTTTCTAACCATGACTCTTCAGCCCGAGGTCCTCTATGCCATGTGAATGTGGGAGGATGCTACTGCTGGAAAACCCACTTCAATTATTCCATTGACAGTGTAGGATGAGTCACCCCTAGAAAGGTCTGAATAAACCTCATAAAGCCCTCTCGGAACTATGCATCAACACCTGTGTCCAGAATGACGGATGGTGCCAAGACTGGCACTACAAGAGGATCGGCTGGTAGTCCCTGATCAGCCATGTCTGGTGTCTGATCACTGCCGTGTAAGTGAAGGACAACCATAGGACGTCTCAGTGACATGAATCTCCATGGTCAAGCACAATACTTAGATCAGGATTATCAAGGACTCAAAACTAGAAGTGTATGAAGGGAAAAAGAGAAATAAAGCATTCGTGTTTTTCAAAACATGGATACATGGTGTGTACAATGCCAACATGGTGTGTTCCCCTAATCCATTACATGGTCATGTACATTTTCCAACCTAGGTCATGTAACACCCCATACACACAACGTTTTGTCTTAACACACGATCTGTACTATAGTTATCCTCCCCTACAAGAGTTATTCTACATGACTAATCTGTATGGTTCTCCTAATATAATACTACAAAGAATGTTCTCCTTGAAAACGGTGTGTACCACATAAGTTTCAATCACTCTGTACATTAGAAACGTGGTCGGAGACATGGTTGACTCTACACGGCGTGTTTGTTCCAGACACAGTGTGTATTAGAAGGATTCCACCACCTCGTTTTGTTTGTTACATGGCCGGATACAAGGGATATAATACATGACGTGTTGAATATTGACACGGTGCATATAACCTATGTTTATCCAGACATATCGTTAGTCACATAGGAGGACACATGGTCTACACAATAAGGCATGTACATCCGGTACAAGGCGTGTCCCACCAATGTTTTCCCAACCTCGTGTCTCTACCTACATAGCCAATGACATGGTTAAAGACTACATGGTGTGTACATAAAATACACAACATGTTCTTAAGAAAAAACCATCCCTTCCCAAACAGAAGGACACATGGTGTGTATTTATCATTAAACGCCGTGTATTCTATGTTTTTCCAGATAGTAAGCCTCAGAAACTACTCTGGAATATCAAAAACAATGAAACCAAAACTAAGGTGCCAAATTCAAATCTGTGAGGGCCCTTACTCTCCAATAATTAAAGCTTGGAATCTTATACATGTTATATATAAACATAACAGAGCAAAGATCCACCAAATTTTGGTCCATGAGGGATCAAAACACCTCAAGAACCAAAATTTTACATTCATTAAAACTATATCTTATATATTAGAAATACCCTATCGAATAGCTGATATTCTATCAAGGCATCTATTACAACAACATACATATCTAACACAATATCTATCACAATAACATGCAATCAGTAAGTTACCCTAAATGGCATGGTAAGAATTCATGACATGTTATCTCTAGAAAGTTCTTATATGATGCATGAGATGGAATACCATCATCTCACTGGGTTGAAATATAAATATTACCCCAATAATATCAAAAATAATAGCACAAAACATGTGTATCAACCAACGATGAAATCAAATAAACTATGAAATTGCAAAACCAAAAAAATTGAAATAACAAGGTAAATTGGCTTTTCCCTATACACGGGTTAGCTACTCCCAGGCACAAATTATTACCAATTACATATTTTCTTATTATCCTTGGATATAATCTCCAAAAAGTAAGTCAATAAGAAAATAATTCCTCTGATACCACTTTGTAATGTCCCGGTTCCAGAAGCTGCCCAAAGGTGCCCCGTACCCGGTTGGTCACATGGCCTTAAGCACATTTCCCCAAATGCTAGAGGGTGATGTCTAGCAGCGAGGGACTTGGGAGCGATAGCAGAAAAAAAATTCCCTCATTGGCAGAGTTACACAATATAAATAAACAGATAATAATAGCGGAAGCAGTAATAATATCATACAACAATAAACAACGGAAGATTGAAGAAATAAACAACTGAAGCACATATATAAATTATGCATGATACATATGTCTAGGAAAGTTTCCAAACAAGTCCCAATGATAGAATGCAGTGCTAAACCCAATGTACAAAGAAGAATAATAACTTCAGCAGCATCACAAGCCTCACCTTGGTCCTATGCTCTCCAGCTTCACAACAACCAAGTACCTGATGTAGAAGGGTGCTTTCCCTTATCTAGACCTGCGACAATATAATCTGTTAGGGCCCAAAATAATGACCCAAACATGGTGGGAGAAAAGTACCAGTAGGAAACCACCGAAAGATATATGCCTCAAAGTCATTGAATATATATGATAGGAAATAAATAAAATGAAAGTAGTTCACAAGGAAGTACTCAAAGTAAACAGTCCTACAGCTTCAATTGCATTCATTTTCGTATATAATGTACGCTAATAAACAAATACTAGTAACCCTCTGGGAAGTACTCATTGCCTACCCCATATGGTTCAACCAAAAAAACATAAGAAACCCTCTGGGAAGTACTCACAATCTAACCCCTCTGTTTCAGCTTTAGAAAAGACACTCTGAGGAAGCACTCACCGTTAATTCCCTTTGTGGTCTCGTATCAGTAACTAATAGGAAATATGAGGAAGCACTCAATGTTCAATTCCCCCTATGGCCCATATCAAGGAAACTATAGACACTCTAGTGGAGCACAATATACATCCCCCCTATGGTCTCACAACATCACAGTAAAACATACACTCTGGAGAAGCCCTCAACGTTCATTCTCCCAATGGTCTACTACACTAGGTTCTCATGGACCTATGTAAGTCAATCATGCCGAACGATATATGGAATCCAATTTAAACCTCAAGAAATACTTGGCTAAATAGTCTAAATCATATCACACCATGTCAGATAATAATCACTCCAACCTAACAATATTAGGAATGGAATGAAAAGTAGCAGCCTAATAGGCAAAGCTAGACCAAATTGTCAAAAAGAAGAAATCATGGGGAAAACATCCATATCTTGGAAAATATAACCCTATTCACAAAAAAAATAAACACCATCGAAACAACAAGGATTAACAGGAAATAAAATGGTGAAAAATCACAAACACACAGTACCCTGAACAAGGGAATTGGGATCTTTTTCATATATAACTCAAAGAAAAACTATGGAAAAGAAAAAAACCACCTACTTTAGATTCGTGAGATCGATATATGTGAAACTCAGGCCATTAATCTCCCTAAAATGAAATAGATCTACAAAAATGATAAAAACCATCAACTATGAATAACTCGTAAAAGAGGATAAATCAATAGATAAAGTTCAAAAAGAAAGGAGAACTCACTGATGCGATTACAATGCAACCGATGGATGTCGAATCCGAGAACAGAAGGCAAGTTTGGGGGCTTGGTAAAGATTTGTGTCCTATGATCACTCCTAGATGAGATGTTCGAAGAAGAAGATGGTTTTTTATTATACATGACCCCAATCCATTTAATGAAATAAAAAGAAATTACATGACGTGTTCTTTAAAAGTTCACGATGTGTACTTGCCTTATTCAGCCTCCACTTTCGGAAGTCTCTAGGTCACCACACACAGCCATGTACTCAGCTGTTACACGACCAATACATGATCACCAGCTAAAACCGAGTACACAACAGGTACATATAAGAACACGACATGTACTCCTAAAATTTCCAAAAAGTCCCCTTTTTCTCAAAGACAACCTGAAAATAAAAACTTACCTAAAAAGAAGATCTGGGTTCTTATAGAAAATATGACATACTAATTTTTATATATATTTTAAAAATATTTAGGAAGTGATCTTCATGAATGATTCTTATATCATCATAAACATGAAATATAAGAAAATTATTACTAAGCGGGAAAGAACTAGAAGAAATCTATTCCCTGATATATTTATAAATCATGCCAAATATGTACTAAAGATAAAAATATTTTGTGGAATCAAAGACTTATACATCATAGTAATAATAGTATGAACACAAATAATAAAGTATATGCTATTAGAAACATACCACAACAAAATAGTAAATATGGTTCTATTAGGAAAGTAATTAAAAATAGAAATTATTTTGTGAAAGAAATATGAATGTTGAAATTAAATCCATGAAACCACTTGATCTCATTCACAATGATCATTATTTTTTGATGAGACATTAATAAACTAATGGTGATTTTTATAATAAAAATTTCATTGATGAAATTACTATAATGAACACCATATTGTTCATAAAACAATAAATAATATTTTTTAGAAATTATTATATACTTTAGAATGAATGTTAAAAGAGTGATGGATGTTTATATACTAAATCTGAAAACTGATGATGGAATGGAGTACATAATAAATTTATTCGATCTATTACTAAAGAAAAACAAAATCAATCAATAATATAATTCTATATACATTCCATAAAAATGGATTTTTTTAATTTAAAAGATAATTTCAGTCAAAAGTTGAAGAGGTAAGTTAGCTAAATATAAAAATTCTATGTTTTTCTTAATAGTTGTTGTAAGTACTATTGTTTATATACAAAATAACTATTTTTTTATTCATAATCTAAAAAATTATTTATGAGATATGCTATATGAAAAAACCTTCTGTGAAATATTTAATGGTATTGGGATTCCTTTCTTTTTTATGATAAAAAATATACATCATGTAATGTTGGATGAAATATCTATGGATAGAATTTTCATGGGATATTTATTATATGGATGAAGTTACTAGAATTGAAATAAATTTTTAAAAAGTTTTATGATTCGCATTATGTGAATGTTTATCAAAATCCAACTTCCTTTACAAATGTTATTGAATGTTTTAATGAATATTAATTAATATTTCAAATTAAAATAATAAATTTGTTGACTAAAGTGAGTAAAAATGTTTTAAAAGTGACAATGATCAGTCTAGTGGGGAGGAATGTGAGATAGGAGGAATATATCATAAAATTTTCAAAATACTGAAATAAGATGAATCAAAAAACATCATTGGATGTAAAAAATGATCCATTTCAGACCAGAAGGATGTTGAGGCTAGATATTCAGATATTAATTATAACACATTATGAACCACAATTTTTCTAGAGGTTGTTGAAAAAAATAAATGGGTTTACATTTTGAGTGAAGAGTTAGGTAGGTTAAAAAAAAAATTATATGGTAAACTTTTTCATTAACAATGGGAACAAATGTTATGAATACGATGTGGGTTTTCAAAAAGAAATCCAAGTGAACAAGAAAAAATTTAATGATAAAAATTATTACTTATATTAAAACATTACCCATATGTGTACTATGTTGTTTTTTATTAAAATGTTCCTCTTTTTTCAGACTAGAAACTATATGAATGTTCTTGATAGTGGATACACATCATTTCTACATTTTTTATTAGATGAATTTTATGTTATTATTATTAAATTTTGTAATTAAATATGAATTTATATTGAAATCCCTAGTGGTTTCTTAGTAGATAAAGATCAAATCATGGTATTTAATAAGAATAAATATTTGTATGGGTCTAAATGGGATCATATTTCTTGGTAAAAAAGAATAATTTTTCTTGTATCCTATGAACTTTTATGATGAAAGAATTGATAAAAAACTGTATGTTAATGTAATGGAAAAAGAACCCATATTCCAAGTGTTTTTACAGTTGATGTAAATATTTTTGGGTTATAGGGATAAATATTTGACACTATTTTCTAAAAAACTAATGAAATAATTGAAATAGTGATGCTCATAGAATTATCTTTTTTATAGGTTTAAATGTTAAAAATAAGGAATTAAATGTCCTTATAAAATAAAAAATGAATTCCATGGACTTAAATAAAATGTTTCAAATGGAAGATTCCAAATAATGTTATACTCTCATTTTTGTTTGCATAATGATGGTAAATAATGAATGTGGGAAAATATTAGTTTATAAATACTTCATATAAGTTGATCAAAATATTATTATCTATTTTATTTATGAGGCTAGAAATTATATTTTTTGTTACATTGTGTGAAATATATAATAGTGATCCAATGTAATAACATATGCTAATGGGCAAAAATACTCATGGATGTTATAATATTATTATATTATGACCTGTTGTATTAAAGAAGTTGTGACATGAACGTTCCATGATAAACTAAGGTTCATTAGGATTGACATTTAAATGATATAAGTTCAACACCGTTAAGGACTTATATTCATGGGATATTGTTCTATAAGATGTAATAGTGTGAAAAAATATTTCGTTACATTATATACAAGGAAAGAAGAATGTCGTTCCACCACCCCTTGTTCTACACAAATGATATGGATGATAGTTCAGGTGGAAAATTTGAGTTTGAATTTCTATAAATCATTAAATATTCATTTTGATAGTTAAAGGCCCTTTGATCCATCCAAAAAGCATGTATAACAATAAAAATATAAGAACATGGATATTAAAAATCACTTCAAAAAAGATAAATTTTATATTTTAGAGTTCATCCATGACTATATTTCAATAAAAAGATAAATTTGATGATTATTTCACCATATCTATTATATGGGAATGGTTATTAAAATTGAGGATACAACCAAATTTTCATCCCCTGCCAATGACATACTAAACATTATAAAGATAAAGTAACAAAATCCCATTATTCTTTGGGTTATATTTCCAAAGGAGGATATGAAGTAAAAAATTGTGAGAATAGTTCAGCTATTTCTATTATGAGTATTATTATTTGGTTATAAATATATGAAATAATATATTAAATTGAGGGGATTGTATATTTTCATTACCACAAATTCCCTTCTCACCAAGGGATGAAATTCCTTAAAAAATATTTCTTTATTTAAAAGTGGTGTGTTAGGAAATTACCTACAAGAAATGTTTTCATTTTATAAATGTTGAGAAAATTCTCAAGATAATTTTTTTAAAATATATATTTTTGTAAATTATATTGTCAATGTTTTAAATAAATCAAACACGGTTGTTTGAAGTTCCATTGTGATGAATTTATAAAATTTTCTATATTTCTTGAATTTATATTTTGGTGAGAATATTTTTTTTAATTAAGAGAACAAGATTCACTAAATATTTTATAAAACATTTGTATATATTGGTTAGGAAATTTTTATTAATGATTTTTTCAAGGAGGTGATGAATTTTTTTTCCATAACTATTTTATAAAAACATTCAATAATTGAAATGATGCTAATATGATATCATGTTCCTAAAAGAATGAATAATTTTATGATCCCTGAAAATGTTTATACACTTTCATATAAGGGGATAGAAGTACATTTTAACACCTGATGGGCTAGGGTGAATGTTATTAGATATAGATTTACAGAATGTTGAAATTTTTGACAACAGATATAGATAATTGAATTGATATGAATGAATGGAAACCCCATTGTGTAAGGGTATGTTATATAATTTGTTACATATGGGTTTTATGCACTATACATGAAGGTAACTAAAGTATAGTGGTTTCAGTTACCCAAATTTATGTCGTTGATGACTGAAATATGGGTTCAAAATGGTATCAGATGGACTAAGGAACTCATTATTATTTAGATGTCTCGAATTTCCCTAAAAGAAGATGGAAGAAAAAATACATGGCAATATTGATGTTATATGGGAAGTTAAATCATGAAGTTTATTTACTGAATGGAGTAGGGGCATGGTAATTGAAAAAGGTGGAAATCTTCACATGATAGGAGGGTTTATAAGTTACAACAATTTTATCATTAGTAAATGTTTTGAGTTCATAGGATAAACGTAGGTGAGGTGACTAAACAGACATGACTGAAGGCCGTCAAGATATGTTGGTTAAAAAATGGATGATATGTTATGGAAGGAATATTTTTTATGTATTTTAAGTTTAAAATAAAATTATACAAGTTGTAAGACATGTTAATTCATTATGGGTGATGTGACATGATGAATCTTTTTTGAGTTCTCCAAATGATGAACCATAAAATAGATTAGGATAAAAAATAGTATCTAAGGTTCTACGTAAAGGTGAACCATTATTTTCAAACCCTAAATAATAGTAACAGTTTCATATGAACAATGTAATTTTATGAAGGGTGACATGTAAAATGTATCAAATGGATTAAACAAGTTCATTTCCAGTCATATATGTTCTTATGATTTCAGCATAAAAAATCATTATATATATTTCTAAGAAACATTATATACTTTTTCAATGTCCCATTAAAATGACGATGTGATGTTGTGTATTATTTGATTAAAAATATATCTAAGATTAGAATTTTTGATGATTTTTCTTAATGATGAGGTTGAGTAATATTAAAGAAGGTTTCAGATGTGTGAGTATTCATGATGTTTCAGGAAGACTCTTAAATGATTCTGATTCATCTAGTGAAATTTTGATGAGTGGTAAACTATAATTAAGTTCCTTCTTATCATCTTTCAAGTGAATATTTAAATGGGGTTTAATTATTAGTTCATGAGTATGTAATTAACATGTGTTTCAAAAATTAAATTTTATATAGAAATTATATTATATATATATTCTTCATGGTGAGACAAAATCTAAATATGGAGTTGTGGTGAGTTTGAATCATAATTGAGACATTGTTCATGTTGAAGAACACCAGATAGTGGTGTAGTGAGATGCTATACCAGATAGATTTATTGATCAGATATATTTTTGATGGTCATTGGTTAGAGCTATTGGACATGGATTTTAACAGATAGAGTATCTGAGGTGGTTTTTAGGTGTAATGGTTTTGTTCATCAAAAAATGAATATTGGTAAGAAAAAAGTCACATTATCCATGAGGTGTATTGGATGAAGAATAAAAAAATATGGAAGTGTACATCAGATGGACTATTACTAGATATAGATAAATGAATGTAAATTCTTTTGAAATTTTTTAGGGGTCCCATTTATAATATTTCACTTTTTTATTATCTCAATTTTATAAAAATAATTTATAATTAATGGGTATCACTATAATCATACCGATTAAGAGATAGAAGGTGTATAATGGTAGTTGTCATGGTATATTCACTTTTCTATTATAGTAACTCTATATAGACCCATAGTAGTCAACATGAAACAGATTTAGCCACCCAAACTGGGGGTGAACCTTATAAATCATGTATTATTATCATTACATACTTATCATTTCATGCTTGTGAGTTTTTATATAAATTTGATGTGGGTAATAACTCTATCAAGTAGCATGGGTTAATTTCTAATGAATTCAAATTCTAAAAGATCAACAACTATTCAACCCCCACCCCCTCTCAGTGTCTCTAATGATTCTAATGAACATATGTATTTTACTTTAATGCGATGTGTTAATGTGAAATCCAATATCATCATAAATGGAAGATGGACATGACTCATAAATTCTATATAATTATGGAACAATGAATTGAATGAGTATTTTCATAGTTATGTGTTCTAGATATATGACATAACACATATAGACATGGTATCTATCACGACCCATCCCCCGAGGAACATGCCATGACTACCCCATGCCCGCCTTCCATAGGCCAAGGGATAGCGACTACCACCGGAAAGGCATATCCCAATAATGGGAAGGAATTTACTTTAAACCTATACAACAGACAAACTAGAATGCAACAAGATGCAACCACGAAGTAATCTGTTGTAGTTAAAAGTGTACTTAAAGTAAATGGGCCAGAATACAATCCCAAATAAAATGTACAAGTACAACTAAAAAGTACATAATAGATCCTGGATCATCCTCCGAGGACCCTACCTAAAGGGTAGGTACAACTCACAATCAGTAGTCCATGCGTCATGTACCGCCTAATGGTCCACCTCTGAGCACCATCCAGTCCTGGATCCCTCATCCTCGATCAACATTGTATGTCATCTGCACAAGATATAATAAGGTGTAGGCATAGCCCATGCAGGGTTGAGTATAATGATACTCAGTAGGGACACGTAGACCCTCATAGGTCTCCTAGAGATTCTCAAAGGTAAAACCAAAAATCAATACCTCCATCTCAAACCACGGAGTGATAGACATCAACTCTACTTAGGTATATTCCCATACATATACATAAATTATCGTGTTATACTCCTCTCACATATGAGGGAATAAAATCACAAAGTAACACCGAAAAGGTAGAAGTACAATACTGGTAACACCACGAAGATAGAAGTACCACACAGGTAACACAATGAAGACAACACCACGTAGGTAGAAGTACAACACATGTAAAACCATGAAGATAACACCACGAAGGAAGAAGTACCAGACAGGTAACACCACGAAGATAACACCGCAAAGGTTGAAGTACCACATAGGTAACACCAAAAAGTTAGAAGAATATGCTCACACTAGATATAACTTATATTTAGAAGTAATGATTATTAGTCATAAGATAGATCATCTTATTCTTTTAATAGGCATTACTTCTGACCCACACATGATCGATAGTTAATAACCCCCGCTGACCCACACAGGATCAGAACCACACAGTATCGGTATGTGCTGAACCATAAAGGATCACTGAGCATTGACCTACACAGGATCAAATAGATGTTGGCCCACACTGGATCGATAGATGATGACCCACTTAGGATCAATGTTCTTTCTTCATGTTACAGTCAACCACAGGATTCCTCACACCTGGTGTGCTCGAGTTCTGTTGAATCTTCCACTTGATATATTTTTCATACCTCGGCCACCACAAAACTCCACAAATGAGTAACCCAAAGGTCCTCCAAGTCGTAAGTGTTCCAACACGACAGACGGTGGGTCAATTGGACGCCCGGTCTGTGAAGTATAAGTGATTTAGTTCTGAGGGCCCAGTTGGAATCAAGTTCAATCCAAACCGGACACACACTAACTGTCTCCAAAACTCATGTAGAGTATTCCAAAAGGACCATTTTGCTCCAAGGTTCCCAGCTCCATAGATGGTTCATCTACTGGATGCCCAAATTTCATGTTATGGACCTTCATGCGAAACTAGGGCTGGTTGAGTCTCGGTCGACATGACCCAAATAGGGTTCGACCCAGCTAGGCAAGGCCGCGGAGGGCTCGGCCCGCTGAACCATGTTCCGGCCTATCCCATGAGGGGATGACCCACTAGGCTCGCTCGTCTTTTCCCATAGAGGCACGACCCTTCCTAGGTAGGCGCTGTCGATGGGCTCACGCGGCCCAGCCTGCGGGGCTCGTGCGGCGCTGCCCGTGGGCTTGCGCAGCCTGCCCCATGGGTGGGCGGGGCCCATTGGGCACACGTAACATGACCGAAGTGGGGCCCACCCTATCCAACAACAGGGTTGAGATCCCCGGTAATCCCAAATGGCTGAGTGGCCATTCAGTTTCTTCCATAGTGGCGACGCCACACGGGTGCCGCCCGGTCGTCGTAGAACCCACTGGAGGCGCGTGTTCCTCCACCACCGCGACATCGATCCACGACCTCCTATAGAGACTCACGATGGTGTGCCGCCCTGCCTCTATCCTTGGACAGCCTGTGCTAACCGCTGCTACCCGCCACGGCCCCCTTCTCCAGTGGCGCGTGACAGCGCGCTGCCGCTTCCTTCACAGCTGGTCGTTGCTGGCTGTCGTCGTCATCTGACATTCTGGGTTCTATCCAACCGGAATTAAAATTCCCATGAAGAACGCATAAATTCCAAAAAAAGGTGGAGGGTTATGGCCTTTTTCATTTGGCTTGTGCCCTCCACATTAGCTTGGTAACATGAGGGAGATAAAGAATTCAATATTCTCATGAAATTTAAAAAAAGATAAATCCACCCTCATAAATCTGTTGGAGGACGTTCACGATTGGAGATGGGTCGTTTTTCGGTGATCCCAAAACAAGCCTCTAATGACACCACTCGAACGATTATCCTTGGACCTTGATTGGTGGATTCATTCTTCATAAGGAGCCTCAAGATCCTCCTCCTCCTTTTTCCAACAAAAACAAACAACCAACCCCAAAGGAGGAGTTAATATAACTCTTAATTAAAGAGTTGATTCATTAATTTTAGAATTAAAGAACCTTATTAATTAAAGGAAAAGGTGGTTACACATTTTTTGTAACCAGAAATTTAATGCCCAACATAAAATTCCACACCACCCTCTTCTGTCCCCCACCACCAAAAATTAAAACGGGTGGTGGGAGGATATTTTTAAAACAAAATTTATTTATTTATTTATTTAATCCTTTACGAAAAACTCAAAAACCAACTTCTCCTCTCGACCCTCTACAGTCGAGGTTAAACAACCCTTCAGAAAATCATGGCGTTGCGAGTTTAACAGTGCCTTCGTATTTCTAATCTGAGAACCGGTTCAAAAGTTAAGAAACTCCACTCGCACATTTATTGAACGTACCTTAAAGAATTTCATAAATTCATTCTGGGAACATCAGGCCTCAAAATCACATGACATCAAATTTTGCAAACTCGTAATAATTCCATTTAATTAAAAAAATACATGGAAATCTGGGTCTTGACATTCTCCCGAACTTAGGGCCTTTCTTCCCCGAAATCCAAAACATATACTAAGAAAACAAATAGGAGTACTAAGAAAGAATCTGATCCTCCCACTCCCAAGTGCTCTCAAGGAGGTTCTCATGCTCCCAACGAACGCGCACCAGATGTATCGACCGCCCATGAAAACTCACTCTTGTCGATCCTCAACCTCTACTGGAACCTCCGTAAACGTCGCCCCATCATTAAATTCCATCTCACCATGGTCGATAATGTGAGATCGGTTATGCATATATATCCTCGGCCGGGATACGTGGAAGACGTTGTGCACCCTTTTCAACTATGGTGAAAGTTACAAGTGGTATTCCACCTTTCCTATCCTCCGAAGTATCAGAAATGGTACAATAAACCTTGGAGATAACTTTCTGCCATGGAAAAATCTTTGTAAACCTCGTCAAGGTGATACTCATAAGAAGACATGATCTCCCTCCTTAAACTCCAATGGTCTCTGCCTCCTGTCAGCATAAGACTTCTCTTTGCACTGTGCAGTCTTCATCTGCACCTAGATGATTTGCACCTTCTCTGTGGTAGCCCATACCAACACAGGGCCCATAAGTGTTGACTCCCCTAGGTTTATCAGCTTAGAGGTGATCTATATGTTCGAACGTATAGGGAATCGAATGGCGCCATACCAATGGTGGAGTGATATCTATTGTTGTATTCAAACTCCACCAAGGGAATGTGATCCTCACAACTACATCCAAAATCTAGGATGTAAGCACGTAGCAATGTCCTCCAGCATCTGAATGGTCCTCTCCATCTGACCATCTGTCTATGGATGAATGGTGGTGCTCAATCGTAGCTTAGTATCGAACACCTCTTGTAAACCCTTCCAAATCTGGGATGTAAAATGTGCATCACAGTCAGAGATGATCTTCAATGGAACCCCAGGAAGTCTCAAAATCTCTTATATATAGAGGAATCCCAATCCCTCTACTGACCCCAGCTCTCAAATATGTAGGAAGTGGGCCAACTTGGTGAGTCGTTCAATGATCACCCAGATGGAATTATGTCCCCTTGATGTACATGGAAGTCCTGTCACAAAGTCCATGTGGATTCCATCCCACTTCCACCACGACACCTCTAGTGGTTGAGCAAAGCCTGTTGGAACCTGATGCTCAGCCTTCACTTCCTGACAAGTGAGGCATCGTGAAACAAACTCTGCCATTGATTTCTTCATCCCTCGCCACCAGTGCTGACGTCAGAGGTCCTGGTACATCTTCACCAGACTAGGATGTACCGCCAGAGGGGATGTATGGAACTCCCTCAATACCTCCTCCCATAGCACCATTGGTACCATGGTACGTCCTCTAAAGAGGATGACATGCTCCCCTCCTTCATAAAATCCTTGAGGTTCCTGTCCTGAGGATATTTGAGCACGTCGAGCCTCATAGCCAACGACCCCAAGCTACACCTCCCTGACTTGCTAAAGGAGTGGGGGAGTGGCGATCATAGATTGGAGGTAAGCTCCTCCATCTCTATCCAAGAAGGTTATTTTCATCGCGGCTAGTTGCTCTATCACCTCACTCAGAAACTGTAGACCAGACCTCCTACTGAGTTCATCTTATACCATGTTCCCCTTCCAAGGTGTATAGACTATCTAGAATTCATAGTCCAGGAGGAACTCTATCCATCACCGATGTCTGAGGTTTAGGTCCTTCTGAGAGAAGATATACATGAGACTCATGTGATCAGAGTAGACTGTAAAATGTTCTCCCATCAAGGAATGTCACCACATCATCAAGGCGAAGACCACTACTACTAACTACAGGTAATGGGTAGAGTAGTTTTGCTAATGTTGTCTCAATTATCAAGAACCACAAGCAATCACTGCTCTCTCCTACATCATGACACACCCATGTCTGGTCCCTAAGGTGTCGCAATAGACTACATACCCAATGCCCTCTTCTGGTAGCCTCAAGATGGGGGCACTCTTTAGTCTTTGTCTCAGATCCTGAAAAGTATGCTAGTATCTCTCCATCCGTACGAAGGGCTATCTCTTCTTCATCAATGCTAAAGAGGTTGTTGCAACTTTGGAAAAGTCATGCATGAATCTCTGGTAGTATCCAACCAAACCTAGGAAACTCTGCACCTTGGTCACACACCAGGGTGGCTCCCAAGGAAGCACAAACTATATCTTTTCTGGATCCCCTGCAACGCCGAACTCCGAGATAACATGTCCTAGCATGTGGACCTATCGTATCCAGAAATGGTACATTGAGAGGTTACCAAAAAGTTGGTGCTCTCAAAGTGTCTCCAGAACTATCTGCAGATAATAGGCATGCTCCTCTTCCATCGTTGAGTATATCAAGATGTCATCAATGAAGACCACCACAAAGTGATCGAGGTATGGCTGAAAGATCCTATTCATGAGTCCCATGAACACTAATGGAGCATTGGTCACACCAAATGTCATGACCAAGAACTCATAGTGGCCATACCGACATCTGAAGATTGTCTTCTACACATCCCTATCTCGTACCCTGAGATGAAGATAGCCTCATTTTAGGTCTATCTTTGAAAACAAATGAGCTCCCTTTAGCTGATCGAAAATATCATCAATCCTCATAAGTAGATACTTGTTCTTCACGGTCACCTGGTTCAAGCGCCGATAATCAACATAGAGTCTCAAATTCCCATCTTCCTTCTTGGAGAACAGAATCGGGGCTGCCCATGGAGAAACACTGGGCCTTATGAACCCCATCATCTCCAAGTCATCCAACTATACCCGTAACTCATGAAGTTGTGCTGGAGCCATCTAATATGCTGGTGTAGATATCGGTGTCATCCTAGGGTATAGGTCGATTTAAAAGTCTACATATCTATGTGTAGGTAGTCCCAGAACATCATCTGGAAAGACATCGACATACTGGTCCACCACTACAGGATAGCTCGAACTTTCAGCATCTACTGCTTCGAAGGTAAGTCTAGCCAACAGATTTTTGATTGGCTACACCTTCCTCTAGGTAAGTCTATCTTATGATTCAAAGGTTCATTTCTTGCCGGTGAAGGAAAACCAAGTCCCATCCTCACGAACACACTACACTTTATGCCTAATATATTAAATCAAGGCATGGAAAGTGGATAACTTGTCCATACCCAAGATGACGTCGTAAGGCCTTGACGCCACTACAAGAAGATCCCAGCCGAAACTCTCATCTCCTAGATTAATCTCACAACGTCGTCACCAATGTGTAATCATCGAATCCCCTCCCTTAGAAGTATCTTGCCGTAAATATCGAGCCAATGGCTCCACCGGAATCTCTGTGCTCCGAATGAGAGTCGTGGAAATAAAAGAGTCACTGGCACCTATGTCTTTAAGTAATGCTGCTAAGGTGGAGTAGACACAGATCGTACATCTAATATTCTCCGGAGTGCCATGGTCATAGACCTCGGCTGCCGAGAGCTGAGCTCGTCTCCATCCACCAGCCCCCCATGGTTGGGGTGGACCACCTGGAGGTGGTGGCGGTAGATCCTCGAATCTCTGGCCACTGCTTTCTACATGACCATCTCCTCTACCATGTCTGTATGCTTCCTACATACCACACCGATTGAATCCATGCCTCTTCTTTGGCGGTCCCTCGACCATCTGTTGGTCATCCATACGGTGAGTCGGGCAGTCGCGAGCCATGTGACCCTTCCCGCCGCACGAGTATCACTACATACTCATAATATTCCCTCCACTATCCTGTTAGCCCCGCACCACTGACCAGGTATCCTGAGTTCATCCACCAGAAGTTCTGGCCTACTTCAGCCCCTGCATCATCTGTCTACTGCCTGTTGTAGATGACTTTTATACCTGTTGTCTTGTGGTGGCTCTCACTGTCGGTGCCTGCTCAGTTAGGAATATCTCAACTAAAAGTGTGCACTCTAGTACCCTATACTACATTAGTATGCTGAGTGATATCATCGATGATCTGATCTCCCATTGGAGACCCTGGTCAACGGTTTGGGCCCTAAAGAAAGGGTCTCGTACGATGTCGGTGGAGTAGTGGGAGAGATTTGTGAACCTCGATGAGTACTGGTCCGCAGTCTTGTTGTCGTGTTGTAAGTCCATGAGCTCTTATATATGCACTGAACATAGAGTCTCTAGGATGTACTATGCCCTGAAAAGGCCCTCAATGTCTTCCCAAATGAGGGTCTCCTCATCGTGTATCTAGAGTGTCAGACTCCACCATCTACCAGCTGCTCTCTAGAAGAGACTAGTATCTAGGATCACTATCAGATCAGCTGGTGTCCCAACTAAGAAAAAACTCTGGCCATAGCCTTCAGCCGGTCTTCATCTCCATGCAGGTCAGTATCGCCTCAAAACCTTGGAGGCCTCTACCACTGAAACTCATGCAACGCGCTCAGTCGGCATGCACCCTCTATTGGTGGGGCTGGTGTTAACAGCTTCTCAATGGGTAGTGGTGTTGCTGGTACACCACCAAAAGTTGCTAACACCATAAGAGGGTCCTGCACAGAGGCCTCATCACTCGGTGGGCCTTCATCGCATACTCTCTCTAGAATCCAGGTTGACTATCTACATGGTAGCATCCTAAATGAATATAGGTGTTCCATAGTCAATAAGTTATACCTGGTGAGCTGTCTTAAAGAGATCATAACAAAAACTCTTAAAAAAACATGAAATCATTATTTCCATGAACGGAGTTTGAAATAAGAATTCAGGGTCCTGGTGTATGGATACGGTGGCCGTTACACCAAAAATGGATTCCCCAAACTGAAAATCACACTCATAACACTTAACACTATTTCCACATAGAAAATATTAGAGTCCTAGTTCATTAGTAGAAATGAATCCTATGATACCACTTTGTCGAGACCCGTCCCCCAAGGCATATGTTGTGACTACCCTAATCCCGCCTACCATAGTCCAGGGGATGGTGACTAGCATTGGAAAGGTTTATCCCTATAACGGAAAGGCATTTCCTTTAAACCTATACAACAAAAACACTATAATTCAAGAAGATGCAACCATGAAGTAATCTTCTGTAGTAAAAAGAGTACTGAATGTAAAGGGGTCGGAATACAAGCGCAACTGAAATGTATAAGTACAACTGAAAAGAAAAAAACAACTCATGGATCGTCCTTTGAGGATCCTGCCTGAATGTTAGGTATAACTCACGATCAGTAGTCCCTATATCACATCATGCCAAATGGTCCACCTATGAGCACCATCCAGTCCTGCCTCCCACATCCTTGATCAATGATGTATGTCGTACGCACAAGACACAACAAGGTGCGGGCATATCCCATGCAGGGGTGAGTGTAACGATACTCAGTAGGGTCCCTGAGACCCCCCATAGCTCTCCCAGAGTTCCACAAAGGTAAAACCACAAAGAAAGGCCTCCATATCAAAGCACGAAATGATAGACATTAACTCTACCTAGGTATATGCCCATACATATACCTAAGTTATCAAGTTATACTCATCTCACATATGAGGGAAGAATATCACAAAGTAACACCACGAAGGTAGAAGTACCACACAGGTAACACCATGAAGAAATAAGTACCACATAGGTAAGACCATGAAGAAAACACCATGAAGGTAGAAGTACCACACAGCTAACACCATGAAGATAACTCCCCGAAGGTAGACGTACCACATAGGTAACACCACGAAGATAACACCACGATGGTAGAGACTCAGCTCACACGAGGTATAACTTAATTACAGAAGTACATATGATTATTAATAAGCTATATCATATTATTCTGTTAAGAGGCACTGCATCTGACCCACACAGGTTTAATAGGTAATAACCCCTGTTGACCCACACAGGGTCGGTATGCGCTGACCCACACAAGATCACTGAGCACTAACACACACAGGATCTAATCGAGCTGACCCACACAGGGTCGATAGATGCTGACCCACTTAGGATCGATTTTCTTTCTTCACGTTACAACCAGCCATAGGATTCCTCACACACGGTGTGCTCGAGTTCCATAGAATATGCCCCCTGAGATATCGGTTGTACCTATACCACCACTAATCTCCACAAAGATGTGACCTAGAGGACCTCCATGTCATAAGGTTTCCAACACGATAGACGGTGCATCAATCGGACATCCAGTCTGTGAGTTATAAGCATTTTATTTCCGAGGGCCTGATTAGATTTGGTTTCGATCCCACCCGGCCTTACACCAACTGTCTCCAGAAATAATGTGGAGTATACCAAAAGTATTATCTCGCTCCAAGTGTCCCATATCAATAGATGGTTCATCAAACAGATGCCCGGATTTCATGTTACGGCCCTTTAAGCAAAACTGGGCCTGGTTGGGTCTAGGTCTGGTCCGACCCGGGCGGGGCTGACCCGACCTGAACAGGGCCCAACTCGGCTGGGCCGAGCTGTGGTGGGCTCAGGCCGCTGGACAGAATTCTAGCCGGCCTGCGAGGAGATGGCCCACTAGGCTCGTGCGACCTGGCCCTCGGATGCATGGCCCGCGGTAGGGGGCAGCCCAGCTGAAGCAGGGCCTGCCCTAGCCGACACGGGGGAGGGGGGGTGAGACACTGGTCTTCCCGAATAGACGAGAGGCCTTCTGGTTTCTTCCACAGTGGATGCACCTCGTGGGAACCGCCTGGTCACCGTAGAACCTACTGGAGGCACATGTTCCTCCACCACCACAGCTTCGAGCCACGGCCTCTTTCGGCAGCATGCGACAGCGCACAACCACTTCTTTCGCGGTTGGCCGTTGCCAACCGCCGTCATCATCCGGCATTCTGGGTTCCGTCCAACCCAAATTAATATTCCTGTGAAGAACACATCAATTCCAACAAAATATGGAGGGTTGGGGACTTGTTCGTTTGGCCCGTGACCTCAGAGTTAGCTTGGTAACATGATAGATCTAAAGAATTCAACATTCTATTGCAATTTAAAACAAGATAAATCCTTACCTTAAAAATCTGTTGTAGGATGTTTTCAATTGGAGGTGGGTCACTGTTAATCATTCCCAGAACATATCTCTAATGACACGTCTCAAACGACGATCCTCTGGCCATGCTTGGTAGATCCGTTCTTCTTAAGGAGCCTCAAGATCCTACTCCTCCTTTCGCCAATGAAACAAACACCCATCCTCAAAGGAAAAATTAATATAAATCTTAATTAAAGAGTTAATTCAGTAATTTTAGAATTAATGAATCATATTAATTAAAGGAAAAGGAGGTTACACATTTTGTGTAACTGTGAATTTAATTCCCAACATTAAATGCCCAACCACCCTATTATGGTCCCCGCCACCAAAAAATAAAAGGGGAGGTGGGAGGATATTTTTTAAAAAAATATAATTTATTTATTTAATTGTCCACAAAAAACCAAAAGCCTAACTTCTCCTCTCAACACTCTAAGGTCGAGGTTAAACCTCCCTTAAGTGAATCTTGGCGCTGCGAGTTCAACGGTGCATTCAGATTTCAAATCTGATAACCGGTTCAAAAGTCAGGAAATGCCACTCGCACGCTTACATAACATACCTTAAAAAAAGTTCAGAAATTACTTCTAGGCATCCCAATCCTCAGAATCACGTGTCATCAATTTTCGAAGACTCAAAATAATTCCATATAATTAAAAAAATACATCGAAAATATGGGTCTTTACAATATCATTTTTTGTAGATATCATGTGTTGTAAATATACTAATGTGGAGTATGCTAGTGTAGTTGATGTGACACATAGTTTGGGAATTATATTCTCTTTATATATCATTTATATTATATTACTTCTTTATATTCCATACTTGAGTTAGATAAAACTACCATTTCCAAAAAAAATTGGCTTCCATGTGTTTTCCAAAACATCCTATATGGGTATGAATTAGATGGCTCACTTCCGCTTCCCCAACTCTTCCTTTATCTGTGGTGATGGAATTTTCTTATTGGTGATTACCTAGTATTGATATGGGTTGGTGTTGAAGATTACCTAGTAGTGATGATGATATTATATGTGGTAGGGGACATGCACAGTAGGAAGAGTTCATGAGGTTAATGTCTATAATTTTCATAATACCCCACTTCCCTAGTTAAGAAAAGTGGTTATGATGTTGTGGATGTGATGTGTGACGTGTATAATTCTTGAACCAGATGCTAGACACTATGGTAGGTTAGGATATATATATAGATGAATCTCAACCCGCATCATATATAGATAGACATGTGATGAGATATGCATGGATGGGAAGTTATCCCAAGTTATTTCTAATTTGTGTGTGGGAGTAGAAAGTCCATATGGAAGTTATGTTTGGATTCATTTTTTATATTTTTGGATACTATATTATTATACCAGATGGATTATTTTCTAATTATGTCATGGTGAGGTTGAGAAAGATTAATTGACCTACTTTGATGTATGTTGGTTCTCTTTTTTTCCATTAGTGAATTAGTATGATATTTTCACATGTGCATAAGAGATTATGGGATTGATCCTTCTGATTATTCATGTTATACTCAACCAATGTATATAAACACTATTTTATAGGTTTCTAGAAGGTTTCATGGATGTATGTGGGAATTTATAACTTTTCTTGGAGCTATTGTTGAGATGCTACCATAGGACTTATCATTTTGTATTTTTTGGAGACTTTAATTTGTATATGTTGACATTGTTCAAACATTATGGGATGGTATTTGATTGTTTTATATAATGTGATGGAGTTTATTTATGGTTTATTTAACCCATCTCTCAATCCTGAATTATATAAGGGATAATGAATATCTCAAAGGGCACCCATCCCAGGACACAGTTGATGAAAGAGAGATAATGACTCCTGATTCCCTCCTTTAGTAGGCCGCAAATTTGTGACATGCACTGAGGGTATACAAAAGTATCACATATAGAAGGAATTGCCCACTATAATAAAAATAAATATCAATAAATGTGGTAAATCAAATACAATAAAACTCAATTTCACAATTTAATAGTAAATAAAATCCATCCCAAAATTCATTAAAAACATCAACATAAAAAAATAAAAGGCATGAAAAGAAAATAAAAATATAATTCTTATGACATAAACTAAAAAAAATCTAATACCAAAGTTTTTAATTCCAATCTCGGTCCCCAAATTCCACAAGGAAACCTAAAAATAGTTTATATATATATAGGAAAATAATAACATGCATACTGAGTAGGACTATAAACGAAAACTATCATAAGAATGTGAGAATATTGTATTAATGTCTTAGTGACTAATCAATTGAATCATTACAAACCATTTAGTTAAACAATATTATGACCACATAAGGATTAGTCACTAAATAATTCATCCTTGTATAATTATATTGTATCACCCCCAATATTTCATAGTATGTTATCTCTTCAAAGTATTTCTACAACATGCGCTATACACAACACTGAGTTCGAGTTCACCACGTTTTACCAAACTAGTCGTTCAAAATAAATTTTATGAATAGTATTAAACACATTTTTAATTATATATATCATATATAATTTTAACACTCATCATTTGTTTTTCATAGACATAATATAAGAAAAATTCAAATTTTAAGATAAAAGCGGTATTTTTCAAAAAATAATGTTTTTCCGCATTTTAATGGAGAACCATTTTTAATTCCAATATTTGACACTTTTATATATTAAATTTAGTGAAATTAAATTCTTCTTTATAAGTGAGACATAAAAATTTAGTTTTGATAAGTTTTTGGTACTTTTCTGATAACTTTCATATTTTGATGAATAGTGAAAAAATACAAAATTTTAATTAAAAACAATTTTTTAGTCGAAACAATTTATTATGCTAAATTATGAATTTGAGTGGTTTTAAAGTATCATAATACTATATTTTTATCATTTAATATAATTTAGGTCATTTAATGTAATTTCACATTTAAACTAGACATAAATAAGTGCTAAACTTTTGATATTTATTGTTTTATAAAAACACGCTTTCTATTTTGACAACAGGAATTAATTTTAAATTAATTTTTTCCACTTCTATGTTTTGAATTTAGAAAAATGGATTCCATATATGGAATAAGTATTTTCAAATTGTTTAAATAGGTAGATTTTATTTTGAGACATTAGTATTATTTAATTTAGTAAATATTTTATTTACCATGGTAAAAGGGTAAATCCGGTAAATTTTGGTAAAAAATAATATTATAATAATATTAAATTACCCTAACATGTGTCATTTTCCTATTTGATGATACATGGTCGTCTAGTGTCATCCTTCGGTCAATTGTAGGACCACATGGAGCCACTTGAGAGTGATAATGACACGTTATATTAATTAATTTAATGTAAAGACAATATTGACATAAACATATATATTTTAGTAAAACAATTTTTACCTCGGGCTATATAAGTTATATTTTCTTATATAAATACTAATTATAAAGATAAAACAATTTTCTACATTATTATATTTTATTTATAATTTTTAGACATTATATAATTAAATTTATTTACGACACAATGATGATGAAGAAATTACCTTATTAATGAAATAATCAAATAAATGGTATTATGAATATTAAAATAAAAATAATTTGAAAGTATTGATGTCATACACGAGTTTTATAGGTGATTATGAAATTTTTTTATTGATTATCTATATCTGGTTCGAAGTAATCATGTTGTGATGACTTTCACAAAAACCAAATACTAAATAGTTTCAAAATTGACATAAATGTGTTTTTAAAACAAATATTATATTATTAAATTATATAATAGTCCAAAAAATCAATGGTTCTTCCAAAGAACATATATAATTATATTTATATAATTAATTAACCATTTTATTATATCTTGGATTTTTATAGTAATTTTATTAACCATTTATTATAATATTACAATAATAAATTGTAAAAGTTAAACTATTTAAGGGGTTAAATCTAAAAGATAATGTTAGTATGGTGACCTAAACCTGTCTAAAAACTATTGGTTGAGAGGTTTGCGACCCATCCCAACCATATACTCTAAATAAATCATTTTAGATCCATTAGAAACCGAAAATTATTTTAGTATAAAATAATATTTCAAGCTTTTCCTAAAGTGACCCTCACCTCTCTTATAAAAGGGTATTTCCCCTTCTCTTAATTTCACACCTCCAAAGACATTTGGCTCGGCCATAATCTGACCAAATATCCTCCCAAATTCAGTAAATTCAACATATAGTCCTTAATTTGATCAGAAATCTAACCTAAGGATCCATTTTGATCAACTCAAACGGAAACACCCGAAGAAGAGGTAATAATTTCACCACCCTTTTTCATGTTCTTTTCTTCTTCCACTTCCTCTTTCTTTGTTGTTTCCATACCAAAATAATAAATCCAGCGCCTTGTACATAATTTGATATTATTATAAATATGATACAACCATATTCATTATTCTATCCATCCTATAAAGGAAAAGGTCACCATGCGTGCGTACGTATGGCTTACCGTCTCCACATCGTGGTGTAGTTTGTTATTCAAACACTTCATTATAAGGATGGGTATAATAATGATTATAAATTATTTAAATAATAAATATAACATTTTAATGATTATTTATATATGATATAATGTCCAATAACATACGATTTCACCATGAATATAATGATATTTTCACTCATGTGTACATATATATTACAGTCTCCACAACGTGATGAGATGTATTCCCATGTTCATCATTCAACGATGATTATAAAAATATATATTATTCATAAGTATTTAATATATGAAATAATAATTATAATAGAGATATATATATATGTATGTATGTATGTATGTTTTTATTTTTGTACATACATATATCTTATTCACTTAATTCTGACCAATACGATATGAAAACGGAAACAGCATTTATGCATACGTAAGACCTACCATATCCATAAACAGTTCATTCCATTTCATATATCTATCTATTATAAATATTTATATTCTAAATATATATGATATATAAATCATGGTTTATATTCTGTATGTATTTAAATCATGATCTAAATGATACGATCAAGAATAAAAAATTAAAACACGTACGATAAAGAAATCGATTATAACCCAAAATGTTAAATTAACATGTAAATAATTATTAAATGGGAAGTATAATTTCATAAATGAATCATGTATGATATAATTAATATGAATATGGTTCTGGTATAATTTAATAGCATACTATGGTCATTATACAAGAGGTTAAACGTACCCTCGACCAAAGGAAAGTGCAAGGTAATGGTTAATTTCACAAACTCTTTATTATCCGAGGTTGTTTTTACGTAATTATCAACTGGGACATATTTATTATCCATTTAAACATTTCATAAAAGTGTTTTCAAAGGGATTATTTTTAGGGGAATTTTTACTAAAACATCATTTTAAATGTTTTCAAGATTTATTCTTCTAAACCATTCTCGTTAATGTCCTTATTTTCAAAATGGTTTTAAGGATTTATTTATAATGACATGAATGTTTTAAAATTTTCATTCCTTTAAAAAGTTTCAAAGTGATATGGGACACTTTTATTCGAAAATATCTTTTAAATGACTTCCTTTATATGAATTTTAAATGATTTCATGAAAAATGTATATTTCTCTCCAAGATTTTTACTCATCATTTTCAACTATGTCAACATCCTTTACGGGATATTATTCTTGATCGAGGTTGATTTATTATGATACAAATATTCCATATTGTATTGATTGTTTTGTGATATGTTTGAATTTGGATGTGTTATTTTTATACCATTCATGGTTTATGGATAATGTATTGAGATTTTTTATGCTATTTTTAATATGAATGTTTATGCTATGTGCAAACATTTTCATATGAGCAATGCATTGGACTTAGTAAGTGACAAGTGGATCCCGCTATAGATCCTCGATGCATCAGTAGGTTTTATGAGGCAAACTAGTGTCTTGGCACAAGTCATTGACAAATTCTTATTTGTATTCTTAGCACAAATCTCTGACTATGTGGTTATGAAGTTTGGCATTATACATTCCATAATTATGAAATTATCTATTGATATTGCATGTGATTATTAGACTCGTAGAATATCGATGGGAATATGTAAATGGAATTATTGGATTTATTTTTTCCATATTATGCTGAAGTTTAAGTTTAAAAGGATTTTTTTTAGTTTTATACATTACCTTAAATGCTTATTCTTATTTGTGAAAGTTTCTGCTATATTCTTAGCCTTACTGAGCATATGTGTTCACCCGTTTCTTATGTTTTATTTTCCCAAGATTCCAAGAAGTGTATTATGATTTATAAGCAGGGTTAAGATAAGGGATTAACGGCATTCTCAAAGGATAATTTATGTTGTGTTTTATTTCATAATGTGTATTGTAATGTTCATGTATGTAATCTATTTTCCCAGACTACTAAATTGAACGGTCTTTCAGGACTTGATTCCTTGTAATCATGCTAATGTATTAAAATAATGCACCAAGTCTGGGTAACCAATGTTGAGGATTTACAGTTGGTATCAGATGATATTTATCAACAACCATGGAAATAGATTTAGATAAACTCTACTTAGAGAACATTACCCTAAGATATACTTTTAGAATTAGTAAAGAAGAACTTCCTAGAATTTTGGTAATGTAGAGATTTTGTGTATTTTCCAAGAAATACATCCATGTCTGGATACGAGTAGGTTGAGCTAGCTCTATCACAGATGTACCTAGGAGTGAAAACTCTGACAAGGAGTTTTGGGCTTGACCCGAGGTATCCTGGTACACAACAATGGGCCTTGCAGCACTCTTGGTTACGACACTCCCAAGGGATATTCTTAGGATAATTCACATTTTCAGTATAAGCCATTATGAAGAATTTAGGAGTAAATACTTCCTCAAATAAAACATTTTATGTTTTATAGATTATATGTATAATCTTTTCAATTTACATTATATATTTTACAATTTTGGAATTATTCATTGTGAATCATAAACTAACCTAGTGTATTCCATTGTTTAAAAATGGTACCAAGTAGAATGAATGAGAATTCCATCAATACACATGATTAAAATATTAAGAAGGATCATATCTTTCATGGAATTAAGACAACATTTAAAAGGAAAATAGTCTCCCACTTATTCTCATCATATGAAGAAATAATATCATGTGTTAATAAGATAATTAAATAATTCTCTAAGTCCTGTGGCTTTGAAGGGAATCAAGAGAAGAAAAGGATGGAAGAGAGAAAGATGGATAAAGGGAAGAGGGGAAAGAAGGATTTTCCCATATGGGATAACTGTGGAAATAATCACCTTGTTAAATTCATGAAGGGAATGGGAGTTTGTAGTAAGTGTGGAGAAAAAGGACACCAAGTACTTGATTTCAAGGGTAAGAAAAAGGTTCAAATGTACAATGCTACATCTGGTAGAAGTTGGTACACTACGCGAATCAATGCCCAAATCATCAGAGTATTCCCCAAATGCTGCTATAGGATAATAATCAAGTTATGATACTACTAAAGATGAAGAGTAATGATTAGATTTCTTATGTTGTTATTAAAGTATTGTGTCATTTGAGTATTGTATTAATTATGTACGTGTTAAAATAATTATAGAGTATATAAGGATTGTACTGCAGTATTATTTCATTAAGGACATGAGATTGTGTGGAACCAAGAAAAGTAACCCAATAACAGGTAAATTGTTTTGGAAAATATATGGTTGAGAGAAAGATAAACCATAATATGGTTATGATACTGTGGTAGTTATTTTGGAATAATATATAATTCATATGGATAAATTATATAGGATATCCTTGACTACCTTGAAACTGATTAATGATTTGTATATTCCATCATTGTTGGAGTTTACAACATTTTTGGATAGAAGGAGTATATAAAATATTCTATAAGGAATAAGGGATCATTAATGTAATAAATAAGTTTTTAGGGTAATTTAGGGTGTTATAATGTTTTAAAAGAATTCATGATGAAGGTATTCACATGTTATTATGTGGAAAAAAGGATCTTCAGTATGTTTATCTTCCTCAAAAAAGTTGGACTGTGTGTTTGGCCAGAAGTATTATTGATAAGTCTAAAGGTTAGAAATGATTAAGTTTTACATTTGATAATATTGTTAAGGTTAAATCATTTCTTGAGATTATTTTTGGATTCTCATAAAAAGGACAACCCAGAGGTCAACCGACAACCCATCGCGTTCGGCATGGCTGCGAGACTTGAACCCGCAACCGAAGGGTGACAAGGGTGGATCACTACCACTAGTATATGTTATGTACAAGATTGTATAATATATTTTTTTTAAATAGTCTACAAAATGAATTATAAATTCATTATTTTTGGAACCCTATATGATTTGGATAAATAGAATATTTTTTAATTCTATTATCTTTTGGAGTGAAAGATGAGTTTGTGGTAAGAATTAGTTGAAGGATGAAACTCTAGTTGTCAAGTATAATTTTTTTTCTCTTATTCTGTGAATATATTAATTATTAAACATTAGGTAAGGGATCATAAAACCAAAAATGTATGATGGTAGTACCTTATGTTTTTTTGAACCGACGACATTTTAAATCATCATAGATTGATGGATTTGAGGCCCTCACTTTTACACTTGTTTGTGATTGATGTCCTCAATAACTCCCTATAAATATTTACGTTTTCCCACCAATTATGTATCTCTAATTTCCACCAATGTTCTTCTAATAGAGAGCATAATTTGGTGGTGAATTTTTCATTTCCCTTTCCCACTTAATAAGACTAAATTTTATTAACCCAATTTCCGATGTGGGTTTTCCACGAAGGTATTTTTCTATTTTAACCTTTTATTTTCAAAAAAAAATAGACTGTGAGGACACAATTTATTGAAGGATGGTATAATTTAACACCCCAATATTTCATATTATGTTATATCTTTAAAGTATTTCAATAACTTGTGCTACACGCAACACCGAGTTCGAGCACACCATGACTTACCAAACTAGCCACTAAAAATAGAGGTTATGAATAGTATTAATCACATTTTAAATTTTATATATCCAATATAATTTTAACATTTATCTTTTCTGTTTCTTAGATATAATATAAGAAAATTTTAATTTTTAATATAAAAGAGGTATTTTTCAAAAAATGCAGGTTTCTGCCCTTTAATGGAGATCCCTTTTTAAATCCAATATTTGTCACTATTATATATTCAATTTTGTGAAATTAAATTCTTCATTAGAAGCAGGACTTGAATGTTTTGTTTGGATAAATTTTTGGTACCTTTCTGATAACTTTCATATTTTAATGAATAGTGAAAAAAATACAAAATTTTAATTAAAAACATCTTTTTAAATCAAAATAATTTATACAATTAAATTATAAATTTTAGTGGTTTTTTTAGAGACCCAAATCTTGACGTACATGGAAATTACATTACTTTTGTGGAATACTTAATACATAACAAAAACAGACACCAATGGACTGTAATAGTTTAGTGCCTTTGGAAACTTGGAACATAATCTTCTAATCTTGGTGAAAGATCTTCAACATCTCCCATAAAGATCTTTACTTTTTTTTCTTACCTAAAACCTTTCATTATATCCTGGGGAAAATAAAACATAAAAGGGGTGAGCTAAAATGCTCAGTAAGGGTAAGCATAGAGAACATAAAACAATCCTTGGACATTTGAAAAAAACATGAGCATAAAATCTAAACATCAAAATCTTGAGCAATGACATAAAACATGGCAGTATATAAGGCATAGATCATGAAGAAACATTAATCATGATAAATTAGCATGGGAATAAAACATGTAATTTTGAAAACCATTCAGCACTTGTTATGATTTCCATAGTAGCCAAGGCATTGCTTCCAAGACCATCTTAGTGGACAAAGTCCCTTTCTGAATCGAGTTCACTCCTCGATCCAGTCCTGTATCACTAAACCGGATTAACTTACCATTTCAGCCATGTCTATCTCATGAGATATATAATCTTTACCCAATGCATTCACTACTGGAAACATGATCTTTCCCAACACTTCTATACCAACGGTTTGTAAAAACCGTTGGTATAGCTACTCTTTCCCAACGGTTCATCAAAACCGTTGGGAAAGGGCCTAAAAACACACCCTTTCCCAACGGTTTTGGTGAACCGTTGGGAAAGCGTGACCTTTCCCAACGGTTCACCAAAACCGTTGGGAAAGGGGTGGATTTTTGCCCTCTTTTTCCCAACGGTTCTTGAGAACCGTTGGGAAAGAGTACCCTTTCCCAACGGTTCACCAAAACCGTTGGGAAAGGGTGTGTTTTTAGGCCCTTTCCCAACGGTTTATCAAAACCGTTGGGAAAGGGTACTCTTTCCCAACGGTTCTCAAGAACCGTTGGGAAAAAGAGGGCAAAAATCCAGCATACCCCCTACTAGAAATACACCCACCCAGAACCTATCCCAACGGTTCTGAAAACCGTTGGGATAGGTCTATCCCAACGGTTTTGACAACCGTTGGGATATGTTCATTGATTTTTTTCCAGATCTACTAATGGAGAACATTATATAAATCAAAAATTTAAATAATTATGATAATACATATATATATTTATGAAATTATGTTTACAAAGTGATGTTAGCCTAGTGGTTAAGTCGTTCGATTATAAACGAGGGGTCGTGGGATCAAATCCCAGCGGTGATTTTATTTTTGGAATTTATATACCAACGGTTCCATTACCGTTGGTATAGATTTCATATTACCTATACCAACGGTTTCCAAAACTGTTGGTATAGGTCTATACCAACGGTTTTCGGAGAACCGTTGGTATAGACCTATCCCAACGGCTTACTTGGCTACGGTTCTCCAAACCGTTGGTATAGGCTATACCAACGGTTTGGAGGCCTATACCAACGGTTCCAAACCGT
The DNA here is from genome assembly GCA_963277665.1 of Viscum album. Classification (NCBI taxonomy): domain Eukaryota; kingdom Viridiplantae; phylum Streptophyta; class Magnoliopsida; order Santalales; family Viscaceae; genus Viscum; species Viscum album. The sequence continues at coordinate 1,278,100,799 of OY728152.1, forward strand.
TGGTAAAGGTTAGTTTTCCAGTAGTGATTGTATGGAGTTATAGGTCCCACCCATCTCATAATGAAATCATTCTTACTTGTGCCACATAATAAACTTAAAACATTCATCATAACCTAAAGAATAAAATGGGTTTCATAAACATCATCCCATCATTTCATAATCCATATAAAACAAATGGACATTTCATCATAATAAAAGTGAAACCATTTAAATCATAGAGACATTATACTTGAAACATACACATATGAAATAATGTCATCATAGATGGAAAAATGGTTTTGATAAAACACTTAAAATGAATTCTTGAGGAAAATATCATTTCTTCTTCAAAATCAATTTCTTTTCACAAAACGTCATGCAATTTTAAAAGAAATAGATTTTCTTGAAAATAGTCATGAAATATTTTGGATGAAGCTTCATGAAAATAAGGCTTTATAAAACTGTAAAAATCCTTTCATGCCATATACGTTAAAAAACATTTTTCTCGTACTTTTGTCGGAAAAGTCAAAAAATACCTTGTAGGGTAAATAAAAGAAAGATTCCTTCCATACAATGGGGTAAAAGTAAAAATGGGTAAAAAGGACTTTAAACATACATGAATACACTGTAATAAAATATGGACATGGATGATAGCAATAACCCCAGTAAATACTTACGAATGAGAAATCTCGGATAAAAATGAGATTTGAAAAATTATCCCTTACCTTAGGTCCGATATGCTTCGTACGTATCCGAACCTCCTGTATAATGATTTAAATAATGTCATTGACTTATTACAGAATCATATTCATTGTTATGATATCATATATGTTTCACTTATGACTTTATATTACCCGTTCTTTTGTAAATTCCATGTTAAAGCAGCGTTTTGGGTAAAATCATTTCATTTATCGTATGTGTTTCGACTTGTCATTCTTGATATTATTACTTATATCCTGATTTACAGAATTCAAGAATGATTTATATATAATATATATTCATCATATACATATATATATTATAGATCGATAAAAGGAATGAAATACACCGTTCATGGAGACGGTAGGTCGTACGTACCATGAACGTTGTTTTCGTTTCCTCATTGAATTTAATGGAATTAATTGGATGAAATACATATATATATACATAAATACAGTATCATTATTATGTCATATATTTCATGATTACTTATTATATATACTTTATAATCATTCATGAATGGTTAATCATTGAGAATGAATCTCATCGCATCGTGGAGACGGTAGTCTGTACGTACGCACGAGCGATGATATCGTTCCCATAATTATTGAATTGAATTGAAGTGGATGATATAATATATCAGAATCATTATGATGTTATAATAAATATGTATAGTTATTCTCTACACCATTATACCCATCCAATTAAGGTGGTGTTGGAAAAACAGATTACACCATGGCGTGGAGACGGTATTCCGTACGTACGAATGTGCGGTGATTTCGTTTTCCGTAGGATGGATAGAAGGTGAAATGGGGTTGTTCCATATTTATAATAACATATCAGTATATTATTTATACTGATGTTATTACTTAATAATGAAACAACTAAATAAGAATAAGTGGAAGAAGAAATAAAGTTGAAAGAATCGGTAACGGACATTACCTCTTCTTTGAGGCGCCTCTTTGAGACCTCCTCTTAGGGCACTAAAATTGGTCTTTGAAGAAAACCAGAACCTCTACGATGTTTCTATGGAAGTGGATAAGATAATTTTTCAGGTTTTGGCTGAGATTGAAGGCTCAAAGTGGTGTGAGGAAGAGAGGGAGGAGGTGCCCTTTTATAAGGGAGGAGAGGGGCACCATTGGAAAAACTAAAAATATTATTTTATTATAAAGTCATATTCGATTTTTAATAGCTCAAAATTGATTTATTCTAAATATAATGTGGGGATGGGTCTAAATCCTTTCATCCAATATAATTTAGACAAGTTTAGGTTTCTATTTTAACCTTATCATTTAGATTTAACCTTAAGTTAAATAATTTTACTTTTATCATGTCTTCTTGTTTTCTTACACTATATGGTTAATAAACATACTATAACAAGCCAAAAGAACCCCAAGTTGTTTATTATTAATATATATAACCTTATCTAAGTCATTTTTCTGAACCGTAGATTTTTAGGAATAAAATAAAAATTAATAATATAATATTTTTTAAAAAAACTATTTTATTTCAATTTTGACACTATTTGGTAATTAATTTTTGTGAAAATTATAACAGAATGATTAGTTCTAAAAAAGTTAATTAAATCAAAACTAACATTTCATATTAACCTATAAAATTAGTGAAATTCATAAAAAGTCTCCAATTACATTTATTTGTGTATTTATAACATCGATTATATCAATATTTCATTAATAAGATAATTACTGCATCATCTTTGTGTCATAAATAATTTAAATTATCTAATGTCTAAAAATTATAAATAAAATACAATTATGTAGGAAATATTTTTATATTTCTAATTAATATTTATAGTCGAATTTAACTTATTTATAACCCTATATTAAAAATTATTTACTTATTAAACATTGATTTTAACTATTTTAACCCTTCTTTAAATAAATTAATATTAAATGTCCTAATCTAATCCAAGTGGTCCTAAATGATCATATTTTATTCCTAAGGTTGTTTTTGGTCGAATTAAACTTGTCTAATAGAATTAGGACATGTGTTAGGGTAATAATAATATGATTTTTACCCTTAATTACCCTATTTACTTTTAACCGTGGTAAATAAAAGTAAAAGGTTACTATTCACCAAAAAATATTTTCATCTCATTGAACCACATTTTAGTCCTTGATATTAACCATGTCTCTCGGATTTTCGAAATTCAATTCACAAAAGTGGTAAAATTTCATTTAAATGAAAAAGTCAGTTTTTTATCTACCACTAAGTGGTTTCATTATTCATCGAAAATTGCAGTTTTTCAGAAAAATAACAAAAGTTCAGCCTAAAAATTATTTGATATTCCAAATTAAAAATTTATGTCTATTTTTTCAAATTAAAAACATAGAAGTGGCATTAATTAATTTTAAAATTAATTCTCTTTATCAAAACAAATAGCGTGTTTTTTAAGAAACAATAACTATCAAAATATTGACACTTGTTTATATCCAATTTCAAAGTGAAATTAATTCCAATGACCAACATTGGATTAAATGGTAAAAATATATTCTAATTACACTTTAAACCCAATTAAAAAGATAATCTAAACATATAAATTATTGCAATGAAAAAAATTGTTTTTTATTAAAATATAGTGTTTTTACTATTCATTAAAATATGAATGTTATCAGAATAATATGAAAATTTTATCCAAAGTAAATTTTTATATCCTGATTCCAAAGAAGAATTTTATTTTGTCAAATTGAACTTATAGACATGTGAAAAACAATATTTAAATTGGGTGCACCATCAAAAGGCGGCAAGACTACATTTTTTGAAAAATACTTATTTTACTTGAAAATTTGATTTTGTTCTCATACCATGTTCTAGAAAATGTGTAAGATGAATAATAATGTTATAAAATTCAAAATTTAGTTGATACTATTCATAAAGCCTAGTTCATAATAATATTATAACCATATATCATTTTTAGTGAAGCCTGGTATTGCGTATAACACATGCTATCGAGGAAGGTCGCGATTGTGTGTAATGCAATCCAAGTCAGGGTTGCGTGTTGTGAAAGACCCCTCTATTGTTTCGTATAATAGAATCCAACCATATTTCATTTATACATTGAATATATATATATATATATACACTCAATGTTTTTTAGAATAACTACTCACAAAATTGTGCGTAACATGATCCAAGAATAGTGTTGTGTATACTGCAAACTCATACGGTGTTGCGTATAGTGCAAGGTAATCTTGTTGTATCTTACAACACAAGACATTAATGAAATTAAAAGAATAAAATCTCAGGGTGTTACGGTTTTAAATTATAATTAGACAATATTTTTATCATTTAATATAATTTATGTCATTTTATGTAATTTCAAATTTATACTGGACATAAAAAAGTGTTAATCTTTTGATAGTTGTTATTTCATAAAAACACACTTTCTGTTTTGACCATGGGAATTAATTTTAAATTAATTTATACCAGTTCTTTGTTTTGAATTTGGAAAAATGGATTCCATATTTGGAATAATTAGTTCCAAATTATTTAAATGGGTAAATTTTATTTTTAGGTATTATGAATATTTACTTCAGTAAATATTTTATTTACCATGGTTAAAGGGTAAATCTGGTAATTTAGGGTAAAAAATAAAATTATAATAATATTAAATTACCCTAACATCTGTCCTATTCCTATTAGTTGATACATGTACGACCATGGGGATCCTTGGGTCTATTTTGGGACATCGTGGAGTCACTTGAGAGTGATAATGACACTTTATATTAATTAATCTAAAGTAAAGACAAAAATGACATAAACATATATCTTTTAGTAAAAAAAATTACATAGAGTTATATCAGTTATCTTTTCAACTATAAATACTCATTAAAAAAGGTAAAAATATTTACTACAGAATAATATTTTATTTATAATTTTTAGAAATTAAATAATTAAATTTATTTATGACACAATGCTGATGCAGTAATTACCTTATTATTGAAAGAATCAAATAAATTGTTTTGTAAATATTAAAATAAATATAATTTGAAGTTTTTGATACCATCCAAAAATTTTCTAGGTGACTATGACATGTGAGTATTGATTCAATGTATTTGGTTCGAGTTAATCATGTTGTGATGACTTTCAGAAAAACCAAATACTAAATAGTGTCAAAAATGACATAAATGAGTTTTTAAAAGAAATATTATATTATTAAATTATATAATAGTCTTAAATATATAAGGATCTACCAAATAACATATATAATGATATTTATATCATTTTTTAACCACTTTAGGTTCTATTGTCTTTTTATACTAAGTTTATTAACCATTTATTATAATAATACAAGAATACATGGTAAAAGTTAAACTGTTTAATTAATGGTTAAATTTAAAAGATAAGGTTAATATGGTGACCTAAACCTATATAAAACCTATTTTTTGAGAGTTTTGAGACTCATAACCACCTTATAATATAAATAAATCATTTTTGAACCATTAGAAACCGAAAATGATTTTATTGTAAAATAATATTTCAAGCTTTTCCTAAAGCCACCCTCACCTCTCTTATAAAAGGGTACTTCCCCTTCTCATAACTTCACACCTCCAAAGTCATTTGGATCGGAAAAACTCTACCCAAATATCCCCCAAACATACCTCACATCAACCTATAGTCCTTAATTTGATCAGGAATCCAACATAATGATCCCTTTTGTTCAACTCCAAAGGAAACAATGGAAGAAGAGGTAATAATTTCACCACCCTCTTTCATGTTCTTTTCTTCTTCCACTTCCTCTTTATTTGTTGTTTCCATACAAAAATAATTACTCCAGTACCTATTACATACTGTAATGTTATTATAAATATGTTACAACCATATTCATTATTCTATCCAACCTATAAATGAAGAAGTCACCATGCGTGCGTACATACGGCTTATCTTCTCCCCATCATGGTGTAGTTTTTATTCAAACACGTTATTATTTGGATTGGATGGGTATAATAATGAGTATAACTAATATAAATAATAAATATTACATGTTAAATATTCTTTATATATGATATACCGTCCAATTACATATTATTTCACCATCAATATAATGATATTGTCGTTGGTGCGTACGTACGGATTACCATCTCTACGACGCGATGAGATTCATTCCCACGTTCAACATTCAACGATGATTATAAAAATATATATTATTAATAATTATGTAATATATAAAATAATAATTCTATGGAGATATATATATGTATGTATGTATGTATGTACCGACATATATCTTATTCACTTACTTTCGTTCAATACGATATGAAAAGGGAAACAGTGTTGATGCGTACGTACGGCCTATCGTCTCCATAAACGGTGCCTTCCATTTCATATATATATATCTATTATAAATATTTATATTCTAAATATATAATATATATAAATCATTTTTTATATTCTCTAAGTATTTAAATCATGATCTAAATGATTCGATCAATAATAACAAGTTAAAACACTTACAATAAAGAAATCGATTATTAAAAAATGCTTATGTAACATGTAAATAATTATTAAATGTGTAGTATAAAGTCATAAATGAATCTTTTATGATATAATAAATATGAATATGGATTTGGTATAATTTAATAATGTACTATGGTAATTATACAGATGGTTAAACATACCCTCGACCAAAGGAAAGTGCAAGGTAAGGGTTAATTTCACAATCTCTTTATTATCCGAGATTGTTTTTACATTAGTGTATACTGGGACATATTTTTTATCCATGTCCATGTTTCATAAAAGTGCTTTCAAAGGGATTATTTTTATGTTACTTTTTACTAAAACATCATTTTAAATGTTTTAAATATTTATTTTTCTAAACCTTTCTCATTAATGTCCATGTTTTCAAAATGTTTTTAAGGATTTATTTATATGGACATGAATGTTTTAAAATGTTAATTTCTTTCAAATGTATCAAAGTGGTATGGGACACTATGATTCAAAACTATCTTTTAAATTAATTCCTTTATATGGTTTCTAAATGATTTCATAAAAAGGGGATATTTCTCTCAAATATTTTTACTGATCATTTTCAACTATGTCAACATTGTTTAAGAGATATTATTCTTGATCAAGGATGATTTATTATGATAAAAATATTCCAAATTGTATTGAAAGTTTTGTGATATGTTTGACTGTGGATGTTTTATTTTTATACCAGTCATTGTTAACGAATAAAGTATTGATATTTCGTATTCTAGTTTTAATACGAATGTTTATGTTATGTTTAAACATTTTTATATGAGGAATACATCGGACTTAGTATATGACGGGTGGAGCCCACTACAGCTCCTCGATGCATCAATAGGTCTCATGAGACAAACTAGTGTCTTGGCACAAGGCCTTGACAAAATCTTATTTTTAGTCTTAGCACAAGGCCTTGACTATGTGGTTATGACGTCTAGCATTATGCATTCCATCATTATGAAATTAGCTATTGATATTGCTTGTGATTATTCAACTTGTAGAGTATCCATGTGAATAATTAAATGGTATGTTGATTTATATTTTCCATATTATGCTGAATTTAAAGTTTAAAAGTCTTTTGTTTTAGTTTTATAAATTGCCTTAAATGTTTATGCTTATTTGTGAAAGATTCAGCTATATTGTTATCCTTGCTGAGCATCTGAGCTCACCCCTTTCTTATGTTTTATTTTCCCAGGATACCAAGAAGTGTATTATAATTGATAAGTAGGGTTAATATAGTGGATTAAATTCATTCTAAAAGGATCATTTATGTTGTGTTTTATTTTATAATGTGTAATGTAACATTCATGTATGTAATCTATTTTCCAATACTGCTAAAATGATTGGTCTTTTGGGACTTAATTCCTTGTAATCAAGTAAATGTATTAAAATAATTCACCGAATCTGGGTAATTAGGGTTGGGGAATTACATATATAATAAGAAAAATTAAAAAAAGGGTACCCATCCCACTTTCCTACTAATTTTATGCTCACAAATCAATGTTATATGTCTTGGTGCCCTCATCCCTTCCATAATATCAATTGATAAATAAACCTATCCATCCACTTCACATCCCACCATCTGATACCTAGGAGATCAAATTGAACCATGTACCCCAAGAAACATATTACACATTCACATCATCCCATTAAAACTTCCATATAACTGTAACGGAATGGTTTCATAAACATGATGTACATACACCTGATTCCATCCACAAACCATGCACAACCACTAATATAAGCCACCCCATCCTCTAATAAATCACCACTTCTAATACAATTTTTCCTTCTTGACATCATAGCTTGTGTGTTCCAATCTCTCTTGGAAGAGAGAAAATGGAATAGGGATTGGATATCCATTCTTCCTCACCATCATGGGTGTTTGGGAAAAAACTGCAACCCAAAACCATTATGATTCATTATAAAAAACAACTAGGGTGGGGTGTGAGTCAAAATATCATCAAATTACATGATTGATAAATAACATAAAATACCACAAAAATTTAATAAAAATAGAATCAATATATCTCTACACAATTCTACACAGTCTTACAACCTCTGAAACCACTCCATCCACCTCCAAATGCACCACACCAAATAATCAAGTCACATACAATCCATATTTCATTTCTTATTACAATATCCACGATTTAATCAATTATTTTTTCCAAACTCACATTATTTAATATATTCCTTTCAGTTTAGAACAACATATTTTTTTATCACACAATTCTTTTTATGAAAACTACCAAAATTAAATTTCATAGTTTTAATTTAACCACATAAATTTCTATCTATTTTCACATTTATTTAACATTTTTCTATATTATCTATGTCATATAACCCTCAATATTTACATGATTAACCTTTTTTTGTGTTGTTGGACTCCTCTCATTTGGAATAGTTTTTATGTTAGTTTATTTTAATGGGAATCATGGTTTTATTTTCATATTTATTTAAAATTTATTTTTTGATTAAATTTTCAATGGTGGATAATGTTTTCTATTATATATTAATGTATGTTCTTGATACATATGTTCCTCATATAATTTTTATGTGATAATAACAATATTATATCCTAGTTATCTCTCTATTTTAAATACATATGTGAACTGAGCATGCTTTGGATTTCATTTTGGCGAGTGGCAAGAGTCTTCCTAAAGTAGAAATATAATTAGACATACTATAATTGATGTGAAGGAGATATATCACATGGGATTTAATTATTTTCATTATATTTCAACTCAATTATTATGTTTTAGATGTTGTTTGTTGTCATTTTTTTACTGTCACTATTTTATAATTTTTTGAATTATAAATGTTCAATCACCTCACTTGAAAATAGTAAAGAGATAAAATGAACCATATGGTCCTCTCTCTTGTTTGTATCGGGTTATTGACTAGAACTGATGTCATAAAAAAGTTCATACATATTTTAGGCATACTATTAGAAGAGAATTATGGATCTGAAAATAAGATATCAAAAACCAAGAAACTCCATATTATAATAAAAAGAAAAAACCATAATATCACATAATGCATGAAATTTCATATGAATACAAATGAAAGTATCCATGTAAAAAAAATAATTCTGTGGTAATGACTCAAAAAAACTATAATTTCCAATATAGTAATTTCCATATATATCTCTAATTCCTCTATGAAACAAGTATAATGTTTAATATACAAGTAGGGGTGATCATTACATGTTTACATGGTAGGATCATACCCTAGTTATCTTATAAACATGTGGAAAGAGAGTATAAATTCACCACCTAACAAATATAAAAACCTAATTGTAGTTAAATAGGGCATACAACCCATATCAGCCTCACCATGACACACTCACAAAATAAATGATACAAGTATTGTAATGTAATAAGTACACTGGATAAGTAAGACCCTCCACCACATCTCCAATAGTTTTTTCTCTCACAGTCCATCATCGTACATCCTGGAACTCTAATCTCTTCTATATCCATTGGCCTCATACCATCAATAGCCTCATCACAATGGGAAATACCCATATATAAAATAATGAAACAATCATCACATACTCAACATCTCATTAAAAATACCATATAACCATAATTTTATGGTATTGTGAACATAAATGACATTAAACATGTACCCTACACCTATAAAGAATAATCCCCACTATGAACCACCAGATCCTCTAATCAATAAACTCCAAAAGGGAAATTTTTACTTCTAACCCACACATCCACAACATATCTATCACACATGGAAGGGATATCGAGAAATAGTGGGAAGTCAACCATCTTTACTCACCATCATAGATGTTTGGTAAAAAAATAAAAACCCAAATCCAATGGGAGTTGGTGTAAGAAAATGAATATGGTGGGTTTGATATAGAAATAACATAAATTTAAATGATATATACATAACATAAAATAACAACCTAAGGTTTATAATAAGACAACCAACATATCTCACCACATCACCTCAAGGACTCTCATCCTCCCCCGCTATCATTTCCACATTTAAGTGAATCATACCGTATAATAAAACTTTAAACAATCCATAACCCATATTTATTTCCGAGCCCCCCAATACAAGATTTTCAAATCACCAACTCTCTTCATTTAATAATCCCATACATTTGATTTTATAGGAAACCATTATAACCACCCATCCCACATTATTTCTCTGAGATAATTAATAATTCCAACCCATTCCATTATATTATACATTCCATACATTTCATAAAATAATAAAAAAATAATTTTCCACAAATTCATTCAGATTTCATCATTTCATGTTCATTCCCTAGCTACTAAGAAACTACACAACAAAACAAAGAACAAATCATCCATTAAATTACCCCAAACCCCATTTCAAAACCACCACACATAAAAACAACCCCACATCACAACCCTCCCACATCACAAAATTTGTTTTTAATTAAAGTATTTCATCATAATTTAATATTTTCAAGGGTATTATCACAATAATACACAATTCCATGGGAAATGATTTAATTAAATTAATATATATTAATCGCCTTTTCATGTGTGGTGAGTTTATTAAAACTATGAAATTTCATTCAAAATTTTCAAACAACCAAAATAACACACCAATATCAATGTAATTAAATGTTGAAAAAACAACAAGAATTCACAACCATATATGTAAAAACTAAAAAAAACTAAATCTTATTAGATATGCACCCTTACCTTTTAATTTTGGTTAATAAATTTAATTATATTTTTTAGTTATATACGTTCTATTTACCCAAGGTATGAAAAAATTATGGTATTCCAACATGTAAATTAAAATAATGAAAAAAAAGGATCCCCTAGCTTACTATGAAGGTAAATGGATCATTGTTAAAGAACAGAAGGATAATTGGAATGTTTTCAAATGTAGTACAAAAAAAGAAAAACCTTAGAATATTGGAATCAAAACTAAGTTCAAGAGTTAGGCAGAGGGAGTGAATGATTTGAAACATGAGGATTATCTGAGGAAACTAGATGTCACAGTGGTAGATCAAATTTTACTTTCAAAACTCCAAGGATGCTTCATAGGTCATATGTGTTAAGGAAATTAGAGGATGTTAAGGTAAAGGGTATTTCAATATAAAAAAGTTTATACTGGTATACAGAATTTTTTTTGGGTTGAACAAGACAAAAAATCATCATTTTTGTCTACAAATTAAAATCACACATGCATATATAATATTCCCATTTTATTTCATTTAAAAAAATACAATTTTTTTTATGCATTATGATTATTAAATGATAAATTTTAATATTTTCCATTTTAAATTGAAGCACCATTTTTAAAATTTTAATTTGATACAAGTCATTAAATTCATTTTTCATAATAATTTCAATAATTTTAACACACTAATTGTTTATTTTTTTCAATTCATGCGATTATCTTTTTTAATATATTAAACTTTCATGAGTCAGTTATCTTCCTTATATTATTTCATAAATTTAATATTAAAATACTCATTTATTTTTTATTATATTATTATTATATCAATTTGTTATACTATGACTTTCAAACTTTTATCTCATTACAATTAAAACATACAATTTTTTACCTTTTTAAAACACACATTTTCAGTTATTACCTAAAAACTAAACTCTATCTCCAATACCAATTTTTCATCTTATATGCTTTGTAAAAATTTATCCCCAAAATTTTAATTCAAATTTTATTTATACAAATTTTTTTCCTTCCTTCTTTTCTTAACACCACATACTTCATATAATGTTTTTTATAAACATTTTAATTAAAAATAATTTCCTTTATTACATCTTACATTATTACCTTTTGAACAAAACATAAAAATATATGTGTTTCTGGGTGAATGTAACAACACACACACAGATATATATATATATATATATAATTTATTAATCATTAATATATAAATACATACCTCCCCCCAAAAACAAAAATATATATAAATACAAATATGTTTTGTAAAAAAATAACTTCAACAAGTTTAAAAAAAATAAGTGTATATTATATATATACACACAAAAAACACAAAAACACACACATATATATCTCTGTGTGTGTGTGTGTTTCCAAATACATTTAATTAGGTCATAAAAATTACTTGTATAAAACATAATACGTATAAAAATATATTTGGTATGAAATATATTTAGTAGATTCGTTATATTTTCAAATAAGGTGTAAAAAATATAGTTATTGTGTTATATTTTAGTTTTTAAAAAAATATAAAAAATCATTGCATAATATTTTACCCCTATTAAAATTCATAAATTCTAAATTAAACTCAATAATATATAATTATTTATAATTAAATCAACCAAACCCTTAGAAAATATTAGAAAAAGAACATTGAACTCCCTCAAATTCAAATAATGAAAAAGGAAGGATCTGAGAAAATATAGACCCCAACATCAGATACTAATAAAATGATTCTCATCTTTAAGAATCAAAATATTTATAGAAATCAAATGGAAACAATTCCCTCAACAACCAACCATGAGATACCTCTCAATAGATTAAGATATAAAGACTTGAAAAAGTCCCCAATATATGAAAGTACTATCTTGGGAGAGATATATCTAAAAGAAGGGAAACTCTGTCAACATAATGATAGGATTATAAGGGAAAATATGAAAAATAAACTATCAAATCCCTAGTATTACAGATTCTCAACAAATAAATAATTCAAAACAACTGGTTACTAATAGTATTAGACATGTCACATACAAAAAAATTTCATTAAATCCTTCTATTTATTTAGTTCAAAACATAATCATGTTTCTAAAAAAATCTTTATTTTATAGAAATGTATTAATTCATTTTATTTTAAAAAAATGTTTAACTAAAAATCATATTGATAATATATTTTTAATAAGTATCTTTTTTAAAAAAATTTCCACATGATATAAATCCTTTAAATGAAACCTATTTAATCCATCATAAAAATAAGATATTTATTAAAATCTACTATGTGAAAAAACAGAAATTACATTTTTAAGAATTGAAAATGAAAAATTGATGTTTCATAAAATTATTTTTGTAGTTTATTTCATAAAACTCATTTCCAAAAAAAATCAAATTAGACCACTGAAAATATTATTACTCGTTGAGATATGAACTTCAACTTATGAAATAATAAATGATAATTTTACATATACAATAATATTTCATTATTAATTAAACAAATAAAACTTGTTAATGAATTAATCAATCTAAATAATTTTTGCAACAAAGATTTCAAATACTTCATCAACTACTTTAATTCAGAATGTTCAATTGTTTTATGTTCAACCAATTTATAATTGTGAGATATTTAAAAAACTTCAAGCATTATATTTTAAATTTTATAGTCAATATTATTTCAATGATAACATACATATAATAAAAGGTCACATGCTTTTATAAAATTTACTTTTATTCAACTAACACTCATCTATAGTTTTCTTTACCAATTTATTATTTATACACCAATATTCAAAAAATTTGAACATAATTTCACATATCACATGCATCAAAAACAAAACATGTGCTTGGAAAAATGAATTTCATCTAGTTTTTAAATATTATATTTTTTAACAAAATTATATTTAACAATTGGACACTAATTTTAAAATTAAAAAGTAATTAATTTTTGAACTTCTATTTACCCAATGGAAGAACAAGAATGGTATAGCCACATATGCATCAAAATAAGGATACGATGTAGGATCCCCAACATTTCTATGAATATCAATATATCATTTTGATAGAACCAATGTATACTAATAATGGTTTAATTAATGGGAATATATCAAGGAAAACCTAAGAAGAACAAAATCACAATTATATTTTGGAGTGAAAGTGAGTGGGTCACAAAACCATATTTATGTAAGGAAGTTTTAATTTTATGTAGGTGATAAAATTACAATTGATATAATCCAGGGATTCTATTTATCTGACTAGTGTCATGAAAATAATATGATACAATGTGAAGGGGGATTAAAATTTTAAAATAAATATGTGGTTCTACATTATTTTTTTGGTGTTGAACATTGGAAAAATCGGCATTTTCCCCTAAAATTTAAATCCCATGCATACATATATTTTTTCCATTTGTTTCTAAAAAATAATTTAATTTAATGAATTATTAGTATTCAATAACACATTTTAAAATGTAATATATTTAATTATTCAACAATCATTAATTATTTTATATCACTATAATCATTTTTTAATTAAAATAATCATTTATTGTGTTTTAACTCCCCAATACTGTATTTTGGTTTTCAATTCAGGTGATTTGATTTTTTAATGAAATAATATTATGGAATCAACTCTCAAGAAAGTTGTAAATCCCATAATGATAGAAATGGAACATTCTCTGAGTAAATAAAGAATTTTCTCATTTCCCCATTACTTGTAAAGTTGATTGACGCGATTTTATGTTTAATAGATCAAATTATTAGAATATTTGTTTAAATTTTATATGGTATTAGTGGTTTACATGTGGTTATGTAATACTAAAACATAAAAAATATGGGTTAGGAAATTAATAATAGTAGGGAATAATTGAATAAAATCATGGGATAAATTTGAAGAGAGTTAATTCTATTAAATGATTTCAAAGATAAATGACTGGGTTGTTTTTTAGGGAAATTTAATACCTTAGTGAATGTATGTTTGTGAAAACTAAATATTTCTATATGTAGAGAAATATTTAATCAGAAGTTGAATATGGATTTGGTGTAGCTTAATTATAATGAAATAACTTTGATAATACTCTTTATTGACCACCTTTTTTGAAAGGTATACTTAGGAGGCTGATAAAGGAGAATTAGATACAATGATGCATGAGTGTATCAAATGGCTCCTATAAGAACACATGTTCCCTCATTGATACAATTTTTCCCCCTCATTAGGGTCCACCCATATTCTAGAATGGGTGATCAGACTAATTATTATCAACACATGCTGAAAAATTTTCCTTTAGTGTAATTATACTTCAATCGCACACACCCTAGGATACATCACAGGTTATCACCCAACCAGATCACTACTCTAGGACATATATCATTAATTTTGGAGTTTTAATCTAGTAGGATATCAAAGAAAAGTATCACATTGTTAACTTGGAAAATAAATTTTTTCCTTGAACCCCTTTTATATTATAGGGTGTTACATTCACCCCCCCCCCTAAAGCATAACTTCCATATTATGTTCCATAAATCAAAAAATTGGAAGGGCCATAACATTTTCAGATGGGTTCCTCCTATAATATAAATGTAACAACTAGGCCATAGAGGCACCGTAGTTTCCCTATAGAAATGTATTTTCCCATCTGTATGGCCAAACCATATTAAAAAATCATTCATTATACTAATTATTTTCCATGAAATCCAACACATGTTTTTTAGTGTGAATTTTCCTCACTCACACACACTATGGGAAAAATCCCTACAGGTCACCCATCATGATTACTACTCAAACCCAAACATCATTCCTTGTGGAGTTCTAATTGGGTATTCTCCTAAAAAAAATTTCACCCATTTTCCTTGTGTAGTAAAATATATTTTTTATTCCTTTAACATAATGGGGTGTTATACTAATTCCCACCTCTATAAGGTGCTATTTTGTAGATTACTATATAGAGAATATATAAAGTCACACATATACAAGGATTTAACCTCTATAGAAAAAGTTTGATTAGAATATTTAATATCAATCCCCAAAAAAATGCATTGCATAAGAAAAAATAAAAGCCCCAAAATCATCTCAGGATTATCTTAATTTCCATACTTAATAATTATCAGATATCTATCATAGCTTTTTGGTGTAGTGTGAATAAATCATTCTTCCCTCAATTGAATATAAAATTCAATCCTTTATTTTATAATATAGAAGTGTGATTTTCAAATTATTTATAATGTTTTTTGATGGATTGTATTAAAAATAATTTAATTATAATCAATAAAATAATCCATAAACAAAGTTATATGATAGTTAGAAAATTATAAGATGGGAACTTGAAAATATTGTAGTTAATATATTGAAGAGTTTGGATTTAAAGAAACAAATTATGATGATATAACATGTTGTAAAGGTTGAGTGATATTTCATTTATATCCTTGAAAATGTCAATGAGAATTAAAATAGAAATCAAATATTTATAAAAAATTATATTTCAATAAAAATGATTATCCCTTGATGAAAAACATTATATTTTGTGTTGTGGAGAGACAATATAGCATTTAAAATATTATTATTTAATATCATCCAAATTTAGTTATTGATCAAGACAAATATTATCACATGTTTATATAGTTATAATTCTTATTATCTAATTTTGTGTTAATTTAGAAGAGAAATAGATTATCTGGGATAGATAAAGAGATTATCACATGAAGATAAATTTTATTGTTTATATTTAATTAATATAAAATGCATCAAATTTTATGTTGTTTTATAATTTTATGTTATGTAAATTAAATAATTAATGTAGAATTATTATTTCATATTGAGATAAATATTTTTTTCAGGAAATAAATTATTATCCCACTGAGTATTCTATTTTAGGATTTGAAAATTTTCCAACATATAGAAATTTATAATCCCATGCCATTTTCTAATTATTATTTGATAAAATAAAAATTAGAGCATTTGATAATGTTAAAATAATAAAATATTATTAATTATAATTTCATAATATATTTTTTCCACTTCTATAGGATTGAAATGGGAATTATCATATATTTAAAAAAATTAATATTTCATAAAGTGGATAATAAATTATCGGTTGGGACTTTGTGATCAAATGTGGTTATTATTTCATGTAGATAATTACTAGAATGAAATTTATCTACTATTGTAGTCCTTAATAATGGTTGATATCATTTAAATTTACATAAAAACACCAATAGTTTAATGGTTTTCTATAATAAATGATACATATTGAAAAATTTATAATCAATATTATTAATACATGGAAGAGCATCATAATATTGAATAACATATTATATCGACAAATATTTTCTGAAAAAATTTTATTGCTAGTTCTTATGTGATTTACTCAATACTAATAATTTGCTTTAATATGGAATGTAAAAATTTAATGATAACTTAAATCATTTATTTTGGGCAAAGAAATCCCACTGTTCTTTGATAAAGGTGAAACCCCCATGTCTTATTTGGCTATTATTTCCTTTTAAAATTATGAATATATTAATAAATCTAATATTTATTTATGATCTATGTATTTATATACTTGATTTTTTTGATAAAATGGTGTGGCTAGATATATGTTGAAATATGGGTTGGGTCGTTAGGCAGTATAACAGCATAAGGTTCCAGTTATGAATGATAATAGTACAGGGTTCCAGTTATGATGAGAATGGGTGAATGGGTTGTGAGTAATCATGATGATGGTGGCACAATAATCCAATTACTATGATGATATTGTAATAAGATTCCATATGTGATTTTATATGTAATGATGTAGGACACCAAGAAAATTATGATGTGTTCAGAGTAGGGATTTCTCATCGATGCTTACATCTAGTTAATACTTACTTGACAGCCCAATGGAAAAATATTATTTATATGATAAATTAAAATCTTTGTGACAACATTATATGATATTTAATAGATTTATTCTATTTATGTGGTATATTACAAGGATTCATATAGTAATAAAATATTTTTGTACTGATAATGAATTAATTAAAGAATGAGTTTAGTTGATGATGCACTCATTTGATAATGAAATGTAAACAATCCAAAGTGTTTCCAATAAATGCAATGGAAGATTAAAATGTTATTATTGGAAATTAAAATGGATAAATATTAATTAACTTATAATTAATTAAATAATGTTGAATATTATATTTTAATTTTATATCTAGACATTAGTAGTTGTAGTCGGGGGCTCAGTGTGTTGATATTGGTATATGATTCCATGACTTGAAGTTTCCTTTTTTATGATTTTGAGATAATTATACTCTATATGAATTTTATTTCATATTAACCAAAACTATGTTATAATAATAAATTATAACCATATGTTATGGGGGTGTTTTCACCATTATTTATATTAGGGGGGATATATAAGGCTGGCTATAAACACTCCCCCACTCACTCTTCGATTGAAGGATTATGAGAAGGTATGCACAGGGGATATTTCTCTATACATGTTTGTTTCAGTTTATTATGTAATGAGGTTATAACCCTTATCTGTATTTAGTTATATTTTATCAAGTATTCCATGATTCTCTATGCATGGGATGTGATTTCTTGAGGTATAACGCATTTTCTATGAGATGAGTGGCATTCAAACATATAGTTGGTTACTGATTGGTTAGTAATGGTGGAGAGAAATATATATGGAATGATTCCAACAAGATATGTTGGATTCTATACATAAATTAGGTAGATAGGGTAGAGACCAATCTAACATTAAGGATTACTAGATCAATAGAAGTTATTCGAGCCCATGACATGTGTTGAAAATCTATGACAGTGGAAAACCAATGGGGAAGTGGTTAAGGGGTGCCACAATATATATATATATATATATATATCAATATTATAGTTATAATTTTTTCTTACTTTGTGATTCATAAATTATGATGATGCAAAAATATTTTCTAAACTATTTTAGGAGATGACTTTTTTTTAATTTATTTACTAACTAGGATTTGGTGTGGTTCTTTATATTTTTTTCAAGAGGTTTCAGGTAGTATCCTACTCGATATACTTTATATAATCATGAAATATTTATATAAACTATTTCTCTGGTAATAATGAGATTTTATCAGTTAAAAATGGATATTAATGGGTCAAATTTCTATTCAAGAGACGTTGTAGCTTCATGGTCCCTATTGGGGGTGACTTATATTATTTTTTGTTGTATATTGTTATATATTACATCACTTCATTTATTACAATTTCTTATTTCTTTATTTTGAGAATGATTTGAATTTTTTCATAACATTATCTCATACCTCTCATATCTTTATGAGTTTATTTCTATCCATGTTTTTATTTATATACTCTTGATGTTATCCGCCAATAGTTGGCCTATTAGAAGCATACATCAGTCATTGTTATCTCTCTTTCTCCATTGCTGTTCTAAGAGGGGTACCTCTAGAGGGTGTGGGTTATGACATTCAATTATTTATTGTGATGGGTTTCTTACACTCAATCCTTTAATTTATCACATATCCAAAGTTCCTTCTACATTAAACCATGTAATCCAATGACATTTATCCCTTACACCATTTATATGTTTAATCATTATGTTTAACTTTAAACCAAATAGAATCTCATTATATGGATACCATATATATTAATTCTACATAAATGAGATTAATCTTATAAATAAACACCCATGGTAACCCATTATATGTCACTCTGTTATTTAATATCAAACAAACACCACTTCGGGAGTCAAGTTCGAGGTTCTTAACACTTTCACTTAAGCAGTTGTCTGTTGGTGTCTATGGAATCAAACTAATCACTCAAAGGACCACATGTGGTCCAAATGATCCTTAATTAATTGAAACAAAAACAATAAAATCCATTTGTTATTATTTAGTGTCATATATAACAAACTGACATATCCAACACATTGTATATCAAATGGAAACTTATATGAACTGATATAAATGTCGACAGCATACCAACCTTTAAGTTTCTAAAATAACTAATAAAATATATTTATTATAATTAGATTTAATCATAAGAAATTCCAAATCATTATAACAATTTCAATTTTTTGGATTTTAGATAAATGGTTACATAGACATGATAGAAAACAATAATATACATAGGAGGATACTTACACATAATTGAAAAATACCATAGGATAGATAATGCATTTATTACAACATCGGTGATGGGGAATCCAATCATGGATAAAATAAAAATAGGGAGTAGTGGAAGGGGTTTTGAATATTATATATCAAAATTAGGGGGTTTTATTAGTGTTTTTAAATATTTTATCTCTTAAAAAAATTAATTATTTTTTGTCAATAAAGTGTTATTCATTGGACTATCAGGTGCATGGTCTCTAGTCACTAAGTTCCTAGTCCCTCATCAGATAATCACCTAAGGATAAATATGTGTAAAATTTTCCAAAAAATCTGAAAACCACTCTCCAATGTGCTTGTGGTACAAATATTTTGAGTACCTAGACTTATCGGTCACCAATAGATAGATTTATACACTATGTATCTCTCCTCACATATTTTCCGTCAACCACTTCCAACTCATCCAATTTCCAATAACCATAAAAATATAGTTGGTTTGGTGATATTTTAAACATGTACATACCTCAGTTTATGGTGGTTATTATACATATATAGATACAACATTATTATATATATATATAGAATACAACTCATTTATAGGGAAAACACCAACACATTTCATTTATATAACATATTTGTAAATAAATTTCTTATAATACATAGATGTTATAATTTTCCATAAATATAATAGAACATTGATTTTTTATTTTCAATAATCTTGGTTTATCTGCAATTAAATAGATAATTGATATTTCAATTTCAAATATTAATGAAAATAAAAAAAATACAATGATACTTAGACAATAAGCACAAACTTGTGTCACAAATGATTATTTTCATAAAATACAATCCACTTTTTTCATCATTAATTCATTAGACTCAATAAATTTATCAAAATATTTAAAAATATAATTTATTTCATGATATTTATATTTAATATTATTTTACCACATCATGTTTCCATACAAAAAAAACATATAATCTAATAATATTATGTTCTATATCATATAAAAACTCATTACAACTACTATGAGTAATTATTTTTTGTTAAATAAAAATAAAAATGGATTTATGTAAAATTGTAGAGGGTTAAACAGATAAAGTCAATATGAGTCACAAAAAATAACATGTATACAAAATAGTGATACAAAACTAATACATTTGAATACATGTACATCCACATATTAGTGTCCTATTGAATTCAAAGAGTCTATGGCCATATTACACCCCCTCAAAGTGTGTCGTATAATCATTTAATCAAAAATAATTCATAAGATACTCTAAAGAGTTCAATTTAATGACCAATAAAATGGAAAAAATCATTGGGATACATGTCAGTTAACATTTTGAAAAGTTATATAAATTAGTGATTTATTCTATGATCCTTACATATTTGAACCCCATAAAGAAGTACCATTTTATCTAGAATGGTCGATATCATCTCACCAAGGGGAACTAGGAATATTGTAATAATCAACCCTTGAACATAATGAATGTGTACCCCACCTATCATAATGTTTTACCGAATACATATTGTTGTTCATTTTCATTACATACTCTTAGAAATGATAGAAAATCAAGGACATTGTGGAAATCAATGGATTTGATAGGCTGTATGAAATAGTCTCATACTTATTGCAATCATGATATTGATAATAATTGAACATCTAATGAATCTATGAACTCAGTTAATATGATAAATGTGAAAAGAAATATTGAACTGCTGGTCAGGTTTCCAATCCCCATACTTCCTCTCATTATGGTGTTCCTATGATATTGAACAAAGTACAATAATAACAAAGTGTCTAATGTGAACCTAAAATGACATGAGATCACTATTAGAAGTGTAATCCACTAGGAGATCCATCATATATGAAATATTTTGGGGTGGATCATAAAATTATAGAAATATTTAGAATGAAATCATTCCCATAAACTAATTATAATTTGGGGTTTTCTATCACCAAAATAGGGGAGTAAAAATATTGATAGAAAAAATCCACACAGATTCATCAAAATTTCTAAGCATGATCAATCAAAGGTGTACAATTAATTTCTTTATTGGTGGGGAAACTGTATTTTTTTAATGCAACTTTCTAGTAAATTTTTACACAAATAAATATATTGGTCTAGTTCATACAAAAATTCCCAAAAAGGCATCATAAATTAAATTTATGATAATATATTTAGAAAAAAACAATATGGAAACTACACTATTATTTAAAAGATATAGAGGATAGCCTTATATGTTCCATTATGTACTGTATTCATGAAATAAATATCAGTCATAACAATTTTAAAATAAATATAACACACATTATATGTTGTAATGTGATGGATTATTTATCCTCAGTTCCCAATTTAAAATTGAACAACACTTTGGATAATAATATAGTATGAATGTTTCAGATGAAAATAAAATATCCCCAATGTAATTTTCTAAAGGATGAAGAATTTATTTTTTAATACTATTATTAGCGACAAATCCATGGATTTGTAGAAATCATGGATTAAATATAAAATTAAAACAGCTAAAAATATCCTTCTTATATTATATGTAGAGGAAAAAATTAAATCCTCATAATTTATCATTTCGATATCATTATATGGGATATCTATAGCATGTAAGATAATAGTTTAGGGGATTGAGAGTTCTTTTAATAGTCCCACTAGATTTATTTTATATTACTTTAATCTTCTTTAAAGAATACTCTATGGTTTTTCCTATTCATGTGTTTCCACATTTATATGACTTATATAAGAAAACAAATTCATTAGTACCCATATTAAATAAATAGAATCCATTATGATGATTATAATACCCATAGTTTTATGAATTTTATGTTGTGATTAGAAATTTTACAAGGAAATTGGTTGACCTTGGTATTGGGAAATAGGTAAATCAATTGAACATTTTATAAGCACCTATTGAATCTAAACCTAGTCCTTACGAATTTTTTTTAAATATTTCTCCACAATAACATATATAATGAGTATCCTTAGTCCAGGTGTTATTTTTCTACTAGATGGTAACTAAAATCCAATATAGTGAAATTTTATTAGGGTATTACACTATTCATATTTGAGGGATCATGTGTGGAATTTAAGTCACCTCTAATATTATATTGGATAGAGATTAGGGTATAATAATGTATAACCTTTGAGATATTTTTTAACCCTATAATTTCATATACAATGTACATAATAGTATGGAGAAACACCAAATTTTTTATATTAACCATGAAGGTTATATGTTTAATGGGCATATTTCCAATGATACATGAATTTTATACTTAAAAATAACATAGATATGGTTATTAAATATAAAATCATGCATGAAGGAATTTATATGTTGTTTTACCTAAAACCACCAATATATTTATTGTGTTATATTTATTATAGGATTGAAACTGAAGAAAAATGTTAACATCTAATCTCTTTTTACATATATTCACAAATAAATGGGATGGTAGTTACCATAACATTCAAAATAAAAATTGAAATTAGCATGATGTATAATTTGGGTTAAGGGAGATTTTATTCTTTCATTTATTATGACTATATTGGATGCTTTCATAAAGAATTGTGGACATGGTTCTGTATTCATACATAATAATTCAACCTAGAGAGTGAATATGGATTTTTTGTTATTACTTATTCATCAATGATAATTGGTGTTTGATAATCCTATTTATCCTCTATGTGATATAAAGATCCAAATTTTTTAATAAATACTACTATAGAAAACATGGATTCCTTAATGAGAGATCCAATCTTTAATCCTGCTTCATAAAATTCAGGAACCACCATAGACATGTCCTAATATGGTTTTATACTATCCACTTAATCATTAATTCATTTTATTTATTCAGAAGTAGGACTATAATAACCCAATGCATCATCATTATCCTTCATTACATGTTTTTATCAAATTCCATGGTGCCCGAAAAATTAGAAGGTGATGAATCTGGATGAGAAACTAAAATGATCAGGGTCAGCTCTATACATTTCCAATGTTCTTCAAAGAAGTGACCTTTTATATTGAAATAGATAAACATCCTTGGTTATAAAAATCAACGACATTATTTTACATGACATGTAATAGTAGAAAAACCTCAATAGATAGTCTAAGTCCATATCACATCAAGGAATTTGATGTTACAGATTTTCATTTCATTTGAACCTTATATTGGAATGAATAGACCAATTATTTTCCATTGGATATCAATGATGAAATTTCAGTAACATAATAATTTCTTTGATATGACCAAACCACTATGAAAATTCACTTATATTGAAAAGAAATATTTTCTTGAAAATAGAAATATTGGATAAAGCTAATATTTGTTTAAAAAGGAATTATGTATAAAAAATGTCTTCATTACCCAGACATCGATGATGTTAGGAAATATATGATTTTGAATTGTCTAATTCCCTGGAAATTTCTTCATCTATGGTATTCATTATATATACTGAGTTTCATCTACATATAGAATTAAACCTATACAAAATACATTAT
Source organism: Viscum album (assembly GCA_963277665.1). Taxonomy (NCBI): domain Eukaryota; kingdom Viridiplantae; phylum Streptophyta; class Magnoliopsida; order Santalales; family Viscaceae; genus Viscum; species Viscum album. The sequence continues at coordinate 1,278,125,261 of OY728152.1, forward strand.
CAGATTATGTACTTAAAATGAAAAATTAAATCATTATTTTTGGAATACAATATCCATTAATTTTTTCATTCAACAAAACATATAAATGTTCAATTTAAATTTAACCTTTCATAATTTTCAATAGATTACAAAAACCATATTGTGTTGTGAATTTTATTTTCCATCAAGAAATTATTAATTTATTTAATTATAATGATTAATGTCCACAAAATCTGGTAAAATGATAAATTGACCTTAGTTATTGTCCTCAGAAAAAATGGATCCATTATGTTAGTAATGAATTTACTTCTACATGGTTGATTCTTTTTAATTCTTGGATACTTGAATTTATAAGGGTATTTAATATTTATTTCATAAAAATATTGTTAGTGGGGAAGGAGGTATCTCCAAATTGGAAGGTCAAATAGATATTTTGGCCTAATATTTGTGTATAGAAAATATAATTTTACATAGGTGTGGTATAATGTATGGTATCAATTGATAATTTACAAACTGATCCTTTTTAATTCAATTTATGATTTTACCATGTTTTAATTCTTGTTAACTTTAAATCAATATTTATACATTTCTCTTGGGATTTAAATTTTTTTTTACAAGAATCATATACGTGGATATACCCTAACATTCTACTAGGAGGGTGTAGAATTTATGATAGACCCATATGGTGACAAATTTCAAATAATATGTCCTTGATTAATGATGATGTGTGAGTATCATCTCTAAAGTGTAGGATATATACCTTTTCCATTCACCACATTTTCTATGTGATTTGATCATCTTCCCCACAATATAAAATCATATAAACTATATACAGAAATACTGTTATAATCCTATGAATATTCATCATTTATAACATTCATTAAATATTAAATAATATTTTAAATTTATGATTATTATGAAATGGAAATAATTTTTTTATTCATGTGAAAAATATTTGATCATGTTTTATTGATTTCTTTAAGTAAATTTTTTTATAAGACAACTAAATTGATTTTTTATTAACTTATTAATAGAGTAATCATGGAATTGAAATATATTTGACAACTTATGTTTGATGGAATATTATAAATTATTTAAAATATGTAATTACATTTACAATGAATGAATAATCAACATAAAAAATTATTAATTTTTAACATGAAAAACTAAACCCTTAAATCACAGTTTCATTTTCATTGAGGGAATTTGTGTTTCTCATTTATAATTTAATTAATTTTTTGTAAGTGTATGTGAATCCGTAGATGTTAATATATTCTCACTAAAGAATTATTTTTATTCTTCTTCCACATTCACATTTTCACTAAACCATAAAATTATCTTATAACAATGGTTTGACATATGTTTATAGGAATGGAAGAATAGGATCAATGGGACTTTTTAAATGTGAAGGGGTTTTATGGGATTTTTTTAGGTAAAAATATGAATATTTAAAAACTATATAGTAGTGATGAAGTGTGATGGAGGTTGCGTAGGGTGAGGTACTATGAAAAATGGCCATTGGAGGGTCGTGAAATGGAATTTCTGCCTTGGTTACAGTGATGAGAAAATCAAGTAGGATGTTTTTTTTGTATAAATCATGGATGATAATGTTTCAGAAAATATTTTCCCAACTATAGGGTGGGTATTCCTTCAGGTCACACTTGTTTTGCGTTCCACCCCACACAATTATTGTATTTATATTTGTAATAAGTGTCATAGAATATGTAATAAAGTAAAATATATCATGACAGTAACATTTTTAGGGTAACTACTATGATGTTAATATTACATAGTGTGGGAATCTGGGTGACACAAAATATATTCTAGGAATAATAATATAGGCATGTACTAGAGTACCTTATTTTGTGTCTAAGTGGAACCACATGCACTGTGGTGCATAGTAAACAATGTGTATAGCATGAAAATGACTCATGTAGTTTCAATATTACACACCTCGATGTTTCAAAGGATTAAAATTTTATGTACTCCAATAGATTTTATCTGTATGTGAATATCACCTATACTATTCTTAGACTATTCAGACAATGTATACATATATGTCCCTATTTTATAACAATTATTTATAACTCAATGTGGGATAAAAATGATTCTAAGAAAGAATAACATGTTATACTTGACATTTACATGTAGTAAACACTGTGTATGTTAACTACATAAATTCTGGTCAATGGAACTAGAGTCATGTATATTGAACAAGACTTAAATGTGTTATATTTATGATATAAATGTTATACAATAAATTTTTTCTTCATATCTTCTCACACTGTTTTTAGATTTAAACACTCGAGCAGTACATTTTCAGTTATTCTCCAATTGGATCAAAATTTTGATAATTAGAATGAATATTTATGGTGTATTTGGGAGTTTATAGTATTTTATGATCCTTATCATATAATATATTTCAATTACATTAGGGTACAGATTTTTGTTATACAAATTGGTTGGGTAACCCCATGTATTTGTTTTGAGGTGAGTGTGTAGGTCCCTTATTTATGTTTTGGAGTTAATTACTACTCCACTGGTATTAGTCATAATGATCCAGACATTATAAATAATTTTGTTTCACTACATATATGTGTTTTTTATAATTATATAGAATTATAAATAAAAATACATTGAAATACCAAAATTAATTTATTTTACTAAGGTTGAACATTACACTTGTGAAAAAATGAAAAAATGGAAACTATAGAATATGTAAAAATGTAAAATATAAGAACAATAATCGTAATATTTGGATCATCCCTATATTTTAGAATATTCTTTTATAAGAACAAAACTATTAAAAGGAAACAAAATATAATAAAACCAATCAAATTTTGGAAAATGTATAATATAGAACATTTTGAGGATGTGTTGTGAATAATGAATGATTGAATTAAAAGGTATTTATAAGAGGTAACATGAATCCTTATATAGGAATGTGAGTAATGGAATAGTAACCTGAATATTATGAATAGTAACATGAATGTTGGGAATAATAACCTAATGTTTGTAATAGTAATTTGACCTAAACTATAATAAAAAATAGCCATCATGAATAATTTAAGAAAACATAAATATTATAATTCTATAAAATAAATATCAATATTAACTACTCAAAGAATCTATGAGAAAAAACTTAAAAAATTAACATTATATGTATTTCAAAAAAATCATATTTTTAATTTTAATAAATAAAATTTAAACTGATGGGAAATTTTTTTCATAAAAAATTATTTTCTTATAATCGACATGTTGAATTTTCTAAGGGTGAATGTTTTGTCAATAATCAAAACATAATCAATTTTTAAGTGAATATTTTAAAAAAAATTGATAGAACTGGCCTTTTTCAATAGATCATTCGCTGCGTAATAATGAAAAAATTAATTATATAATTTTATACTCTACCAAAAACATGATTTATAATATAAATTTTTCAGGTAATTTAATTTCCAATCCTAAGAATTATATTTACAAATTCTAAAAGGAAATGGTGTATATTTAATAAATTATTTTCCCTTTTTCATGGTATAAACAAGCATCAAAACCGATTGAAATTTCATTGGGGGGTTTTTATTTTCTATGTTTGTGGATGGATAATTATGAAATACAGGAATTGAAATTATGTTCTGAGTGTTTAAACAAACATGTATGATGTTTATGGATTTTGGATTCATTCTAATGGAAGAAGGGGGATCAAGAAAACATTGGAGGAGGTACAGAGGTGATGGGATGTTTAAATACCGAGAAGTCCCTTCACATCATCAATACCATTCCCAAAGTGAAAGGTTTTCATGTGTTGTGGCTTGGATATATTCAGGATTTGAAAACCTTGGGCATGCCTTGAGGAATTCATGTCATAAATCTGGTTCCCATCATTAATCTAGTTCACATAATGAATCTAGTTCATGTACTAAACCATATAGTTCCATATTTTTAGAAATTATTAAATAGGGTAATGACCCCTTATTTCTTCGAGAACACGGATGTGTATTGGAGGGTCCTCTATGACTCTCTATCTCAGATTATTCTCTACTGTTATTTGAAATATTGGTTATGATTTTACATCATTGCAGGGTTGGGTCTTCCTCTTCATTCGATTAAGTTGTTTCTCCTTCATTGTTACTAAATATAGAGATGATTATTTTAGGTCAAAAAAGATGATTTCATTAGATGATGGTGAATTTTGTTATTTTAATTAGATTTTCCTTATATCCTAGAGATAGGGGATCTTGAGATGAAGTTCTTCCACATTCTCATGTCAATTTAATGAGGTATGAATTGGATTCTATAGTCTGACAGGGTTTTTATATAAATTTATTTTATTTTCTAGTAAAGTAGGATATAAAAATCAATAAATGTTTTAAGCAAATAGATTTTTTACATCAACAGCTAAATACACCATATCATGAGTTTTTTTTGTATTAAAAATATCCTAGATGTGTTAAAATAAAAATTTTCAAGTATGAATTTAATTAAATAATTTATTCTAAATTACTATAATTAATAAATTATTGAATCGTGGAATGAATTAGTCTTAGAAAAAGGTATTATTGTCTAATGATGAGTCAAGGATATCCTAGTGGGCATTGGAATATGATGTCATGCCTTAGTGTTAAATTGAAAAGGCCTCAGTAAATGGTACATGGTTTTATGTTCTTTCTCTTTGAAATTTACTATTTTTTTATTTTCATATAAATATTTGGCCACACCATTGGAGGTGTTTCCATTATTTTACATTGTAGATAAACATTTTTATTTAATTCAAAATGATTTATGGGAATGTTAACTTTCGTGGTTCTTGAACAACCCTATAGTACAAGCTCGACATATCAACTAGTGATGGCTAATGATTAGCCCTTAAGAAAAATAATATCTGATATACCTATTATTAGTTGAGTTAGTGAATTCGGTGACCTATTTTGTTAAATATTTTATTTTATTTAAATGATGGTTTAAATTAAATAAAAATATCAGATAATAAATAATGAGATCCATAGGTCAATAACAAAACTAGTGTGTTGTCTTGTTACCTCATACACCGATGGGAAGGGAAAAATCAAATAATTACATGTAGGTATCAGGTCCTCTTGATATGTGAAAAATGTGTAAGAGATATCATTTCCATTGATTCAGGAATGATAGTTTGGTTTACTCCCATATGGACTTCTGGGCATTCGGTCTCATCGATATAAAGACAGGAAAATCGATACTATCATGTCATATGTGTCCATGACAAGGTGGATAGACCATTGGCTTATCAGAGTGGGGTTTGGATGTGTGAACTAACCCACAGTAACCTTAATGACAGTTATGAGATATATGAAATATCTTATCTAAGGCCCATGTGGTGATATCGAGTGTAGTCAGCCAATAAATGATACACTACTAATGATACTATGTCACACATTTTCCTAGTTCAATAGGTGTTGACCAGAGACCATAACATTGAAATACGACCAGGTGATCACTCTGGGATAATTTTGGGACCATGGGGAATTAGTTGGTATTCTACTGACTAATTGACCCTAACCGGGTAGTGTGATACAATATTTAGTCTCATAATTGAACGCATTACATAACTGGGAGACCATGGGGATTTGGACTGTATTGAAAATAGTTGGAATCAGTAACTTTTTCTACTTAATTTTAGGATTAACCCATGGGGTGGATGTGAAAAGGTTGGATACCATGATTGGAGATAGGGTTCCTAGGAAGGCTGCCATGTTTTTATTATCTATGTTTGGTATTTCCATGACATTTGTGGGTGTGATGTTACATGACCATTTGATTTCATGTATTGTTTTGACTCTGTTTGATTAATTTTTGAGGGACATGTGCATGATTGTAGAAATTCATTAGGATATATGTATGGGGACTTACAACCTAAGGGTAATATTCATGGTAAAGATTTATTGGGCATGGTATAAACTAGATGAGGGGTTGAAGTTTGATTACTTGGTACCTGAGGTCCATGTGCATGATTTTTTTTCTTATTGAGTGATTCTCCCATGTGTTGATAATGCTTAAGTTAGGAGTGTTTTATCATGAAATGTTCTTTGGGAATAGATGAATATTCATTTAATTATAATGGGATAAATGTTAATATTATTTTGGGTGATTTTTTTACATGTTTTAGGGAGATATGCTAGTTTTCAGATGGAAAGATTCATAGTTAGCATGATGGTAGAACCCATTTGTCAATGGTATATTTCTATATGAGTGATTTATCCTCAAAAGGATGATTACAAATTTTTTGGATTGATCCATCATGATGTGGTAGGGGTCAACATCTAACAGAGGTATCTAGTTGGGTTATAAAGCATGTATTTTCATTCAGAGTCACTAATATGACGATCGGTAGTGATTTAGTTATTTGGAGCTTCCCTTTAATTAAAAGGTGAATGTCACATTCACATATCACTATTTATGATGGTTATTTCATGACAACATTTATGGTTCCTTAAGGAGTTATATAATCACACTCTATATAGTCTTCCACTAAACATGGGTATCAAAATATATGTCCACTTGATTACAGGCATAGGTTTTGAATAGGCATGAGATATCATATTCGAGAAGGATAACATAGGTGGTATCAAGGGAATAGATTAAAATCGACTAGATGCTTTTAAAGATCCCGAGTTATTTTATTTCATTTACTATGGTATATATCTATAACCTCCCCATGAAGATATCATTGTTGTAGAGGAAGGATGTTCGAGAATTTATTTTATTTCATGTATTATTGTTGAATGTTTATTTATTTCTTCATAATTAGATTTTTTATAACCATTGATTATATTTGGTTATTTATTTATTATTAGGAAATACAATATAGGGGATATAGCTTCCCCAAATACCATCTTATAGACCATAGAAATTTTACTGCCTATGGTGTGTGAGGAGTTTCTCCTATGGTTTTGAGGGGAACTGGTTTGGCCAATGGGTGAATAGTGTGTTGGGGTTGGAGAAAATGGTATCAGATTATTCATTTAATATTGTCTTATGGTTTTTTGATCTGGTAGATTTGATATTTTTTAACATAATGGATCCTATGATAGTTGTTTTCTTGGTGCATTGTGAACACCTATTCCATTAGAAATACCATGTTTTCATGGCCCGATGATGTATTTATAATATAGTTTTTTATAACATTATCTGATTTATACAGTGATCTATGAAAATTTTGTTTTGATGTATTAATTTATGATATATATATCTATTTATTTGAGAAATTCAAGAGGCCAATGAGATGGTTTTGGATATTGAACTATAAAGGAAAGTGGTATCTCATACATCATGTCCGTAATGTAATATTCCAAAGACATTTAGGATTTCTAGTGTATGATTTCATAATCATTACATTTGATGATATGACTTATGGATATATGGTGAGATTCGTGATGGTTAGCAATAATACTCAACCCTCATGAATAATAGCTATAATAACCCCAATTTGTATATGTAGAAATAGGTGAAAAATCCCTTGGACACCTTGAGGGTAGTTTTTTGGGGTTTCGTTCAATGGGATTGTCCTACATGGATCATTATGTTATGAAGTTGATCATAGAAGATAATATACATACTTTCTGTAAGGTGGTTTTTCATTTCATTCCTTTTTTTATACCCAGTTATTGCGTTCTTGAAATTTTGATTTCATGTTACATTATATTGGGTTCATTCATGATGCCCCATGATTTATGACCATCTAAGAGGTTGGAATTTGTACTAGATGGTCATAATTATCATCTTTTTTAAGAATTGAGATGTAGTGGTTCTTGGAAAACCAAGAGGCCCTTACCATCGGCTCAGACCATATTGAATCAATGTTCCATGTTATTGGGGTTTGTGCCAATGCATGAGAGTGATAGAGGTTTTGATGATGAGTACCATTCATACCGATGTTTTCAGAATTAAAGTTTAACTTTGAAGAATAGACAAGGGAAATTGCTAATCTATTTTTTTAGTACACATCATTACTATAGTTATATAATGAATGGATTATTTCGACTTTACGAGAATTGGGTGATGGCCAAGCATATGGACAATGTTGAAATTCCAAAAAAAAAGGAATTATCAACCATAGTGGAAGAATGAACATATTAGGTAACTAGTCATGTGACTAGTCTTGTTGTGGTTTATTTTTCATATTTTGTAAGAGGCGATTCCTAGGATATTTTAGTGTTATAATAATTATAGGATAGGTTGTGGGTTTAGTTATTCGAATGGGAGTTTGATCCTAGTTCTAGAAATTAATGAGTCGTTAATATTGAGATTGTTTTAGTGAATTGTTTTAGGAAATTAAGAGACCTAGGAGGCTCCTAATTAGATTAGTTAGTAGGTTCCTTTTAGAGATTCATGATTCTAATAGGAAATGTGAATGGGTGTATTTGTATAAGGATCCCATGAAATTTAGGTAAATAAATTTGATACATGCATATTTTTTTAAGGTCCTTCTAGTTTTGGATCAGTTATGTATCCATTTGAAGATGTCTTGGTGGAGGTAGTGGATGATGGGAAATGGGGTGCTGGTAGAAGTGACTTATCTGACTATCATTCATGGTTTATTTATAGAGCTTAATGAGACATTTTTTTATATAACTAGTTCATATTGAATTGTGGAAATTATGAGTTGATGAGAATTTTTTAGAAGGGAGTCCTGCTACAATTGAAATGATTTAGATATCCCTATAGTAAAAATGATGTAATTTCAAATTCATTGGACTGTGATGGTAATAATTTGTGAAAATATTGTGTACCTTTTCTATAAATTATCATGGAAAATATATGTAATTCATCATGTGTATGATTAGAGAAATTTTTCTATATGTAAAGCTACCTAAATGAATTTATTTATGGATGATAGGCCTCTATGGGTGTTATTTTAATGGAGTGACCTCAGGGAAGGTGTATATTGGGGATACCACCATAGGACGTAAGACATCTATATCTGGTTATATGGAAAAAAATTATTTGATTTTGGGAGAAGACACTAGTGGGAGTTGGTGAGTTGACCTTGAGCTCTGAATGTTATGGTTTGAAGATTTGGCATTTTGTGGGGTGATTATTTATTTATTTACATGTTTTAGGTGGGGATCCATGATTCATGTCATTGGTTCTAGGGGTGATCGAGATAATCACTTACTTCAATAAGTGAATCCCTATTTCATGACACATTTTTAGGTAGTGTAACATGAGATGAAATATTTCATGGCATGTTTAAATGGGGTGAAATATGTGACAAAAAGTGTTGATGTTGTCGTTTGGTGTAAAATTGATGAAAAATATCATGAAGAAGGTAACTTGGTTTTTGAATGTGGTTTTCAGTACCACGTGTGTGTTATGAATTTTAGCAAGTTTCCTCTAAGGAGGGGTTAGAGTATGTGGTATATGTAGAACTGTAGTGAATACTCATTCATTTTAGCCCAAAAAATAGAGATAAGTGGTGGTACAGGCTCTGGAAGATTTCATATGTGTGTTTGGTCAGAGTGAGATTGGAATCCATGTTGATCAAGCTATGGGTACATTGGGAAATTGTATTGAAAAATTATATCAATGGTGGGAAACATCGTTTTTTATAGAGTTTTTGAAAAATTGTGTTCTATAGCTGGGAGCACCATGAAAAAGATAATGATGTGGAAAAAGAAACAATGGTGTTTCAAAATCAACCTGTGTTGTGAAATATAGTCTATGTGATCCATAATGGCAACGATTAGTGGCTTAGTAATTCTTCAATAATTATTTTTGTTCCAGGAGTTTCATAGTGGAAAATATTATATTTTTCAAGAAAAGAAAATTATTAAGTGATCAAGGAAATGTTACCTGAGTAGTTTGGGTTCATTTGATAAATTCTCATTGAGGCATATCATGGATGGTATGTTTTATGGTTGTAATATTTTAAGAATCCACATCCGAATTGGTTGAATTTATAGTTGGTAAATTAAATTTTATCTATAGGTGTGTAAATTCCCTTGTTTTGTAACCAGTTTAAAATACGAGGGTTTTCAAAAAAATTCGGTTTATCAATGGGTTTTTTTTTAAACCGAGCTCCAGAATTTTATTTTGAATGTTGGAACACCTAAAGGTGTCGTTTTTGGGCGTCTGTAATTACCTTATAGTTTTAGCGGGTGTCCAGATGAGTCTTGGGAGCACCGGATCCAGAAAAGTTCACTTTAATGGATCTACATGGGCAGCAAATGGTCGTGGTCAATCCTATGTTGTTTACCCTATTTAATAAATTATTTAATTTAATTAAATAATATTATATGAGATATGGTGATTAATAAAAAAAATTAATAATAATAATAATAATCATAATGAATTTATTATAATTTTTATGGTCTTTGTTTAATAAAATTAATGATAAAGAATTAATTAACTGATGGTTGAAGAAATTAATGTCTCTTTTGGTTTTATCAAATAACTTTTTTAATTAAATTAAGAGTTTCAGAATTATTAAAGGACCATTTATTATTAAATGGAGGTTATGGGTTGGAGTTTTTATCATTAATATCATATTAATGATATTGTAATAAATTGGGGGGTTTTGTTTTAATTAAATGAAATTTGGAATAATATTAATGATTATTTTTTTATTATTATTACTGTGTTTATTTAATTAAATAAATGTTAAATGAAATTAATATGGATTTTGATATTTTCAAAGAAACATTTTCTATTAAGAATATTTAATTTGGAGTTATGATCTTAATAAATGAAGGTTGATGGAAATAAAAATAATTATTTATGATTGTTATTATTATTCATATTATTATGGTTATAATTATTATCATATTTAACTTATTATGGTTGATTAATAATTAATAATAATAATATATTTTGGGGGATTGGGTTTTAAATAAATGAATTTTGGAATGATAATAATTATTATTTTATTAATATTATTGTGGTTATTTAGTTAAATGAATGTTAAAATAAATTAATTAAATGATCAATAGGGAGTTTCATAATTAATTATGAAACGTTTGTTAAGAGAATAATAAGTAAAGTAGCATTTTTAATTAAATGGGGAGTTTCGAACTTATTAGATAAGTGTTTATTGTGAATAATGACAATAATAATATGAGTATTATTATTTTTAATTATTACTTTCAATTAATTCGGTTAATTTTGTGGAAAGAAAAGAAAATAAAAAAGGGGAGGCGCGACCTGCAGGTGAGGCACACGACGCACCCTGTTTTCTTCCTCCATAGGCGATGCACCAGGTGCGCAATACCCTCACGCTCCAGCTACTCTGGATCTTTCCTTGTGGCGCAACCTCTAGCAGTGCATGACCCCTTCTCCATGGCATGCAGCCTCGGCTGGACCCCATGCTGCAACGAACGATATCGGGAAACACCCCTGTAGCAGTATGACTCCCCTCTTTGTACACCACCCCTTCTCCCAGACTCTACTTTGCGTGAGACGATTCCTCTCGGAATCATCAAAAATATTGTCTGAATCATCAAGGTGAGTCCATCTACGTATAACTCATGATTCGTATCGTCCATTTTACTCATTTCTATCACCATGTTTTCTATGCTGAAACCCTAAGCTTTGGGTTTAATCTGATCATTTCATTACTCTATTTTTAGGATATGTGAATGTTGACTCGGGACCCATTAGTCCATAATCAGGCGTCCGCTACTAAGAAAGAGGCGGATGGTCTCGAATTTTTTCACTGCCATTGGTTTGGGTATGCTTCTAAACCCGATGTTTGTTTTTTCACCGGTTATATTAAGGTTTTCTTATTTACTATGAGACCCTAGTACCAAGTGAGAGGTGCATCGTTCATTATTACATTAATTCTGGGAACCAGTTTAATATATTGAATTTTTGTTGATCAATGTAGACAACATGCACACATATTTATGTATGTGTGCGCGCATGCGACTGTGGACCATTTGTAGTCTGGTTGCTACCAAGTACATTAAAGTGTTTCGGAATACAAATGGTGCTACCACGAGGTAAGGTCCCAAATATATTTCACTTTATTTATGAATTAATTTCTTCTTTAAATAATTTTAAAATATGAGTTTCCTTGATTATCAAATTGCTATATTTTCTTTAAATGATGATTAAAGATAATTTGCTAGATAGTGGTAATGGGATTAACTAAATATTGTGAACATTGAATATTTTGACATGTTTAGAATATAAATTGGAAACTGGTAATAATTAATGGATGGATTAATTATTAAAAGATAAATGTTAAATGGTTAATCAATTTATGAACTGGTTAAAGAGATATGACTTAAATAATTAATTGTCAAATTAATTAATTTTCATGCATTAAATTAAGATTGTGAATTGATTATTTGTTACGACTGTTGGCCAAGATTACCTTTTGACACATGTTTGTTTTCCATGCCTAACGTTATTTTGGACGGAGTTATTTAAAAATATGATATGTTGTGTGAGATGGTTACAAAATATATGGGCCTTGGTCAGCAAGTTTGACTTGAGATGTTTATGATGTGCATGTATATTGTAAAAGTCATGGACAAATCACTGCTTGAGTGGACTAGTTCAGACTTTTTAAAGAATTGGGATAATTCTATGTTGAGTTAATTATTTAGTTGTCTTGATAAGTGTAATTAATTGTTAATTAATTATTAACTATTGATATGTTTAATGGTTAATTAATTTTTCACTTATTTGATGAGTGATTTATGTTGTTAATTATTTGTTGAATTAATTAACAGATTGGAATAATTAATTTATGAATTAATTAAGGGATGGTTTTGGGGTGTTATAAATGATGTTCTACACCAATGATAAATATATATATGTAATTGATAAATTAGTTGTGAGATAGGGATTGATGCTCCAAATACTCATGAGGTTCTAGACATGGAGTTCTACACCCATCTTGTATGAAAATATTTTTTTATGGGTCAGGGACTGATGCTCCAAATACCCATGGGATGTGAAACAAGGTCTGACACTTAAAATACTCACGAGGGTGCTTGACATGATGTTCTACCTCAATTAATAAACATTGGGCTATGGGTCCAATTGGTCATACATGAATGAATTAATTGGTTAATGAAAACTGTTGTGACATTATGATTTGTGAATTGAATATGAGAAAGGGTTCATACTAATCAATGAAATGGATTAATCACAGTTAGTGGACAGACCCATGAGAGAATCAATATTTTTAGTGGACGGGCTTAGATATAATATATGAAATATTAAATTGAATATTTTATGAGGCGTTATCCAAGTCAAAACACAAACATGTATTTAGTCGTTACTTTGATTACTTAGATGGTATTTAGAGACATCTATAGTGAGTGACTTATATAGGGAATGTCGGGCTTAAACTGAATCTCGAGACTTTCATATTTTAATGAGGTTTGAATAATTGATAAATTAGCATGATTGCTTAATGACTATTTTTATGCAAGAAAAATGTATAATACAGGTTCAGACACCTGCTGAGGGTTGAAGCAGGTACTTGGTTATATAGTTACATTGTACTGCTTACTTCATTTATGCATGCTTTCACAAGGTTTAAATTATTTATTAAATGTATGTATTTAGGGTAGACATCGATGTTCCTAGCCTACTGTGATTTATATCTCACACCCTACTCAAGATGTCATTGCACTGGGGTACCTGGGTAGATTCTATTTGGTTGCAGGATTGTGCTTTTTTCATTTAATTGGGTGATAGGAGTAGAGGAGAGAGTAGATGATCAGGATTCTCGAGGAGACCTCCCTCGGGGCTTTGAGTCGTATTTTATTTATGTTTGTATTTGAATGTTTATCATGCTATTTTTTCATTGTTTTCCATTTTTTTATCATTAACATATCTTGCATGCATCTACTATATAATTTCCCTTGGCCATTTTTTTGTACAAGATTTATAAAATTTTCCTTCTGCTACTTAATCATTTATTAGAATGCTTCTACTTTTTATTTCCATTATCTATTATTGAACTCTAATATGAGGGTATAGTCTCTCCATTAACTGTCCATAGACCCTCGTTAGTAGTCAGAAGCCTCTGGCATATAGGGAGATGCGCTTGAGGTCTTCTGGTGATCGTTCCTGCCATCGGTTTAGTGGTGAGCCAGGTCAGAATGTTACAAAGTGGTATCAGAGGGTTTCATTTCCTTTGTCTTACTGTTTTTTGGTTGGTAGACTGGATACTAAAAATGTTTCGGCATTTGAGTTAATAGTTGTGCTTGGGACTGATCCCCCCTTGTACAAGAAATAACCAAGTGGACAGAGTTTGGATTGTTTTTCATGGTGTTCACTGTTACAGTTGATATGATTTCTCCTTGAGTGACTGGTGTATTTTTTGCAGCTTGTTAATTATGAAAATTTTGAAAAAATATTACCTCCGCCTGATATGGAAAGTATGTTGTATTACATGCATCATATTAGGATAATAGAAATTCACATGTCATACATATAACATTCCATGTATTTTCATTAGTAGGATGCATGCTAGTTTGGATTGTGTGCCTTGGGTGCAATTCCATGATTTGATATATTTTAGATTGCCTCTGTAGATAGCATGTTTTGGTGACAGATTTAACATGCTTGAGTGATTATATGCCATACTTCCTTAGTTTTTAGCATGTTTTATTATTATACATTGCTTCTCTTTTATAGTATGTTGTTGTGTTACAACTTATGATAACATGCTATAGATGTTTTGATGTGTGAAATGGTTTCTAAAGTTAAAATGTTAAATGAAAATTTATTGTCATAAATAGGATCCAAATGCCAATGATAAGGTGTATGGGCTCCTTATCAATTGGTAGATGTCCAACCATGTGTTTGAACCTTATATAACTATAGTGTGTTTGAAAATAGTTATAAATGTAAAACTATTGTGTTTTGATTGAAATGAACTATTGTTGGGTTGATTTTTAAAGAACCCAAATTAAATAAATGGGACCCTCAGAGGTCTCATTTTTTATAAAAGGAATTTATAAGATAAATTTTCTTATTTATATTTGAATATAATTATATGTGAAATGTTTAAGAGGATATTTTTTATAGAATTTCTATTTTTCCATAGGGAATTTTTTTTAAAACCAAGTGACTTGTTATGGAAAAAGTACTTGTGTGTTTGTTGAAATTCATTAAAATGTTGAAAGGTTGAAATGAATTAATTAAAATGGCTGCAACGAAAAATGGTCCCCTGAATCTTGTAATTTTAGTTTTTTGTGCCAGGAGAGAGGGTCAATGTTAATGTTTCATAAGGGGATAACCCATGGTATTTAGTACCCTTAGAATGTTATAGGTCATTAAGGTACGTTCTTCCCACTGCTTGGGAGGACTTCTTGGGACTCTGCTATTATGGCACGTCGATAGGTTTATGTTACAGATTTTATGATCAATTTTTGATGTGTTGGTCGTTGTTTGAGGAACGTCACATTCATGCGTTAATGTGTTCTAAAATAGTGTGCTAGTGAGTGGATGATCTTTTCTTGTGAGATCATGGAAAATCCTAAGGTGGGTGGTGTCGCATCGTTTTCGGTAAACATGTTAATAAGAGATGTTGAGATTTTAGAA
The DNA here is from genome assembly GCA_963277665.1 of Viscum album. Lineage (NCBI taxonomy): Eukaryota > Viridiplantae > Streptophyta > Magnoliopsida > Santalales > Viscaceae > Viscum > Viscum album. The sequence goes on from OY728152.1 coordinate 1,278,140,780, forward strand.
CAGAGTTTTCCGCTGTTAGATCGACTGATCTTCTTAATTACCTTGGTTTTTCTCTTAGTGTGATCTTCTAAATATGATGATCATTTCCCATATCTTGACCTCATCATGGAGACACTAATATAGCATTGGTCTTATGCCATGCTATAGTTTAAATTTTGTTGGGCTTGATGAGTAGTTGTTATCTTGGTAGTATGTGGGATGTGTGGTTTCTTTGGGCTACTCCTTTATTCGTGTTTGGGCATGATTGTTTTTAAAAGATCCTTGTGATTCCTTGAATAGGAAATTTCACCATAGGTCGGGTAAGGACTTCATTATACTTGTGGATAGTTTTGAAATAGTTTTAAAGGCACGTTGTCAATCAAAGGTCGAATATGGGTTTTAGGTCCACAATGTCTTTTGAGCGAAGAATGTGCAACATGTTCTGTAGTTTGATCAAGATTCAACCATTTTCATTGACGAGGTCCCTGTAATGGCCTCATATATAAGCTATGTTTTGAAGATTAAGCTATAAAGTGAGGTTTGGCTCCAGTTTTAAAGTCTTAGCTATTAGGATTCTGAAGGGTTAAAGGTGAATTTAGCATTAGGAATTCATCATATTAGTTCTAAAAATATTAAATGACCTTGGTTGGTCGGTTGTTTTAGTAGTGGTTCATGATGGCTTCTCGGGGACGAGAAGTTTTTAAGGTGGGTAGATTATAAAGTCTCGTGTTTTTTAACTGGGTTAAAATACAATTTTTTTGATTTTTTTGGGTTTATCAATGCATCGTTTTTTTTTAACTGAGCTCCATAATTTTATTTCGAGTATTGGAAATCCTAAATGTGTCTTTTTTAGACTTTCATAATTACCCTATAATTTTAGAGGCTATCCTAATGAGTCTCGAGAGCACCAGATCTGGAAAAGTCCACTTTACTGGATTTGTACAGGCACCGCACGGTTGATGTCCAACCCATGTAGTTTACCCTGTTTAATAAATTATTTAATTTATTTAAATAATATTATAATAGAGATTGTGATTAATTAAAAGAAAATTTTAATAATAATAATAATGAATTTATTATTATTATTATTGTTATGGTGGTTGTTTAATTAAATGAATGATAAAGAATTAATTAACTGGCGGTTGAAGAAATTAATGTGGATTTTGGGTTTATTGAAGAACAGTTTAAATTAAATGAAGACTTTCAGAATTATTAAAGGACCATTTAATATTAAATGGAGGTTATGGGTTGGAGTATTTATCATTAATATCATATTAATGATATTGTATTAAATTTGGGGTTTTTGGTTTTAATTAAATAAAAGTTTTAATAATAATAATGATGCTATTATTATTATTATTATGTATATTTAAATAAATAAATGTTAAAATAATTTAATGTGGATTTTTATCTTTTCAAAGTAACTTTTTCCTTTGAGAAGTGTTAATTGGGAGTTATGTTGTTAATAAATGAAGGTTAACGAAAATAATAATAATGATTTATGATTACTACTATTATGCATATTATTATGGTTATTTTTATTATTGTAATTAACTTGATATGGTTGATTAATAATTAATAATAATCTTAATATATTTTGGGGGTTTGGGTTTTAAATAAATGAAATTTGTAATAATGATAATAATTAAGTTTTAATTATTATTGTGGTTGTTTCGGTAAATAAATGCTAAAATAATTTAATTTAATGATCAATAGGGAGTTTCATAATTTATTATGAAACATTTATTAAGAGAATAATAAATAAAGTAGCATTTTTAATTAAATAGGGAGTTTTCACTTATTAGATAAGTGTTTATTGAGTATAATAATGATAATAATATGAGTATTATTATTTTTAATTATTAATTTTGATTAATTATATTAATTTTGTGGAGAAAAAGGAAATAAAATGTGGAGGTGCGGCCTGCAGGCGAGGCACATGACCCCCCATGTTATCTTCCTCCATAGGCAACACATCAGGTGCATAACACCCTCGTGCTCCTTCTGCTCCAACTCTTTCCCTACGACGCAACCTCCAGCAGTTCATGGAACCTTATCCCTAGAATACAGCCTCGAATGGACCCCCTACTACAATGCATGACATCGAGAACCACCCCTGTAGCGTCACGACTCTCCTCATTGGTGCGCCTCCCCCACTCCTAGACTCCACTTTGCACAGGATGTTTCCTCCGAGACTCTTCACGAATCTTGTCCGCCTCTTCAAGGTTACTATGTCTGCGTATAACTCCATATTCACATTGGCCATTTGACTCCTCTCTCTCTCCTTGTTTGATTAGCCTAAACCTTAAGGATCAAGTTTTATCTAATCGTTGTGTTCCTCTATTTTTAAGATATGCGAATGTCAAATCGGGACCCATTGGTCCATAATATTGCATCCACCGCCAAGGCGGAGTCGGATTATCTTGAATTTTTCTCCACCATTGGTTCGAGTAAGCATCTAAACCCTCTCTTTGGGTTTTCACTGGTTATATTAAGGTATGTTAATTTTTTTTGAGTCCATGGTACCAAGTTAGAGGTGTGTTGTTCATTACTACATTTATTTTGGGTACTGGTTAAAATTTTTAATTTTTGTTAATAAATATAGACAAAGTGCACATATATATATATACATATGAAGGTGTGTGTGCATGAGACAGCGGACCAGTTATGGACTGGTTTTTCACCATGTACATGAAAGCGTTGCAGAATAAAAATGGTTCCACCATGAGGTAGGGTCCCAAATCTCTTTAACATTATCTAAGAATTAGTTTCTTCTTTAAATAATTTGAGAATACTAGTTTCTTGGATTATGGAATTTCTACATTTTATTTAAATGATGATTAAAGATAAATTTTTGGATCGGGATAATGGAATTTACTGAATATTTTGAATATTTAATACTTTGACATGTTTAGAATATAAATTGGAAATTGGTAACAATTAATGGATGGATTAATTATTACCTGATAAATGGTAAATGGTTAATCAACTGATGAACTAGTTAAAGATATATTATTTAATTATTTAATTGTTGAATTAATTAATTTTCATGCATTAAATTGACATTGTGAATTGATTGTGTGTGACGACCAATGGCCAAGAGTACCTTTTGACATGTGTTTATTTTATATTAATAATGTTGTTTTGGATGGAGTTATTTGAAAATATGATAAGTTGTGTGAGATGGTGCTAAATATCTAGGCCTTGTTCATCATGTTTGACTTGTGAGGTTTATGATGTTCATGAAAATTGTTAAATTCTTGGACGAATCACTGCTTAAGTGAATGGGTTCAAAATTGTTAAATAATTGGGATAATTAAACTTTAAGTTAATTATTTAGTTATATTGCTAAGAATAATGAATTGTTAATTAATTATTAACTATTGATATGTTGAATGGTTAATTAATTTTTGACTTATTTGATGGGTGATTTATGTGGTCAATTATATGTTCAATTAATTAATGATTGGATTAATTAATGAATGAATTAATTAATGGATTGTTTTGGGTTACTAGACATGGAGTTCTACAAAAATGATAAATATATATGTATAATTGATAAACAGTTTGTGAGATTGGGACTGATGCTAAAAATACTCATGGGGTGCTTGACATGGCGTTCTACACCCACCTTGTAGGAAAATATTCTTTTATGGGTCTGGGACTAATGCTCCAAATACCCATGGTTGGTGAGACAAGCACTAATGCTCCAAATACTCATGAGGTTGGTATACATGATGTTCTACACCCATTAATTGACATTGGTCTACTGGTCCAATTGGACGTACATGAAATGAGTTAATTTGTTAATGAAAACTACTGTGGCATAATGATTTGTGAATTGAATATGAGAAATGGTTCAGAATTATTAATGAAATGGGTGAATCACAGTTAGTGGAAGAACCATGGAATGAATCAATATTTCTAGTATATGGGCTCAGATATAATATATGAATGATTAAATTGAATATCTTATGATGTGTTATCTATTCCAAATCAAAAACTTTGATTCATTCATTACTTTGATTACTTAGATGTTCTTTAGAGACATCTGTGGTGAGTGACTTATACAAGGGATGTCGAGCTTATGCTGAATCTCATGAATTTCATATTTTAATAAGGTTTGAATAATTGATAAATGTAAATATTTGTTTTGTATACATGAAAAATGTATAATACAGGTTCGTACACCAGTTGAGGGATGAAACAAGTAGATGGGTATATAGTTACATTGTACTGCTTACTTTATTTATGAATGCTTTCATGCGGTTTAAATTATTTATTAAATGTCTGGATTTGGGGTAGATGCCAGTGGTCCTGACATAATGAGATTTATATCTCACACCCTACTTAGGCTTCAATTTCACTAGGGTACCTAAGTAGATTCTATTTGGTTGCAGGATTGTGCTATTTGTATTTAATTGGGAGATAGGAGCCAAGGACCGAGCGGAAGTTCCGAATGCTCGAGGAGACCACCCTTAGGGCTTTGAGACATTGTTTATTTTTTTTATTGGAATGTAAAGAATTCTTTTTGGTTCATTGTTTTCCATTTTTTTATAATTAGCATGCCATGCATGAATCTGCTATATAATCAGCATTGGCTATTAATTTTGTACAAGATTAATAAAATCTGTCTTCCACTCCTTAATAATTTGTTAGACCGCTTCCTCTTTTTATGGTCATTATCTATTATTGAACTTTGATATGAGGGTATAGTCTCCCCACTAACTATCCATATACCCTTGCAGTTATTCAACAGCCTCTAGCATATGGGGAGATGCGCTTGAGGTCTTGAGGCGACAAGTCCAGCCACTAGTTTAGTGGTGAGTCAGGTCGGAATGTTACATGGTGGATGATTCATTTTGAAATACATCAATTAAAATGATTTTATTGGTGTTTAAACAAATAAAAACGATATTTATATACATTGTTTATATTTAGACTAGGGATTAGGGAAAATATTATAAGATGTATATATGTGTTGGGGTTCAAAAATCCACCCCACATGACATTAAAGTCTTCAATCCCATTTATGACATAATGGAATTTCTTGCGGTGTGGCTAGAAAGTATTTATGATTTGAAATATCATGTTTATACCTAGAAAAATTCACAAAATTTTTATGTTTCACATCATGAATATGGTTCACCACATGAATCTGGTTCACATCATATATCAAGATTATATCATTATCTATACATGACTATATTTTTAAAATTATTAATAAGGGATTTACCCCATGTTTTGGGGGGGAAATAAAATGTGTTGATAAGATCTTGGATGAATCTCAAACTACCTATATTCCTCGCCATTCTTAGTGACCTTGAGTGAAATTAAACAAAATCTACATTGTAATAAAATTCTCTTCCTTCTATTAGTCTCATTTCTCCTTAGTTGTCTTTAAATATGGAGATGATTATGTTAGGTTAGAATGATAATTTCAAAAAAGTATGGGTAAATTTTTAATTTTCATCTATTATTACATATATACTTGAGATGTGGGACACTAAATTGAAGTCCTACCACGTTCCTAAATCAATTTTTTTGAAAGAATCCATTTCTAGTTTATAAAGAGTTTTTACAAATATTCATTTTATTAGCCTATTGAATGGTCTATATTATTCAGGGATTTTGTGAATACCATATTCGGTGGTGTATTAGGAGTGGAATGAACCTTGTTTCAACTGGTTTGGGCATGAAATATTTCCATGATGAGTTAATAAAAAAAATCCATTAATGGATTTAGTTAATTAATTAATTATAAATTTATATAATTAATTAATTATTATTTCTTGTTGTGAATTAGCCTAAAAACGGTCTCCATAATCATAGACAATTTTGGGTGAGCCTATAAGGACTCAGTAGATCATGTTTGACCTTGTAGTCAATGTTGAAAATCCTCAGTCAATGGTCAGTGGTCTCACATAGTTTTCGTATGGACATTTCTATTGTTTTATATTACATGTGGACTGTGAGGGCCTCCATTCATTATTTTTTAGTTGTTTATTTTTATTAAATAAAATATATATATTTAATTCTCAATGTTTGATTGTAATTTTAATTTCCATATTTCATATATATCCACTGGGAACATTCATGACATATCATCCATTGACGGCCATTGATGAGACCTTGCGACTATAAATGGACTATAGAACTATTAAAAGACTAGGTAAGGAATTTTGAGACACATTTTGCTAAGTGTTTTATTTAATTTAAATTGGAGTTTTAAATAGTATAAATATATCAAAATAAAATTAATGACCACCAATGGTCATGAATAACCCTTGTGAACTAGCTTGTTGCCTCAGCAGACGGCATCCAGGGATAAAACTAAGAATTACCAGTAGGACCTGAGACATCTTGAGAGGAGTGTAAAGACTATGGATCCCTAGAATAATGATATGGTATTGATACTTTGGATGAATCCTTTATGGACTTGTTCCCATTCTGGATCATCGAGAAGAAGATGAGACGTTTGATGTGATCATGCCAAGGTGGATATAACTTAGGCATACCAAAGATGTGTTTGGGTGAGTGGACCAACAAGGAGTGAAAATAATAACTATGATGCAATATAGTCTATCTCTTGACTGAGGCCCAAGTGGTGAGTCATTTTATGGTTGAAAAGGATGCTATATCCAGTTAAATATATATTAGGATGTGTTTCTCATTTTGTCTGGTCTAGGCCCCAGAGCATGACTGAGACAGAGGACCAGATGAGTGTTGCCCAACTATATTGATATAGAGGGGACTCAGTGGGCTCCTTGTTTAATAACTACCTCTGAGTAGGTGATTTTACATTATAATTAATGTCATCAAGGAACCCACACCATAACTAGGATCTTACATGGACTTGGATAGAGATTACGTTCATGGGTATTTGGCCAACTTTTTTGTAAAATTTTTTGATGTTCTCATAGGCATGATGTGAAATCATTATCTTACATTATTGTAGACATGATTATAGGGTTTCTTTTTGTTAAATACTAATATTTTTATGAAATTTATTTTCAAATAATTTTATTTCTTTTATATATTTTGCTGAACATAATAGAAATTTTAGATGAACCATGAAATATTATATATCTATTAAAAACTATAAATTATATTTTTGGGAATATATATGAATAAAAAAATTATGAAATAAATATGACACTCCAAATAAAATTTAATTCATTGATAATCTCATATAAAATGATTAAAAAAATTTCTGTAGGTCACATTATTCTTTTACAGTTGTGTTTTCATGAAAAATATGCATTTCATCTTTTCATAGGAGAATATTATTTTCTAAAAGTTATAAAAAAATTATTTCAAAAAGTGAATGTTATTTTTAACTTCCTAAGGTAAAAAATTATCAAAAAATATTATTTTCGAAATTTTTAAAAAACATCTATTGTTAAATTAACAGTGAAAATGTTGATTTTTATTAAAGACAGTATTTTATTTAAAATTATTCACAAGGTAAAATTATGTTTTGCATTAGTTTAAAATTTTAATTAGTTAATTTGTATTTAAAATAATATAATTATTTTTTTTAAAGAATTTTATACCTGAATTTATTATAGAAATATTAAATGTTTAAAAAGGGTTTTAAACTGGTTTTATGGAGTTTTGTAGGTTTTATTTTATAATAAATTCTTCATTTTCTATTATTTATATTTTTTAAAAATAATACCATAGTTGGATTTATAAGGTAAAAATTTATTATATAGATTCATTTTTTTGGAAAATATAAATAGTAACCTTAGTAATTTGTGTAACCAAGGTTAAGGGTAAATTTGGTAGTTTAGTTTAAAAATAAAATGGAATAAAATGACCCTAACACTTTCTAAAATTTAAATAGTTAAGTATAGTTATACCCTTAAAACCAAAGTATATAAATTGGGTTTTAAGTGGAATTTATCATTGAATGTTACTTATATAGTATTTAAATAAAATAATGTCAAAAATGTCATTTTATTTTTCTAAAATATATCATATATGGCCACATTAGAAAAATGAAAGGTTATGAACTAATATGATTGTCTATTTCTAACTTAATAAATTTATTTTGATGTTATAAATTTATTTATTACTTTCGGGGCCACATTGCTGAGATTATGTTGTTTATAATATTATAATTAATAAAAATTCAAAGATTTCACATTCCTTTTTTAAATACTGTAAAAGATTTTATATGGGGTTATCTAGAAGATATATTCTAATAAAAATAATAGTTTTAAATATAAAATACGTATCTACATAATGGGAATTTATTTATAATTTTTACTAAAGAAATAATTTACTTAAATTCTCACACAACATTGTTTTAGTGCTTATTATATTAATGGGAATATCAAATATATTTTATTAAAAATAATAATATAAATAAATTTTCAAATAATTAAAGCAACGAATGATTTTTTAGATTAAATTGATATATTTGAAGTGTAATTAAATTTTTGGCTCAAAGTGGGGAGAATTATTTATATGAAAATGGTGAGGAATATTTCCCTCCAGTTATACCCATCGAATGTTGGTGAATTTGATTCCAATAAAAGGTTGAATCTCAAAAGGGTTTCGGGTTTAATGTTTATTTCCAACGACAGAACTCTACCCAAACAAATTTTAAGATAAATTTGATATGTGGTTATTAATTTATGATTGAATGACTAAAGATAAATATTCAATGTGAACAGATTGTTCTATTATGTCCTTTTAACCATCCACATAGACCACCTTAATGATTGAACTTCAATATGATATGTAATAAATAGATTCATTGGAATGTATCCTTTTATATAAATTTTGATCAACTTCATTTTGAAGTGTATATTTCATTGTATGATTAATGTTTCAATGGTATTTCTATTTTTCATCCAAAGTATTGTCCAACATGAGTAATTTATGTGGGCCTTCTAAAGGATGATTAAGAAATTTTTCTAATTAGATGAAATAAAACCCACTAATCCATAGAACAATAAAGGATAATTTCAAAATCTTTATTAGTTTTAGAAAATTTTGGCTGAAATATGAAATCAATAAAAGCTATTAAAATTATCGAATTAAGAAATATTTACATTTTAATAGAAAAAAAACTAAAATTCAATTCAATTTAATTTAAGTTAAAAATAAAAATTAGTGGTGATTAAATCAATTATAAAAATACAAAAATTTATAAAATTAATAGTACTTTTAAATACCCCACACCTTGTAGTTGGACTTATGTATAAGTAAGCATAAAAATTAAATCAATGAAAATTTAAAATACATACCCATGGGATTCATCAATTTTACAACAACAAAAAATAGATATAATTCATTCTAAAGCACATTATTTAATGTTCTACATCCATATCATTCAATAAATGTTCACTTAATTTATCCTCACATGCATACAAAACCCGTCCTCAAATAAATTTTACCTCATAATAATGTATATTTTCAAGAATTATTTTATCATTTAAAACCATATAAGTGTCCCACGTAACTTATAACTTTCTTACATATCCACCCCATATAATTTTGGGACATGTATTAATAAAGATGTCTCATCAGGGAAATTCAGTTGATTTCTATTTGTAGGTTTTGGAGAATAAAAAATATGAGGTGGAAAATTGATGGGTATTCCCTTTTTGAATATAAATAACATGATACTAATTTTTAGACAATTATGATCTCATGGTGACTCTTATAAGAATGAAATCATCTCTATAAAGATTTAAAAATTTTGTTTAAAAATTAAACAAACATAATTTTAGTATAATATATGACTTAAACTAATCTAACATCAAAATAAATGAATTTTTTATTGATATTTTAAAATTAATTACAACATAATTATTAAAGGAAGTTTCTGTGAATTTAATTTCTTGATGTGGTTGTAAATTAAAAACCCTTTGGTTTCATTAATATAATTATTTTCATCTTCATAGATATATATTTTTCTTATATTTTTCGAGAAGATATATATCTGAATTTTTATGAATTCTTCTCAAAATCTCTAAAAAAGAAAAAATTATAAAAGTAGAAAGAAATTATTAAATTTTATATTTTATGCCCAAATAATGAAATAACGTAGCACATCACAATCAAATATCCCTAAACTATAATTTTACTATATTGTTCAATTTTACTTCAAATAGAAGGGTAGAGAGTGAAAATGGAATCAAATGTCGAAATATAATAGGGTTTTCATGGTAATTATGTGATACGTGAATTAAATATACATGTATGATATAAAAATAAATAATTTTCATCAAATATATTTCTTTTAAAATAATATAATTTCATTAATAATTTTCAACACATGTACCTCAGTCTATATGTTCTTGATATAAAATAACTATTTTTGTTAAAGCACACATGGATTGGTTCTTTCTAAACATGCGTTGAATGATACAAATATGTCAAAAAGATATAAAAATAACCACTTATAGGAAATTAAAAAGATAAATACAAAAATATGATGAATGTGATTAAAAAATAAAATTTATTTTCATTAAATTATCATGGTTTTAAATATGGAATAGTAATTTTAAATATTCATTTATGTTCGGTTTCATGAGATTAATTTTTTCTACCATTGATATGGGGTTATTTTTAAAAAAAATAATTTTAGTCGACAATATTCAGAAACATGATAAAATTTATAATGAAAGATAATTTTTTGGGAAAAATAAAAACAATACATCCAAAATAGAAATATAGGATTCCAAATATACAAAGTTCCCTCCACCATACTTAAATGATACACTTTTCTAAATTAATTCATATAGAATTAACATATCTCCATATTTTTATTTTAATCACAAAAAAATGTTTGTAATAATTAAATGAAAAACTTTATAGATATTACTAATAAGTATGGTAGATAACATTGACATCCTCTGCTAGATTTGGTTGCAAGTTAACATGGAATTTCATCATTCTATATATCTTGACCCTGAAGAATATTATTTATGCTCCTTTCGATACTTGAATAACATAAAATGGATAGAAACAAGTGAATGTAAATGAATATTCTTATATAAAATTAATTTTACCTTATAATATATTCATTCATGAATTTTATAACAATAAATTCTCTATGGGATAGAAGTAAATCTATTGGATTATATTTTCATGAGCCTCTATTTTTCTATATTTTTATATCTTATAGTTTTTTACGTAATTTCTTCTAATTTATTCTAGTTCTTACTGATATAGTTCCAATTAATTATATCTTTATAGAGGTCAAAAATAAACTCTACAATTTCACAATATTCCTTGTGTTCTAATTCTATGGGTAGCTGATAACCTTTACTATAAATTAGCCAATATAGTCACATTCATGTGAGGGTATTGTTGGATATACTATAAACCCATATGGTTTCTTCCAAACTTTTTATCAAATATATTATATAGGAATTAAAATACTTCTCCAAAATTCCATTGATTTCCATAATGGACATTTCAACATGGACATTGTTATGTGAATGATAAGGTTTTTATATTTGATTATGAACCTCATACTTTCTTAGTAAGGTATTTTATATCATATTGAAAAATTGGGTCTAATGATCAGTGATGATGTTTCTAGGAACTCATAACATTGAAATTATAAAATCCCTTACAAAATCCAAAACTAGAGAATAATTAGTTTTTTTTCATTGCATACCACCCAATTAAAAATATAATCTACTACTCATAAGAATGAATTAATTTGTAAATGAAATTTGGAATTTTATAATAAAATACATTCATGAAAATTTAAAAAAATAACAAAAGATAATGGGACATTGTGTCATTTATTGGATTTTTAATTTATTTCTAGAAAACTAAAAAATTTAACATTTTTCAAAATATTCATGTTCATATTTAAAATGGTTTCAACATTAAATTATAGAATTTAATAGATTTATTATCATATTTTGAAACAAAAAGTGGACACAAAAAGATGAAGTGTGACAAAAATAAAAAAAAATATTCAATTTATCTTTCATAAAATCATCATTATATCACAAAGAAATTAAACATTTCTAGTTAGATAGATCCCAAAAAATGTAAATTCCAAATTAAGATATCATAATTTTAATATTTTTTGCTAGTTGAGTGGGATATAACATGAGATTTTACAAGATAATTTACGATGTCATTATACTAAGGCACTTCTCCAAAAATCAATTACTACTTCTCTCCTATAATTTTATCATTTAGTAGTTTTGGTATAGAATTTCAATATCAGTATTTTTTGGAACTCTAATGATGTGCTTGAGAAATAGTTACTCAAATACCTTCACATATTTTATTTCTAATTTTAACTCCTATATTTTCATAATTAATCTCAAATTTATGATCTTGGAATCATCCTTCATCGTCAAATATCTAATAATTTCATGAGATTAAAACAGAAAAACTTTAGATCTAATAAAATATGATCTAAATCTATCAAAAAAAATAAAACATCCAAAATCATTTTTCGTTTTTTGGTTGACTTGGGGAATATATAATGTTTTTAGGCACAGGAACTGACACCCAAATTCCCCCCACCATTTTCTGGGAAATTATTAATCCAACTTTTGGTTGGAGGCATCACAATGTAGTATGAATGGTTCTTCCCAATTTAGTGGATGCATCAATGTTAAAGTTACCAATAATTTTTTCAAATCATCAATGGATTCTTGGAACTACCAATTAAAATTGAAATAATATTATTTATAAATTAATCTAGAGAGAGAAAAATCAGTTTATATATATTTTTGATAAACCACATGTAGAATCTAGCAAGTCTTAATATGGATCTAATAAGAGTCACAGAAGATGGTAAAGGCAATGAATTTATCACATCAATTTTTTATGTAATTCAAATGAATTATATGAAATAACATTACCAGTGATTATTTCTCTCCGAACCATGACATCACAATTTTTAAAACCTATAACCCAAATCAATTCAAAGAATATTTTCATGACTTTTTATAACCTTTTAAAAAATAGTCAAATTAATTTCCCAAAAGTATGTAATCATCCATGAATACCTCAATAAAATCATTAATGAGATCATAAAATATACTTACCATTATCATATTCAATCTATGTGGAGTAATAAATTATGAAAATGGAATCCTTATATAAGAAATAGTTCTAAATTTAAAAGTATATGTTGTACTATAATGATCCTCCGGAGAAATAGATACCTAAAAATAACATGAAAATTATTTCAAAAATTAGTAATGAGTTATACCTATAAAAATATCTAACATACATTTAATTAAGGTGTTGGTGATATTATATATTAAAGTGAACTGATATTACCTTCTATATTTCGTACATACTATCCAGCTATTAAAAATTCCCATTGGGATTAATTCATTGCTTTCATTCCTTACAATGGTTAATCATGTTTTCCTAGGAACTACATGGATGGGGTTGACCCATTTTTAATTCTAAATTTTATAAATTATATTTCCTTCTATGATATTCTCTATCTACTTCTTTACTAACTATATTTAGGTGAGTTTTATCCTCCTTTGGTCTTTTTGATAGATTTTGAATATCCATTATGTATAATTCAATGCATGTATTTTTTTGGATTACTCTTGGGATATCCCATAATATCTAACTTATTTAATTTATATTAAGTCTAAAATGTTCAATAAAATATAATTATTCAGTTATTGATAATTTAATTTCAATTATCACATGTAATTTTCTATATCCATTTGGTATACATATTTCCAATTAGTGGGATGTGGTTTAAATTCATTTTTTGATGGTTGTTAAAGAGATGATTTTAAATTGTATACCCCCAATCATAAATATTGATATTAATATGAATTATTTAAGATATAAAATGATTCTTTAGGTGATAAAAAATTAGATTCATTAGAAGACTTCAAGGATACCTCTTCATTCAATTTGAAAACACAATTTCCAGATATTCTAAATGTTTGTATAACCACTTCTCCACTAAAAATTCAAATAATAAAATGATTCAATACGGGTTAAAAATCATTAAACAAACCTAAATAATTTAATTTTTATTCTTCCTTAATGTGTGAAATTTTAATAATTGAGTGATCATTACAAGGGTGACACATGGAGTCAAAAATAATGACATCGATAATGTTGTCTTGAAACTCCATGGAAACTCTTCCATCATTGAAAATGAGGATTTTAAATGTTATATTTAATAATGGTATCCCTAAAATTATGGGATAGTGTTATGGGATCCTATATTATTTAATTTTCTGTAGAATTAACCATCTGGCAAAATTAATGTCGTACATTCAAAACGACGTAATCAAAGAATCCTACAAGGAAAGTAGTATATTTGTTTTCAAGATGGAAAACAACTCCAATGGGATTCATGTCACCCATATAAAAATAATTGTACATAGTCTGAAAAAAATAATTAGTATAATTTCCAAGATCAAATAAATAATTAGATATGGTTAGATATACAATTGTACATCGAATAAAAAATGTCCCAGGATATTGACATTTTCTTGGAAACATCTATGTGTTAAGGGTTCAAACACTTTTTCCCCAGATGGGACTCTCATTTCCTTGATGAATATTATTAATGGTATAAGGAAACATAAAATATTATGTATACATTAGGATTTCGTTGATCTTTATGTGAAGGGGGGCATTAATTTCAAATTTCATGGAAGTGTCTAAAGTTTCTTTTAAATGTGCATCGTTTGACTTATCCATAGATGGCATCATCCTTGATGGAAATTATGGTGTTAAATATTTCTTATATCATTGATTAATTTTAAATAGTCTTTAATTATTACTCCATAATGGCGTATTCTTCTTTTATTTCTCTTTATTTTCTACTTCTACTAGAATTTGAAAATAAATTACAGAATTTTTAAATTTAATCTCCTTAAGTTTAGTTGGTCTTGCTTTGGGTTTATTGTTGAAATGTGGTGATAGTTATTTGGAAACTATTTTTCCTCATTCATAATTTATCAATTGGTTTATCTATGTTTATGATGTTAATTTTCATGGGTTTTTTATAGAATATCAATATAGAATTCCACTAGGTTTTTCAATTTCTCTACAATATTATGAAGTTCCTTTACCTAAGATCTATGTTAATGCTTCATAAAAGGATATGTAATAGTGGATCCTAATTCATAGGGTAAATTTTTATGGGATTGGGGTGGTTTTTGTGGGTATGTTGGTAGATAACATGATTAAATTTACTGACAAGTTGGTGGGTTAGTAATAGAAGATGAAATGGTGCATGGTTTCTTTATTGATTTTATTGGGGGTATATCCTAATTATATTGTTTGCAAAATACATATTTTACATAGGAAGGATATATACAACCCTATTTTTTTAATTTCCTTAGTTGAAATTCTACATAAAAATCTTTTATTCCCAATACATTAGTACGCTATTCAGTGGAATCATTAGGTGATAATCATAAAATTATATCGTAGTTGGTTTTTCTTTTTAACCCCATTGTGTCATGTCCATATCTCTCACTGATCTAATTCTAACTTCAAAAATAGCTTACAATAATAGGATTAATGATGATTTATTACCTCATTAATATCTATTTTATTAAACCACTCATACCAATCTTTTGTGATTTCTGATTAATCAACTAGATCAATCACATAGCTTTTTCTGGTGACCTATTGATCAAATTTCCTCTTGAGAATTTTTTAAGTAGGATAATGTCATTATTTAGAAAACAATGATAAAATAGAAATATAAATTATTCTCCAAGATTATATGATGTGTAAATCTAGCACATATCTTCTTGAACCCCCTAGTATACTAATGGGTGGGCTCTCTAGAAGACATCATGAAAACATTGATTTTTTATGATGGTTTTGATTCTGTCAGTAGGAAGGAATCTCTACATGAATAAAAATTATACATCATACTATGAAATAAATTCACCTGTTTATAGGCTTCATAACCAATATTTTTCAACTCCTACTGAAAATTATAATACTCTCCACTTTCCTGACTCATTAGAAACTCCCTATGTCTTTAAAGTAGTAAAGATATATTTGAACTAATTAATATATTTTTTTGGGTATTATCTTACTAGGACAATGAAATTAGGAAGCAATGGGATTATTTAAATTTTTATATATGAATAATTTTTCAATTATGGAATAAAATGTCGACTATTTGAATTAAGGAATAATTGTGCACAAAATACATTAAGGGTTTATTAGGGATATAAATCCATGATAACAAACTCATAGTGATCACATGAAGTTTCAATTGAGCTTTACTAATAAAGACCATAAAACCTTGATTCCCAATTAATATTTCTATTTTTATTCAATATTGTTTTTATTTTCTAGGACAAGTGGGTATAGATTAGTGTTTTTCATTCAAGTCATGAAATAATAGAATTATATTATTAGAAATCCCTCCACAAAAATGGTGAAAAATATTCAGATGAATCTACCTTTGGGTATGTAAAAATAAATTATCTCCTTTTTTATAATGGTTTATTTTGGTTAACCAAGTTTGTATCAAGAGAGGAGTGTAAAAAATTATGTTTTTCACTTTAAAGTCGAGGAAAAGGGTCGTTTTTTTATGATTATTTGAAATATAATATGACTATGTAAAAAATATTCGACAAATAGATTAATGAAGAATTTAATAGGGTTAGGGATCTCTTACCTTTATCAAAGAGATAAATTTATTAGTTTTTTCCTTCTATTAAGATATAATTCTAAGTGCAAGATTACTCGAACATATATTCAATCACCATTGGTTTACCGAAATAATAGAAACCAAGTATTTTTTCATGAATGTTTGAAACTTATTTCTAAAATACCATGGAAGATTCCAATACATTATTAGTTCACCATATATATCTAGAAACAACTCATGTCTTCCCAAAAAATAACATTGATTGATAAAAACTCACCAACAAACATTTTTAACTCAATCAGGATAAGTTGTACAAGGTGTAATGGGTTTATAGAACTTTAACCAAACAAATAAATGATAAATAATAAAAAAATAATAAATATAATTGCAATAAGATAATAGAATAATTTATGATCATAAATCATTTAATAGAAAAAAAGAGTAAAAATTCATCCATAAAACTGATGTTTTACAAAATGGTTCGCCTTCATTCCTAGATCACTCAATAATTACCCATATATTCAAGTTTTTAGAAATAATAAAAGGGAAGTGTGAGATATTGAAAATAGAAAAATCAAATAATTAAAAATTGCATAATGTGAATCACATAACATATATTCTACTCAAACTCCTACACACTAGAAATTATATATAAGTAAAGGGAAAGCCATTTTTTTCTAGTAACTACCAGCTGAAATATGGAAAAAAAATTACTATGTAAAAGGAGAAATATTGTTATATTTTCATCCAGATTTGTTAAAAATAAATCGTATATTTTTATCTATAAAATTTATGATCTCTTGGATAATTGGTGAATATGTTTTTCCAGAATTAATCTAGATAAATTTTCTAGATAACATTTTTTTTGTTACCTCATTTTGAATGTTACAATGGAACCCCTTAATGGATGAATTCAAACATAATATTAAAGAAATATATTATTATTAGAGTAATATATCATATCCAGCAATAATATCCTTATATGTAGTATTATATATATAACTACACTTTATTTATTAAATAAATTTCAATTATATTAGCCTAAATATCTCTTAATTTGAGTAATACATTTGGACTATCTAATGGTCTATACAACACTAGGCCTAGTCAGATAAAATTTTAAAAAATAATTAATATAAACTATAAATTAATCATTTAATAATTTGAAACAATTTAAAATATTTTATTCCTTAAAAAAGATATAAAAAATAGCTAAAATTATATAATTAATGAATTTTTAAAATTTAGCTCAAAACAAACAAAGAAGAAAAAAATTATGTAGTTACACTTGAAAAGAAAAATAGGTGGTGGTTAAATATTTAAAATTTAGGTAAAATGTTATGAAACTAATAACCCTATCAACAATTCATAGTCTGACATGGATGAGGTGACGTGGAACATTTCTTTGATGTAACTCCTTAATAGAGGATGGTGGACCCTTGAATACAATTAAATAATGGTTTTTATTCATTTTTTCATAACTCATGAATAGATCATGGGAATGGGTAGAGGTATAAGAATTGTGGATGACATTGTAATAATAAATAAAATAATGTTAGGCCTCTTATAATTTGGATGTGTTTCCTATAGCACATTGATTGTAAGGGATCACCAAATGATGATGCTACAAATGGGTGAGGGTGTTGATTTAGTTGATAAGATACATGTGGTTGGTATTAGGTTTTAAGATGTGGATAGGGTATATGAGGTTATTTCTCATTTTTACAGTAGGATGGGTGTGATAGTATTAATTTTAGTGATAATTGGTGAGATGACACTTCATCTCACACCTAATAGGGGACACCCTATATAGGGTGGTTTAGTGCATGGTGAATGTTGTGAGTTGGAAGAGTCCTTCTGGATGGTATGTGGTATGATAAATGGGGGTTTATGTTTGTGAAGTGTTTTTAGTAATATATCATAGGATATGTTAAGAAGGATCTATTTGTGGTTTGGGGGAACCTTCATGGTTTATTATTAAATTACAAAGGATCTTGGAGCATGTTGACTAGGGACGACCCTTGGGTAGTGAGACAAGATGTTCCTTGGGGAAGGCCTCAATTGACTAGTTCTCTAGAATTATTTTATGATATGTTTGGTAGGATACATCCTAGAATTATTATTTATTTATTACTTAATATGATATTTTTTAGTCTGGTGTTCAGTGGGGGACTCTTATAGAGTCTGATGGGAATGGATATGAAGAATTTATCCTCCATAATGTTTTTAAGGATAGATCAAGGTGTAGATGTGATTTCCACAGAGAATAAAAAGACGAGAAGGGTATATGAAACACCTTTCAATGTATATATGGGTTTAACTATCATTCCATGATTAATAAACTATTGTGTCAGTGGATAAACATGTCTTTATTCTCATGTATTGGGATGAATAACATGATAAAAGTGGAATTGGATTGTGTGCATAGGTCAAATCATGCCTTGTGTAGGCTCGGGTTAGGGATTGAAATATGGGATAGGTCATGGGATGACATGAGATGATATGATGGACCTCCCTTGAGATAGAGGGATAGGATGTGGTTTATGGATCTATAACCATGTTGACTATTTGTGGGCAGTGTTTTGAGGCATATACACCTCCCAAACCAAATTATTTAGGTATGATGTGGGCATCATTATCATGGAACTAGACAGATGGTGCAGATCATTTTTACATGGAACTGAAGCAGGTATAATGAGACATGGTGGACTGGTTAGAACATGGTGACTAGATATACAAGGAGTTGTAGGTGACTAGTTTGAATAGGACGTCTAAGGTGTGTGTGTGTGATGTTAATTTTATTCTTCAAGAATAAAACTATATTATGGTATATAATAGTGAAACATTATGAGACCATATAGAGATGTATTACTCATACCCTTCATAGGTACCATAGAGCATGTTAAAACCTTATGTCTTATTTTAGGACAAAGTATAGATTGTTAAGTAGACTGGGCAGGCAGATATTTACCGATATTGGATATGTGGTGTGTGAGGTTTAGGGATGGAAGTATGGATAGTATGTTTGAGTATTATTATTGGTATATTTTATATTAGGTATTTGAAAAAAGGTTTCTTTGGTATTTAAGATTTTATAACATTCACATTAGATTTTTAATATAACAATTTGTTTTATTTTTTTATGAAAACTCTTATTATGTAATGGATTCTTTGGTTATTTTTATTTTCATTCAGGACACTGATTATATGTAATAATATCCCCTTTTTGGATTAATATTTAACCACTAGTCATAGAATTTGTAATATTGGGAAGCATTCTTGATTTTATGTGGTGATTAGGTATTAAATTGTCTACTATATGGATTAATTGGCATTAATAATGTCAGTGGATCTTTTTATCTTGATTTAGGGATGTGGTATATAGTTGTTATTGGAATGTGTCAATGATTCTGATAAAACTCAGGCAGGTGATCCATGAACACCATTCTGGTGGGATGTATTTATTACCAAGGATATAGTATTGTTGTTTTTGTTTTTCATTGTTACAGATTAGATTTTTATTTAATATGAGGTGTTATTTTTAGATGTTATAAATGGGGTTTTATTCAATTCCTTTAGAAATAGGCTATGAATATTCATCATGATTATGTATGTAGGACTAAAATTAAATATGACTTATTTATGATGAAAGGGTTTCATTTATTTAATATATATTTAAGAACATATATATTGTTTTACTATATAAGAGTTTTTTGGAAATATACATTGCTAGAACATAATATTTTCTTTATTTGTAGTTCATGTGGACCCTAGTACAGGTGGTTCTCTAGTGGTGGAAATACAGTCCCTTCATAAAGGGATGTATATGAACCCTTTTTCGCTTAGTTCAGTCATTTGATTCAATAGTGATATAACCATAATGGGTTTGGTAAATGAATGTTTTTATCAAGGAATTATTCAATGGTTTGAAAATGTTTCCTTAATGATGAGGTTTGGTTAATAAAAGATTCGACAACAACATTTGTGAGGTTTTTCATGAGGATTATTTGTGGAATTTTTCTTAACTAAACCTGAGGTTAAGGAAATAACCCTATAGGGTTTTTTAAAAGGAATTATAAATTTCTTAGGGTTTTTCATTTTATGTAAATGGATTATTTATAATTTCTATCTTGTTGTTTTAGTATAGGGTCAGTTGGATTCCTTCCCCTATGGATCTCAAGATTAACATTTTTAAGAAATTGTTCGAGCATAGATACATGCTCAATGTTGTTGAAAAAACCATCGTGTGGTGGGTGATATTGTGATTGAACATTGAATGAATGATATTTCTTGATATTAAAATTTAGAATAAGTGATTCTCTTGTTGAATGTGAACAATGTGTAGTGTTGATTGATGAGAGATTTTGGTACATGAGCCTAAATTCACTGTGTGATGACTCTCTTGAGTGTGATTTTGGTTGTTAGATAAGGTTTTTTAGATTACGAAACTATTGGTTCTAGTGAAGAAACATAGGTGTATTATGAATGCACCTGTGAATGGTATATTAGTGAATCATAATACCTTGGAATAATTTAGTGGGTGTAGTAGGGGATTTAGAAGAAAATTCATGGTGTGTGATGGTAGGTGTGTACTGGGTATGGCTGGTATCCATTTGGGTTTTGAATATCTCAATTGGTAATGTGATATCCAATTAATTATTTTATTAGATGTAGTGGATTCCAAACTATATAATTATGATAGATCTACGGTGGGATCAGTTTGAGGTCACTCACAAAGTGAGGTGATCGGTGCATTCATGAGATACTCATTGGTGTGGTGGCCTTGAGTTTGGTTCATGGGAGATATCACTCAACACCAAGATGTGTCATCCAAAATAAATTAGGGTACATTTTAATAGTAAATATATTATTTTCATCTTTATTCGGTATTTATATGATAAGAGAGTGGAATGTGAGTAGTGAAATGTTTGTGGAGATGGTCTTGTTGAGCTCAACACTTAAGGATTAGTGTTAGTAAAGTCATGTTGTGGGGAGTACACCATTGATGGATACTATTTTGTGTTTGTTATCTGGTAAGATTTAAATGGTCATGTTTGGTTAGTACATGCAATAATTCATATTATTGGTTAATAGTGATTGGGAATTTGGGGTATTCGAGTGATGATAATGATACTAATGTTATATAAATACAAATATCAACTTCAATTTATTTAAACTCATCTTATAATGGATGTGGATGTGATGAGACTAGTATATGGGTGGTCGAGTCGACATCATAGTCCTGACATGTGATAAAATCTACTGACATATAGCTCCTTGTGTTATAAAAAGTTTAAATTATATTTCACATTTTTAGTGGAGTGGGTGCATTGGAATAAATCTCATAGTGGTTTTGGTGTGATATAAATGATATTCAAGAGGTTAATCGGGATTCATCATATGGTTGATGTTTTTATCCATTGGTTTTCATCATGGTTTTGTGTGTGAACAAGCTTCTCCATTTGGTTATGGATATATACCAGTGATTCATGATATTGTTAATGGGTTGAGCTTATATTGTCACATGATTTAGAGACAGATACATGTGATGAAACATATAAAGTTTTGTTTTTAGAAAGAATATGGAAATATAAGGGATTTGGTATTTTTACTTTTGGAATGAGCAGGACCTAGTGTTTTCAAGTTATTAGTGGAAATTCAATATTGGAGGAAATTTTTCTTTGGATGATACATCAATAGGTGTGACTGAAAATTCGTGTAAAATTATCTTAGAGGATTTATCAATGGATATTTTTTCACAGAATTAGTTTTTGGGATATGGGAACAAAATTTGATATTCCATTTTGGATGTAGTTGTACTAGTCTACTGATCTAACAAGGGGTATTTGGAAAGATGATTTAGTATCTGAGTTGGTGGTTTGATTTAGACAATTCTTGTGTTGTCATTTTTTAGTGGTGGAAAAATGTGAATTGCTAATGAATAAAAGACTGATATAAGTTAGAAAATATTTTTTTTAGGAATATGATGGATTCATGATAATTATACAAATTATTTTTCGAAGTTTATAATGACATTTTTTATTTCATATAGGTAAATATCAAGAGAGTTTGGTTTTTAAATATGGTGGATGGTTGGTTTTGAGAACCGCGACTCATACAAGAGTTTTAAGAATTTAAATTTCCATAAAGGTTTTTTTGTATGATTTATTATTACTTAGAAGTTTCATGAATTCATGTGATATTTTGAGAAGCTATGAGTTGTTAGGATACGGTATAATTATTGAAACAACCCATTAAATTATTGAAAATCTATTTCCATATGTAAAATTTCTTGATATAGGGAGAGGAACTCTACCCAGATAAGTTATCATTGGGAAAAAAAGTTAATACTATGAATTTTGTTTCAATATATTTTTTAAAATTAAAATGTGCCCTAATACACCTTTATTTTCATCCAATATAGGGCATGCAGGGAGGACACTTCTATCATACCCCTTCATATTCCTCCCCTTAAACATAAACAATTTGAAGTGGCATTTTTTGGAGATTTTGGGCAATAATATCCCACTAATTATCTTAGTTTTTTCGATACTATACCTTTAATTGATGTCCAATTCTCTGAAATGTTACCCCTCTTAAATTGAAAATGAATGAAGATAGATAATGACCCCCTCGAGTCCTACCTCCAAATATATGAATCTATCAACTATCACTAAGGGTATAATGGAAGTCACATATATGGGAGGAATTTTACTCAAAAAGAGAAAAAATAGTATTGGGATTTAGAGTATTAATCACTATTAAAATACATAAAATATGTCAAATAAACTACCCACTGTATACAACAATTCATGTAAGGTTATATGAATATAGTTTAATTCTTCCATGTAAAATAAAAAAAATTGTTATTATAAAAAAACAAAAAGACCCAATACTGAATATATTAGTTTCTATATCAGTTCCCAAGGTCCTACTAGAAAACTAAAAAATATTCTATACCAACATTGGGTTAGAATAACATGTATACTCATTATGATAATTGTTGAGTATTATAACATCCTAGGTAAATAAAGAATATAAAATTTTCAAACTTATTAATATTTTTAAATTATATATTAATTTAACATTCAATGGGATTCTATGTTTGATAGGGTACTCAACACACAATAACGAGTTTCTTTGAAATCTTATATTGCACACAACTTTGAGTTATACCGTAAAATAATATAGTAATATTATTATTTTAAATGGAAGTTAATGCCTAAAAATTGCATTGTAGGAATTAACATAGCTAAAAAAATTATTATAACACATTTTTTTAAAAAAAAATTACTTTTTTCCAATAAGTTTTTGAGGCTTAAAATAAGAATGAATCCAATTTTAAGCATGAAATGCTCTAATATTCTTCAAAAGGTCAATTTACTACCTTTTGATGGAAAACCCCTTTTAAATATATTTTTCTCACTTTTATATGTTCCATTTAAAAAAATAAACTTCTTCTTTATAAGAGGTACAACAAAATTTACTTTGGTTGAAATTTAGGTATTTTTTTGAAAAAGTTCATTTTTTTAATGAATAGTGAAAATATAGCATTTTAATTCAAAACTGCCTTTTAATATAATTTATTTATATGATTATATTATCTTTTCAATTTTTTTAAAGAGTAATTAGATTACATTTTTACCATTTAACACATTTTTTTCATTGTTAAAAGTTTCATTTTGAAATTGGACATAAACAAGTGTCAATCTTTTGGTAGTTATTATTTCATAAAAACACGCTCGTTTGTTTAGACAACAAGAATTAATTTTAAATTAATTTCTAAAAATTTATTATTTTGAGTTTGGAAAAAAGGATTAAATATTAAGAATAATGAGGAAAAAATTGTTTAAATAGGTAGCTTTTATTTTTAGACATTATTTATGATAACTTCAGAAAATATTTTATTTACCGTGATTAGAGGGTAAATCTTGTAAATGATAGTAAAATATAATATCATAATGATTTTAAATTACCCTAACACGTGTCCTAACATTATTGGATGATACATTTCCTTCCATGGGAATATTTGAGTCTATTTTGGGACCCCATGGAGCCACTTGTATGTGAACATGACACTTTATAAAAATTAATTGAAAGTTAAGGAAAATGTAACAAAAACAAATATCTTTTAGTAAAATAATATTTATATGCAGTTATATAAGAGATATCTTCAACTATAAATATTACTTGGAAATATAAAAAGATTTAATTCATCATGGAATTTTATTTAAAACTTTTAGAAATCAAATAAATAAATTTCATTATGATACATGATGATGTAGTGATTACCTTTTTAATGAATGTTTTAAATAAATGAGATTAGAAATATTAAAATAAATTTATTTTGAAACGTTTTATTCCATACAAGAATTTTAGGGATAATAGTGAATTGTTTAATATTAATTAATGATGGTTTTTAGAAATAATAAAGTTTTTATAGATTTTTAAAATCCCTGATATGAAAAGTTTATAAATTGACATAAATAAGTTTTTAAAACAATTAATATTTTATTAAATGATGAAATAATCCTAAAAATATAAGATTCGGCCAACTGACATATATGATGTTAAAATTTTTATTAATGATCCATTTTGGGTCACTTGTAATTTTATAGTAATTATATTAACCATATATTATGAATATACAGGAGGACACGGTTAAAGTTATATTAGTTAACTAATGGTTAAAGCTAAAATATAAGGTTAATTTTATGCCCTAAACATATCTAAAACCCGTTGGATGATAGTATTTAGAAAAATAATCACCTTATAAATTAATTAAATTAATTATGTACCTTTTAAATATAAATTTATTTTATAATAAAATAATATTTCTAAGCATTCTTAACGAGCCCATCTTCCCCTTATAAAAGGCCACCACATCTAACCCATTACACAGACCTCTAAAGACCCTTAGCTCTTCAAAACTCTACTACAAGAATCTCACAACATTGAAATATTCCTCCTAGAATCCTTCTTCTAGGAATAAGGGAATTAAATAAAGACTTTTGGTTCAAACCAAAGGGAGTTACCCGATTTAAAGGTAACATCTTCTCTCAAGTTCTTTCCTTTTATTTTCCTTCTCCAACCCCCAAAACACTATTTTTTTCCATTAATTTATAATAAAAACATTTTATTAAATATACTATGATTTTTTATTATGATTATTCTAACTATAAATCCACACACCTCTATCTAAAGGATGTGAACTTACTGTTTCTGTGGACGACGAACTACTACCTCATGAAATGATGATTGTTCAATTATCTCCTACTGCATCTCATGGTGGACATTATGATGGAACTGTATTTATATGTGATATATTTTATATTTATATTTCTCTATTATTATGTATTTTTCATTTATAGAATACTTTTATGGTTTCCATAATGTTTAAATACGATAACTTCATTTTAGGAAGTGCGGACTATCGCCCCCTCAAAGTGGTATGACTCATTCATGCCATACATGGAATGTATAAAGGATGGAATTAATGAAATTTTATATGATATTATACTGGAATTATAATATAAATATGGTTAATTATGTTTTAATTCCATTAAATACAAAATATAAATGAAAGTAACGTTCATGCATATGTACGGCTTAGCGTCTCCATGAACGGTTCATTTTATTTCTTATCTCCAAATGTTTGGAACTATTATAAATACATATATATACTGGATATATATGATATATATAATATATAAATCATGAATATCATTCTTGAGATATTTTACTTTCAAACACATGGACAACTTGTAACTATAAGAAGTTCATTTTTTACTCAAGTACCAAATATCGAAAAAACGATTGTTATTAACTTAACTGATTATGTAATGTTTATAAAGTGGTAATAAGTGATATAAAAAGAATAATATATTTGAAAAATGTTCCTAATCAAGTATAAATTAACTTTAGTTTATTATTGAGGAGACTAAATAATTTATGTGTCAAGTCGGATATGAGGTATGGGAGCTTCTTAACCCAATTTCTATTCTTGGGGTTAAACTTTTACTTATTGATTATGACATGCTATAATTTTGTGAGATATAAATTTTGATATCCAATCATGTATTTATACTATAATTATGTATAATTAAAGTGGATACACCTAATCGATCTATTTTATTTACAAAATGATCTTTGTAAGGGGCTTCGTCTCAATCACCTTTCATTGAGGCATATTTTGATTTATACAACTTTATTTTATATTGGGCATAAACCCATTTGACATTTAATTTCATTCAAAGGGAATATTTTCTATTTTTATCATTTTAATAAAAGAAAAAGTGAATGTTTCTTTTTAATGTATGTGATGACAATGAGCATTCTTCCACCATAAACATTATTTCATATTTGGATTCATTAACATGCCAAAATGTTTTTAAGGAAAAATAAATACCATATACTCTTTTTACATATTTTGGTATGGAAAATGGTTTTGAGAAATCATTTTTTATTTCAATATCTTGAATGATATGTTGTTATTGAAATGTGGAAATGTTATCTTTCCTTTATGCTTGTTTTATGTGTTATGAATATGTTATGGTTCTTGAGCATTGTATATGTTTATAGGTGGTTTTGTGATAAACCTAGGGTAGGTGAGAATGAGATAACACTCCAATTTATTGGGTAATGTGACAGAGGTAAAGGATAATGTTTCTCCTAATACATTTAAGTAATATAATTTGATGGTCATTCCAAATGTAACTCCCTACGTAGCTGTGAAATCTACAACATAAGTATTTTATGGATTCCACAATTTACCTTAATTATTTATGATTTTCATGTGTTATTCATAAATCTTTAGATTTTGTGTGGTATGTTATTGATTTAAATGTATGATTTTAGTGATTTTTATGTATTGATGGACTAGAGTTTTCTTTCCTTGTTTTATAACCCTTACTTAGATTTTTATTCTCTTCCCTTGTTTTTGAAATGTTTTTCACAGGGTATAAGGAAGGGTAAGATAACGGAAGAATTCAAGAAGATTTTTATCAAGAAAAAAACTCTTGTTTTTTAAAGAGTTTTCAAAAATTATGGTAGAGTTGATGTGTCTATTTTATTATTTTTGAGAAGTAATGTAATAGTTATGAAATAATTCTATAAAACACTAAACCTGAAAATATCCTCAACGTGAATTATTAACTTAATTCATGATTATGTAATGCATATGGCTGGGGACTTATAGTTGGTATCAGAGGTCAGTTTAGATAACATTAGAGGTTAGGGTGTTATTTAATCATAAGTCACATAACTATAATGGATAGAATATTAGAAAGATTAATAGTTATTTTATATAAATTGAATGGGTTTAAGATGACATGAATAAGTATATCTTAGTGATTACCCACCTCATAAGATATTATATGATGATTTTACAAATATACTCACACTGACCTTTTTCATTTTAGTAAATGGATAGATCCAAAAGGCATGAAATTAATAATGGATTTGAAGAAAACTATGATGGTTTTTGGAATAATAAACCAAAGGAAATGGGAACTATAATGAAAAATCATTTGGTAATTCTCAACCAACAATATGGAGTCATGATTGACCACCTAAACTTTGGTGAATTTTATAAGGCATCATATATTCTAGAAATGAATCCCAATGGGATTTCAGGTAATCACCATAAAGGAAAGTATATTCAAAAACCTATCTTTCAAGTATGGGGATAGAAACACCTAGGAAACTCCTTAAAAGTGAAGGAAAGATGCTATAGATGTGGTAAATAAGGTTATAAATCAAGAACATGTCATGGAAAATAGAAGCATCCAATTGACTCCAATAAAGGGAAAGAAGTTCTTTCCAAAGAATCAATTGAATGTTTTAAATTTTCTATTCATGTTCATTATAAAAATAGATGTCCTATGATGAAGGTTTGGGAAT
Organism: Viscum album; assembly: GCA_963277665.1. Taxonomy (NCBI): domain Eukaryota; kingdom Viridiplantae; phylum Streptophyta; class Magnoliopsida; order Santalales; family Viscaceae; genus Viscum; species Viscum album. Next base: position 1,278,169,266 of record OY728152.1, read on the forward strand.
GGGATCAATAGGATCATACAAATATATTTTTACCAATTCATAATGCCATTCCAATTGAAGATGAGGAAACTGAAAATGAACTATAAAAGGTATGGATTATTTATTAGCTATTGTTTTGATATTATTGAATCTTAGGGCATGATTCATGATTTTGTTTATAGGAATGAAGTATTATGGGATAAGTTGGAAAATAATGGTTAATGGATTATAAATAACATTTAATGATTAAAAAGTCTACATATAAGGGAATCAAGAGTTATGGTACAACTTAGGATGATGAAATGTGTAAAAGTATTAAGGCTCATCTGATGATGGGATTACTTTGGAACACTTTTTCTATTATGTGTAACCCTGAATTTAGATATGTGAAAATGATATTTAAGAATAATTATCTTTTCTTATTTGGACATAATGGATAACCATTATGGGTTCATGTGATATTATTGAGGAAATTATGGGTTATTACTTTTTGGGATGAAAATGCAAGGTATGAGATAACATTTCTTGTTAAAATATGTTATGGTTATTTTTGAGTAATTTATCTACTTTTTTGGAATGTTATAAAATTATATAATTTTGGAAAAAGGATAACACATAGACTGTGTGACAACCCGTTGTGTCGGGCAAAGTTGCGAGAATCAAACCCAGAACCGAAGTGAAATTGTGATTTATCACCTACCACTAGACTAGGTGGAGTCCCTGGTTAGTATAAATAATTATTTTTTGTTAAAATATTTTATGGATCAAGAATAAGTTTATTTTGGGATCATATGTTTTTTCAAATGGATATCCTTAGTATAGGAAAGTGATTTGGTGATTAATTGATAAAGGATATTTTGGAAGACATTCTCTCTTTTGGGGAAACACTATATGCCTAAGGAAAATAGAATACTATGGGATTTCGTTTGTGGAGTAATGGATGAAACATTATTTTTTAAATAATCTATGTTTTTATTGTGGACATATGGTGAATTGTTTTATTTATATAAATTATTAACCTATCATAGAAAATATGTGATTTGGTTAATTACACATTATTATGAGACTTTAAGAGTAGTTGATTTTATTTTGAGATAAATGTTAAGATTCGCTATGTGATTAAATTCTTCTGAGTTTTGGGTTTCAATATTAGTTTGGTCTATATTGAAGGATTTTAAATACAATTGTTTATTGAATGGTCTTTGTTGAAATTTTGGTATTTTTTGTTCAATTTTGAAGATTAAGAGTAGTATTTATTTTTATAGAAGATTGTCCTTTTTCCTGATTATCTGATCTTATACTAACCATTTTGGTTTTGATTAATGTATTAATACATGTGAACTATATTATTCATCTTTTTTGGATTATGTGTTTCTCTATAAGTTGATTCTAGTGCTTTTGGTGTAACCAATTCATCTTGAATACTCATGTTTTTGAGAAAATATGCATTTTTTGGTCAAAATTATTAAAGGATTAAACACTACATGAAAAGTAAGTATATTTTTTTATATCCTAATTCAATCTCCTAAATAAATTCTCTAACTTTATGATATGAAACATAAAACAAAAATGTTTTTTGTTTTCTTTTCCTACTGAGAAACCAATGACCATTTAACCCATCACATGTAAAGACTCGGAAAATCCATGTAATTGTTTTTAAATATATGGGAATTTTAAGAGTCCGCCAAAATTGACGGTGTGTGATTCCGATCCCAGAGTGCCCTAAATGAATATCTGAACTTTTTTTGGGTATGTTCAGTAAACGTATGAGTAGATTTTCTAACTTTTGAACCAGTGCTCGGAATTGAAATTTGAGGGCACCGTTGAACTTGCATCGCCGATATTCACTTAAGAAGACCTTCACCTCAACCACAGTAGGTCGAGGGTGAAATTTAGTTTTTCAATTTTCATGGGAAAATAAAAATAAAATGATTTTAACATTTTTTTCATGAAACCTCTCAACATGGGTTATGGAGGTGGGGACCACCGAGACCAAAACCTCCAAATTTGAATTTATGGGTGGGGACTACACGAACCCCCTAAACTCCATCTTTAATGTGGAGATAACTCTTGAACTCCTCTTTATTTGGAGATAACCTTTGGTATCATCCCAAATTAATGGTTCCAACCACATCATAATTAATGAAATCAATTTAATTTTGTGCCAACATTTAAAAAGATGAAACACAACATATTTGATACTTTTCTTTTTGGGTGGAATTGGGAGAAAGGATTGGAAGAGGAGAACCTTGGAGGAATTATTCTTCTCCAACAAAGAACTCTGATGTTCTCTAATGTCTTCAACTTCTTCCTCGGGACATCCTCCAATGTGGGACATTTTCAATTGATGATCATCCTTCCCTCCTCATCGACGTCAAAAAAAAGCAAGGAAGTGGTGTGTTTAAAATTGATCAATGTTAATTTTTCCTCTCACGTTGAATCATCCCCCTTGAGTCACCTGATACTGCTCTAACACGGAGGGTGCGGGCCAAACAAACATGGCCCGGCCCCTCCTTCGTTCTTCATGAATGATGTGTTCTTCGCGATGGAAAAAATGAAACTTTGTGCCATAGCGATTAATGAAGAGCGGTCGGACGATCCATCTACCAGCGAAGGCGTGGCATGCAATTGCGCCGCACAGAGTGGATAGTTGGCCATCTGTCCAGCCGCGGTGGACCAGCGCACCACAGCTGCCCCGCCACACCACAGCTGCCCCACCGGACTGCGGGCCCCGCGCTGCCCGCGGCATCTGCCTCTTCGTGACCCTCGTGGCCTTCGTTGCTCCACGGCCCCTACGCCGCACACATCCTCCTCCGATCCGCGGCCCCCGCGGTCTCTGCGGCCCCCACAGCCTATGTCGCTCTACGGCCCCTCGTGACCTCTACCACCCCATGGCCCCGCGCCACCCGCGGCTCCCCCACCACCCCGCGGGCCGCTACCCAGACCGGGCCGCCCGGTGGTCCTGACCGCCCAGCGCGGGCCGGGTGAGACCAGTGGGCCGGGCTGCATCGACCAGAACCGGGTCGGCCCAGGACGGATTGGTCCAGGTCGGTCCGACCAGGTCGGCCTGGACCCAGACTAGTTTCGACACATATGCTATTTTGGCCATAACTATGGCATCGGGTGTCTATTTGAAGAAACATCTGGGGCTCCCAAAACCTTGGAGTTACATGGCCCCTTTGGTATACCCCACTAGAGATTTATTTAATGTTGGATTATGACCAGGTTGGATCCAACCCCAAATCCAATAGGTCCCTCGGAGTGGAAACGCTAATAACTCAAAGACTAGGTGTCCATTTGATGCACCGTATGTTGGTTGAGACCCCTATGATGTGGCGAACCTTTGAGATACTTCTTCATGAGAATTCATGGTAGTTGGAGTATCGACCAGTGGCTTGAGGATCGGACCCTCCCGGAGACAAGAGAGCTTAGTGTGGGAACCCTGTAGCTAGTTGTGATGATGTAATAAGATCCTGTGTGGGACTGAAGACGTACTAGATATTTACTAGGATATTGTGTGGGTCTGAAGACGTACTGACAATGTAATAGGATCCTGTGTCGGTCTGACGATGTACTGACGATGTACTAGGATTCTATGTGGTTCTGACGATATACTGGATATGTACTAGGATCCTGTGTCGGTCTGACGACATACTAAAGTTTTACTAGGATCCTGTGTCGGTATGACGACGTACTGGAGATGTACTAGGTTCCTGTGTGGTTCTAACGACGTACTGGAGATGTACAAGGATCCTATGTGGGTCTGACGATGTACTAAAGATGTACTTGGATCATATGTGGGTTTGACGATGTACTGGAGATGTACTAGGATCTTGTGTGGGTTTGACGATGTACTAGAGATGTACTAGGATCCGGTGTGGGTCTGACAATGTACTACGATTCTCTGTGGGTATGATGATGATTTAGGATCCTTCATGGGTCTGGATCTTAACAGAGTAAGATGATTCAGTTGTTACATCTAATCATCTTTACTTTTGTACTTAAGTTATACCTGGTGTGATCTGAGTCCGTACCTATGTGGTACTTACCTTCGTGGTACTATTTCCTTTGTGGAATAGTTGATCTTGGGATTTTGTGTTGGACTCTATGATTCCTCATGATTGAGATGGGGAGTACATGATAACGTAGGTATACGTTTGGTAATATACCTAATTAGGGTAGTCAGTTGATTTCATGCTAAGTGGTTTATCCTTTTTGTGTTTTATGAGACCTTTAGGGTCTCAGGGTCTCTACTGAGTATTGTTATACTCACCCCTGCATGGGATATGCTCACACCTTATTGTGTTTGGTGTAGACGAAGGACAGCGCTGACTGAGGATGAGGGTATCAAGACAGGAGGTAGCTCGAGGTTGACGTTAGAAGAGACATACCAAAAAGACGACTATTTGAGAGCTATACCTACCCTTTAGGTTGGATCCTCAGTGGGTGTTCACAGGAGCTATTTCATTTTACTTTTAACTTTCAGTTTCTTGTACATTCTTGTTGGGCTTGTATTCTGTCCCCTTTTTACTTATTATACTCACTCTATTTACTATATAGTTGTTTGTGTTTGTAACTTGTTGTTTCCTTAGTTGTGTGATTTTATAGGTTATAAAGGGAATGTCTTACCAATTTTAGAGAATACGCCTTCAGTGCTAGTCGCCAGCCCCTGGCCTATGGAAGGTGGGTTTGGGGTAGTCATGGCACGGGCCTCGAGGGATGGTTTGTGACAAATTGATATCATATGAGTCATTTTTACCATAGAACATAGGACTCTAATCTTTTTAACAACAATAGTGTTATGTGTAGTAAGTGTGGTCATCAGTTTTGGGAATCCAGTGTTGGTGTGGAAGCTGACATATCCATACACCAGGACCCCAACTTATGATTTCCGACTCAGTGCACATAAACACTAATTGTGTGTGTGTTTTCAAGAGTTTTGTTTGTGATCTCTTTAAGTCAGCTCACCAGTTATAACTTATTAACCATGGATCACCTGTTTTTTTAGGATGCATCCATGCAGACATCCCCCTTGGGTTTCGGATATAGTACGCACTGATAGCACACTGAGAGACGAGGCCTTGGTGCAGGGCCCTCTTCTAGTAGAGGCACCAGTGGTACCATTACCTTTTGGGAAACCGATGCCACCAGAACTAGTATTAGAGGGTGAATGCCACTTGAGCGTGTTGCATGAGTTCCAGTACTAGAGGCCACCTAGGTTTAGAGGAGAGACTGACCCATAGGTGGCTGTGGATTGGCTGGAGTCTGTGGTTAGAGTCTTTCAACTGTTAGGAACACCAACTGATCACATGGTGATCATTGCTGACAGCCTTCTTCAGACAGTAGTAGGAATATGGTGGAGCATGATGCTCTAGGTTCACAATGAGGTGACACTTCTCTGGGAAGACTTTGAGAGCATGTTTCCTGAAGAGTTTATCCCAGTGACTCTTCGAGCAGTGCGCATTCAGGAGCTTCTTCATCTGCAACAGGGCAGCATGACTGTGGCTCAGTACTCAATGAAGTTCACCGGCCTCTCACGCTAATCCACTGATATGGTACATGACCCATTCTTTATGTCCTAGACCATCGAGATGTGGCTTAGGCAGAAGATCAGGGCATCGATGATCTCACTCAGCATCCCAATGTAGGTGGGGGTGTTAGATCGAGCCCTCTTAGTGGAGAGTTTTCTTGCTGAGCAATCACCAGCAGCGAGACCCACCACCATTCCTCACGTAGAGGAGTCCTATGTACCTGGAATTAGATAGATATCACAGAGGTATAAGAGGACCAGGAATACAGGTGGATGACCACATGACTCCGGATCAGTTGTACGGTGTACCATAGATAGAGCCGGTCATGTGAGGAACGGGCAGTGTTTCACAAGCAGCGGGCAGGGTCACATGGCTGGTGACTATCTAACCCACCATATGGATGATCATCAGATGGTCGAGGGACCGCCTAGGAAGAGATAGAGATTCAACCGAGGAGGTCCGTAGGGAGTAGGTGGATGTGGCAGAGGAGATGGTCGTGCAGTTAGTGGTGGGTGACGATTCAAGATGTTACCGCCAGCACCACAAGGTGGTCCACCCTGACCACAGGGAGCAGGAGTACTGGGGAGAGCTCAGCTCCAGGAAGATGAGGCCAATGACCATGGTGCTCCACATATGAAATGAGGTATGATCTGTGTCTACTCCACCTTATTTACGGTACTTATAAACACATGTTCAAGTCATTATTTTATTGCCACTACCTTCATTCAAATCACAGAGATTCTGACGGAGCTATTGGCTCGATCCTTAAGGCCAAAGACTCCTGCGGGAGCGGATTCGACGATTATGCACCAATTCTAGCAGTGTGAGCTTACTCTAGGAGGTGAGATCTTTGGCTGGGATCTCTTAGTAGTGGCGTTGATGCCTTACAGCGTCATCTTGGGTATGGACTGGTTATCTACAGTCCATGCTCAAATAGACTGTATTAGGTGTAAAGTGTGGTGGGTCCGCATAAATGGGACTAGGTTTACCTTCACCGGTGAGAACAAAGCCTTTTCAGTGCAGGGTATACTTACTCGGAGAAGAGTGCATCCGATCACTCATCAGTTGGCTAGCCTTGACCTTGGAGCGGTTGATGTTGAGAGTCTGAGCTATCCTATAGTGGTGGACTAGTACACGGATGTCTTCCCTAATGATGTATCGGGTCTACCTCCTCATAGAGAGGTATAATTTTACATTGACTTGTACCCAAAGATGACACTAATATCTACACCAGCATATCGGATGGCTCTCACAGAGCTTCATGAGCCGCGGGTATAGCTGGAGGACTTGTAGGGGAAGGGATTCATTCGGCCTAGTGTTTCTCCTTGGGTGGCCTCGATTTTGTTCTCCAAGAAGGTGGATGGGTGATTGAGACATTGTGTTGACTATCAGTGCCTGAACCAGGTGACTGTGAAGAATAAGTACCCACTCCCAAGGATCGACAACCTCTTTGATCAGCTGAAGTGAGCACGGTGGTTCTCGAAAATAGACCTCAGATTAGGCTATCACCAGCTCAGAGTAAGAGATGAGTATGTGCAGAATACGTCTTTCAAATGTCAGTACGGACATTATGAGTTCTTTGTTGTGCCATTCGGCATGACCAATGCTCCAACAGTGTTCATGGGACTCATGAGAAGGATCTTTCAGCCATACCTTGACCACTTTATAGTAGTCTTCATTGATGACATTCTAATCTACACGGCAACTGAGGAGGAGCATGACTATCATTTTCATATAGTTCTAGACACACTCTGAGAGCACCATCTTTTTAGTAAGCTCTCGAAGTGCCATTTCTGGATCCAAGAGGTTTACTTTCTAGGACATTTCATCTCGTAGTTTGGAGTTTCAGTAGATCCAGCGAAGATCGAGGCGGTACTTTCTTGGGATCCACCTAGGAGTGTGACTGAGGTATGGAGTTTCCTAGGTTTGGCTGGATACTACTAGAGGTTTGTGCCAGATTTCTCCAGATTTACAGTACCTCTATCAACACTAATGATGAAAGGGAACCCTTCATTTGGTCGGAGAGATGCCAGTGGAATTTTCAGGAGTTGAGGTAGAGTATGACTGGTGCCCACATCTTGAGGTTACTAGAGTAGGGCGTAGGGTAAGTAGTATACTAAGACACATCAGGGACCGGGCTCGGATGTGTCCTGATGCAAGAGCGAGCAGTGATCACATATGGTTCTCAGCAGCTGAGACAGCATAAGTAGAACTATGATACCCATGACCTGGAGTTAGCAACAGTGGTCTTCACCTTGAAGATGTGGCGACATTACTTGATGGGAGAGCATTTTTCAGTGTACTCTAATCACAAGAGTCTCAGATATATCTTCTATAAGAAGGACCTAAACTTGAGATAGTGACGTTGGCTTGAGTTCCTCCAGGACTAAGACTTCGAGATATTCTATAATCCTGGTAAGGGGAATGTTGTAGTAGATGCGCTCAGCAGGAGATCTGGTATACAACTGCTAGGTGAGGCGGCGGAGTAGCTGGCCGCTTTGCAGATATCCTTTGTGGATCAAGATGGAGTAGCTTTTCTTCAATCTCTTGCAGTCAATTCCCCACTTCTTCAGCGAGTTATAGGTGCGCAACATGGGGACGCTGAATCCAAGACTCGACGTGTTCAGATATCAACAGGATAGGCACCTGATGGATTTTCTGAAGGCAGGGAGCACATCATCCTCTTCAAAGGAAGTACCATGTTACCAGTGTCACTTCCAGAGGAAGTGTTGAGATAGTTCCACAAATCCCCTCTAGCAGTACATCCTGGAGTGGCGAAGATGTACCAGGACCTTCAATGACAGTAATGGTGGTCGAGAATGAAGAAAGTAGTAGCAGAGTTTGTCTCTTAGTTCCTCACTTGTCAGCAATTGAAGGTGGAGCATCAGGTACCAATAATATTAGTTCATCCTTGGGAGGTCCTGAAGTGGAAGTGGTATGGGAAATCCATGGATTTCATGACAGGACTTCCATGTACATCCATAAGTCATGACTCCTTCTGGGTGATCGTCGACCGACTCACCAAGTTGGGCCACTTCCTACCAATTAGAGAGAGGGGTTCAGTAGAGAGAATGGGATACCTCTATGTGCAATAGATTGTGCAGGTACATGGAGTAACCTAGACTATTGTCTCTGATCATGATATATTTTTCACTTCCCAACTATGTAAGGGGTCGTAGGAGGCTTTCAGGATGCAGCTTCGTTTGAGCACTGCCTTCCATTCTCAGACGGATGGCCAGATTGAGCGGACCATTCAGACTCTCGAGGATATGTTGTGTGCTTGTGTCCTTGACTTCGATCTCAGCTAGGAGGATCACTTTGTCTTTGGTGGAGTTTTCATACAAACACAGTTATCACTCCATCATTGGGATGGGGCCTTTTGAGGCATTGTATGGGCGACCTTGCTGATCACCTTTGTGATGTACTGACCCAGGGGAGTCAGCACTAGTGGGACCAGAGATGGTACAGGATACCACAGAGAAGGTTTAGATCATCCAGGAGCAGATGAAGACTGCACAGAGTATCCAAAAGTCTTATGCCGACAAGATATGAAGACCTATAGAGTTCTAGGATGGTGACCACGTCATTCTACTAGTCTCACATCGATGTGGTTTTCAGAGATTTGTCTGACGTGGAAAGTTATATCTGAGGATCATTGGACCCTTCTAGGTCCACAGTAGAGTTGGTGAGGTGGATTACCGCCTAGCACTTCCCCCTTAGTTTCACTGGGTGCACGACGTCTTCCACGTATCCCAGCTGAGGAGATACGTGAAAAAACCTTCTCACATCATCAACCATAGCGAGCTGGATGTCGATGATGGGGAGACATTTATGGAGGTTCCAGTAGAGATTCATGATCGACTGGAGCGAGTCCTTCATGGGTTGTCAATACCTCTAGTGCGTGTTCACTGGTAGCATGGGAACCTCCAGGAGAGCACATGGTAGCGGGAGGCTCAGATATGTGCTCAGTACCCCAACTTGTTTTCTTAATTTTGTGATGTGGCTTTCAGGGACGCAAATCCCTATTGTGGGGAGAATGTAAAGACTCCTAAATTCCATGTAATTTTTTTTAAATATATGGGAATTTTACAAGTCTTCAAAAATTGACGGCGCATGATTCCAAGGCCCGAAATGTCGGGAATTAATTTCTGAACATTTTTTCAGGTACGTTCAGTAAAAGTACAAGCATGATTTTATAACTTTTGAACCGGTGCTCGAAATTTAAATCTGAGGGCACCATTGAACTCGCAGCGCCAGTATTCGCTTAAGGAGACCTTCACCTCGACCGTAGTTGGTTGAGGGTGAAAGTTAGTTTTTCACTTTTCATGGGAAAATAAAAGTAAAATTATTTTAACATTTTATTTTTATTCTTGAAACCCCTCATCATGGGTTATGGAGGTGGGGACCACGAAGCCCAAAACCTCCCATTTTGAATTTAAGGGTGGGGACCACTCGAACCCCCTAAACTCCTTCTTTATTGTGGAGATAACTCCTAAACTCCCCTTTAATGGGAGATAACCTTTGGTATCCTCTCACATTAATGGTGCCAAACACATTGTAATTAATGACGTCAATTTAATTTTGTGCCAACATTTAAATTGATAAAACACAACATATTGGCTACATTTCTTTTTTGGTGGAATTGGGAGAAAAGACTGGAATAGGAGAAACTTGGAGGAATTCTTCTTCTCCAATGAAGAATGCTTCTCCAACGAAGAACGCTGAAGTTCTCCAACGTCTTCGACTTCTTCCTCAGGACATGCTCCAAGGTGGGACATTTTTGATCAATGATTGTCCTTCCCTCCTCATCGACATCAACAAACAAGTGAGGTAGGGGTGTGTTAGAAATTGATCAATGTTAATTTTTCCAGTCACATTGAATCGTCCCCCTTGAGTTGCTAGTTACTGCTCCAATGCGAAGGGTGTGGGCCAAACAAACTTGGCCCGACCCCTCCATCGTTCTTCATAAATGGTGTTTTCTTTGAGATGGAAGAAGGCGGCTTTGTGCCACCGTGAAGAACAAAGAGAGGCCACCTGATCCGGCTACCGAAGAAGGCACAGAGTGCGACTGTGCTGTGCGAAGAGGACGAATGGCCCTCCAGCCGGCTGCAGGGGACCGCCGCCCCGCCGCACCACGGTCGCCCCGCTGGACCGCGGCCCCCACACATCCCCACACTGCTAGCGGCCTTCACAGCCCCGGTGGCCACCGCGGACCCTATGGCCCCCACTGCTCCGCAGCCCCCACGGCCTCCACAGCCCTACGTCGCCTACGGTCTCTATGGCCCCCGCAGCCTCCACCGCTCGGTGGCCCCCATGGCCTCCACCACTCCACGGCCCCTGTGGCCTCCACAGCCTTGTGTTTCCCATGGCCTATGAAGCCTACATGGCCTCCACTACCTCACGGCCTCCACGGCCCCGCACTGCCTATGGCCTCTACGGCCGCCCTGCCACCCTACGGGCCGCTGCCCAGGCCGGGCCGCCCAGCAGGCCGGACCGCCCATCGTGGGCCAGACCAGACCCAGTGGGCCGGGCTACCCAGCGGGCGGGGCTGGACCCAGCAGGTCGGTCTGGGTTGACCCGAAATGTGTCGGCCCAGGCTGGATCGGGCCGGGTCAGACCGACCGGGTCAGACCAGACCCAAACCAGTTTCGACCCATACACTCTTTTGGCCAAAACTTTGGTACCGAGTGTTTGTTTGATGAACTATCTGCGGCACCCAAAACCTTGTATCAAGATGGTCCCATTGGTATACCCCACTAGAGATTTAAATAAAGTTGGATTTTTTCCAGGTTGGATCGAACCCCAAATCCAACAGGGCCCTTAGAGAGGAAATACTAATAACTCAGAGACTGGGCGTCTACTTGACGCACCGTTTGTTACGTTGAGACCCCAGTGACACGGTAGAACTTTGAAATACTTCTTCATGGGAATTCGTGCCAGTTGGAGTATCGAACAGTGTCTTAAAAAGTGGACCCTCCTGGAGACAAGCGATCTTAGTGTGGTAACCCTGTAGCAGGCTATGTCGATTTACTAGGATCATGTGTGGGTCCGACGATGTACTGGAGATGTACTAGGATCATGTGTGGGTCTGATGTCGTAATGACGATGTACTAGGATCCTGTGTGGGTCTGACGACGTACTGGTGATATACCAGGATCTTGTGTGGGTCTGACGACGTATTAGAGATGTACTAGTATCCTATGTGGTTCTGATGACGTAATGGAGACGTACTAGGATCTTGTGTGGGTCTGATGACATACTGGAGATGTACTAGGTTCCTGTGTGGGTATGAAGACATACTAAAGATGTACTAGGATCCTGTGTGGTTTTGACGACGTACTGAAGATGTACTAGGATCTTGTGTGGGTCTGACGATGTACCAGATATGTACTAGGATCCTCTGTGGGTCTGACAATGTACTGAAGATGTACTAGGATCATGTGTGGGTCTGACGATGTACTACAATTCTCTGTGGGTATGATGATGATTTAGGATCCTTCGTGGGTCTGTCTCTTAAAAGAGTAAGACGATTCAGTAGTTACATCTAATAATATTTACTTTTGTACTAACGTTATACCTGGTGTGAGTTGAGTCCGTACCTGTGTGGTACTTACCTTCATGGTACTCCTTCCATTATGAAACAATTGAGCTTGGGCTTTTGAGTTGGACTTGTGATTCCTCATGATTGAGATGGGCATTACATGATAACTTAGGTATACATATGGGCATATATCTAAGTAGGGTTGTCAGTTGATTTCATGCAAAGTGGTTTATCCATTATGGATTTTGTGAGACCTTGAGGGTCTCAGGGTCTCTACTGAGAATCATTATACTCACCCCTGCACAGGCTATTCCCACACCTTATTTTGTTTGGTGCAGCTGATAGACAATGCTGACTAAGGACGAGGGCACCAGGACAGGAGGTAGCTTGAGGTGGACGTTAGGTGAGGCATACCGCAGAAACGACTGTTCAAGATCAGTACCTACCCTTCATGTAGGATCCTTGGCAGGTGTTCACAGAAGCTGTTACAGTTTACTTATGCCTTTCGGTTTCTTGTAATTTCTAGTTGGGCTTGTATTCTAGCACCTTTTTACTTACTGTACTCACACTATTTACTATACATTTTTTTGTGTTTGTATCTTGTTGTGTGCTTGGTTGCGTGAGATTACAGGTTATAAACTCAATGCCTTCCCAGTTTTAGGGAATATGCCTTCGATTCTAGTCACCAACCCCTGGTCTATGGAAGGAAGGCTTGGGGTAGTCATGAGACGGACCCTGGGGCATGGGTCATGACAGCACATGTTTGTGGTTTTTTTGCTCTTAAATTTCTCTTGATCATGTTTTCTATCACTCTCCATCAGAACATGACACTTAGTTTATCTTCCATATCCATGTTTTCCTCCAAGGAATCCTAGTGTGGGTGATCCTAGGATACCTTTGACTTCTCTTTCATTATTTTAATGTTATATATTTATGGACACTTCTTCTAATGTGGTACTTTTAATGAATTTTCTGATCCCAATTTTAAAATTGTGTGGATACAATTCCCAAAAGGGGGGAAGGATGTAACATCCCAGGTAAAAAAAGAATATGACATTTTCATATTTATTAATATTTGTGAATTAAATATTAATTTTACTTTTAAGGGGATTCTATGTCTGATAGTGTACTCAACACACAATAATGAGTTTCTTTTAAATCTTACGTTGCACACAACATTGAGTTATACCGAAAAAAAAGAATATAATAATATTATTATTTTAAATGGTAGTTAACGCCTAGAAATTGTATTGGCAAGATTGAACAGAACTAACTACATTATGATTACACATGTTTTTTTAAATGATTTTACTTTTATCTAATAAATCTTATAGGCTTAAAATAATAATGAATCTGATTTTATGCTTGAAATACTATGATATTTTTTAAAAGGACAATTTAAGGGCTTTTGATGGAGAACGCTTTATAAATCATGTTTTTTTACTTTTATATGTTCCATTTGAAAAAATAAAATTATTATTTAGAATAGGGACATCAAAGTTTATTTTGGATTAAATTTCTTTATTTTTCTGATAAAGTTTATTTTTTAATGAATAGTAAAAAATACAACATTTTAATTCAAAACTACCTTTGAATATAATTTATTTATATGGATAGATTATCTTTTTAATTGGTTTAAAAGTTTAATTATATTATATTTTTACTATTTAATCCAATTTTGGTCATTGGATGTAATTTCACTATGAAATTGGACATAAACAAGTGTAAATCGTTTGATAGTTAATATTTCTTAAAAACACGCTTTTTTGTTTTGACAACATGAATTAATTTAAAATTAATTTTTGCAACATATGTGTTTTGAATTTGGAAAAATGAATTCCATATTTGGAATTAGGAGGACCAAATTGTGTAAATAGTTAACTTTTATTTTTAAACTTTATGAATATTAACTTCAGTAAATATTTTATTTACCATGGTTGAAGGGTAAATTTGTTAAATTAGGGTAAAAATATTATAATAATATTAAATTATCCTAACATGTGTACTAAGCCTATTGTAAGATAAATATCTGACCATGGGAATCCTTGGTTCTATTTTGGTACCCCATGGATCCACTTGTAATTGAAAATGAAACTTTATAAAAATTAATTTAAAGTTAAGGAAAATATAACATAAACAAATATCTTTTAGTAAAAAAAATTTTATATGGGGTTATATAAGATATATCTTTGACTATAAATATTCATTGAAAATATAAAAATATTTAATACATCATGTTATTTTATTTATGACTTTTGGACATCAAATAAATAATTTGGTTTGCAACACATGATGATGTAGTGATTATCTTTTTAATGAATGTTTTAAATAAATGAGATTATAAATATTAAAATAAATTTATTTTAAACATTTTCTACCATCCATGAATTTTAGGGATACAAATGACTTGTTATATTTTAATTAATGAAGTTTCTTTCTAAATAATCAAGTTTACATATATTTTTTAAAAGTCTTGATATATATAGTTTATAAATTGACATTAATGAATTTTTAAAACAGTTAATATTTTATTAAATTATAAAATAATCCCAAAAATATATGATTCGTCCAAATGACATATTTGATGTTAAAAGTTTCATTAATGATAAATTTTGTGTCTATTTTCATTTGATAGTAAATATATTATTCATATATTATTAATATACAAAAGTATGTGGTAAAAGATAAATTAGTTAACTAAGGGATAAAGCTAAAAGATAAGGTTACTTTTATGACCTAAACTTGTCTAAAACCCATTGGATGATATTATTTAGAACCATAATCACCATATATTCTAATTAAATGGGTTAGGGACCTTTTGAAATAGAAATTCAGTTTATAATAAAATAATATTTTCAAACATTTCTAAAGAGCCCCTCCTATCCCTTATAAAAGGCCACGACATCTAACACATTACACACACCTCCCAAGCCCCTTGTATCATCCAAACTCTAATTAAAGAATCTCCCAACATCCTTATCTTCATCTTAGAAGCCTTACCATATCTATAAGGAAATTCAAGAAAGCCTTTTGGCTCAAACAAAAGAGAGTTACCCGATTTAAATGTAACGTCTTCTCTCAAGTTATTTTCTTTTATTTTCCTTCTTTTACCCCCTAAACACTATTTTTCCCATTAATTTATTAAAAAAGTATATTAAATATAATTGGATTTTTTTATGATGTGTATTAGAACTAAACATCCATACACCACCATCTATTGGATATGAACATACTATTTCTGTGGATGGTGAACTACAACCACACGAAATGATGATTGTGAAATTATCTCCTACCTCCACTTATGGTGGTCATTATGATGGCACTATGTTTATATGGGATATATATTATATTTATATTTTCTATATGATTATTTATTTTTCATTTATAACTTACCATTATATTTTCCATAATGAGTAAATGTGATAATTTCATTTAAGGAAGTGCGGACTATCGCCCCCTTAAAGGGATATGACTCGTTCACGCCATATGTGGAACATATAAAGGATGGAATTAATGAAATTATATATGATATTATAATTTAATTATAATATACTTATGTATAATTAAATTTTAATTACATTAAATACTAAATATAAATTAAATTAGTGTTCATGCATACGTACGGCCTACTGTCTCCTTGAACGGTCAATTTCATTTCTTATCTCCAAATGTTATGCACTATTATAAATACATATATATATTTGATATATACAATATATATAATATCTATATCATGAATATAATTCTAGAGATAATGGAAGTTTTACCACATGGACAACTTGTAATCATAAGAAATTCATTTTTGACTCAAGTACCAAATATCGAAAAAACAACTGTTATTAACTTAAATGATTATGCAATGTTTTTAATGTGGTAATAAGTGATATAAAAGGAATAATAAACATGAAAAGGTGTTTAAGAAAGTATAAATTATCTTTAGTTTATTATTTAGGTGATTAGATAATGAACGAGTCAAGTTGGACACGAGGTTAGGGAACTTCTTAACCCAATTTCCATTATTTGGGTTAAACTTCTACTTCTTGATTATGACATGCTATGATTATATGAGATATAACTTTTGATATCATATTTTTTATTTATACATGATTTATGTATACTTAATGTGAATACACATAATTGATATATTTTATTTACATAATGATCTTTGTAAGGAACTTCATCTCAATAACATTTAATTGAGGCATATTTTGATTTATACGACATTCTTGTATACGATGTATAAACCCCTTTGACTTTTCATTTCATTCAAAAATAAGATTTTTTCTATGTAGAATTTTACGAAAAAAAATGGGATGTTTCTTATTAACGTACATGGTGACAACAACATTTCCGCCACCGCGAGCATTATTTCATGTTTGGATTCCTTAACAAGCTAAAATGTTTTTAAAGGGAAAATAAATACTATATACACTTTTTACGTATTTTGGTATGGAAAATGGTTTTGAGAAAGCAATAATGATTTCAATATCTTGAATGATATATTGTTATTAAAATGTGTTAATGGTATCTTTCCATTATGATTGTTTTATATGTTATGAATATGTTATGGTTTTGGGGAATTTTTTACATATACAGTTGGTTCTTTGATAAAACTAGGTCGGTTGATCCCGAGATATCTCTCCAATGAATTGGGTAACATGACGGAGGTAAACGTTAATTTTTCTCCTAAGAGATTTATGGAATACACTTTGATTGATATTAAAAATGTTACTCCATACGTAGCTGTGAATGCTACAACATAAGTATGTTATGGATGCCACAATTTACCTTTATGATTTATGATTTCCATGTGTTATTCATAAATCTTATGATTTTATGTGGTATGTTAAAGATTAAAAAGTATGATTTCATTAATTGGTGTGTATTGATGGACTAATGTTTTTTCCTTGTTTTATAACCCTTAATGATATTTTTATGCTCATCCCATGTTTTTGAAATGTTTTACATAGGGTATAAGGAAGGGTAAGAGAAAGGAATAATTCAAGAAGATTTATATCAAGAAAAGAACTCTTGTTTCATCTATAGAGTTTTATTATTGTGAAAATTTTGGATAGAGTAGAAGTGAATACTTTGTTATTATTGAGATGTAATGTAATAGTTATGACCTAATTCTCTAAAATTCTAAACCTAAAAAAGATCCTCAATGTGAATTATTAACTTAATTCAAGATTATGTATTGTTAAAGGCTGGATCCTTATAAGTACTCTCATGAAAATGATGGAATATTCTATTAATGATATAACTAGGAAATGATAGAATCAATAAGTACCATTTGGTAAACATGTTCCCATACTCACCTAGACTTACTACAAATATAATGCATCCAAGTATAATAATATTATAATAATAATATCAATAAAAGGGTTCCCCAAAAAACATACCTATAGATTTTCTGTTCTTACACCCCAATATCATTTCTTATGGAACTCACATCCCTTATGTATCAATTACCCTCATAATGTCTCTAGAATCAAAACAATGGGTATGCCCCAACTCTATACTATTCCAATAACTTTGTCACATCCTCTTCATCAACATACAACATGTCAAAACCATTATATTCCCATCATTATATAATAACTATGATAAATCAGATTAATAGTGTATTATGAATATGAATGAAATAAACCATGTTCCCTTATCCCAGCTTGCACAAACCCCACAATGAACTATATCATCCTCTAATCAATAATCACCCTAGTTAATTATACAAATAATACATCATATGATGTGTGGAATAAACTATCCTCAAAGAGAGGGCGAGGAATAGGGGTAACCAACCATCCACCCTCGCTAACATGGATATTGATGGAAAACAATCAAAACCCAAAACCTTTTTTAAATGATGTATACATACAAATCGAGTGTAATTCATAAAGAAATAAATAAATAAATAAATAATTGTTACATAGATTCTGAACCAATTATTCCACAAAACTAAACCATCCAACTACTACAACCTCTATATCACTACAATCTAATGAAGAAATTATTCCACAATAGTATCAACCCATCAAGTCCCACTTACCAATCACACAACCACAAATCAATTTAAATTTACCCATTTAGCTAAATTATTTACCAGCTATATACTTAATCATTTACCATATTTTCATATTTAGGAAAATAAATTATCTACCTCGGTTCTATGTTGATTTCCATCCATTCCCATTCAATTTAAGAAAATTTTTCCCATTTACCATTACATGAATTAATTTATATCTATACCCAAACAAATTAGTCAAAACCAATTTCATTTAATTATATATTTAAAATTTTCAAGCATTATATAACTACGATAAAACAACTAATACAAGATAAAACATCATCACCCAATCCCATAGAAAATACTTGCTCTAAAATCACACATCGTCACCATTGTCTCGAGAACTAGACAACCACATCACCCATCAAGAAAAATCAAATCTTAGGACAACCAAACAGTTTTCACTTCCCAACATTTACCTCCTTCAACATGGTTACCACCACCACCACTATTAAAAAACCCAAAACATAAAAAAAGCATTCCATACAATTTAGTAATCACATCAATATATACAAGAAATTCCATCTTTTGTGACATAGTATTTGATATTGAAAAAAGGGGCATCAGTTACTTATGTTCATAATTTAACATTGGAATTATCCCACAATTATTTTTTTCCATAGGTAACCAACTTATTTCCCATAAATATGTTCTTAAATATTTTTCATTATAATATAAAAAAATTAACATAATATTTTTTTCTAAATTATAATAACTAAATTATAAAAAGGAATCCTAACTACTGTTATTTTTATAAATATTTTCAATCAATAATAATTCCATTAGAAACATACAAAAAATATGTAAAGACTTAGGAATAATATAATTAAAATTTAATCAATATATATTATTAATTAAAATTATTATGGAAATATTTACCATTAACCCAAATAGAAACAAATTATTTATAATATTATATATGCATGGAAAATTAAATTAGGACTTGATTCCCCTGCCAAAATTTGATATTAAATGATAAAAAACATCAAAAAGGAAGAATAAAGGGATCAATATCCTTTAATATTGATGGAAAAAACCACCAGATCATAAACAAAATAAGCTAAATACAAAAATCCAAAAAATTCAGCTTAATATATTGTGTATCATAAAAATCAAAAGAACAAAAATGGAGAATGATAGAGAAAAGATAGAGATGAAGGTGCCTTAATCAAAGGGTACTCAATAATCCTTCTTTAAAGAGGATAGAATCCAAAAGTGATTTGATCAAAGGGTGTTAGTTGGGTATAGAGTTATCCAATGTTCAAAGGAGATGAAAGGGAATTAAGATAACAGATTTCAGACCCTCTATTTCTAGGTGATTCAAAAATCACCTTTCCATAATTTAAAGATATATAGTTATGATTTAGTCTCCCTTAGAAAAATTTGAAACAAATATATAACTATTGTTTTCCCCTTCTTCAAATGTTGTAAAAATTTATGTGACTGACTCCATTTCCTTATCTGTAGTGTAGTACATGATACTCTTTCTTCATTAAATCCCACCATGATTGGCCACTACGAAATAGAATAAATACCTTACATGTTTTTTCCTCACCACACCAATGCCCAATATTTGTTGAGAATGAGAAACCAATTTACGGTAGTGGTCTCCCAAAACACCATGAATAGTGTCATACCCTTAACTAGGTATTTTTAACCTACAAATTTCATACAATGCAGCCACCTAAATTCCATTCCACATACCACAACCAGTAAGGTTGTTTTACTCAGTCTGTCATATCCTAGCACCACACATCCTTCCCCATGGAGAACCACTATGAATCCAATGACAAAAATGGTCTAAACCACACCCTCCACTATGGAATAGTGAACTAATGAATGTAAAGAAGACGTCACTATCCTATAGAACACATCCAAACATCTTACTATTACCAATAAGCCCTATAAAAATAGAAAGGGATAGTTTATAGGAATATTCACCTTAAATCGGATACATATAAAATAATTTTCATCCTTGAGAATCAAAACAAAACCATGAAACAAATAGGATAATGATAATGTTTTGAAAACCCATTGAATTACATATCTCTTATGGATACCATTGAGGCATAAGAATATCCATTATATAAACATGATAATACTGAGGAAAAAAAAAGTCACATTTTATAAGCCAACCCAAAACCAAGATTCATATAACCCATGGAAAACAAAACAAAATGAAAACAAATCTCTGTATACTAAACATCAATATGTGTATCACCTTCTAATGCACTCTCTTCTGAGACACCATGCCTCAAAAGTATATGAACCAAAGGGATGAAACACCCACATATAACTTTCACTTGTTGATTTTGGAAATGAAATGATCATTCGATGAATGTGAAATTATCCTCTATATCTAACCCTACACAGTCAATGACACATATTCATTGTGAATATATAAATCAAGATGAGATGTGAATAATACATCATGCATCATGTACATATCTAGAGGGAAGATCAAACCGTTAATCCACCTCATCAATGTTCTCCAGTAGCTATAATGTTATATAAAATGGGGTGATAATTTACATCTTTGTCCAAATATTCACTTCCCATTATGATGGGAGACATTTAGTAACACATGTTCTCTAACATTGAACAACAAAGGGAATTATAATTAAATTAATATAAAAATACTAATTTTCCTACAATACATAAACCTCTTATGAGACATTTGGACCTTCTCCTTCATAATATATATTTCAAGATTACCAAAACTGGATGACTCTCTATCATTCGTCCAACAGTGTGGATTTACAGGACCTCATATAAAATGCCTCAAATAGGGCTATACAGATTGATAAGTGGTAATTATTGTAGTAAAAAAAACTCAATCAATGAATCTTGGTTAATTTATAATCTAATAGAATACAATAAAAATGTTGAACATATTTAATCCATCATTTGAAATTTCCACTCCTTCTAAACATTTTTCTTATGGTGGAAAGAAGTGATATAATATAACTATGTTTCAATATTTTTCTACAATCCACTATAGAATCATGTGGTCAAAATAGATTCTCGATCCATGATAATGGACATTATAACTTCATGAAACCAAAATAACCTCATCCATATACCTCTTTTCCAAAAAAATAACAACACAGTAATCCTTGATTTTGGAGAAGTGGTCAAAAAACATTAGAGTACCTAGGATAACCAAGATAACAACATTTAATCTCGGATCCTGAGGTAATTCTAAAATTAAATCCCTTGATATATCTTCCCACATCTACCCAGGGAAATCCTAGGGCTAAAAAAGTACACCAAAAACATGGTTCACTATATCCATCTACTAAATAATACAATATAATACCAAATACTCTTTTATTTTCTTTTTTTAGGTAGTTAGAAGATGCCTAACATTAATTAACAAAAATTAAATCATGATGCTTCATATTAAGATAATTCAATGGGAATGAAATAGGATAAAATTTATACCAAATACTATTATAGTATCCTAAAATAACATGGATGCCAAAAACCTCCACCACAATCTTGTGGGCCTCATAAGATACAACCACCTTAACCTTTGAGGGACCCATAACTACTCACAGTTGAGAGACCACATGTTCACAAAACTGAACCTCCAAAATCTATAGCATAAAATAAAACAATTTCCTATAGAATTTGTGAAGATAGAGAGGTTTTTAAATGATATTAAAATACACAAAACGATCCTACTCAGACATTTAGTATGTAATAATTTCATCAATGGACACAACTATTAACTGGTATTGGAACTCATGAACCAGGGTTTTCATGCATCCCATGAAAATTTACGGTGAGTTTGGGACACTAAATTGAATAACTACAAACTCTAATTATCCATATCTATAATAGAAGGAAGTATTTGATATTTATTCCACAATTACCCATAATTAATGATACCCAGACCAAAAATCAATCTATGAAAACTTGGTAGCTCCCCTCATACATTCAAAAATATCATCAATCCATCTATGGGGGAAATGTTTTTCAATAATAAACTGATTTATCCATAGGTAGTCTACAGAAAACCTGAAATTGAAATTGTTATTCATGGTGAATAACATTGTGGAACACCATTACTACACACTATGATAGATGAAACCCATTATCATTAACTCATCTATTTTAATCCTCATCACCCACAATATATAAGATTTTATCAGATGAGAATCCTTTAAAATTGTAGAGACAACCAAATATAATTCAATATGGATTTCAAAATCACATCTAGAGTGTAAAGTTACAAAATCCACTATAAAAAATCTAGAAACAACTTAATGACTCTAGAAGACTCCACTATCCTAGTTCCCAATATATTCACTAACAATTCTACCACCATGGAAAGAAGGGGAACCACATGACTTATAGAAATTTGATAACCCCAAATGGTGATGAAAATTGCAAACTGACCATCCATATTAGATAAATTTACTCTCCTGTGAATGTATTTGATGACCATATGAGTGTAATATAACCAAAAAATAACATGTATGTAAGTATAGGTATGTATTTGAAGAAATCATAACTCCCAATATGATTGATTCTTCTGCATAATTAGTCTACAAACAATAAAAACATTAAAAAAGATAGTACATTTTCTAAATAGCATAGTCTGATATAATAACATAAGAACCCTCTCTATGATGACACCTAAATCATATAAGAATACAAGTTCAACAACGAAATGTGATTCTCATGAATAAAACAATGTATACATGAGTGTTAATGATAATATAATAACACCTTTGAAGAACACTAGACCCTAGAGTGCTAGAATCATCATGACATACATCTATCTTATCCCATAACCTCTTATATGCTAATGTAGACCACCTCCATGACCATACTTAGGTCGGTGTCCATAAATATGAGGATTTTCCAGATTTTTTCCCACACCTTCCACATCATCTCTCGGGTGTGTATAATGATATTTCCCCTATTTACAATACAATCTCATGGAAATATTCTACTAAGATGGATGTTGGACCAAGCCTCAACCACAATACAGAGCTCCAATGACCAACATGAAAAAATAAGGGTGATGACCATAACCCACACATAGAATTCACAATAGTCTAGGGCCCCCAAAAAAATCAAGGGAAGAAGAAGATCTATAAAAATAGAATGGAATCTACCTTAGACAACCCAACTCTATTAAAAACTCAAAATCCATTGAATCAAATATTTTACCATAACAATTATATTCCTTGAGGAATCCTATTGGATCCCCAATTATGATGTCTATCCTTGTGAGTGTTTAAGATCAATCACCAATTCCATATTATGATCCTTTAAAAAATTACAAAGTAATCAGAGTAACCAAATTCTGGATAAATAGGTCAAGAGCCTCCCTAGGAATCTGTTCACGGGACTCCGTATCAGGGAAATGATTTGGGAAGAAATAAAAGAGGTCTATTAACATGATCCCATGATATCACACCATCATGAACCCCTAATAGTAAGAAAACTTCACCTTCCTCTTTAGTTAATTCATAGTTTCTGCAATTTATTTATATCAAAATAGCTTCTAGAAATCATTCCACAAATTTTATGGATCCTTAAACTCCCCAAGATAAAATTCACAACACCGGTTTAGTGATCCCATTACCTTACTGATTGTTAATGAAACCTAGTACTCTAACCATCCTAAATAAAAATAATGGTGATCTCTAGTTCCTCTAACGAGCACTTGATCTCATGGTTAGAGATGCTACTCATATATATATACTGATATTTCCATTGAATGGTATATAATCTCATATGAAACTACTCATCCACCTCAAATAGGTCAACCCATTATTGGTAAACGAACACCTTTGATACAAAAATGTTATGACCCCTCCCTCTAAATCTACCCTTGTGGGGCCAAAAACTGTTAAAGTGAGATAATAAACCCCCACCCCCACCCCCCCCCCGAGTCCCACCTTTAGTAGGACTTATTCTGTTTACTAACAGTGCTGGTATAAATAATGTCACACATATGGGTGTAAATAACCTTAAAATGAATAATAACTACATAGTATATAGGATATAAACCATTAATAATCTCCATAACATAAAGAAAATATAAAACCCACAATATCTCATAATGTATGTAATTTCATTCTAATACAAAAGAAATTCTCTTAATAAATTAGAAAAAAACACTCTTATGGTAGCAACATAATATCATATCCAAAGCCAATTATTGTATTTTTCATGTAAAGTTTGAAATTCCTTCAAGAATAAAAAAATATTTAACATAAACATAGGATAAGAATAAAATGTGTACTCAATAAGATTATACATGAGGAATCTACTAAAAATATAATTAGAGAATACTATTTACACTATGTACAAACAACAAAAGCAATAAGAACATATTTTGAAGCTTGTATCTGACAACACCAAGGCTCACGCACCAAATAAAATATCCAATAATAAAAATATAAGAAGATGTATATTGATAAAAGGATACCCCTAACCAACTATTCACTTATTTTACACTTTTAGATCAAATTACCATAGGTCATGATTATCTCATCCCATATATATCTACTAAACTCAAACCATCAGAGGCCTCAAAAAACAAGAATGAACTAGATATTAACCTATTCCAATCAATACATCATTATACCAAACACCATAGCCATCACATCATGATAATTACATAACCAATTCTATAAAATAGAATTTTAGGGTAACATGAACATGAATAACATCAACCTCAATCCCTCTTATAACCTTGCATGATACCCAAAATTAACAACATCATACTCTCATCAATCATCATCCATGGTTCACTATAACGATAAGCTATCACAACCCATGCATAATTACATCACAAGGAAGAGAGAGTGGGGAAGAGAGGGTAGCTACCTATTTTCCCCTGATAACCAAGATGTTTGTAGAAACTGAAATGAAACCAAAATCATTGGGATTAAATGAAAAACATGAATCTGATTGGGTTCTTTTAGAAATCACAAAGAAAAATACAATATTTAATTGTTTCACACAATCCCAACATACATTTCAATAAGAAAATCCTCCAACTATCACTAGCTCCACATCCCCACGATCGAACTCCAAATTTTAAACCATAACACTATACACCGATCTAGTCCCACTTACCAAGAAAACAACAAAAAATCTATTTTATAGTTCTCATTTAACCATATTCATTACTAGAAATTTTCATATTAATTTACTAGATTTTATATTTAATAATAAGTCATTATCCATCTAAGGCCAATATTTAATAGCATCCACTCCCATTTAATTTAAGCATTATTTTCCAATTTACCATTCCATGAATTCATTTATTTCCATACCCTTACAAAATTATTCAGATATAAGATCATTTAATTAGATATTTATACATTTCAACAATTGCATAACTGCTAAGAAACTATAACACCCCAGTCTTAACATATATATAAATTTTATCATCTTTGTAGAATACAGAAACACATTCCAGATTACTTTATTTCTTTAGTTCCATTGGTAACATGGAACAAAAACTTGTAGTATAGTAAAATATCATCAATGATTCCCAAAAAAATATTCCCCCTTAGTACCCCTACCTAAAACATTTCTTTATAAACAGGGAAATAGAAAAAAAAAATTAAAGTGTGAGCTCAGATGGTCAGTAAGGTTAAACAGGGGAGATACATAAGCATAATCATGAACATAAGGGTATGGGAAAATAAGCATATCATTAGAATATTATACCATGAATATCAAAGATCATATAAATGACTGATAGAATAAATAATGGCAGTTCTTAAGACATGAATCTTGATAAAATCAAGAGAATAATCCAAGAAAGCATTACTTATGAATATGACATTGATTTTATGGAATAAACATAAACACATAATATCATGTCCTATAAGTCAAGGATCATTGAAAAAAGTTAATTGGTAACTCCATGTTGGATGCACCTACTAGTCGGGATACACCACCATCACCTCTAATAGTCCTTTCCTAATATTGGACCAGGATTATCATTATTTCTATTTTGAACTAAGCCCGTACACCTATTTCCCATAATTATATCCCGGGAGATAAATCATTATCTAATGAATTAGAGGGAGATATAGGTCAAACCCCTCACATAATGATATCCATACTTGTTTTCACCATAAGGAAATAAATCATTCATCTTATCAAACCCCATGAAATGAAATGGGTTTCACAAACATCATTCAATCATAATATAACCTAAGTAAATGAAATGGGATTCATAAATTTCATTAGATCATAAACATAAACAAACCATAGAAATAAAAGGGATAATATCCTTAAAAAATATCCCCAATAATGAATAAACAACATAAAATAATGTTATTCAAAATGTAAAATGATTTAGGAATATCATTTTAAATAATTTGTGATGTAAATTTCATTTCCTTTATTAAATAATTTTTTTAAAGATCCGCACAATTATAATGAAATCCATATTCTTTGAAAATAACCCTGTAATATTTTAATGTAGTATTTAAGGGATTTAGGAATATTTAAGGCATTAAAATATATTCATGCCTTGTAATTTAAAATAAAAAACCTCTCTCTAATATTTTCTAGAAAATAAACAATGTACCTAATTGGTTAGTATGAAAAAAAAGATTCATGTGAACCTGTTTAGTAAATATTCACACATGGGTTAAAAAATACAAAAAATTGAATAATATTTGTGAAAATATTTTTCAGAATATTTTTGAGAAAAATTTCTATGAAGGAAAATATTCCCTAGTAGATACATACATATAAACAATTCTGAATAAAAATGAGATTCTAATGTTAAACCTTACAACTTTATAATCCGTAGAATCATATGCCCCATAATGAAAATAATAATAAATAGACTTGAAAATATTATTTTATTCATAATAAATAGATGTGAATTATATTACTCTCTTATAAACAATTCCATGTTAATGTAATGTTTTGGGTAATAACCTCTTCGGTTTTCGTAAATGTTTTGATTTTTTAACCATGATACTCTTAAATAGATCCTTATATAATATTATAAATTATTATAAACATGATATAATATAATATATATATATATATATTAATTATATATAAATTCATGGTGATTCATAATAGATATATGTATAAATTTAAATACACTGTTCTTGAAGACGATTGGTCATGAGTACACAAGAATAATGTTTTCTCTATCTTGTAATAAAAATAGAATGAAAATAAAACAACATTTTACCATTAGATAATATTTTTTATTTTATATATATCATATATATTCATAAAATTCATCCTTATTTCCATCCATGATAAATATGGATGAAAAACAAATCACATTGCATTGTGGATATGGGAATCCATACGTATGCATGGGTGACATTATCATTTCAAAAACAAATAGATAGTAAAAATGTAGATATGATATAATCATTAAATAAGTATAATTATGTCATAAATATCACATATAATCATTAAACCCATCATAAT
This sequence comes from Viscum album, assembly GCA_963277665.1. Lineage (NCBI taxonomy): Eukaryota > Viridiplantae > Streptophyta > Magnoliopsida > Santalales > Viscaceae > Viscum > Viscum album. Next base: position 1,278,196,831 of record OY728152.1, read on the forward strand.
TACAAATCATAAAATATGGTGATAGAAAATGAATTGTATTGCAATTTGGAGACAGTATGTCATACGTACGCATTAGCGATACTTTCACTTCTTGCTCGATTGGAAACATGATTTATAAAACTGGGTTAAAAATCATAATAAAATTTCATAATATTTATTTTCCATAATTTATCAAATTATTATATATATATATATATGATATATTTATACGATGTAAATAAGAGTACAGAAAGAGAGTGATCGGTTAGAGAGATTACTTTTTCTTTGGAATGACTCCTTTAGATCTCCACTAATGGGCTCTTGAATTAGAATTTTGGGAGTATAAGAACATATAGAATGTTTATAAAAAAATTTATAAGATAATTTTAAATATTTTTGTCGATATACAAGGCTAAAATTGGTAAAATATGATGAGGGAGGATATTTCCTTATATAATGAATGTTAGGGCCATTTTTGGAATTTCAAAAAAGATTAAATTAAAATAAACTAAATCTCACTCCAAATACTATTAAATGGAATTTTATTTGAAGATAATGTGGGATATGGTAACAATACCATAAAAAAAATATTTTATACAAGTTTTATTTAATTTTAATCCTTATCTATTTTATTAACCCTTTGTTAGCATATTTTAGTTTTAACTACTCTAACAACATTTTAAATATTAAAATGTGGTTATTGTTTCTTATAAGATATAAATTGAACCATAAATGGTAAATTAATGATATATAAAAGAATTATTTATCTAATTTTTATTTATTTTTATTATTATTTTTAACTAATTTAATAAAATATTATTTTCATAATATATCTTTTGTGTCGATTTTGATACTATTCATTACATTGAGTTTATAAAAATCAATAAATAAAGATACCTTAAAACAAACTTATTTAATACACCCATAATATGTAATATTCACCTATAAAATTAGTGGACCACATTATGTATTATAAATTAAATTTACTTTATAATTTTTAATGTCAATAAATTGAGTTTTTTATTATTTGATTAATCAGTGCATCATTGTTGTATAATTAATTAAGATAATTATTTTGAAACTAAACATTAAAAATAAATTTATAATATGTATATAATTATTTCAATTTCATAATAATATATATAGTGTATGATATCTTCTACTTAACCCCATAATAAAAATATTATACTTATTAAATTTAAGAGTGTGATATTTTTCCACTCTCTTTGATTTTAATAATATCTAAGGAATTTTCATTGGAAAGTTTTCATTAAATTATTCTATTTCTAAAATTTTGTTTTAAGGATAGAAAATAATAAATATAATAACATTTTGGAATGTTTTTAGGTCATTTTATAATCTATATCTCTTTATTTATAACATAAATTACCCAATTTTACCATTTATCGTTGTAACAAAAATAACCAATGTTACTATTATTATTGTCCAAAAATAAAAGATTCCAATTTAATAAATTTTAAAAATCTTATTATAATTATTGTATCAAATTTTTAAAATTAAAAATACATAAATTCCTAAAATTAATTTAAAATTAATACTATGGATGGGGTGAGAAATAATTTTTTAAAAGTGAAAATGTTCAAATGATTAAATGTTTTAAGATACCAATTAAATGAGAAAATGGTTAAAATATTATAAATTGGTTTAAACGATATCAAATTTATCTAATTATCCTTTAAAATCAATTAAAATTGTTATATAATACTATAAATGTTTTTGATAAAAAAATTTATTTCAATTAAAATATTGTATTTTTCACTATTCATGAAATCATGAAACCTATCAGAAAATAACAAAAAATCAACCAAAGTAAATACTTATATCTATATTTCAAATAATATTACTATTTTGTCAAATAAAAATTTTAAATGTGTCCATTATTTGATTTGTAATGGGTTCTCCATTAAAAGATAGAAAAATTTCCCTTTTAAAAACTATATCATTTTATTTATAAAATTGGATTTATTCATATCATATGCCTATAAAATATGATGAATGGGAATCCAAAAAATATTAAGTTATTTTTTCAAATATATATTATATTAAAAAAATTGGTCAATAGTGGTTTTTTTGAAAGAAAATGGTTTCTGTACAGAGAGAAATAGTTTTCTTTGAAAATAAATTTCTTTATTTTCAAATAGCTGTTATATTAATTTATAACTAATAGGTAATGAAATGATTCAGTTTATATACCTGTTTAAATAATAATATAATAATTTAATTAATATTATTTATAATTTTAATTCTAATGACTTGGTGATTACTATAATAATATTTTAATAACAATATTAATTGTATATTGTAGGTAGGTAAAACATGGTCTTACATGTAACACAAACTATTGAAATAAATCAACATTGTGTTTAAAAAACCTGAAAAGATTTTTACATATTCTGAAATATAATCTAAGTGTTTTTGGTAGTGTAATCTTAAATTTATGGTTTTTATAACACAATCCAAACTTTGTGATTCTATATTAATACATTTATATTCAATCCTCTGTGAAATGAAAAATATCAGAGACTAAATTAATATGAAAAACAATTTTAAACAAAATTAAGGGGAGTTTCATTATACCTCCACATAAAATAATTTTATCCATAAAAATTCATTAGGGTTATCAATGGTTTATTATTTTAATGTTCATTTCATAAAAACCCACATCTTAAAAATGAATATGAAAACTCACATTAAAAAAGATAAATTTGGTAGCGTAATGGTTATCCAAAGTAACTCGTAACTGGGTTTCCGGAAAGGAAAACATAGTTTTAAAATAGAAACATGTACATAGAATATAAATATAACTATCATGGTTTAATATAGGGTGATATAGAACATGTTCATGATTAAGTTAATTTCCACAAAATAAAATCCCAAAGAGGTTTGAAAAATGTCACTAATATCATCAAAAATGATGATAACATTCCAACATTATAATTTAAGTTAGCTTTTCTTATATTTTAACGATTATCATGAGAAGAAATAATATAATAATTTTAGTTAAATGTTTCCATTTTTTGTTCCATGATAAATTTTCACTTCATATTTTTTTCATGAAACGATAAAGTTGAAAATTTTAAGCCAGAAGAACTAGTGAATCATATGAACTATAATGGGTTGATAATTCATTCCTCCAATCTATAATTATCATCATAAAAAATTGGGTATCACATGTAATCCAATATGAATTAATTCTTATAATGACAAATAATAAATTAATATTTAAAAGCTTATTCAATGTAGAGCATAAAACACCTCATAAATGGTTATCCGTGAATCTCAAAAAAGATAAATGTTCAAAACATTATAACATGGTTATAGAATTTTTAAAAACCAAATTAACATTGATATCACATATATCATATTGTTTTTACTATTTATTACAAACCAAACATGTGAATACCTTTATCATGTATTTTGTTGAATCATGGTAATAACCATAATTAACAAAAATAATTATTGAAAAATGAATGCTTCCCTATTCCAAAGATTATTTGATATATTCTTTAAATTCAAAAATATTGTAAACACCATCAAGGATAGCATAATCTACTTTCTCAACATATTGTTAATCAATTCTAAGGTAATCAGTACAATTCAATTTACACTGTCCAGACATTATTTTTAGAAATTACAGAGCATATTAAGGGTTATATTTCCCGCAATCATGTGTCTCCCTGGAATATCACATTTCCATTAAATCAAATTTCTAGTCCAACTGGTCCATTCAATATATTATTGTAATTCATTAGAGGAAAACATAAATTGAAAAATCCTTTTATATTTAACAATTCATATAACACAATTACTGAATCCAAATACATAAACACTTCAACTCTTTCAGTTTATCCTCAAGCCATTACCAAGGCAACCTTAATCCATTCCCATTTCCTCTGTAGTCTCCTCATCATCAGAAATATAACCCTTATTTTTACAACCTTTCAGATTATCTTTCGTAGATTTCCACTTAGGAAATCAATTTACATAATTCCCATTATATCCACACTTAAAGCATTAATCAATTGATAGTACCTTATAGAGGCCAATATTCCCATTCATTGTGTAAACTAAACTGTTCATTTTCCCTTTTAAGTTACTTTATTTCTGTCCTCATTTTCCATCGGAAAATAATATTATTATTCTTCTAAGACATTAATATGGTAGTTTCTTCACAAATTATTGACACAAAGGAAAATGATTGATTATTCCTCTATGGTATCTGTTACCAGAATTCTTGATAAACTCGTTCCTACTCTACCTAGGTGAGACTGGGAGATGGTAGGGGAAGATGATGATAATCATATTCTGTGAAAACTAATTCAGCATAATTAAAACATCCATCACTCTAGAAATAATTCCATTTAACTCCTCAATAAAAAATCTTTCATCACATTTAATGTTTATTGAGTTCCTTCTGGTTCTCTACATTGACCAAAACCAAAAAGCATAGTTTGAGCAATATTTATCATAGAGTAAACCCATATAACTATGAAAAGTATATAATATGATGTCTAAATAATGCACCTTCTTTAATCTATGAAAATATAGGATTATACATATAGAAATCCCGAGATAATTCCTTATAAATATCCCTAGGGATCTCAAAAATGGTTTTTCATCTATGTTTCCAAAGAGTGACTAAAACATTTCTGTGATACCACTATAATGAAATAATAATAAAGTACATATATATTACATCATTTTTTTGGAATAAACAAACACACACCCAAACACCATATTCATTTAGTTCCTTTGGAAACATGGAACAAAAAAAATTAGTCTTGTGAACGATCATTAATATTTCCCACAATGATCTTTTCTATTAATACCCCTTACTAAAACCATTCTTTATAACTTGGGAAAAGGAAAACATATGAAAAGGGAGATATTATATGATCTGTATGGATAAAAAAGGGAGTAACAAAATCATAATGACAAATATAAGGTTATGTGAAAATAATAATAACATTATAAGATCAAAAATTTCATATAAAAGATCATATAAATGTGTTTTCAAATAAGTAATGATAGTTCTTAAGAAATGAATCATTAGTAAATCAAGAGAATTATCCATTAGTTCATAATATAAGAATAAGACATGGAATTTATTTCCCACATATAAACATGTAATATAATTCCATATAAGTCAATTATAATTACCAGAACATAGTACAATACTTTAGGGGGGCTTCACCTACTTTGCGGGACACACCCTCATCCCCAACCATAGTATGTTTCTTATAGTGGATCAGGTTTCCCATTATTCCCATAGTGGATCATATCTTTGACTTTTTTCCTATAATTATATCATGAGATATTTTTCCTTGCCCAATTAATTAGAGGGATTTAAAGGCCCCACCCATCACATAATGAAAACCATATTCCATAAGAACACAAATCGTTCATCATATCATATCCCCTAGAATGAAATGGGATTCATAAACATCATTCAATCATAATATAACTCAAGTAAAAGAAATGGGTTTCATAAATATCCTTAAATAAAAAACATAAACTAACCATATAAATAATAGGGATAATATAATTGAAAAATATCCCTATTAAAGAATAATTAAAATGAAAGGATCATGTCATAAATGGAAATTTATTTTGAAATATCATTAAAAATAATTTTAGTAAACCTTTTTTGTTCTTTTAAGTAGTAAATTTTATAAATGAGCTGTAAAATTATAAATGAAAACTATTTTTTCAAAATAAACTTTTATGATTTTAAGGTAAGATTTAAGTTTTTGAGGTTACATGAAAGTTTAAGAACTGTTTCCTTCCATATAATTTAAAATAAAACATTCCACTTGTACTTTTTCAAGAAATTTCACATTGTAACTCATTATGAAAAATGAAAAAATATTCCTTTGAAAATGTTTGTTTAAAATTAACACATGGGTAAATATATCAACAAATAATTTTTCTTGAATACTAAAAAAATAGGAAAACACTTTTTAAAAGCATGGATATGGTTGATAAATATTCCTTAGTAGAAACTTATGTGTAAAAATTCCATAATAATAACGATATTATTAACTAAACCCTTACCACATTATAATCGGTAGAATCATATTTCCCATGAATGAAAAAATATATATATTGATATGAAAATACCATAATATTTAGAATAATACTCATAAATGACATTTTTGAGGAGTATATACACCACATAAAATATAAAATCTGTGTATATTCCATGTGTTGTACATAAGTAAAAGTTAGACAACAATCCCTTACCTTAAGTATTGACTTCCTTCATATGCGTTAAAACTTAATATAAAAAATATAATATTATTAATAAAATTTCTAATAAGAACATATTCATATATATAATCCCATATATTATTTACGTACTACTTTATATTACCTTCTTATTGAAAATTTCATGGTAAACTTATGTTTTGGGTAATGAACATTATTTCGTACATGTTTTGACTTGTTATAATTAGTCCTCTAACAAAGATTACTATTTCATCATATCCAGATTGATAACAATTATTTAAATATCACATATATATATATATATTCATTATATATGTATTCTTGGTTGTTCATAAATGTTATAGGTAGAAAAACATTACACTATTTATGGAGACGGTAGTCTGTACATATGCTTGAATGATGTTTTCATTTTCTTATCATATTAAAATAAATAAAATTATATGATATATTTTAATTAAAAAAATAATTTTAATGTTATATATATCATATATATTCATAAAATTCATCCTTATTAGTATCCATTATAAATTAATATAAATAATGAATCACATCGTATCATAGAGATGGTAAGTCATACGTATGCACAAGTGACGTTATCATTTCCCAAAAAGATTTGATTGTAAAATATTATATTTGATATTATAATAGCAGAAGTATTAATTTTTTATAAATATATATTATATAAAATAAACCCATCATAATTCCCACTCATTAAACATGGTGATGGAAAATGAATTGTATCTCTATATGGAGAATATATGTTGTACATACGTGCGAGCGATACCTTTATTTCTTATCCGATTAGAAAGAAGTTGCATAATGGTGTCTTAAAAATCATAATCAAATTTATAAATATTAAATATTATTAATTTATTATATTATGATATATAGGATATATTTATAGGATCTATAGAAGAAGATAAAAATATAATGATTGTTTAAAGTGATTACCTCTTCTAAAAAAAGCTTCTTTTGATACCTCTCTAATGGGGACTAGTGATGGTATTTTTCGAATACCAGAACCTCATGAATGTGTCTAGGAATGTAGAGAATATATTTTTTTTAGAGTTTGGTAGTGATTGATGGCTCAATTTTTAGAAATTAGATAGGGGAGGCGGTGTCCTTTTATAATGAATGTGAGGGTCACTTTTGGAATTTCTCAAAAACATTAAATTAAAATAAATTACATCTCAATCTAGATACCATTAAAAGGAATTGTATTTGAAGATAATGCACTGTAGGGTGGTAATAAAATCAAATAATAAATTTTATACTAGTATTTATTTTTTAATTTTAGAACTTTTCATGTTGATTAACCCCTAGTTAATATATTTTAATTTTATCTATGGTAAAATCATTTTAAATATTGAAAGGTAAATATTTTTACATATATGATGTAAATTTAACCATAAAGGTTCAATTTATAATATTCTAGACCATAATGTATCCCATATTTCCTTATTTATGATTTTTATGAATTTTCACTATTTTATTAAATATTATTTTCATAAACTAGAATTATTGTCAATTTTAACAATATTGATTACATTGACATTACAAAATTCATTCCATCAAGATAAATTAGAAATAATTAATTTAATATGCCCATAATATGTAATAGTCACCTATAAAATTCGTTGATCACTCTAATAAATTCATATTATATTTATTTTAATATTTTTAATATCACTTAATTGAGTTTTTTATTAATATAATAATTAAGACATCATCATTGTGTTATTATTTATTATAATTATTTCTTTACTAAAAAATAAAAAAAATATGTATTTAAATATTTTATCATTAATAATATATATATATATGATCATGTCTTCTTTTTAACCCCATAATAAAAATATTATACATATTAAAAAGAGAGTATGATATTTTTTCATTCAATTTGATTTTAATAATATCCAAGTCATTTTCATGGAGAAGTGTCCATTAAATTATTAATTTTATAATATTATCTATTCCGTATTGAACTAACTTAATTTGATGAAATTTTATCATATGTTGGGATTATTTTATAATCCTTACCAATTTATGGCCAACATAAATTACCCAATTTTACCCTTTACCATGGTAAAAAAATACCAATTATATAATTAATATTATCAAAAAATTGAGGGGATATACATAATAAATTCGAGGCTTTTGAATCAATTTATGGAATATTTTTTTTCAAAATTAAAAAGGCATAAACATAAAAAATTAATTTTAAATTGTCCCCAGATTAAGGGTTAGAATACAGGTTTCTAAAGTGGAAATGTTAAAAATATTTGAATGTTTTTATATCCAAATTCAACATGAAATTGAAATTAATGAGATAAATTTTAATAAATAATATAAAATTTATCTAATTATATTTTAAAACTAATTCAATATAGAATTATCATAACAAATTATTTAGATGAAAAATTTTTGTTCAATTAAAATTCTGTATTTTTTCACTATTCATCAAAACATGAAACTTATCAGAAAAATATCAAAAATTCAACCAATTTATTTTTTTATGACAACTTTAAATAAGGATTTTATTTTTAGAAATAGAATTTATAAAATTTTCAAAATTTAACATTCATATGGGTTCTCCATGAAATGGTTAAAAATTACCTTTTTTAGAAATACATCATTTTTTTCATATAAATGGATTTGTTATTATATTATGTATATCAAATATATTGGATGAGAAAGAAAAAAATTGAATATTTGAAAAAAAAATATTAAAAAAAATCATCATTTTTTGGTTTGTTTAATTTATTGAGTTAAAATTGTTTTTGTATAAGAAAATTTTTTATTTAAAAAGGAATTTCTTTATTCAAAAATAGTTCTTACTTTTATTTCTAGATTACTTATTACAAAAATAATTCATTTTATATACATGAATACATCATATTTTCATAATTTAGTTAATCTTATTTATAATTTCCATTTCAATGGCTTAGAGTTAACTATAATCATATTTTAATAACTATGTTAATAATATATTGTATTATGAAAAAAAAATATTCTTACACGTAACAGAAGCTATAAAAAGAACATCGCATTATGTTGAACAAAAACCAAACATAGTTCTATCTATACAACATGATAATATAAGTGTTGTATGTAGAAAAATCATAAATTAGTGTTTTTTATAATGAAATCTAAACATATTGAATTTTTCTAGAATTGTTTAGTGTTTTTTGAAAAGAAAAATATCGAAAATATTATATAAATTTGAAGAAAAAAAATATTTCCAAAAATATCGAGTTATTTTAAAAACTATTATTAAAACACACAATTCCATCAAAAATTCACTTAAAAAATCTATAGTCCTACATCACACATCATCACCAAAACCCTTATCAATACACAATAACATCTAACATTAACCCATGTCACATCTCATGTCAACTGTTTATAGTTTACCTCCCCAATACATTCCCCATCGTACCCAGATACTGATGTTATCACATGAATCATTTAATACATGTTGGCATTGATTAGATTAGAAATTTAGGGCCCTAAACTATATATATGACTAGGGAGTAGTAAAGAATTAGTGGAGGGGATAACCCATAGGGATCACTGGAAAGCAAGAAACCACTCAAAAAAACCCCTTTGAAAGGGTTTCTTATGTACACCCATCAGATTAAGTTTTTCTAAAACTAGATTGTTTGGAATTATTTTAGATAACTGAGAATGGATCAGGTTCAATTTCATGGATATATTCAAATTTTATCCTAAATATACATGGTAATTCTCAGATAGATTTGGTTATGAAGTGGTGAAAGGTTCACAAATTGGTTTTGGTCAAACCAATTTTATCTACCTATCTATCCCTTGGTAAAAGTATATCTATGAACCTATATGAATTATTCTAAGATTTTATGTAAAAATATTATCATGCTAAAGGTTACAGTCTACTCAACACCAATTATGTCTGGTTAGTTCCATTTCACATTCCATGGTCATGTATATGAATGAAAATGGGATGAATAGTTTTTTTTTAACCTAATTAAAAGCTTTAGGGTCACCAAGGTTCAATATATTGATTAATTAGGCTGTGAAATACCCCTATTATCAACCCTTAATTATAATATGATTAGTTGTGCATGATTATATTGATCAAAAGAAACATAATTTAAGATATGAATAATATAATCATGAAACAGTTATGAAATACTCAATCATGAAATTAGAACAATAAAAAAATCCATAGAACAGTTTAATCAATAATGTAAATATAATCAAAAACTTATTAATAATGAAGGAATAATGAAGGAACCTCAAGCGTTTTGGAAGAAAATTTAATGGTATTGAAAAAGAGCATTGAAATGGAAATGAAATCTAAATGGACATTGGTCATACATAGAAAGGTAAACAATAAAAAGGATTTGATAAAATAATTAAAGAAATTAATTTATACTATCTGTCGGTCGGAGTGGAAACTCAAGATGGGTGAATTGAGTTCTTACTTAAAATATCTCTTAAAAACATTATGATAAAGATCCACCAATTTTGAAAAATCCCAGTTAATTAAGGCAGTAGAGATATAAATGTTTAATTGGTCAACAGGTTTCTCAAATGGTGATTAGTCCTCAGTTGAATCAATGTAAAACACTTCTTCTACTTTTGAACCAGATTTACTAAATTAAACACAAACACAAACTAACCATAACTAACTGTCATAGTTAATGAAAAATAGTTTTCTGTTTTTGAAATTATAAGCAGCAGAAAATAGAAAAAACAAAGTATTAATAAATATAGTACACAGTAGAGTTAAACAATTGGTTCGGTCTTAAGTTGAGACTTAATCCTCTCCACTTGGTGATCACATGCCCCCAAGAATTTTATATTAACAATAAACTTGATATAAAACCTGTATTAGGATTTACAAGAGCTTTCACAGACTTCAGGGTTCACACCCTCTTTCATTTTTCTTCATTGGAAAAAATAATAAACCAGACTAGATATGGCCACTTCCACAGATACATGTGGGAAAAAGGTTTAAGTGAAGTTTGATGTGAGTATTTTCAGTATGCTCCAATTCAAGCACAGGATAATGTTTGTGTAACATAAAAACACACACTTCTCAGAAATTTAATATAAAAGAACATAATAGATCTAAGGTAATAAGATTGATTTTAGAAATCTCTATGTGTCTGAAGTTCAGATCTTGACTCCTTAGAGTGAAAAAATTGCAGTTTGGGTCTTTCTCTGGAAGTTATCCTCAAAACAGAGTTTCACAACTCCTGGTTCTATCTTCCAGGTACTGAGGTGTTCTGCTTCTTTGTTTGACAGAGATTTGAAGAAGCAAAGAAGGCAGATGTTAATTTGTTCTCCCAAATGATCTGAGTGATGCTCTTGGGTTCACACTGTAAGTGTTGGATGGTTCTTCTTGGTTATCTTTGATCGAGTGGGTAAACTCATTCTCATGCATTCCTCTCTATTTCTTTTCTTCCTCGGTATTCTATTTTATATTTGAGATTTAACAAAAGGAATAAGTAAACCACGTGTGTTCTTCCTCATACATCATACTATCTCCAGATACGGTCGCTTGAAATGTCTACAATCATCATTAATTAATGTCAGAAGCATTAAATTTTCCAAATTTAATTGTTAGAATAATTATAAGAAATTGATAAAGTATGGAGTAGAATAGTGGGCATCGGTAGACTTGTAGCAGTAGCCTTCTCAAAAGTAGGCTTCAACAGTAGGCTTCATTAGTAGAATACATAGATTTCCTTCATTGGTAGCCTTCATTGGTATCCTTCATCAATAACCTTCTATCGGTATCCTTCATCGGTAACCATCATCGGTAACCTACTATCGGTGACCTTCTATGAGTGAACTTATATCGATGACCATAATAGGTAACCTTCTGTCAGTAACCTTCTATCAGTGACCTTAATCAGTAACCTTTCACTTAGATAAATTTTTCAATGTAAGCTTAAACAAGATATATGTGAGATTAGATAATACATAGTTATTTCTTGATAGAAACTAATAAAATTAATGAAACATGATTATCCTTTATGAGAAACATGATTATAACATAAATGAAACATGATTTGGGATTATCAAAATAGGTGATTCCAACAATCTTCCCCTTTTTTGATAATCCTAAATTATGTCAGTGAAATTATAGATTTAAGTATTATTGAATCATGGTAAAGCACATTTGATAATTTTTTCAGAGGTTTTAGCATACATATATTATGTATATGAAAAATTGAACCATGTTTATTGTGGAAAATAGATTAGAGTATATATGTAAGGACTCCAGTAAACTTAAAACTTCTCCCCCCTTGTGATTAACAAAAAGAATGTAAGACAAAAAGAGAAAAAATTGTATTTTATTAGTAATGAAGCAAGAGTACAATAGAAAAAAGGATTAAAAATATCCCTATCAACTGAGACATCCCACAGTCAATCCATATCAGAAATTTACAAGGGAGATTAGTCTTTGGAAGCAGAGGAGGTAGGTCCAGAAGATGGAGGGATTGGTCGAGGTATGGCAGTGAGCACAGTAGGAGGAGCTGCTACAGAAGTATTAGTAGACCAATAGTGAGTAGATATCTGAGAGATAATAGGGTTCAATCATCTAATGTCTAGTGCAAGAGTCATCAATGGGGAAGCACCGGTAGAGCCTAAGGCAGCTGAGGAAAAAGGTAATGCTGGAGGAACAATAATGGGAGTGCATTATACATGGAGGAAGGGTAAAAATAGAATTCTGAAATCCATAATAATGTTTCCTCGTCTTTCCATAGATGAGATAAAATCATCCTTATTCTCCATGAATTTTTCCAAGGAAGGAGTCAATTCTCTAACCCTACTAACTTGATCCATAAAAGCCTGAGTAAAATGTGGGATTTTGATGTTTTCTAACAGCAGCTTGAAGTGACCATCCATCTGATGCTTAATGTACACCCTTTTTTAATAGAAATAAACTTTCTATTTGATGGCCTTGTGATCTTGAGAAGCTTCCCTTAAATATTCTCCCACATGATTATGAATTTCTCTGGTGGTGGAAAAGTCCCGAGTCATAGACTGAGGGTCTGAGGTATTGGCAATAGCGAACATCTCTACTTATTCTCTAACAACCGATCTAAAAGATTCTAGATCAACTGGAGGAGAGGCCAAATAGGAAGAGGATGCACACAGAGGTTCCATAGTGAAAGCCATTGTCTCATTAAAAGACTTGTTCAGACCACTGATCAGTCTTTTCACATCATCATCTTGACCACTCACATGTTCCTCCATAGACTTCTTAAAGTCCTCAAACAGAGTGACCATCTGCTGAAAAACACTCTTAACATACTTAAGGTCTTTTTTCACTTGAAACCTTGAAGCCATATCGGATTCTAAACTCACAATGGATTATTTCATAGATTCCATAGATTCTACCGTGGTTCTGACTTGATTCTGACATTCCTTCACTTCATGTAGCAAAATTTAATGAGGTTGAAATGAGCCTTTCCAGTTTAGAAGTCACAAGTTCTTGATTGTGAGCTACTAATCTCCCTATCCCAATAGATCTCTCATAAAAGTGTCTCTTCAAATATTATTTTTATGATTTTAAATCATCCTTCTTCACATAATCCCAAGGTAGAATAACTATAGGTTGTACAATATTAGTCTCCAAAATATAAGGAATTAGAGTAATTCTATTAGGATTTTAGTCTTCAAAGTCTCCAAAGTCTAATCCCAAGACCATGAATCCAAGATCTTATAACAGTTATTCTATTCCATGAGAAATAACAATTGAACATGTGGCAATAGGTTCCTCCCCCTCACTTGGAGCATTTTCCTAATCAATTACATTCATCTCTTCCATGCCTCCTTGAACAACTGCATCAAGAGCAGAGTTCACTGCCAATACTTCAACAGATTATTCAACCACTACCATTACAATTCTAGATTCAAACAATTCAGAATCCTCTTTATATACTCTCTCTAACATTTTTGTATATCCTATTAGAGGACTGATACTTAGACATTCCTCTTCACTTTCATCAACAGCTATCTCAAAAACATCATGACTAGATTCAGTTTCATCCTCCTCCTCTGAGGTCTCTCTAATGTATATTAAGAAATTTTATTCTCCTTCTTATTCACTGGTTTCCTCATCATCAATGTCCCTTAGGACAGTCTCTCTTCTAGGAAATATTTTGGGTGGGCTTGGCTCACCAAAGGATGTAGTATTGGCATGAGGACTTGAGGGAAGGCCAGGATCACTCCTGTCATCTATAGGAGAGTCCTCTCTTTCTTGCACAACATCAACCTCTTCTTCTTCATATGAATATACTGGTTCCACTTCATTAGTATTTAAACCTAGAACACTCTTATTCTTTGGTCTATTAGGATGGTTGATAGGGTTTAATTCTTCATATAGTTTTGCCTCATCATTCACCCATCCCCTTTTCCAAGGGTTCCAGCTTATCTTCATAAACATGCAAATCATCTTGGTAATGCAGAATTTGTCCCTTACAACTATTGTTTATTCATTATTTACAGTAACTCATTTCACTTTCAACATCAAGGATATCAACATGGCATGAAACAAAGAATTTGACTTAGAACTATGTTTTTCCATATGCTCTAACTAAATCATCATTAGCCTACAAAGATTTATCTTTTTTCCATGCATCAAAAGATACAAAAGAAATATATCTTGATAATTCAAGGTATCAAATTCCCCTCTACAAAGACTCAAAACATGCTGAATAAACATAAATAGCAACCTATCTTCTCCTTTAATTTCAGCAGTAATCACTTTATTAGGGATTCCATTCCCTGTCAGTTCAGCCATAGCTTCTTCATAACAGAAGAACTCACCAGTGGGAGGCACCACTCTAGAGTATTAATAAAAAATTCCTTCATGTGGAACTCTTAAACATTCATCCCATTCAATAGAGGAGAATCTCACACTTACTCTATTTATCTTTGAAGACATTTGGTTCTTATTCTCATACTGCTCAAACTTCATAGACTCATAAAATTCCTTCACTAGCTTTAGCTAATAAGGTACACTGTTATTTGGAAAACATTTTTTCCAATTCGGAGCTTCGAGAGCCTTCAACAACAAAGAATTTCTTGATAGTAGCCATTCTGAACTTAATTCCTTTTCTAACATGATTTCCCTCTTCGAAAAATGTGGATTTATCATGTTTTCCACTACCTTGACTCCGCTACTAGACCCATCTCGATGTCTCTTAGGGTTTAGCATAACTCCTTCATCATAAACCATTGATCTTTTTAGTTTTTCCATTGTGATCTAGAGCAGTTTGAGGGTTTCAGTAGAAGGTTAGGTTCCATGGTTAGGGAGAAAAAGGTTTGGGAGAGGATTTAAGTTTATTGAGATGTGGTTTGTACTTTTTTTTATCATTTAATGATGGAAAAAATCATGTAAAATAAATAAACAATACTAAAAATAATTCAGATTCCAGAAGAAAAATGTGAAATTCCAGACCTAAGGTCGACTATTGGTAAGGTGTCAACGGTGAGGCCCAACTATGAGGTCCAACGGTGAGGACTAATGGTGAGGTCTTATCAGTGAGGTCCAATGGTGATTTCTTAAGGGTGAGGTCCAATGGTGAGATCCAATGGTGAGGTCTAATTGTGAGGTCCAACAGTGATGTCCAATAGTGAGGTCTTAACAGTGAGGTCTAATGGTGAGGTCTAATGGTGAGGTCTAACGGTGAGGTCCTAATGGTGAGGTCTTATCTGTGAGGTCCTAATGGTGAGGTCCAACTGTGAGGTCTAATGGTGAGGTCATAACAGTGAGGTCCTAATGGTGAGGTCTTATTTGTGGGGTCCTAATAGTGAGGTCCAATGGTGAGGTCTTATCTGTGAGGTCCTAATGGTTAGATCCAGCGGTGAGGTCTTATCTTTGAGGTCCTAACAGTGAGGTCATTACATAACATTTTGTCATACTTAACTCGTATTTTATATAATTTAACCTCTCAAAATTCAATGTATTTGTGAATATATAAACCCATTGATGTTCAGTGCCAATGAATTCAAGAGTGATATTATCTTTTTTATAATGATATCTTAAGAAGTGATGTATCACATCAATGTGCTTTGTCCCTGCATGAGATACTGGAGTTTTATAGAAGTTAATAGGACTTGTATTATCACAGTTTATAGATACATGTTTGAATTGATGTCCATATTCTCGTAAAGTGTGTTTCATCCACAGAATTTGAGTAAAAAAAATACCAGCAGCTATATATTCACCTTTAGCAGTGGATAATGCAACAGAATTCTATTTCTTACAACACAATGATTCTATTGACTTTCCCAAAATGTGACATGTTCATGAAGTGATTTTTCTATATAATTTACAACTATAAAATTAATCATCCAAATAAATTAGTAAATAAAATAATTTTCCTCTTGGATAAAATATTATTAATTTTGTAGTATACTTGAGATATTTAAAAATCCTTTTAACAGCTGTTAAATGAGATTCTTTGGGATTGGCTTGAAAACTAGCACACATGCATACACTGAACAAAATATCAGGTCTACTGGAAATAAGATAGAGCAGACTCCCAATCATACCTTTGTAATTTGTTTTATCCACTAGTTTACCAGTTTCATCAGCATCCAAATTAAAAGTGGTACTCATAGGTGTATCACTACCTTTATTACCATCCAAGCCAAAAAATTTTGAAAGGTCCTTAGTGTATTTACTTTTATTTAAAACAATACCATTTTTATTTTGAAAATTTTGGAATCCAAGGAAAAATTTAACCTCCCCCATTAAACTCATTTCAAATTAATTTTGCATCATTTTTTATAAATAATTACATAAATAATTTTTAGAGGATCCAAAAATAATGCCATCTACAAAAATATTTACTATTAAAACATCTTTATAAATTCTTTTAATAAAAAGAGTAGGATCATTTATTCCATTAGTAAAACCTTTTGAAATAAGAAAAGAACTAATTCTATCCTACCAAGCACTTGGATCTTGTTTTAGACCATATAGGTCTTTTGAAAGATTAAATATGTGATTTAAAAAATGGGGATTTGTAAAACCTGGGGTTGTTCAACAAATACATCATCGACTATGTACCCATTTAAAAATTAACTTTTGATATCCATTTGATAAATTTTGAAATTAAGATGAGCTACATAAGAAAGTAGTATCCTAATGGTTTCTATTCTAGCTATAGGTGAAAAGGCTTCCTCATAGTCTATTCTTTCTTCATGACTACATCCTTGTGTAACTAGTCTATCCTTGTATCTAACTATGTATCCAAATTCTCAAATTTATTTATAAACACCCATTTAGTGACTATGGTCAAAGTGTATTTAGGTATTTCTACTAATTCCCAAACATTGTTTCTTTCAAACTGATTCAATTCTTCATGCATGGTTATCACCCAAAATTCATCACTAATAGCATCATTACTATTCTTGGGTTCAAGCTGTGAAAGAAAGTCTTGATGTTCAACCTGGTTTCTCATAGAAGCTCTAGTTTTTGTTCCTCTATTTAGATAACCTACCACAGCATCTAAAGGATAATTCTAGAGGGTTCTAATACCTATAGAAAGAGTTGAACTATACTCCTCATGGTTGTCTATAGGTTCATATTACTCATTCTTAGATTCTGGAAAATTTCCAGAACTAGTTGTTTTCACTAAGGGTTCGTTGTCTTTATCATTAAGGTCCATAATTAACATATCTTCCTCAAGGTGTTTAACGGAGGTTCTGGGTTCATGTGGATATGTCTCATCAAATTTAATATGAACTGATTCTCCCACAAATTTGGTTATCTTATTGAATACTCTATAATCTTTACTAGACATTGAGTATCCTAGGAAAATTTCTTCATCACTCTTGGAAGCAAATTTTTCAAGATTGTACCTAGTGTTAAGGATAATGAATTTGAAACCAAACACTCTAAAGTAATTAACCTTAGGCTTCCTATTATTACATAGCTCATAAGGTGTTTCTTAAGAATATGTCTAATTAAGACTCTACTGATGATGTAACAAGATGTATTAACACCTTGAGCCCAAAAATAGATAGGCAGATCAAAATCATTTAGCATAGTCTAGGAAATCTATTATGGTGTCCTATTTCTTATTTCTACAAATCCATTTTGTTGAGGTGTTCTAGGAGTAGATAAATTGTGATTATATCCATTTTGTGAGAAAAAAGATTCAAACTCCTGATTTTCAAACTCACGACCACGATCACTTTTCATGTTCTTAATTCTATGTCCAATAAGATTTTCTACAGACTTAGAATATTTAATGAAGTAAAAACATGCTTCACTTTTGTGAGATAGAAATTATACCCAAGTATATCTAGAAAAATCATCTACAAGAACATAAACATAGTGCTTTCCATTTTAACATGAAACTATATATGATCCAATCAAATCCATGTGAACCAACTCAAGTGGTTGAGAAGTGGAAACTTCTTTCTTTTGTTTGAAAGAAACATTGTGTTGTTTTCCTTTTTGAAAAGGATTACATACATTATCATGTGGGAATTCCAAATAAGGTAAGTCTCTAACTAAACCTTTCCTATTTAGTTTCCTAAGTGAGTGCACATTGTTGTGTCCTAACTTCTGTTCCATAACCAGGATTCCTTACAAAAAGCATTTAAACAAGAAACATTTTTCTTAGCTAAATAGTTTAAATAAAAAGCATATACATTTTTATTTCTAAGAGAAGTGAATATTAAATCATTTTTAGAATTAAAAACATTTAATGCATTATTTTCAAACTTAACATTAAAACCATTATCACACAACTGAGAGATACTATGTAAATTTTATTTCAACCCAACAAAAAAAGTACTTTCTAAATTAATATAGTATTAGGGTTACCAATTTGGCCTAATCCAATGATCTTCCCCTTAGCATTATCATCGAATGTAACATGTACACCATAAACTTTAATTAGGATCTTGAATCATGAATAGGCTCCTATCATGTGTCTTAAACATCCACTATCCAAGTACCATGGGGTCTTACAGGATCTCATTAAACAATTTTTTTGCAAAACAGAGTAAGTGTAGGGTAACTTTGGTACCGAGATTTTCTTGGGTTTAGAGAGGTTAGAAAGTAAAGCTTTGGGAACCCATACTTGTCTCCTAGATTTCCTATAATCAACATATATGTTTTGAGACAAGAACACTTTGTTAGGTCCTTTAGAAATTTTTTTTCAAAAGATAGTCCAGAACATGAACTAGGAGTGAACTGTCCAGATTTTGGAACAAATTTATTTTTAATAATCAGTCTTTGTTCTGGTTGATATCCTAGACTAGTTGTGTATTTTAGAGAAATTGTTTCCCCATCAACTGAGTCAAGGTATCTCTACCTGCAGTAAACTTCTCAAGATCTATTTTTAATTGCTCATTTGATAATTTGTGTTTAGTATTTTCTTTTAATAGCTGAACACATTTTTTCTCAATATCTAGGTCAAAATTATAATTAGCATTTAAAGAATTTTGTATTTCCAATAATTTATATTTTTCACTAAGTTAATTGAAGGTATCCTCAAGCATTCCATAGTATTAAAATTATTAATCCATTATCATATTTTCATCATTATTTGATTCAATTTCATTCCCATGATAGTAAGAATTATGTATAGAAGAATTGGGTATTACCTTAGATGTTTCTTTCATGAAACACATGTTTTCATGTTTTTTATTTTCAATATTAGAAGTTTCAAATCCACTAGAGCTATCTTCTAAAGCACTCTATGCAGCTTTCATAGCCTTTTTATATCCCTTTCCCTTGTCTTCATATTTCTTCTTAATCATCATCTTATGGAAATCAGCATTCACATGGCCTTTTCATTTACACTCATAAAAGACTGTCTCATGTGTGTTGTCATTCCATTTTCTATCCTTTTTTCACTGTCCTTTACTATCATACCTTTATTTATAGTTTGACTTTCTAAAGAACATATTCTTATAGTATATATTTTTTAATATCCTAGTAGGATGAGACATATTATCATCACTATTAGAGTCTAAGTCTTCACTAGTGGAACTGTCTATAAGTGCTTGAAATTTTTCTTTATCTTCACTATTTGAGGTAGTAGTCTTGAATGCTATAGATTTCTTTCTTGGTTAATTATCTTCTTATTGATTCACATTCATCTATTCTTCTTACATCATAATTTTTCAAATTATTTCTTTCACTGGTATCTTTCTTATGTCATAGAATTATTGAATAGAAACAGAAGTTCCTCTCCATCTATCAGGTGGGAATTGAAGCAACCTCGTAATCTGATCCTTCTTGTCCACTGGTTTCGAAAGATGACTAATGGTATTTACTATTTCATTGAACCTGAGATACATTTCAGATATAATTTCATCGTGATTCATTTTAAAATTATCATATTTTATAGTATAAGTATTTAATCGTATTTATTTAACATTGGTTGTTCCCTCATGAGAAACATCCAAAATATCCTAGATTTCATAAGCAGTTTTACAGGGAGATATTCTATGGAATTCTTCATCACCTAAAGAATGGTACAATGAATTCATTTATTAATAGTTATTGTTATATGTAGCTTTATTCAACTGAGACCATGTGTCCCTAGAAGTAACAGGCAATGCATGTTGTTCTTCAATTGTGTCTCTAATTTTAGGACCCATTATCTCTAGATAAGTTTTCATTTTTTAACATTCACTGATCATAGTTATTACCATTAAAAAATTATTCCTATTAGTTGCAGAACCCTAAACTCTATTATCTATTGTTAATTGAAATTTAAAGAACTGAAAATTTAGATATGACAGAAATTTTAAGATCATTAAGATACAACTAAAATCACAGTTGAAAAGAATTTGAAACCTTACACAACAGTTAAGATAGTTGCAATAAAAATTTAATCCTTTGATTCTAAATGTTGGTCGGAGTGGAAAATCAAGAGGTGGGTGGATTTATTTCCTATAGAAAATTTATGTAAAAGAAATTTTATGATAATGATCCCCCTATTTTGAAACTTCTCAGTTAATTAAGGTAGTAGAAATCTAAATGTTTAGTTGGACAACGTGTTTCTCAAAGGGTGATTAGTCCTCCGTTGAATCAGTGTAAAAAAAATTTCAACATTTGAAATAGGTTTACTGAATTAAACACATACACACACTAACCAGAACTAAATATCAGAGTTAAGGTAAAATAGTTTTCTATTTCTGAAATTATAAGTAGCATAAAATTGAGAAAACAGAGTATTACTAAATATAGTACATAGTGAAGTTAAACAAGAGGTTCATTCTCAAGCTGAGACTTAATCATGTTGACTTGGTGATCACCTGACACTAAGTAGTTTATATTAACAATAAAATTGATACACATCATGTATCGGGATTTACAATAGCTTTCACAAACTATCTAGGGATCACACACTCTACCACGGTTCTCCGTAAGAAAAATAAACAAACCAGACTAGATATGGTCTCTTCCATAGTTACATGTGGGAGACAAGGTGTAAGTAAAGATTGATGTGATTATTTTCAGTATCCTCCGGTTCAAGCATAGGAGACTGTGTGTGTAACATACAAACACACACTTCTCAGCAATGTAAAATAAATCAACACAGTAGCGATAATGTTATAAAATTGAGTTTAGAAAGCTCTATGTGTTTTCAGTTCCCCTCTAGACTCCATGGAGTGAAGAAATTGTAGTTCGAGTCTTTCTATGGAAGTTTTCCTCAAAACTGAGTGTCGCAACTCCATGTTCTAGCTATCAGGTACTGAGGTGTTCTACTTCTTGGTTTGAAATAGATTTGAAATATCATAGAAGATAGACATGAATTTTTTCTCCCAAATGATCTTTGTGATTCTCCTGGGTTCACAGTGTAAGTGTTTGATGGTTCTTCCTTGTTATCTTTGATCTAGTGAGTAAACTCATTCTCATGCATTACTCTCTCTTTATTTTCTTCCTTGGTCTTCTATATTATATTTGAGATTTGAAAAATGGAATTACTAAACCATGTGTGGTCTTCCTCATACCTCATACTATCTCTAGATACGGTCTCTTGATATTCTACAGTCAGTATTAATTAATGTCAGAAGAATTAAATTTATCAAATATGAATGTTAAAATAATCATTATAAATTGTTAAAGTGTGGATTAGAAGTGTGGGAATATGTAGACTAGTAGCAGTATCCTTATCAATAGTAGGATTCAATAGTAGGCTTCATCGGTAGACTATATCAGTAGCCTTCATCAGTAGACTTCGTCGGTAGCCTTCATAGCTAAACTTTATTAGTAACCTTCTATCAGTGAACTTCTATCGATGACCTTAATCAGAAACCTTATGTCAATAACCTTCTATCAGTGACCTTAATTGGTACACTTTCACTTAGATAAATTTTTCACTATAAGCTTAAACAAGAGAGAAGTGATATTAGAAAATACATAGTTATTTCTTGATAGAAACTAAGAATATTAATGAAACATGATTATCCTAAAATAGAAACATGATTATCACATAAATGAAACATGATTTGGGATTATCAAAATAGTTGAGTCTGACACTATCTTTTGATGAGAAACAAATGAAAAAAATGAAATGAAAATGAGAGAGAAAAATAGGTTCTGAGACTCTTGATCCTATCAAAGCTGATGAAATATTGATAGGCTAGAAAATAGCGTGACGTGTAAATCCAACACATTATATACTAGATTTAGATGGACTTGTTCCAAAATCATCACATTTTGTAATCAAGTTGGATTGCCTATAATTTTTATCCAAAATATCCTTTGGAAAATCGGTTTGTATATTTGACTAACTGGTATCTCCAAATTTTTACGTTGTGTAAACTCTTCACATCATTTATGTGATTCAATTTCTGTGGGATTTTGAATTTCAAAATCCCATAATATGTAATTTTTGTACACATCATTTATGAGCTTCAATTCATGTAAATATACATGGATTGGTTTGTGAATCTACATTCATGTTGTGAATGATGACTACACATCATGTATACATGACATGTAAACCAATTTTTTCCACTTTTCAACATTTCTTCCTTACAATCCAAAATTTCTGAATCATAATAAAACAAACCAAATCATATTGTATTATTGAATTAAATATGAATAAACCATGGAAAAATGTATCCAATATGTATATGAAAATCCATCTTATCAAATTCACCCACACATAAAAAATTTCTTTTCATCAACCAAAAAGAAACTCAACAGGGTTTCCAAAATATTTTTTCATAAAACAAGTCTCATGAATTTTAAATTGGAAAATAAAACAAATTTAAATTAGAAATCATCATCCCTATATAATATATCCAGTAGAGAAAATTTTTCATGCTTCATATTTTAGTTCTTTATCTATATTCATTCTTATTTTACTTACAATTTCATAATTGTTCTGTAAATGTTAAACCCAATTTTCAATTGACCTCATAAATATTTTAATCAAAGCTCAAGGTAATATATAACAGGGGATACTCTCATACCCTAAATAATTTTTCCTAACCAAAGTATTTCATTATTTCATAATCTTGACATCTCAAAGGAAAATTAAAAATCAATCATGAGGTCTTCCACAATAAGTTCCAAATGAATCTGAGGCCAAATACTGGTGGGTATAAATAAAAAAATCATGATAAAAAGGTGAGTAAGATCTATAAATTATAATTCATAAAATTAATGAAAATTTCTATGAAGTGACTCCTTTTTGAAAATGTGTGTCAGTGCTCTGAAAACTCAAAGTGGGTCCATGAGAATATCAAGAAGGTATCAGGACTAACCATATTACATTCATTTTAATTTCGTTTATTTTTCTAAATTAATGTCTAAGGTAGTTCTCACATTAATACCCTAACCACATATGATCAATTAGTGGATTAATCATTATTGAAATAGTAATTTTTCCCTTCCTAATATAGGACACATAATTTTTATCCCCCCCATTTTATACATTTATCCTTTTATAAGGAACATGGTAAGTGTGGAGAATTCCAAATGATAACATGAACTATATCATATCAATCTGGTAAAGTGTCACTATAATTATCCTCAATATCAACATCTTTTGTCCATCACTATTGAAAATTCACACATAGATTTTGAAAGGATAATCATGCATAATAATAATGGAAGTGTAGGAATGGAAAATAGTTTTGAAATTGTTCTATCCTAACATGGTTATTCATAAATACTATGAGATAATGAAGGAAACATATAGATGTCAGTCTCATAAAAAAGTGGCTCAAAATTATTTTATCAATAATTTTAAAAGAGTATTTTGTAAATATAAGCCTCAATAAGATCTCAATCAATACTCGGATAGGTTTACATTTCCCAAATATCTCTCACAAAATATGCCAACAAATGAATATGAATGTGTGTGTGTGTATAAAGTCCTCTTGTGAATGTGATTATAAAATAATTGAAAATCACTCAATTAACAGTATCTAGTGATGATTTATTGAAAATAAATTTTAAGAATCTTGAATTTTAATTAAATTACCCAACACAAAAATCATTCTAAGAAACCAAGAATAAGTAAATATGGGTTTCAACAATATCCAAACATATATTTCATTTTATTTAAATGGTTTAATGATATTTCATGTTTAAATAATTATTTCAATGATAAATGATATCTATATAATTATAAATAAGGAATGATCTAATTATATCAACAATAATGATCAAGAAAGAATCCCCTATACATAAAATGAGATAGTGTCTTCACATTTCTGGAATACATCATAGGAAAAATATCAATAGAATCAAAGAAGGAAACGAAATTGAAATTTGAAATTAAAATTAGGGAATTGAGATCTCCTTATAGTGAATTTCATGCCATGGGAGAAAATTGGTGGATGATGATTTGAAATTGGGCTACCTACATAAATAGTAACAAACAAAGGACCTACACTAGATGAACCTTTTTTCCTCATGGTTAGAACAATATAGAAGAAGAAAATTAGTAAGTTCGTAATGTTTAATGTAAATAATATAAGTCAAAAAAATAAAATAAGGTGAGAATAATGGATTTTTGGACACAATATAAAAAAATATGAAGGAAATAGGAAAAGATAATCCTAAGAACATGAATAAAATAAATAATTATGGGATTTATCCCATAAAGAACTAAAAATGTTGTTTTCTTCCAGACAGATGGAGAAAGGAATCAATCAGTGTCTTATATCCTCCCATAGGTACAATTCCCCCTAAAGGAAATGGTGGGTGTGTCCTTGAGATCATAAGGATGCATGGAGGTATTACTAAAATCAATAGTTTATAGAGCTTGAATCTCATGTTCGAGTAAGATAATCTGGTCTCATTGAGGTAGACATAAATATTGAGCACATTTATAATGATGGAGCTACCCAACCTATCTCATTAGGTCAGGGAGATACTAATTTATAACCATCAAGATTCAAGAATATAGAATAGAAGGCATTGATCGTAGAAGAAGTAGTAGATAAAGACATGAATAATGTAATGCATCAGTAAAAAGTAAATAATCCACCCAGTAATGAACCAAAAACTATATCCCATCCATATATATATAATGATAAATAATTTTAGATGGAATTAAATTAGGATTAATATAGGTTCCCAAAAATAGTATAAAAGGGGAGAGAATTAGGAAATAATTAGGCAGTAAACTCAATTTCAGTGAAATCAGCATTAGTATTCCCCTCCTAAACAGTGGGTTCCATTATCTGGCCTACCCTATCAATTTCATCTATAGAGGATTGGCCTAGATGAACGACCACTGGGGTGGGTGATTTGGTGTTTTTAGTGGGCTCAGTTGTCGAAGGAGGAGGTGAGGGGACTATCTATATTGATTTTATTTGAATAGAATCTAAATTGGTGAAGATTTCCATAGATTGAGATGGTATAGAAGGGCCAATTTACCATTTTTCATGCTCGAATAGGTACTGAAGAATGGAATAAGAGTTTGTATGATTGGTAGGAAGGTGGGTTGGGGTGGGACATGGTGTGGGAATGGGTAATAATGTGGGGTTATCATGTGGGTGTGGGTGTGAAGATGATGGGATTGTTGGAGGGTGATGTGTTTTAATGTGAAATGGTTTGGTGTAAGGAAGATGTAGCAGGTGATATAGCTATAGATGGTTCTCTAGGATGTCTTATAGGAATTGGAAAATGTATGAGGAAATTTGTGAAAGAGTTTTAGATGTAGGTGGGGTAGTGGTGGACATTATAAATGTAGAGGGAGGGGGAGAGTTAGTAGGTGATATGGTGTTGGTAATAGGAGAGGAGGATGTGGTTGAGGTTGTGGAAGTGGTAGTAGCTGGGGGTGTAGCAATGTGAGAATATGAGGATGGGTTAGCTGTATGCCTAGCTGGTTCATCATTAGAATCCATTATACATGTTGGTGTCCAATGGTAGATGCTACCTCTCTTCAGTATTAGCCACATCTTTTGAAGCAGATACATGCCTATTATTTCCATCGGTATGAGGGAGGTGTGAGGCTGAGTAGCGTAAAAGGAATCAAGAATCATTTACATATGGGTAATGAATTATTCATCCAACAACACGCCATGTTTACTCCCCACCTAGGTATAGTATAACTCACCCAACATCCTAGCCATATTGAAAGCTTTTCCTTCTAGGGGTGACGAATGAATAATGACATCGACCAACCTCACACTCCCATGAGCATCACCTCAAGCAATCGAGGTGTGATAAAGTCCCAGAAGAAGGATTTGATGTGAAACACCACCGAGACAAGTTCCATTCATTATGTGTGGATCATAATGGTTGTATATATATATATATCTGGATACCCTCTCCCAAAAACAGTCCACGTCAAAAATGTTGGCTCGAGATACAGTTTCATAAAGAATGGGGAGGTGACGATGTTTGTCGAGTATAATCCATGAAAAATGATTAAGTATACAAGGGTGAGCACCCATGTCCTACCATCAAGTCTGAACCTAAAGGAGTTTTTTCTAACTCAAAGGTGGCCAAAAAATCAAGGAATATTTCCCTATAGATCTTCTATAATATGAGAGTAATGTGTGAGTGGTGCAGTTGATATATTATGACATGGATCTACTATTGAACATGGATCCTCTCAAGCTTATAAATTTATAAAGTTTTATTTGTTCCTCATTGGTTTTTCTAGAAGATGGACCAACTTGACTTGGTGCTTCAGTGATGAAAAATGATGGAAGGGGAGGAGGCACAGCTGTGCAACACCACATAACCCATGAGATATTGAATTTGAGTCCTTAGAGGTAGATACATAGGCAGATGTAGAGGTAGAAGAGGATGTGGAATGATCTGTATGTTGTAAATGTGTGTGGATGATACCACTTGGGATGTGGAGGTGTCTCAGTGTATTCAGTTATGTGTTTGGAGGGGGAGGTGCAGATGGTTTTGGTTTCTGATATTTTGGATAGAAAGGATGGAGGTTCTTAGGAGATGAGCTTTGATTGTTAGAGTAAGAGGGGAAGATGAACATCCAACTAATGAGATCAATAGCATAATTATGGGAGTATGGGATGCATGTCAGATGATAAGGGGGAAGGGGTGGTGTCTTGGAACATATGGTTCATGGAAATTTTAATCTTCCCTAAACAATAAACATTTTTTATTCGGTACACAAAATTTAATGATCAATTTTATGTCTTTTTTTGACCCATGATTTTTATACACCTTGTATTGACTTCTTGGAATGTATTTTTTATATTTTTTCTTGTTTGGGAGTATATTTCTCTTTAAATAGTCTTCAAGAAATACTTTAACCATCATAATGTCTTATCTAACATATTATATCATATCATTCTGACCACTGGTTTCCACATAGTAAGAGTTTATTTATTTTCTAGTTATAGTCATGATATGATTCATATTATTATAATCATCATGAAACACTTATTGTCTAAGGGTTCATAAAAATTGAAGGTACAAATAGTGGTAAAACAACCTTTTTTATAAAGCACAATATAATTCATGTGACTTTGAGATTAGTATCCCTTGTCCACATGAGGTATTTTCTAACTCAATCATTAGTATTAACAGGATCATACCTCATATTAACAGGATATATGGATTGAAAGTTCAATAACTTGTGTCTTTTATTAGTAGGCTTCACTAAATCAAATAAAACATGTTCTTCATAAACATTTATAATAAATATCACATGGTTAACATCAATCAACACCTTACCTATGGGTAGAAATGGTATTCCAAAAATTAAAGTAATATATCCTTCTTATAACATTTATAAAACATAGAAATATTCATGAAAAATGAATTTTCCAACATTTAAAATGACGCCCATAAGAAATCATTGAGGATTCATGACCAAGCAGACATCAAGTTTGGAGTTTCACCATTGTTGGGTTTAGTTCTATTAGACCCAAATTATTTAATAAACTCTAATTCATGATATTTATACATGAACATTGATCATACATGGATCTTTAAATATTTCATATAACTATAGTGTATATGATATAGAATATTCTGGGGTCTCTCATTTTTTGAGAAATATTTTACTGAAAAAATACAGGGACTTATTTATTTTAGAAGATGTCTACTATGTTTTAAATTTTCTTTTTTACTTAAGATAACATCTATAAATAATCATATATATGATGTTACATTAGTAATTTCACTTTTAAGTTGAATTTTTTTATGAAGATGTCTAAAAATCTGAAGAAATTGTTTATATTGTCCCTCTTGTATAGATTGTTACATCCTTTCAGTAAAGGGAGGAGGATTCTTATATAGAAGTGTTGCTACCAATACATTTTTATTTTCATTAATTACTTGTGTGGTAGTATTGGAAGATATTATTGATACTTATACAACAAAGTTGTTGGAAACAACTAAGGTCTAGGATAAGTTTGTTGGAATTGGTTTTCTGGTCGAGGAGCTGGAACTTATGGTGGGTACCCATGTGGTCCTTGATTCCATGGTGGAACTTGTACACTCCTCCACTGAAAATAACTTTGGTTTTTTTATTGT
Organism: Viscum album; assembly: GCA_963277665.1. Classification (NCBI taxonomy): domain Eukaryota; kingdom Viridiplantae; phylum Streptophyta; class Magnoliopsida; order Santalales; family Viscaceae; genus Viscum; species Viscum album. Next base: position 1,278,226,022 of record OY728152.1, read on the forward strand.
GTCTTCTAATTCAATCTATGATGATGGTTTTTCTATTGATAATATTGGTAATATTGATATTATTGCTTTTTTATTATAATTGACATCATTATAATATAAGAATTGGGGTTTCTCTAAAATTTCCCTATATTCTTGGAATAGTTTTGAGCCTTCACACATATAAAAGGATTATATTTTTATTATACAAACCCGAGGATGATACATGTAGTTGGAAATATTGTAGATTCTTTTTTAGGCCTCAACTAGAATTTTAGGTGGGTAGTCTCATCCACCATATGGATTCTACACTAAGTCAGTCCTCAATCACATTTCCATAGGTAGAATTGTGAGAAACAACATCTAGAATTTCCCTTCAAAAATTAGGTGCCTTTAGAATGTTCTTACCTTCAATGATGGAATCTATAATAGTATAGGAAGTGGGTTGGAGTCCCAATTACAATGACTTAAATAATAGCCACACATCAAGTCCTTGATGAGGGAACATACAGGCTAGCCCAATCAATCTATCCCGAGATTCACATGCTAATAATGTATCTTCCTAGTTGATGTTATGAATTTTATTTCTGAAATTCCATTTTCAGATATGTGGGATATATATATTGAAGAATATATTTTATAGGTCCTCCTAAGTCATAATAGACTCAAGTGCTTGAATTTTGGCCAATCATTGGCTCTATCACACAATGAGAACGTGAAAACTCAATGTTTAATGGAATATGATTATTCAACGTGGATGGGAATGGTATCCCAAACCACATAGAAATAGGAAATATTCTCATTAATTTCTTATATTTGATGCCCAAAAAATTACACCATGTTCTGGATCACATGAATGTTTCTAAGTTTTATTTTTGAAGCATGTTCTTGAATAGGTGAGCACATAGTTATGGGAATAACACCCCTAATGGATGGAAGTACTTAGTCCATTATGTTGCACTCTTGCATTTTTGGTCACTCACCCTAGCCTTTAAGTGGAATATATTTCATATTTTCTTGGTTGGGTTATGTTAGATTGATGTGATCAGCCATTCTGAATAGTCCTCATGTAGATAATTACTGATCAATCACATGATTTAATGAAAGAAGTTATTTAATTTTAGGGCTCATTGAATGAATTATAGGCCCATGTAACATTTTCTAGGTGAGAAAAAGTGAAAATAGGTTCTTGTGTGAGAGAATAATTGTAAAAGGTAAGGTGGAAGGAAAAATAAGAAAGGAGGAAAAAGGTGAGGTAATCCCAAGTTCGATCTGAAGGCTAATGTCCATAGGCAACTATAATCCCCCATAATGACACCAAAATTTTATTCACCCACACATTTCATTTAATGCATTTTAGAGTTGATCAAAATTGAAATTTATCTTCTTATTATAAACTAACTACTAGGCTTTTGTAAATCGAAAATGTAGGTAGAACCCACAATGATCAATGGATATCAAGAAACCATTCCAATGAAACCATTCAAAATGATACCTCGTATTCACTCTCCATATTGGGTTTTTATAAAAATAGGTAGTTCTTATTTAATTCTGATAAATAATATGGGATTAAGTTCAATATCTAGGCTTTAGTCAAATGATAATACTAAATATTGGTTTTAGTAGTCAAATGACTTAGGTTGTGAAGTGGTGTAAGGGTCACCAATGGTTTTTTTCAAGCTAATTGGAACTACCAATGTTGAATATATCCATTGTATTGGTTTAGCTAAAAACCTTAGCGAATAATGCATATCTTATATGTAGACAGTTGCTTAGGCTAACGGTCCTAGCCTACTCAACTCCAAGTAGGTCATGTTTGTTCAACTGCACAACCCATGATCAAGGATGTGCAATCAAATTTGATGATCATTTATTTTTAAACAAATTAATAGATTCATGGTTATCAAGGATCAATCCATAGAATTAGGTAGAGAAACTCCCATGTTATAGACCTATAACCCGTAATGTATTATCCTCCCATGAAATTATTTATCAAATGAAAATAAATATAAGACATTATTTACATAATCATGAAATAGTTTAGAAATATGTAATCCAAAGTTTATAAAAAGAATGAATTAAGATTAAGAATAAAATATAAATGTTAATTTAGTCAATAAATTACTCGTAAAGAAGACACAATGAAGGAAAAACATTCATTAATGAAAAATGGTGATCAGAATAGAAAACAAGAATTAAAATTCTAATAAAATTGCAACGCCTGAAGAATAGACATAGAAAAGTTAACAAATAAAAAGGATTTGACAATAAAATTAATGTAATTAATTAAAAATTAGTTTTCAAAAGAAATAAATGAAAATAGGGAGACCAGAATAAGAGAAAAATTTAGGGTCTGAGATGCTTGATCAAAGAAGAGGAACTATAATATTATTAGGATAAAAAATTACATGATGTGTAAACCTTTATGTTATGTAATGGATTTATGTGGACTATTAAAAACATATTCCCATCGTGTAATCAGGTTGTATGTCATGTATTTATGATCCAAAATATCCTATAGTATGTCGGCTCATATCATTGAATGAGTTGGATCTCAAACTTTTCATGTCATGAAAACATTGCACACCAAGTATGTGATTCACTTTCAGTGGGATTTTGATTTTGAATTTCAGACGATTTTCAATCTATTTAAAACTCATGTATGAGCTCCAAATAATTTAACAACTTCAAGGGATGGTCTATAGATATGTAGGCATGTTTTGACTGAAGAATACATGTCATTTTAGTTCTACATGACTTTTAATTATTGTTTTCTCCACTATGAATCATTTATTCTATTGGGTCCAAAATTATAATTCCTATGAAAAAAATAAAACCTATTGTATTATAGAAGGAAACCTGAATAATCCTTAGAAAAATGTATCCAATACATATTTGATAATTTAACTTACAAGTTTTCACCACTATTTTTTAAAGCCACAAATGTTCTACACACATGATGTAAAATAATTCAACATTCAAATCAATATATAACATACATTATATCTTTCAAGAAACAACATCTTTGAATTAAAAAAATGATTTCAATACTTTAATTCATTATTTATATCGGTTATTCCCAAAAAATTACATATTTATATGGGAAACCAAATCATCTGAAACTTATTTGTTCTTGAAATTTTATATATGTAAAATCAATCAGTCAATACCAAGGGTTTCATAATTAAAATATCTAAAAAAAGAAGGGTCCCAATATGTTCAATTTTCAAAATTATTAAAAATATATTATAATTACATTAGAAATGTCATCAAAATAAGTAAACACATATGAATACTCCCCTTACAATTTAATTCATTGTGTCATATTTTTTTATCTTTATTAATACAACACTTAACATCCACAAAAATAGAAACAAATGTTTGGTAATATTACATATTTAAGTAAAATAAAGAGAGAACTCATATCACATACCTCGACTAGAGAATCAAAGAGAACCACTCTAACAACTAGAGAATTGAATGATCAAAACCAAATATTGAAAGGAAAACCACTACTTCCAAAACCACAATAATCCATACCCAACCACACATAGAACCCAACCATAAAAATATGAGTTTCCTAAATTAAACATCCAGACACAATGTGATAATGAGTGTGAAAAAGGTAATAAAACTATAGATTTATTAAAATGTACTTGATTCTTCAAGACCAAAGTGTTTGGAACCCCTTATAGAAATTATCATAGGGTACTGATGGGGTTAGGAGTTAGTCGAATATTGGAGGATAAAGATGGGATTCAAGATGAGAGTGATCAATCCCTTTATTTATAATGGAATCCATAATTTTCGCACCAAAACATGATGATATCCCACTATGTCATTGTCTCCCATGGATAAAGGACATATTAATTTACCAATAATATTTCTCCTTTTTGGAGTGTTTTGAAAATATATTATACTCTCACCATGAGAATAACAACGATGTTGTCCAAGTCATGGTGGATCCACCATTGCTTGAAATGAATTCCCACTACAACATAGAACAAAATGGATGAATATTTCCCCCTTAACATGAAAAGGTCTATAAGATAGTGAGATATTTATCCTTATTTTACAAAAGTGTCCCAAAGAAATACCATTCCCAATTCCACCTATTCATTGGGAATTTATAAGAAAATTATTTTCCAATTTTTGGACACCGAAACTCCATGAAACATAGTATGGTCATCCAGGTCATTTGATATGTTTTGGAACATCCTAGTACCTCACAAAATTCCTTACATCCAACCTCCATGAATCCAATAAAAAAAATACCAATAACATTCCCTACCCCCTGGAGTGGTGACCCTAGAAATTTCTATAACACCTTTATAGCCCCAAAAAAACCTCCAAACTCCATCTCAACACCTCCAATATTAGGATGAAAAAATAGTGTTTTTGGAATCTGATACATAAAACTTGTACCAATCCAATTTAGTTATGGTTTAGTGATAATTATAATATATCTTGGTGTAATTATCTAACAATGAAGGAGTTTTCATTTGTGGTGGATAGATAATGTTAAAAGAGGTTGATCACTTGAAATCCAAAGCATTTCCAAATAAAGTAAGATTTTACCATTTTTAATTTAGGTTTTTTTGTAAAACTATATGAAATTAATGGTTTTAGCAGATTTATGTGATAGATATTTTCCTAGATATGGTTATAAGGGTGCACTGTAGTCTATATGTTGGATGTTTGTTACGGTTATGGTACAACGATGGTGCCCAATGTTTTTATTCAATTATACATCATTGGATTAAATTAAAAATATAATTATAAGTATTTATAATTATTTATTTAGGATACATGATGTGAGTCAGGAGTTTGGGTGGTGGTACAAGGATGGATTAGGCATTGACAGAAATGGTCAAGGTGATGCAGGGCATGTCTATGGTTTCACTCCCCGAAGAAAGTATGTAAAAATATTTAATAAAATTCATATAAGTGTTTATACATGATTTCCTACTAAATAAATATATCTTGAGATTTGGTATGTTTATAGAGACTATGGTTTCCTTGGGAATAGAGATAAGATGATGTTTGACCACATATACTTGTGATGAGTTTTATTTATCACAATGAATTCTTTGGGTCTCCAAGGAAATTTTCACCCTGGGATGAGGGTATCAACTGAGTTGAAAAGAGGAACATGGGGGTAAATGGTGTTTAAGATATAAAAAATGTGTCATAGGTTGGTTCTGAAAAGGTTTCATAGATGTGCATGAAAGTATTAATCCTTGTGAATGAAGGGTGAGATGTGAGTTCTAGTTATACTTAATAAGAGACACCCCTAGTGGGCGGAATAGGGAATCACGAGTGTTGTGATAATGATGAGTCCTTTTGGATGGGACAAGGTGTGATAGGGAGGGATTTAGGTCGGGACCCTAACGTAGGTTGGGGGAATATTTAAGAGTTGGAATCAGGATACCTCGGGACATATTTCATGGTGAATGGGGACTGACATAATGTAGTGGGATTAGTGATGTCTAAGGTTTAGTTTTCAAGAAACTAGATCTTAGAAATTAGTTACTGATTTTTGTGGTGATTTTTGGAACTATGTTTGTGTGTTTGTGTACCTTTCCTTTATGAGGCTCAGGATAGTATTCTTGGGTTGACCTCTCTTATGTTTGATGGGGGTGAGTAATAGTTCTTGGACCTCCATAGAATTTATGGGGATTCGATAAGTTTCCAATGTGACCTTTCAAGAGCATGCTCAAATGGGTTGTAGAATATAAAGGACCTTTCCATGTGTGGATTGAGTCTAGGATCACATTATCATTATTTCATATATGGGGTGGGTATGGTTGTTCCCTATAAATTAGGTAGTCGAATGAGGACTTTTCATAACGTCATTTTAGTTAGTGTGTTCTTGATGGATTGTTCCTTTCATTGGCTTGGGTAATGGACCTCTAAGGGGGTTGAGCTATGGGATGATGTGATATCAGACAGACAGAGATCCCTTGATTGATATGGTATTTGTCGAGGATTATAGATGTATGAAACTGGTAACTATCAACGAGTGGTGGATTGAGGTTCAAATGTATACCTAGATTGAGTGTTTAGATAGGGGATTGTCATTAGTAATATCACACGTGGAAAAATATGAGTAGGTGTGGCGCTTTATTGAATTGGGATATATAAGTATGATCAGATATTATGATGGCGTGGTTAGGATATGGTGACTTGATGCACATGTAGTTATGGTTTCCTATTTAGCACATGGAATCAAAATCACTTGCGTAGAATTTTTATTATATAAATTGAATATGGTGAGAGACTAATGAGATTTATTTCTCACACCCAACATGGGAATATCAGTTTTCATGTAGTTTATATGTATAAATTTAGGTTAGATCACATAACGTGTAGTGGATCTGGATGGTACAACTCAATTGGTTTTAGAGACAGCGTGTGTGTGATTCATCAGGATGGAAGTTTGGCTACTGTATGTGAATTATTATTATTATTTGTTTTGTAATAAGGAAAAGCCTGGTCGGTGGTCAGGGATGTATAAAAGTATTACTTCCACTTGAGACATTTTATATCTCTTTTAAATCAAATTAATTATGAATAAACCAATTATGTGAAAGTTGTTTTTCTTATTGTCTATTATTATATTATTTTCGTGAGATAATTGTATCCCAATTTTATGAATTATTCCCTCAATAATTCTATTAGTCACTGGAATAATGAATGTCCAACTAAGTCCATTTGGTGTTCCAGTACGCACAATTTTTAGTGGCTCAGGGAAGAGGGGTTTTATTGTAATGTACAATTTTTAATGATTTCTATTTATTTAATATCGGTTGTAAAAATATAAACTTTATAATTCCATTCATAGTGATTCTTCATATAAAACATAATGGTTCTAGTTTCAATGATAGATTAGGTTATTTCCATGGTCCTTATTAAATATTGAAATCCTTTGATTTGGGTTAACATTTTTAGACAAGGCCTAATTAATTTTGGGGAAAATAGGTTTGTTATCCCTCAAATATTTTATAATGATAGAGAATGTTTCCCCTATATATATTTTGTAGTTGACTCCTCCATTTTTGATACATGGGATAATGAAATCCATCCTCAGGGTGAGTGTCCATTAATAGGGTATTGGGTTGGTACCTATTTGATCAAAATGAGGAATTGGTCCCCCACACTATAGGTGGGGTATGTATTCTCATATATAATGAGTTTTCAGCCTTCAACCTATAAAGGTAACATTGTATTTGGTTATAGGATGTGGTGAATTAATTTGTTATGGCCTTGTAGACCACTTATCGATGTGCACCACACAATAAAAAATGAATCCCATACCAATGTTACTTTTGGTAGAATTATAGTTATGATATAGGGATAATTGTAATGATGGATGATATTGATCAACCAAGCCTTCTAACACATTGTCCACTATGGCTACATTATGTATACGACTTATGACTAGGTTATAAACATCTAATTTTATGAGAATTATATTATTCTAGAAATCTCCATTTGATAGTGATATAGGATACATGTTTAAAATGGGTCTTGATGTTTTTTGTTTCTCCTTTATCAATGGTTATTTTAAACATGGAGAAAATTTGAAACTTTTGAGTTACTTTGTAATTTTATCATTCTTGAGTTTTGGTTGACTTAATGCCTTATCATTACCTAATGATTTTGTTTTTTCTTATTGGGAATGTTTATACTCACCTATTTATAGTCCATGTTCCAACAAAATTTGTGTCTATGTAGATACTTCATAGTTTGGTGACTGATTTAGTGGATAAAGAGTCTTTAATGTTGGCTAAGATGGTTAATAACCGTATATTGTTGAATAAGATCATTTGTTTCCACTAGGGTTCTCTTCCCATTATTTATTACAATTTTTATTTCATTTTTCCATATTAAATTTTTTATTCTTAGAGATATAATTTATTTCATTTTTTGACAGTATAGATTTTACCACTTTTGGATTGTATTGGATTGGAGTAGTCTCATTCAGGAAATAATATTCTAACAAAAAAAATTTATGAATATATGAATGGTGGTAATTAGTAAGATATTCTATTTTGAAGATACAATTTTTTATTGGTTGATATATTTTATGGAATCCGAGTAGTATTATCCCTTCATAGTACCAGTATCCATCACTTGTAAGACTGTAAATGTGTGATAAGATTCACACTCAACTCTCTACTAGATGGGGTGGTTTTTATAGGGTTGTGTATTTTCAAATTATTACCATAGAATATTGAGTCCTAGGGAATTTTTTTTGAGTTAGTTGTATTATTTTGATTTGTTGGGAAATAGAATGTAGCTTTTATAAGGGTGTCTTGAATATCTTTTTTTAGAGTATGGAACATTCTATGATTATTGAGATTAATTTATCCCTTCATTAGGATTATAATAAATTATCCATAAAACACAAATACAAGAATATCCTTTTCATGGATCAATTAAGATGGTAGTTGTTTCAAATGGTGGCCTGACATGATTATTCACATATTTTATAGATCATCTCACCGAAATATTATTTTTTTAGTCATGTTTAATCACTTATAAGATAGGATGTTACACATAGAAAATTAGCACCAATTTATTGATATGGCCTTATTGAACCTTTGATACTGTTTGAACCTACCACCACTAATTAATTTAATAAAGATGAATCATTGGAGAGTCTAATTAAAGCACACCAACATTTTAGGTGAAGAACATCATATTCAATAGAATTTATGAAAAATAACTGTAATATTAGAAGAGACTATCACAGTTTGATAATTTACGATATATTTCTTTTTTTAATAAATTATATATCAGGTGATTCATGTAACACCAAGTTTAAACAAATGTGATACTTTTTCAAAATATTATTATTTAAACATGGCCATTATAAAAATAGTTGCTAAGTTGAGGTCTTTGAATATGAATTAAAACAATTAAGACAATTATATGGTTTACACATGTATATTGTAAATTCAATAGTTATATATTTATTATAAAATAATAACCATTTGAAACAAAAATAAATATATTTTTTTTAAAGCCTTATTTTTATAAAGGGTTTTTTAGTCACTCAATGCATACATATTTTAAATTATTTTTTACTAATTTTATAGAATTTATTTTAAAATATAAAAATTAATTTTAAAAAATAAATGACATAATAAAATCTATATAAAATTCTATATTTTTCATAAAATATAATTTTTTTGATGAATAGAGAATATACTTATTTTTATTGAATCTATTTATTTCCTTAAAATTATTTACAAAACAAAATTAGTTTTTAAATTGGATATAAGGTAGAATTATTTCAATTATATTTCAATTTAACCAAATCAGATCATTGGGATACATTTTATATTCAATTTTAATATAAACACATTATATACTGATGCAAACTATTATTTGGGAAAAGACTTTTTCTTCAGATATGTGGGTTTAATTTTAAATTGAATCCTACCAATTGTTGGAATTAAATTTTTAAATTTTTTTTTCATATTTTTAACAATAATAATTTATATTATAAATACTATCAACATAATTATTTATCCTAATAAATAATGAAATAAATAAAAAATTAATTTGAGAGGCTAAGTTAGAAACCAATAAAAGTGGGGTAAAAGTAGAAAGTTAATGGTTAAAATGACCAAACAACTTTACCAAATCCCATTTTTCAAACATATTTAGAACATAAATCAATATTATTCAATGATTACCCATTATTATGTTTTTTTATGTGGAAAACTTGGGTATCACATTATCTTTTCAAATTTTCCATGTGTTTCCTCTCCCCATAAGTAAAAGGACATCCCCCCACCTCCCCTATTCACCATCCCAAAATGATTTGGTTCAGCCAGTAGCAACCAAAACACCTTCCAATATTTTTTAACCAAATCCTAAAGGCCTTATTTTGATTATTAATTTCTCTGAATAAGGCATTACGTATAAACAAAAAGAGGCTCTATGAATAAAATGTAAATTTATGAACATTCATATTTATATTATTTCTTATTACACATAATTAAAATCATATTAAACAATTATAATATAATAAAAATAGTATAAAAAATATACTAAGATGTTATTTGTTTAATTTAATAACCTATATACATCATTACATATAATAAATGTGAAACAAAGACACTGATCATGTCTATGGAGGGCTACCACTTAACACACCGATATAATCCATTATCCATCACCACCATTCAAGACTGGTTATAATGATTTATTTAAAATATATATTATATTTATTACATTATAATATTTATTGAATTATAATATGACATATAACTTCTTATATTTTCATTTGTGGAGGATATGAAAATATCACTCATGTATACTGCAGACTACTCCCTCCCAAAGTGATTTTATTAAATTTTCACTTATAAAAGTTGTTCTATTATTAAACACACGCTACATAAGATGATCATCCTGGGTACTCGACCTCACAGTCGGTGTCCCACACTCCAACCCCCCATTCTACCCCAACCGCTTTTGAGGGAAAGTTCATTTTTCACTTATAATTTACTTGGAAGATAGTAAAGAATGAGTTAATGAGTATATGTGATATTTATGAACTAGAATTAATTATGAAAATATAATACCACATATTACTAATTACCTTCAAATCTTTTGGAAAACAATAAATTCACTAAAGTGTATGTGTGTAACTACCAGTTCCACATAGTAGTGTGAAATGTTTTAATTTTATTATTTCCTGGATTTTGATAATCATGGATTTTATCAATCAAAATTATATATATAAATAATAATTAATCATGAAATACTATTTAACAATTATTTTTCTTTCTTTTCATCCATTAAGAAATAGAAACAGTGGTCATGCATATGAAGAGCCTACCATCTCCATAAAGAATATAATGCATTTTAAATCATTAACTTTTATGGATTAATAGAATTGTATATATATATATATATAATTAATATATTTTATATTAATATAATTTTTAAGATTATGTATATGTTTAAATTATGATTAATGTAAAATTATAGAAATTAATGACCAACAGCATACATGAAAAATAAATAAATAATCACACGAAATAGTGACATTAATAAAGAATTACTAATGAATGGGTTATAATAATATATATATAAATAATATATAGTGTATGAGATATATGAGTATGTTTATATAACACATATATATATGTAATACACCATAATTTTGTATATAGTTGGTTCAAACATGTACTACTAAAATCGAACATGAGGTATGAGTTTCTCAACTCACTTTTTATTTCATGAGACATATTGTATATTCACCACATATTCAATTATGTGGATTTTAAGATACCCCCTTGATATGTTATATAATGAATATATATCTTCATGGTATTTTAAATTTTCATTTTAGATATTCCATTCTCGGGGCATTCAATTCAAATGTTACCAAAGTGGAATGTGATTTATATTTCAATCTCATTTAATCAGGATTCTTTATACTTGAATTTCCAAAGAAATAAATTATTTGATACTTTTATAATAAACCCATTTAAATTTTTTTTAAATAATTTCACATAATAATTCCATATTACTGTCATTTGAACCCAAAATTAATAAGAAAATGATATGAATAAAATCTGACAAAATGTATCTTTTCTGTCTAAAATATATTTTCTTCCAAATCATTGTACTGTAAAAAAATATTTCAATTTTTTTTAAAAATTTCCCATATAATTTATTAAAGTAATTTTTTCCCATTTATGACTTTTACAAGATGATTTTAAGGTAATATTCATTTCATTTTCAAAACAATTCATGTTTGGATTTTACCAAAAATGTGAAGGTAATGTTTGTTTTAACGTATATGGAATATATTGGATTTCCTCCATCATGAACACTCAATGATTTAAATATTACATTTAGGTTCATAATTTTATTTAAACAATTATTTTTCAAAATATTTTTTTTATTTTTGTTTTAAAAGTGTTTCAATGTAAAACATATATTTTCCTCAAGAATGTTTTTAAAGACATTTTTTGGTGTTTCTATTAATCAAAGTCATAAAATATTTATTATATATATGATCTAATTGGGATATTTTTTAATGAAACAATCCTTAATAGTTTTCTATATGTTTTATAATTATTATGACTAATGATGTACTTGTTTAACACCATTAATATTATTGTAGATGGTTTATGATTCTATTTATTAAATTGGGTAATAGTTAACATTTTGTAAGATGATTTTTTAATATGAATGATTATTTTTTCATTACTTCAATGATTTCATTTTATGAATGAATTAGACATTTAATGCGATGGGTGGACCCTTTTATATCCCCTAAATAAAAAAGTAGGTCTCCTAAGACCAGCTAATTGGGGTTTTTGTCTAATCCCTTATCTATTTATGTACGATGTGTTAGACCAAGGCCTTGATGATACGTTTATGTTGTCAGATATTATGAATTTCAACTTTATGAGATTATTCACTAATATCCTTTTGATTATTTTATTATTTTTAATTTATAGGGAAATTTTCAAACTCATATGGTTTCATATATGGATGTATTTTCTCATTATTTAATCCATCCATTTTATGCCCACATTATTGATTGAATTAAATGTGTTTCTATTATTTACTACGTAATATTGATTGGATTGTAGTTTTGTTCTAGATGAAATAATGATACATAGGAATAGAATTTTATGTTTTATTTTTAAATTTAACTTTTAATATAAGATTCAGGTTTGTACCTATTTTATTGTGATTTAAAAAGTTTTAAATCCATTAGGATGAGATTCCTTGTATCATATTCCAATGTAATACATTTGAAATGGAAATTGGGCTACTAGGATTTGGGTATTTATAGTTGAATGAAAGGATTTTTAGAAAAAAATGGTGCATGATTTAAGAAAACATAGATTTTGGAGCATAACTCTATGAAAGATATTGATTATAATTATTGAAGATTATCCTAATGATTTGGAATGGTTTACATTATATGTTTTTTATAAACACATACACATGTGGATACTAAATTGGAATTGGTTTTTTAACATATTTTCAAATTTTTAATAATATAAAAAAACATCGATCATGACTTGAGAATTACATAGTACATGAGAATGTTCCTTACTATTCACTTTGATTGAAATTCATTGGTGATACACATTGGATAAATAAAATTTTCTTTAGAAACCATTATGGTGGATTTGAAAATACTCTTATGTTTCAAAAATATTCCCAATGAAACTATGATTATGATTATGAAATTTTTTATGCATAAATATTTCAATTTATGATAAGTGTTTCACTAGTTTTTGGATTATACATTTTGTTTCATAGTTTAATGATATAATCTACTAAATTTAATTGTATATAAATGATGCCTACTAGAAAAAATGGAAACCTAATCAAATCATTTACCCCATGTAGGGATTTCCCAACTAGGAAAGACAATTTAGTTTTGGGTGGATCTGAACTAGAACTAATAAAATTATTACCATATTGGGGAAACATGCTAAGGTTATGAGCATTAACCTTTCCGACATTGAGTATCTTACTGATCTACTATATATAGTGACAATATTATACCAATTTATGATTCTGAGTCTTCTATAATCTAATGGGACTCTAAATATATTTATAGGTGAGTAATGTATTGGTTCCTTATAGAAGATACTTCTATCATTGGGATGTGATAAAATGGATAATTTTATCATTCTATATTTTCTTCTCCCTGGATAGGGGAATAAATTATGGTTATTGATTAAAAAAACTAAATAAGAAGAAGAAATATCCAACATGTAGTGGAATTATTTTATGTCCCTCTTCACGGAAATGTATTTTCCTCATGATAAATTAGTGGATATAGTGTGTCAATTCCCTAGTATATAGAAAAAAATGATGAAAATATATCTATGTATGAATCCAAAATTAAAATATTATAAAGGAATGATACATGATTCTTATATAATCCAAAAATAAATATTGACCATTTCATTGATTTTTTAAATCCATTTATTGGATAGGAATTTTCCTGTCAAATTTTATAATAATACAAAGACAATGTATCATGTCATATTAAGAGATAGATATAAATAATCATGTCTTATGGATTATAAAGGAAGAATGGGAATAAGAGTTTCGAACAAAAGGAGATGTATAAAGGGATAAATGATATATTTTCCCCCATGGGATAACTATGCAAAGAAACACTCTGGTATTTACATAAAGGGAAAGATGGTTTCTACTTGTGTAGAGAGAAATTAAATAATTATCATGATTCCATAGGAAGGAAATAATATTCCAATATGAAATGATTCAATAATAAAGCGATAAGAAACTATGAAAATTAATTCACCATTCAAAAAATTAATATACCTAAATAGATGCTAATGGATCAATACAAATCGTATGTTATTACTATAGAAGAAGTGGAAAAATTAATTCTCATGTTTTTTTATTCAATAATTATGTTATTGGATTATTTCATTTCTGATATTGGGGTTAAAATAATTGTGTATTATATATGGTTTGTAATATAGTACCTTTCTATAATTATTTGAGAGCACAAGTTGAATGATACCTATGGACAAGAAATATGATTCATTATAGTGTTAAACTTATTAAAAAACACATGATTTATGGAGTATTACCCTTAATATTTGATCAATGTTGAGTTAATAATTTTAAATAGGTTTTTATGAAATTATTACTATATTTTATTATTTATCATACGAATGATTTTGAGGTTATAATGGGGCATTAAAATTTGTGAAATTTATAGAAATTATATTAATATTTTTTTTGAAAAAGGCGTACCTACAATTCTAGTGACAACTAATCATATCCTGCTAGGTTGTGGGAATTGAACCCACAACTGAAGGGTGACATGGACAATGTTCCTACCACTATCCAACTTGATGCATAGGTAAATATGTCATTGTTTTTATATTATGGATTTTGTGGATAAATATTAATGTTTATCCAGTGGTGTTACTGTTTAGGTGTAAAGATTATTGCATTATGTTGTATAACTAGAGCTAACCATTTTTTTGTAAAATATCCATAGATAGAAGGAATGACATTTCATTCTTTTATGTATCTTATTATCGATTAAAAGTTAATTTTAATTATGTTGGAATAAAAAAAATAGTCTTTAATTTTATTTAGTAAGAGATGAAGTTAAAATATATCTATGAAAAACCATAGGATGAAATTGTTATTATGATATATAAATATACTATGTAGTAATATTTCTATATATTCATATGCAGTAAATGAGTTGATAAATATTAAAAAAATGAAACATGAAACAAAAATATTTGTCCTTGTACCTTAAATTATGATGATATTAGGGTCCTTTAACCCATAAAATATTTATGGTTTATTTGTTTTTAACCTTATTTGGATCACCAACATTCTTATGATCCATAATATCTATCACTCTACATAATTATTTAGGCTTTTCATCAATGTCCATTTTTGAGTTCCCACTAATATTTTCATATATCTAAAATAAGTAATGTGTTATTATATATGACCTTAATAGTTCCCTTTACCTTCTATAAATATTATTTTTTTATTATAACAAATTATGGTGAGTGTTTTAAATAAATGTTATACCTATGAAAAAAAATGGAATTGCGAGGGTGAAATTTATTTAAAGCGGGTAGAATGTGACACCCCGTGATTTTAAAAGAGAAACATAACTTTTTATATAATTTATGAACCACTATAAAAATATTATAATATAATATAACACCATGGGTCTTTAAAATTTATTTAGTTTTTAATAATTTTGATAAATTTTAATTCACATGATATTGGGTTTAAATGAAACACAATACCCTATTTGAATATTTTTATTTAAACATGATCATAATATCATAGCCATTCTGTTATAAGGAATTATTTTTTATTAATAAATTAATAATATAATATCATTTACACATATATAAAATAAATTCAATGTTTATCTATTTATTAGAAAAAAATCCACTTGGAAGAAAAATAAATATGTTATAAAAACACATTTTTTTCTAAATGGGAGTTTAGTCACTCTTTGTGAACATATTTTAAAACTAATTTTTAATAATTATAGAAAATATATTGGGATATTATAATTTTTTTAAAAAATAAAAATTTAAAAACTGTCTTTTTGTGAAATTTTGATAATTTTCATTAAATATTACATTTTATAGGAATGCCAAAAAATACAGATTTCCATTTGAAGTTAATATTCTTTAAAAATATTTATAAAGTTAAATTGTATATTAAACTATTTTAAGATAAAATAGATAAATTATTTTACAGTTAATCTAATTTCTATCATTATGATAATTTTTTTGAAAAATTTCAATATAAAACATTCTATACTTATGAAAACTTTTCTTCTGAAAACCGCTTATTTCATCTCGTGAGATAGTTTAATTTTAAATTTTATTCGGAAAAATGTATTAGTAGAATATTGAAAAATGGATTCCATATTTGGAATAAGAATAACTAATATTATCTACTAATTTCAAATTAATTTTTAACCCTAATGAATAGTGAAAATAGTAAAAATTTAATTGTATCAATTAGGGTAAAAACTGATTTACTGAGGGTTAAAGTAAAAATATAACATTTAAAATTACCTAAAATAGTTTCAAAAATAATTTTTTTGGACATAGTTTGACCTTATAAACTCATAAGTTCTATAATGGCCCATTTTTTAGGCTTTTTTAATTAGAAAACATGGATATACCTTTTTCATTACAAAATTTCTATGTGTTCCATGTCCAAAACTTATAAAATGCCACCCTATACTTTTATATTCTCACATAAAATACTATTTGAATAAAAAATACCTACCCAAATCCCTTACATAATTCCTTTAACACAATTTATAATTCTTTTTTTAATATTCTCTCCCAATGAGGTCATTGGTATGAACATAAAGAGGCTCTCCATAGAAGAGGAAACATTTTTAACAGTTGTATTTTTTTATTATTCAACCTCCATCAAATAATATTAAAATATGATAATATAATAACACCAATATCCCATATATACTAATATTTAATTATGTTATTTTCTTGTCATGTATCCATCTCCACTTTAACTAAATGGGAAAAACCCTCTATCATGTGTATGGTGGACTGCCACCTCACGAACTAATATATTTTGTTTTCTATCTCCACCATTCAAAACTGGAAACAATGATTGAAATAAAATATTTAAATTATATTTTAGAAACTATTATAATTAAATAATTATGATATCACATATACCTTCTTATATTCAATTTTGTGTGGGACACGATGATGTCAATCGTGTTTACGACAGACTACATCCTCATGAAGCGATGTGAATTTTTATCTTACAAATTAAATGGATGGAAAAAGGTTAACATTAATGAATATATATAATATTTGTGACTAAAAAACCATATGAAAATTTAATATCATATATAACTTCTTACTATCAAATGCATTGTAAAATAATGTCTCTTTGTGCATACCAGTGGAATATTTCCTCCATGTAGCGATGTGAAAATATTTTCATTTTTTACATGGATTGTAATAAAGAAAAAAATTATTATTATAATGATCATATATAAAAAATAAGGATACCTAAAATGTGAATTAATATTTAATATACTTTCACTCAATCCATCATAAAAATGTAAACCATTTTTAATGCATATATACGTTATACCATCTCTAAAAATGTTGTAATGAATTTTTTTATCATAACATTAGTATATTAATATAAATATATATAATTAATATACATGATATTTATATCATTTTTTACATTATGGATATTATTTATTTATTATCAAAGTAAAAGGGAAAAAATTAATGAACCAAAACATACATGAAAAGAAATAAAATTATCTTCCAAAAGAATGACTTTAAAAAATAATTATTAATAGAAGGGTTATTAAAGGCTATAGTAAAATTATATGTATGATATATTTGATAATGGTTTTATAATATATTTATAATAAACCTATATTGATGATAATGTAGATTATAATATGTATGAATGAAATTTATCCCAAGGTATGGGTTTCTCATCCCACTTTTATTTAAATGTGGAAATTACATATTCAACATTGATTCCTTTCTATAGTGTATATAATTCCACTATGATATGTTATATGATTTAAATTTTTTATCTTACTGGTATTTAAATTTACATTTATTGTTATTCATTTAATCTTTTTCACCATAGATCTCATGTCAACTAGATAGGCCTCTCGATTTGGCCCGTCATGGTGGTGTGGTACACCAGGATAATGAAAAACAAGTCTTTTATAGTGAAAAATAAGAGATACAACTATAGTAAAATGAGGGGAAAAGTTACATCCAAGATTCATACAATCCAATTCATACTGGTTATATCATAAATTATAATAGTAGAAGACAAACAATTTTCTATGTGACCAACCATCACCAAAAACAATCCCACTATGAAAGAAAAATGAAAATATAATTTGAAAAAATTAGATCAAAGTACCTTTACCTGGGTGATGAAAAAAAAATTTTAAAACCTCACAAAGGAGATATTATGGTGTGAGAACAAATCATATAATTATACCACCAATGAGTATATAAAACATCTCTTATTTATAATTACTGTATAATATCTTTAAAAACTTTTTTACAAATAATTTTCATAAATAAAAATCCTTATTTAAATAAATTTCCTTTAGTTTTTATAAAATCATTTCATATTCACAAATCCATGTATATTAAAATAATAAGTGATAAAATAAGAAATCGTATCCAATGGCCATAAAGTATGAAAGTTAAAACATATCTATGACATAACCCATCATGAGATTCCATGTGAAATGACATTATGTAAAATCATGTGATCAACAATGCGTGACAAAGTACCATCATTAAATAAACAACAATAAATGAAAAATTCCACTATATTGGTTCCTAGACTATGAGAATACATATGATACATAAATGATCATAAACTAATTATATGTCTTTATGAACAAATATCATGTCCTTCCATTTTCCATCGATATCTCAAAAGTAACACATTGTGGTTCCACACACACTAATGTCACCTATGACCATTTCATTACTCACCAAAGGATCCCAATGAGTTAAGTTTTTCAAAATCCATTTCAAACCCATGATCAAAATTTATGATCCATTTTCAAATCCATGAAAATATACTTCTCTTTTTGAAAACCCAATTCTTAGTCAAATACACCATTCAAGAATTTAATTAGACACTTAGTGTATAAAAATATGTTTATAAATAAAAACCAATTTAAAAACATGTATCGTTCCAACAAATATCATGAAATCAGAAATAAAATCATTTAAATTAATAACCTGAATTAAATTTACAATAAAAATAAGAAATTTTTAGAATTAAAAAATGTTATATAAATACCAACATCAATATAGAGGTAGATCAAATCCCCTTAACAAACAACGATCATGGAAGAGTATATCGAGTCCTCAGAGACCTAGATCCATTATAGAAATTTTAAATCATCTATAAAACCATATAGATATGGAATCATTGAAATATTGGGTTCTAACATGATTGGAGGTGAAGTGATCTACTATAGATCTACAAATAATAGGGTAAATAAGATAAAAAATACAACATACCTTTATGATATCTATAAGGAAAGAATTAAAACCACCTTGATTATAAAGTGAAATGACCCCAATGATTTGGAGAATGGTTTGGAAGAGAAAATATGTGATTATGGGTGATTATAAATCAATTATAGAATGGTATAAAATATTATAATCCCACTTTTTACTATTTCAAGGGAGTCACGTAGTTTTCTGGGGAATACAACATGGTTAAATTAATCATGAACCCCTAAAATCCTTTTTTATAGAGGTGAATTTCTTTCACTAGAGTGACGCATGGTTTGGGAAAACTATGTTAAAATCTTGTCACACCCCTATACATCCACTATAAACCCTTAACGGTTCATTGGTGATGTTTCCTGGCATCTTTAACCTTGCATAAATGGAGAAAAAAATCCATATAAACCTCACTGAGGAATATCCCATAGTTAAACTAACCATGGTAAATAACCTTGAACCATTCTTATATCACAAAAATTACCTTGTTTTCCTCCTCCATTCACTGAAACCTACCCAAATCCTAAAAGTTAATAACAAAGGCCTAACTAAGGTGTACATGTCATGACCCATCCCCTAGGGCCGGTACCGTGACTACCCCAAGCTCGCCTTCCATAGGCCAGGAGCTGGCGACTAGCACCAAAGGCATAAATCCCTAAAATTGGGAAGGCATTGCCTTTATAACTTGAAAATGCATACAATAGAGTACAAGCTGGAATCAAAACCCAAAGTATAACTATATAACAAAAGAGTTATAAAAAGTAAAAGGGGATGGAAATACAAGCCCAACTGTAAAGTACAAGAAATTGAAAGTACAAGTACTAGAAAAAGGGAAAAGAGCTCCTGGATCATCCACTGGGAAATCCTACCTTAAGGGTAGGTACATATATCCTCCACAGCACTCTACGTATGTCCATATCCTCCGTGTACAGTCACACCATGTGGTCCACCTCCAGGTACCATCCAGTCCGGGTACACTCTGCCTCGGTCAGTGCTGTCTGTCGTCTGCATCCAACACAACGAGGTGCGGGCATAGCCTATGCAGGAATGAGTATAACGATACTCAGAAGGGACCCCGAGACCCTAAAGGTCTCACAAAAACCAACAAGGATAAACCACAAGGTATTAAATCAACAGATAACCCCACATAGGTATATGCCCATACATATACCTAAGTTATCAAGTATTTCATCTCACTCATGAGGAAAACACAAAGTTACTAACTCAGCTCACACATGTATACAACATTTGTGGAGAGTTGGAGATTATTAGATGTAGCCACTAAATCATCTATTCTGTCGAACCCACATAGGATCCAAGAATAGAAATTAGAACTGTCGAACCCATAGAGGATCCAGAAATAGTATTCAGAGCTGTCGAACCCACACAGGATCCAGGAACAGCGGTCAGAACTGTCAAACCCACACAGGATCCTGGAATAGTGGTTAGAGCTATCAAAACCACACAGGATCTAGGAACAGCGTTCAGGACTGTTGAACCCACACTGGATCTAGGAACTTTATTAAGATTTGTTGAACCTACACAGGATCCAGGAACAGCGGTCAGAGAGCATCCTACCACAGGGTTCCTCACAAAGCACGATTTATTTCGAGAGGGTACGCTCCCCAAGCCAAGTTTCGATACATAAAATACCACGAATTCCCATGAAGAAGTTTCCCAAAGATCCTCCACATCATAGGGGTCTCAATGCAATAGATAGAGCGTCAATCGGATGCTCGTTCTGTGAGTTATTAGCCATTTAGTCCTAGGGGGCCGGTTGGGTCTGTGCACAATCCCACCTGACTGTAACTCAACTATACCCCGAAATCCAGTGGGGTATACTCAAGGGACCGTCGCGCTCCAAGATTACCAGCTTCGCTGACGGTTCGTCAGACGGACGTCCGGTGCCAAAGATATGGCCAAAGAAAGTAAAGTGTCGGTAATGGGCACAGGTCCGATCCGACCTAGTCTGGTTCGACCCTGTCAGACCTGTTGTGTCCAGCCTGGACTGTTGGGCGAGCTGGCCCATTAGGTTTATCCCTACCCGCTGGGCCCTACCCAGCTGGCCACGAGGGTGGTCTGGCCCGGGCTCAGGGCCAGTTCGGCTCAGAGCGCCGCGAGGGCGTGGCCCAGCACGGCTCGGCCCGAAGGGTGCACCGGGGCTAGTTCGGATAGGGCGTCGTGAGGGGGGCCATGGGCTGGCTCAGGAGGCCAGCGCGGCCAGGGCGCTAGTTCGGCTAGGAGGCCTGCGCGACCTGGCGGTTCAGCCAGGGCGTCGGTTCTGCCGGGAGCCGGGTGGCGTCCTGGGAGGCCAAGAGGTCGGGAGCCATGTGGTGGATCGGGAGGTTGCGAGGCCAAGAGCCAGGAGGCAGATCGGAAGGCCGGGAGGCCGGAGGGCAGGCCAGGAGGTGGCTGGGTAGTGGCCGGGAGGCGGCCAGGTAGGCCAGCAGTGGCTGGGTGGCAGTCGGGTAGGCCAGTGGGCGTCCAAGGGGCGGTCGGGCGAGCTGGAGACAGGCCGGCGGGCAGCTGAGGGGTGGCCAGGCCGGCCAACATGCCTCTGGGGGTGCCCGGGCGAGCCGGGCAGGCTGGGGGCGGCTGGGCAGGTGGGTGGGTGGCCTTGTGGAGGCCGGGCAGGCTGCAGCAGGCCAGGGGGAGGTCGGGTGGTGGTGCGGAATTCCATGGGGCGAAACGGGTCATGGAGGCCACGGGTAGCACGGCATTTTCCTTTTCCACCTTTGTCACCTCATCGCTTCATCACCATGCCGAAGATCATCACAAACAAGAACAGTGGATGGGACGGGTCATGTTGGTTTGGCCCACACCCTCTGCATTTAGGGTGGTAGCATTTGGCTCATCAAGTAAGAAAAAATATGAACTTCAATTTTTAGGACCTCTGCAACGATTCCTTTCCAACCAAAGAAGAAAATTAGGAAAGTAATATTACACAAATAAACCCCCCACCTTTGTTCGATGTTTGTCGACATTGGCACGGTGAAGAAGATGAATTGTTGGGAATAGATGGACGTGGGTCCCGTTGGTGTTTTCCTCGATCCTCGGTTTGTGCGCCGGCTCATCATAGTCAAAGAAATCCTAAGTTGGAGTTGGTTCCGAGGAATGAAGTCGGAGTCACTCCTCACCAACGTTCTTCGCTAGAAGAATGTGTTCTTCATAGAGGAAGCGTAATCTTCCAAGTTTTGGGCATTGCGTCACTTTACCATCGCTTTGTCGCTTGGTGAAGTTGTCCCAAAACCTCCTCCCATGCTTCCTATATATAGGAGAGGGAGGGAGGTAGGTAACGGTCATTGGAATTTATGATGGTTAATTTATTAGGAACCTTCCTAAATTCCAATGATGAGGTTATTTAAATTTAAAAGGAGCAAGCTAATTAAAATTATGCTGGCGCAAATTAAGAGGTGCGTTGGCTATAATTATTGGGAGGATACCTAGAGGCTCCCCCCACATTTAATAGGGACATGAGATGTTTCTCCCAATTAATGGGAGGTTTCAAGGGGGTTTAAAAACCCGAGTGGTCCCCACCACTATAACCTCTCATGGGAGGTTATGGTTCAGGTGGTCCCCACCACCATAACCTCTCATGGCAGGTTAAGGTGTGGTGGTCCCCACTTCCAACTTCCATGTGGAGGTTTAGTTCTGGTGGACCCCACCTGAAATATCCATATGGAAGCTCAAAATAAAATAAAGTGAATATCATTTTATTTTATTATTTTCCACGAAAAAACAGAAAACTAACTTTCATTCTTGACCCACTGTCGTCGAGGTGGAAGTCTCCTTAAGTGAATACCGGCACTGTGAGTTCAATGGTTCCCTCAGATTTCAATTCCGAGCACTGGTTCAAAAGTTATAAAATCCCGCTCGTATGTTTACTAGAAGTACCTAAAAAAAACTTCAGAAATTTATTTTGGGCACACCGGACCTCGGAATCATGCGCAGTAAATTTTGACAGACTCGTAAAATTTCCATTTAATTAAAAAAATTACATGGAGATTCCGAGTATTTAAATTCTCCCCACCTCAGGGCTCTACGTCCCCATAAGCCACAACTCACAACTAAGGGAACAAGTGGGGGTACTGAGCACACATATGAGCCTCCCGCTCCCATGTGCTCTTCTAGAGGTTCATGTGCTACCAGCGAACGCACACCATAGGTATCAACTGTCCATGTAGGACCTGCTACTTTCGATCCTCAATCTCCACTGGAACCTCCATAAAAGTATCCACATCTTATACTTCCATCTCTCCATGGTCGATGATGTGAGTAGGATCATGCACATATCTCCTCAGCTGGGATACATGAAAAACATCGTGCACCCGGTGCAATTGAGGGTGAAGTTCCATGTGGTAAGCAACCTCAACTACTCTGTTGAGAACCTGGAAAGCTCTGATGAATCTCAGAGATAACTTTCTGCCTCAGCCAAATCTTCATAGTCCCCATCGAGGTGAGACCCATAGAAAGACGTGGTTGCCATCCTCAAACTCCAAAGGCCTCTGTCTCCTATCAGCATATGACTTCTTCCTACTCTGTGCAGTCTTCATCTGCTCCTAGATGATCTGCACATTCTCTGTGGTAGCCCGTACCATCTCTGGTCCCTCTAGTGTTGACTCCTCTGGGTCAGTCCAACACAAGGGTGATCTGCAAGGTCACCCATATAATGCCTTGAAAGGTGCCATCCCTATGGTGAGTGGTTGATGTTGTTGTATGAAAATTCCACCAATGGTATGTGGTCCTCCCAGTTACGACCGAAGTTGAGGGTGCATGTACGGAGCATGTCCTCGAGAGTCTGAATGGTCCTCTCAGTCTGGCCATCCATCTGAGGATGGAAGGTGGTGCTCAGACGAAGCTGCGTCCCGAAAGCCTCCTACAACCCCTTCCATAGTCGGGAAGTAAACTGTGTGTCACGGTCAAAGACAATAGAGTAAGGTAATCCATGTATCCGCACAGTCTCCAGCACATAGAAGCATCACAAGCTCTCTATTTAACCCTTCTCTCGAATCGGTAGGAAGTGGGCCGACCTGGTGAGTCGGTCGACGATCACCCAAATCGAGTCATGACCTATGGATGTACATGTAATTCCTATCACAAAGTCCATGGATATCCCATTCCAAATCCACTTTGGGACCTTTAAAGGCTAAACCAACCCTGCTGGTACCTGGTGTCATACCTTCACTTGCTGACAAGTGAGGCACCGAGAGACAAACTCTCAAAATGCCTTCTTCATTCTCGGCAACCAGTGTTGTCGTTTGAGGTCTTGGTACATCTTCTCCACTCCTGGATGTACCGCTAGAGGGGAAGTTTGGAACTCCCTCAACACTTCCTCCTGAAGTTCCACTGGTACCAAGGTATGTCCTCCAAAAAGGATGATGTGCTCCCCATGATCAGAAAATACATCAGTTACCTGCCCGGTGGATATCTGAGAATATCCTGTCTCACAGTTAGTGTCCACATGATGTTCCTCCTAGCTCGCTGAAGAAGTGTGGGAGTGACTATAAGATATTGAAGGAAGGATACTCAATCTCTATCCACAAAGGATATCTAAAAAGCGTCCAGCTGCTACATCGCCTCACCAAGCAGTTGTATACCAGATCTCCTACTGAGCACATCTGCAACAACGTTCCCCTTCCCAAGAGTATAGACTATCTCGAAGTCATAGTCCTGGACGAACTCAAGCCAATATTTCTACCTCACGTTCATGTCCTTATAGGATAAGATATACATGAGACTCTTGTGATTAGAGTACATGGTAAAACGTTCACCCATCAGTTAGTGTCGCCACATCTTCAAGGTGAATACCACTGCTACTAACTCCAGGTCATGGGTAGCGTAGTTCTTATCATGTTTTCTTAGCTACCGAGAACCATATTCAATCACTACTCACTCCTGCATCAGAACACACCTGAGTCTGGTCCCTGATGTGTCGCAGTAGACTAAGTACCCTATGCCCACCTATGGAAGCCTCAAGATAGAGGCACTAGTCAGCCTCTGCCTCTGCTCCTGAAATCTCTGCTGGAATCTCTCCGACCAGATGAAGGGTTTACCCATTTTCGTCAAGGCTGGTAGTAGTGCTATAACTCTGGAGAAGTCTAGTACGAATCTTCGGTAGTAACCAGCCAAACCCAAGAAACTCTGTATCTCCATCACACTCCTGGGTGGCTCCCAAGCAAGTACCACCTCAATCTTCGCTGGATCCACTGTAACTCCAGCCTCTGAGATGACATTTCCCAAAAAGTGAACCTCTCGGATCCAAAACTACCACTTCGAGAGCTTACCATAAAGATAGTGCTCTCAGAGTGTGTCCAGTACTACCTGCAAATGGTAGGCATGCTCCTCCTCAGTAGTCGAGTAGATCAGAATGTCGTCGATGAAGACTACGACAAAACGATTGAGGTATGGCTTTAAAATACTATTCATGAGTCCCATGAACACTACTGGAGTGTTTGTTATGTCGAAAGGCATAACCAAGAACTCGTAGTGTCTGTACCGACATCTGAAGGTCATCTTCTGCACATCCTCGACTCGAACTCTGAGCTGGTGGTATCTTGAACTAAGGTCTATCTTCAAGAACCATCATGCTCCCTTCAGTAGATCAAAGAGGTCGTCAATCCTTGAGAGTGGGTACTTGTTTTTCAAGGTCACCTGGTTCAGGCAATGGTAGTCGGCACAAAGCATCAATCTCCCATCATCCATCTTAGAGAATAGAATCGGGGATGCCCAGGGAGAAACACTAGGCCGAATGAATCCCTTCCCCTACAAGTCTTCTAGTTGTACCCACAGCTCGCGAAGCTCCACGGGAGCCATCCGATATGATGTTGTAGATATCGGTGTCGTCCTGGGGTATAGTTCAATGTAGAAGTCCACCTATCTGCGAGGAGGTAGACCAGGTAAATAATTAGGGAAAACATCTGTGTACTGGTCCACCACTACAGGATAAGTCGGACTCTCCACATCAACTGCTCTGGGGGTAAAGCAAGCCAACTGATGGGTGGTCAGTTGTACTCTCCTCCGAACAAGTCCATCATGCACTGAAAAGGATCCCTTATCTTTGGTAAAGGTGAACCTAGTCCCATTCATAAGGCCTCCACGCCGCTACTAGGAGATCGCAGTTGATGCTCTCACTACCTAGAGTAAGCTCACACTGCTGGCACCAGTTCGTAATCGTCGAATCTTCTCCCGTAGGAGTCTCTAGCTGTAATTATTGAGCCAACGGCTCTGTCGGAATCTCTGAGCTATGAACGAGGGTAGTGGTAATGATAGAGTCACTGGAACATTTCTCTCTAATAACTTCAGCTATGGTGAAGTAGACATAGATCGTACCTCGAATCATCTCCAGAGTTCCATGATCATAAGCCTCAGCTGCCTGGAGCTGAGCTCTCCCATGTCCACCTACTCTTTGCGGTCAGGGTGGACCTCCTGGTGGTGGTGGCGGTAACACCTCAAAATGTCACCCACCACCAGTTGTATGACCAGCTCCTCTGCAACGTCTACCTGCTCTCGGCGGACCGCCTCGATCGAATCTTTGTCTCTGCCTAGGAGGTCCTTCCACCATCTACTGATCATCCGAATGGTGGTTCGGACAGTCACGAGCCATGTAACCCTACCCGACACAAGAGTAACACTGCCCACTCCTAGCATATCTGGCTCTGTCTTTACTGCCCCGCACAACTGATCTTGAGTTATGCAGTCGTCCACCTATAGGTCTGGTCCTCTTGGACCTCTATGACATCTATATGCTTCCAGTTGCAGAAGACCCTGATATATTTCGACTGGTGGTGGATCTCGCTGGTGGAGACTGCTCAGCAAGGAAACTCTCCACTAGGAGGGCTCTCTCTAGCACCCCCACCTACATCGGGATGCTAAGGGAGATCATGGAAGCCCTGATCTCTTCCCTGAGCCCCTACTCTAAGGTCCGGGCCCTGAAGAAAGGGTTTCATACCATATCTGTGGAGTAGCACGAGAGGTCAGTGAACATCACTGAGTACTGTGCCACCATCATACTGCCCTGCTGCAGATGAAGTAGCTCCTATATCTGTACTACATGTAGGGTGGCTGGAACAAACTCTGATCGAAATAGGCCCTCCAAGTCTGCCCACATTAGTGTCGCCTCGTCATGCACCTGGTGCATCAGGATCCACCATCTGCCTGCTTCTACCTGAAGGAGACTCACGGGAAGGATCACCATAAGGTCGGCTGGTGTCCCTACCAGTCTAAAGACTCTCACCACAGCCTCCAGCCAATCCTCAGATGCCTACAGGTCCATCTCACCATTAAACCTGGGCGGCCTCTGGTGTTGGAACTCATGCAACATTCTCAGGCGGTGTGTACTATCTACTACTGGTGATGGTGGCATCGATGGCCCAATGGGTAGTGGTACCAATGGTGCCTCTGCTGTGATTGGGCCCTACACTGAGGCCTCATCGCTTGGTGGGCTTCCATTTCGTACAACTCTCAGAACCCTAGTTGGTTGTCTGCATGGAGGCATCCCAAAAAAACATGTGCACCATGGTCAAAAATTTATACCTGGTGATCTGACTCAAGAATTCGAAGAAAACTCTTCAAAACACACACGCAATCATTTTTTTCATGCACTGAGTCAGAAATCAGAAGTCAGGGTCCTGGTGTATGGATACGTCGGTCGCTACATAAACACTAGACTCCTTGAACTGAAAACCACACTCAATAACTTTAACATTATTGCTTCATAGAAGAGATCAGGGTCTTAAGTTCTGTGGTAGAATCGAATCCTTTGATACCAATTTGTAAGGACCCATCCCCTAGGACCCGTACCGTGACTACCCCAATCCCGACTTCCATAGGCTAGGGGCCGGTGTCTAGCACCAAAGGCATAAATCCCTAAGACTGGGAAGGCATTGCCTTTATAACATGAAAATGCACACAACAGAGTACAAGCTAGAAGCAAAACAATAAGTATAACTGTATAACAAAAGAGTGTTGAAAAGTAAAAGGGGCCAGAAATACAAGCCCAACTGTAAAGTACAAGAAACTGAAAGTACAAGTACTGGAAAAAGGGAAAAAACTCCTGGATCATCCACTAGGAAATCCTACCTGAAGGGTAGGTACAGATAGCCTCCACAGCACTCTACGTCCGTCCATCTCCTCCGTGTAATGTCACGTCGTGTGGTCCACCTCCAAGTAACATCCAGTCCGGGTACACTCAGCCTCAGCTAGTGTTGTCTGTTGTTTGCATCCAATACAACGAGGTGCGAGCATGGCCCGTACAGGGGTGAGTATAATGATACTCAGTAGGGACCCCAAGACCCTCAAGGTCTCACAAAAACCAAAAAGGATAAACCACAAGGTATAAAATCAACAGATAACCCCAGTTAGGTATATGCACATACATATACCTATGTTATCAAGTAATCCATCTCAGTCATGAGGAAAACACAAAGTTACTAACTCAGTTCCCATAGGTATAAAACTTCTGTTGAGAGTTATAGATGATTAGATGTAGCAACTAAATCATATATTCTGTCGAACCCAAACAGGATCGAGGAATAGAAATCAAAACTGTCGAACCCACACAGGATCCAGGAATAGTATTCAGAGCTGTCGAACCCACACAGGATTCAGGAATAGTGGTCAACATTGTTGAACCCGCACAGGATCCAGGAACAGAAGTCAGAGGTGTCGAACCCACACAGAATCCAGGAAAAGTGGTCAGAACTGTCAAACCCACACAGGATCCAAGAATAGTAGGCAGAGCTGTTGAACCCACACAGAATCCATGAATAGCAGTCAGAGCGCATCCAGCCACAGGGTTCCGCACAAAGCACACTTGATTCTGAGAGGGTCCACTCCTCAAGACAAGTGTCGATACATAAACTGTCACAAAGTCCCATGAAGAAGTATCCCAATGATACACCATGTTATAGGTGTCTCAACACAACAGACGGCGCATCAATTGGACACTCGGTCTCTGAGTTATTAGCCTTTTAGTCCTAGGGGCTTGGTTAGATTCGTGCACAATCCCACCTGACCGTAACTCAACTATACCCCAAACTCCAGTAGGCTATACTCAAGGGACCTTCATGCTCCAATATTACCAGCACCACTGATGGTTCGTCAAACAGACGTCCGGGGCGAAAGATATGGCCAAAGAAAGTAAACTGTCGGTAATAGACCCGGGTCCGGACTGACCCGGCCCGACCCAGTCTGGGTCGACCCGGTCAGACCTGTTGGGTCCAGCCTAGCCCGTTGGTTGGGCCGGACTATTGTTTTCAGCCCGGCCCACTAGAACCAGACCAGCAGGCCGCGAGGGTGTTCTGGCCTGGAGTGTCGCGAGGGCGTGGCCCGGCGTGGCCAGGGCTAGTTTAGCTTGGGAGGCTGGTGCGACCAGGGTGCCGGTTCGTCCGGGAGGCTGGCATGGCTTGACGGTTCGGCCTGGGTGCCAGTTCGGCCAGGGTGCAGGTTCGTCCAGGGCACCGGTTCTGCTAGGATCCGGGTGGCGGCCCAGAAGATTGGGAGGCCGGGAATTGGGTGGTGGCTCGGAAGGCCAAGAGGATGGAAGTCAGTGGGCAGCGTGTAAGGTGGGGAGACTGGCGGGCAGGGCAGGTGGTAGCCGGGAAGGCCGGCGTGTAGGCGGTCGGGTGGCCGGGAGGCTTCCGCGTAGGCCGGCGGTGGTCGGGTGGCGATCGGGCAGGCCGGTCACAGGTCAGCGGGTGGCCGGGTGGCGTCCAGGCAGGCCAGTGGGTAGGCCGGCGGGCAGCCGGGAGGTGGCCGGGCAGGCCAAGTGGCAGTGTGGAATGTCGCGGGGCTGCGCGGGTCATGGAGGCCACGAGTAGCGTGGCCTTTGTCTTTTCTGCATTCTTCACCTCGTCATTTTGTCGCCATGCCGAAGATCATCACAAACAAGAACGGTGTAGGGGGACGGGTGATGTTGGTTTGGCCTGCACCCTCCGCATTTAGGGTGGTAACATTTGGCTCATCAAGTAAGAAGAAAGATGAACTTCAATTTTTACGACCTCCTTAGTGATTCATTTCCAACTGAAGAAGAAAATAAGGAAGGTAATATTACAGAAATAAACCCCTACCTTTTTTCGGTGATTGTCAATGTTGGCATGGGGAAGAAGACGGAACATTGGGAAAAGATGGACGTCGGTGTCGTCGGCGTTTTCCTCAATCGTTGGTTTGTGCATCGGCTCATCGTAGTAAAAGACGTCCTACGTCGGAGTTGGTTCCGAGGAAGGAAGTCGAAGACGCTCCTTGTCGACGTTCTTCATTGGAATAATGCGTTCTTCATGGAGGAAATGTAATCCTCCAAGTGTTGGGTGTCGTGTCACTTTACCAACGCTTCGTCGCTTGGCGAAGCCATCCCAAAACCTCCTCACATGATTCCAATATATAGGACAGGGAGGAAGTTAGGTAACGATCGTTAGAATTTATGATGGTTCATTTATTAGGAACCTTCCTAAATTCCAACGATGCGGTTATTTAAATTTAAAAGGAGAAATTTAATTAAAATTATTCTAGCACAAATTAAGAGGTACGTTGGCTATAATTATTGGGGGGATACCTAAAGGCTCCCCAACATTTAATAGGGACTTGAGAGGTTTCTCCCAATTAATGGGAGGTTTCAAGTGGGTTTAAAAACTCGGGTGGTCCCCACCACCATAACCTCTCATGGGAGGTTATGGTTCAGGTGGTCCCCACCACCATAACCACTCATGGGAGGTTATGGTGTGGTGGTCCCCACTTCCAACTTCCATGTGGAGGTTTAGTCCTGGTGGACCCCACTTGAAATATCCACATGGAATCTCAAAATAAAATAAAGTGAAGATCCTTTTATTTTATTATTTTCCATGAAAAACCCAAAAACTAACTTTCATTCTCGACCCACTGCCATCAAGGTGGAAGTCTCATTAAGCGAATATCAGCGCTGCAAGTTCAACGATGCCCTCTTATTTCAATTCTGAGCATTGGTTTAAAAGTTATAAAAACCCTCTAGTGCATTTACTAAATGTACCCGAAAAAATCAGAAATTGATTCCGAGCACACCGGACCACGGAATCATGCGCCCTAAATTTTTGTGGTCTTGTAAAATTTACATTTAATTAAAAAAATTACATGGAGATTCTGAGTCTTTATAGTACATGTAACCTATAGTGAAGCATAATTCTATATAATATATGAAATTTATGTCCCTATAAATTCCACATGAGTCTAAACTTGAAAAAATAGTCATCCACTTCTGCCTCATCAATGATTCCCACTCCCAGGTCTTTTGTATGTCTCATGCATTCTACCATAGTATATGTAAATTCTTTGACAATAGTTTTCCTAATTCAATGATTACTTTATTACGTCGGCATAACATACCGGGAATCAGATTCAAAAGGACTAAATTGTTTAGTAGTTTTGAAAAACTAGATATATACTGGGAGAATTTATTACACATGAAATTAAAAAATACAACAAAATGAGTCTTTTAAAAACAAAACTATTCTCTAATATTAACCTTTCATGTCAATCATAATATACATCTTATCATCATGGAAAAAATAAAACATTAGAAAAGGGTGAGCTTAGATGCTCAGTAATGGTGTCTATTCAGTGGAAACAAAGCGATAATAATTAAGTGAAGGTATATAACTAAATAACATTCCATTTAATACATTTCAATGAAATAGTATGGATAGTGTAAAATAATATCATATAGTTACATATAAATATTCCCATTATCTAGAAAACTTATCCATAGAAATTCTACTAAACTAATAATCACATTTAAACCAATAACTAATCTCATAATAATGTAATGAATAATTATTTTCATTTGAAATCTATCATTAAGGCCTTAGAAAAAGAATCTGAAAATGAATCGGTAAGGCCTTATCCAAATCCATATCTAGTTTTTTATAGACCCGATTTTTTCCATATCATGTTTTGAATTATTTCTAAATATTTTTCTAGAGATAGGTTCTAAGATGGATGGAAATTCTGAGGCCTAGTGTGCCAGAAATTAATTTTATAAAAATATTAATGATATAATATATTTAGCATGTGAAGTTAATTAAATAAAATGGGGAATATATCATATAGTTTATCATATCGGATATCGGAGACCATAGTTGGGTCCAGGACATGTTTTTCCCCTATGTGTGATATAAAATAAGTCACTGTTGGATTCCCCAACCCATTGATCATTGGTAGAGAATTTAATAGATTAGATAAATATATTAATTTAATTAATTAAATATCATTAATACTAAGTGATAATATATAAGTATCTTTCTATAAATATTTTATAGGGTAGCTTCATAATCTTTTTATTGGACAATGATTCCACCATTCCTCTCGATTCTAGTGGAGAACAACCAACGAAGAACAGTGAAAAAACATTGGATCCAGGCAGATCGAAGCCTGAAGAGCACAACAGATCTCAGTGAATGTGTTCCCCATAAATAATGATCGATCAAACCCATGTAAGACTCTTCTTTGTTTGTTTTACACCTCTGATTAATCTTTGAACATTTTTTCAATTAATTCTTTTATTTTTTCCCCCTTGGACCCGCCTGATTGTTCAAAATATACAATTCATCAATTGTTCATATAACCTAGATGCTCATTATTGATCAGTTATCCATGAATTCTTGGCCAACTAACCAAACCTTCTCTTCTGTTCCTTCCCCCTATTCTTCATTTTTTTAACTGGAGGAACCCTACAGTTCCCGGATCGACAATTTTCGGGCGACTAGAGCTTGATCGGGTGCCCAAATTTGGGAAGTATTTTCCAAATGGTGACTGATTTTTAAGAAAGGTATGTATATAGAAACCAAATGAACCAAAGATGAATATTCTGAAGGTTTTTTTAAATCCAACTAAGATTGAAGCTGAAGTGGTGTGAGGATGATCCGACCAAACCCTTTTTTATGAAGGAGGATGATTCATGATGAATGGTGATGGGAATCTGTGTTCTCTTACTGTATCTAGATAATTTAGAGTGGAATCAGGTTGGTTGGACCACGGTTGAAATAGATTTAGAAGTAGAGGTCAAAATAGATGAAACCCTAGGGGTTTTTTTTGAAAAAACCATTCTACACTGCATGTACAAAAAAGACCACATGGCATATAGATCCCTCCGAAATTACACTAGTGTTTTCGTAATGTTAAGGAGGACCTGATATGTACTCCCCTTACTATGTCATATAATATTTCCCCATGTTAATAAGTCGTGTGAAGGACCACATGGCCAAGCACACACCATGTTTTGACTACATGGGTTTTCTACATAGACAACATCCCATGTGGACCAACACATCATATACTGGAGTACACAGACATGGGGTCCAAGTACACCAACACGACCAGCAGACATAGTCCCGATCCCAGATATTTAGGACATGAAGTGTAGTCCACCTACACGGCATGTTCTACTACATGGGGTGGGACCCATGTATCATCCAGGGACATGGCTAAGAAATGGATAAGGACCACATGTCTTCTGGGTCCCTCACATATTGTGTTCTTTTTGTCTTTTCTGAGCGATCTTTAAACTGGTGTATCTCCTATGTTTCAACTCCTATTTTCGACTGTGAGATGTCTATCAAGATTGTTTTTTCATATAGAACAAAATGGTGTCCTATGAAGTAGCTTTCATTTTATGACATGAATGTTCCGGGTTTGGAACTCATAGAGGCAACACTCGATGATGATAGTGATCATACAGGTTTACCAAATAAGTATCATCTTTACCCTCGTGGTGTGTAGGGTGGTGGAATTTCCCAATGGATTTTTTGGGATTTCCCTCAAGTATGAATGGGTAGTGGAATTCCCCAATAATATTTTAGAGTTACCCTCTAGTAGAAATATGGTAGTATAGTTCCTCAATGTTTTGGTATTACCCTTCATCCGGGCTTGGTGGTGGCATTCCCCAATGATCTTCTAAAATTAACCCTCCAACTGGGTTGGGCAGTGGCATTTCCATGATGACTCATCAGGTTTACCCTCTAGTAGTGTATATGTAATGGTTTTCCTTGGTCACATTCATCTGTGGTACCCTTCATCCGGGATGGTTAATGGAATTACTCAGAGGCTACCAGAGAAGACCCTCAATAGTGTGACACGGTGACGATGCATGTTTGGGCTTTCCTTCAGGATTACTAAAAAGAGGGGTTATTTCCCCACCTAAATGTGTTCTTGTGGAACATATTAAAAACTGTGTGAGAAATTCAGTTCCGCCAAAAGTAGAGAGTATCGATGTGTGGTGATTTGATCTCCTTTGACTTGTGACTTCTAGGGAGACGTAAGAGGTTTTGGGCATCATAGATGATTTTACCTATGAACTGTTGGCTACTCATTTTCATAGGATGATTTGTGAGATGGATATCCCCTTACTCTCTCATTTGGGATTATTTTACTGAGAATATATTTCTATCTATCTTGTTACAGTAACAAATCATTGGTTATTGGTTACACTCCTTTCAGGAGAGGCGAAGACACGTGGGGTTTTCCACATGGTTTCCGTGTCAATATTCTCGTGGTTGGATGAGTGTACTCTGTAGCTATAGGTAGAGATGACTCGATGAGTGTTAAAATCCTCAAAAATTCTATCCAATCATGTTTGGATGAGTCTACTTTCCCTATATTGTGGGGTTGAGATGTAATCTTTCTGGTCTGTCTTTCTGTACCTTATTTTATCTACTCCTTCTCTTCAATTTTATATCTTAATCCTCCCCCAATCACTTTTTTGACTCGTTCTACTGGGTATGTATATACTCACCCCTATATGAGATTTTAACAACACATTTCATGTCACTTTAAAATGGTGGAAATTTTTATGATGATCATAGAGGTTCTTAGCGATGCAAGCTACGAGGACCATGTATGATGATTGAAGTTGGGATACAAGAGTGAATCTCTCTTGGCTTTTACTTTTTTTCAGTTTCTTTTAGGTTGGGAAAGGTTTTGGGTTTGGGCATGTGTTTTTTCCTTTACCATTTAGTTGAAAATAACATACTCTTAAACCTTCTAGAGATTCATGTATATTTATTTTACTTTGTAGTAGTTTTAAATTTTTTCTACTTTTCCTCAACACTTTTGAATGGAGTTGGATTTGTGTGTGTTTATATGTTTTAAGCAAAGTTATACCCAAGATTAGTTGTTACAATGGTGATTTTATCCACCCCATGACCTATGGAGGTGGTCTTAGGGTTGTTTTGTCTTGATCCCTGGCTTGGGTTGGGTCATGAAAGAGTGGTATCATAGATGGTTTTTTCCTTGGGATGTTGTTTGATCATTCCCTAAAAAGGATTGGTTAGGATTTATGGAAACTGTGTCGAAGTGTCTCAAGAGTGGATATCAGGCTATGGAGTCTGGTAATGGTATGGGTGGCTAACCTATCCATTCACCAAGACCTAGATTTCCCAGTTGTTATACATTTTTTTGAAGAGAACAATAGTACATGCATCATATAGGATTGAATATTTGACTATCCTTCTTGAGTCTGGTCCACACTTTTTTGAAATATATATATATATATGCTCATCTGATCATGGTACCCCTCGATAACTTTCAGGATGCCTCTACGATGATAGTCATCCATAATACCAGCTTTATTTCGTGAATATGACCCTATGAGTGAAGATGCCTCATTTGAGGGTCTATCATGGGATCCCCTTACTTCTGGTGGGCAGGTAGCAGCACCCCCACAAATTTAGAAGAAGATGGTACTAGTATAGTAGGCTGAGGATTGGTTCAGGTTAAGTGTACTCGATGTGTTCCAGCACTATATACTGTTCAGGTTCCATGGCGAGCCAGATCCTCATGTAGTAGAGGATTGGATGGAGTTGGGGTTCTATATCTTTAGGATTTTTTCGGACACTGAAGGATCATATGGTGGATTTTTTAGCCAATATTTTCCATAGAGTATATGGGAATTGGTGGATCTTATTTGATCATATGCATGATGATTTGACACTCTCATGGGATGAATTCCAGCAACTGTTTCATAAGGAGTACTACCCATCCTGCCAATGCTCTGTTCGGATACATGACCTTTTAGAGATTAATAAGGTAGGGATGATATTAGCATATTATGATGCAAGTTTAAACAACATTATGCACTACTCTCTCATCATGATCAGAGATGGATACTTTCAAAAAAAAGTTTGAGTATGGACTCCAATGAGATATATGGGCCAGCATAGTGCCCTTGTGCATCCACACCTATTTTTGGGTTCTAGAGAGTGTACATGTTACATAGAGCTTCTTGAAATAGGGATGTTAGATAGTTGTAGGTGGTGGTGGTAATGACAGGGCTCAGTCATCTGCACCAGCAGGAAGATGCCAGATATCTTGGAATAGGAGACCCTTCCATGAGCAGACTTAGGAGAATGGTCATTCCATATAGGGTCAGTATTGAGCTCTAGGGAAACCTAGAGAGGGATGATGTAATACTTGTGATGTAAGAGGTCACATGGCTTGGGACTATCCAACCAGTCATGTTGAGTATCCCATGAAGGAATTAGATTTTCTGCCATGGTAGAGACAATGTCATGACCAGGGATCACCCATGAGGGGATAGGGTGGTCCCTGGGGAGGCGGTGCTGGTAGAGGAGTAGGAGGATCTTTAGGGGGAAGAAGCTATGTGTTCTTTCCTCCACCACCACTAAGTGGCCCACATCCGGATCAGGGAGCTAGTAGTCGATTTCGTGGAATACTACTGTCTATGCATGTAATGATCCTATGGTGCACGAGATGATTTGTTGTATGATCTGTGTTTATTCTTCTCTTTCCTTAGTATTAGTAGAAACATGTTCTATCCATTATTTTATCTATCGTCTCTTAGTGTGGGAGTTGGATATCCCACTAGAGATGCTAGCATATCATCTATTCCTTAATGTTCTCATAGGGAATGCTTCCACCCTATCATTCATATGTATGTAGTGTGAGGTGTCTCATGGAGGAGAGAGGTTCACGTGGGACCAACTGGTCATCATGATGGAACCATAAGACTTTATCATGGGAATGGATTGTATTTCCATGGTTTGAGACCAAATTTACTATGACCATAGGCTAGTTAGATGCATACACACAGATGGGACGTGGTTCCCCTTCTTCAGCAAGAGAGACCTTATAGCAGGATGAGCGAGTTGTGTGAGCAAGAGGTTACATCCTATAACCCATCAACTAGAGAGTATTCCCATTAGACAAGTAGAACCTTTAGTATCTAGATTCCTTTAGTTGTGGAGGATTATATGGATGTATTTCTAGATGACATTATAGGACTACCTCTGATGCGGGAGTTGGAGTTTGGCATCGAATTGCAACCAGGGGCTTCCCCAATATCTTTTGAGGCATATTGGATGTCACCTACTAAGCTCAGGGAGCTAAGTTTATAACTAGGGGACCTTCATGGTAAAGGTTTCATCAGACCCAATGAGTCCTATAACACCCCATGATTTTAAAAATAAATTGAAATTCATGAAACTTTCTTTTAAGTATATAGTTATATATAGCCTTTAATCATAATATTTCCACTTTTATGATTTTAATATCAAAAAAACATTCATCTACGGTTGTGATCATTAAGTTATTTGGATTCAGATATAACAAACTTAATTTTTGGTTAATATTAACATACCCTTACGAATAGTAATATGAATAGTAATATGACCCTAATGAATAGTAAATTGTACTATATTTTTATTTTAAGAAGGATTTAATATAATGACAACATGATTAATTTTTCAAGGTGTTAAAAATTGAGTTATAGATTTAAAAAAATTTATTTTTTAATAAATTTTGATTTTTTTAAAAAAATAAGATTACTAATATTTAGAAAATTATTTTCAAAAAATGGAGTTCAGTTTTGAATTCTGTTGGTAAAAAATGGTTAGGGTAAATTTTTTATATTTTTCTAAAATTCATGAATTTTTTATGAATAGTAAAATATGATAAATTACAATAAATGTTAACTACTTGTTTTGCTACATAATAGGTGATTCAAGGCTTATTTAAGCCCACTTTTTTCCACATCACATGAAATTATTACTATTTTGGGTCACATGAATCGATACTATTCATATTCTTGAGAACAAATATTAAAATAAAGATTAAAATAATGTAAAATCCCTCCTCTCCACCACTATATATACCACCCTCATTCCCCACTTCCTCACACACCACTTAAGAATTGAGAATTATCTAAGTTATACCAAATCCCATCCTCAAGTATCTTACCCAAATAAAAGACTTGTTGGTCTCATAAAAAATCCAAAACCAAAGGACTTAAGGAGGATCTAAAGGAGAAGAGAACAAGAGGTAAGAATCCTATTCCTTTTTCATGTGTTTTCTTTTCAATTCCATTCTTTTCTTATACTCTATTCCCCTCCCCTTATCTAGGAGGTATGAAATTTCCATAATCGAATATATTCTTTATGCCATCATTTTCATGTAAAACATCCATCATCTTTCTTCCTCTCCCCTCTCTCTTATTCTAAAAATAAAAACAATGTCTGTGATGTGCCGATTTACCAAAATCATGGACGATGTGTTTTCAATTTCTAATACTTCCTTAAAATCTGATCATAAAACCCCATTAATGGTTGAAAAAGAATTTAAATTTTTTCATATAACCTATTTTATGTTCGGGAATAAAATTCTTTTCATGAAATTAAATTATATTATGAAATAAGATCACGATTTTCGAGGAACTGTGAAAAATGAACTAAACAAATATAATTAATGTTTTATATAACTATTCATCAACATATATTATAAAAAATGATTTATGGTATCATTATATATTATGTAAACTCATTAATACCATTTCATTCCACTTCTATAATTACATTTCCAGTCTATAATAAAATAAAATACAAACCGACCATCAAAATCATGTAAATAATTCACCTGAAACTATAGAAGGAACAAAATACTAATAACTAAATGGTGAAATGATGTTATAAATTGATTATATAAGGTGTCATAAAAATGAAAATTTTTCTTTAAGATATTAATAACACTCTTTAAAACATTATACAGTAGGTTTAAACAAGATTTAATTAAGACAAACCTGAGGTGAGGGAAATATTAACCAAATTTCCGTTCTTTTGGTTAACCTTCTACTTCATTAATTGTGTGGTTTTGAGATGAATTTTGTGATGAATTTTTTTTATATTATGTTTTATTATTTCTATTTATAGTTTATTCACATATTAATTTAGTTCTATTGATTCTCTTATCAATTATATGTTATTTATAAGTGATTTTCCTTATATAATCATCTTTTAAACTTCTAGTTTTACAAAATTCAAAGTGAATGCTTTTTTGAAAGTATATTTTTTTAATGATTATCTTATAGTTAATGGGAATTTTTTATGATTAATATTGGGACTTATATCTCTCTCCAATTCATTGGGTATTTTTATGTTGGAGGTCGTTCATATCGTTACTCCAAGTGTAACTACGTTGGTTACACAATAAGGTTGTTGTGAGGGTTACATTGTATGGTAGTGATGAGGGTTACAAATTATAATGTAGCTGAGAGGGTTACAAGATTATGTAATTAATTTACCAAGATAACTTTATGGTTCTATTTATGATCTATATGTTTTTTTTAAATCTCATGTAAATATCAAGTTTCATAATGTAAGTTTATATGGGTGACAAGTATGTCTTTTTTGAAAATGATTTCTTACAATAGAAGTATTCATGGACTATTGTTTTTTTCCTTCATTTTATATCCCATTATGAGAATTTTGTTCTCATACCATGTTTTTAAATTATTTTCACATGTTATAAGGATTTGTAAGACAAATAATCAATCCATGTGAAATGTTATGATGATTTGTCAAAGATATCATGTTTTATTTGAAAAGTTTTATATTTTGGGAGAAATGGGCACTGTTTATGTGGTATCCTATATATATAAATATGGAATATTATGTATTTATTATATCCCAATTATATAAAACTATAAACTTGAAAATATCCTCAATATTAAAGGAAGTGATTTCTGGACTAAAATTAAAGATTTTATAATGTAATAAGGCTAGGTCCTTATAGTTGGTATCAGAGGATGGTTTAGATAACTTTTGGGGTTAGAATGATGTTAATAGAATACCATAAATTATTTTTACTCTATGTTTAATTTGAAATTTTATAAAATTTAAATATTACCATGTTTCTTCAACTAAGATATGTTTGTTTAGAATGGTTTTCTGCATAAGAAACAAGGGAGATGAAGAGGAAAGCAACTGACGGAACGATATCCTTACGAATCTACAGCTCGGAATGGTAGGGATTGAAACCAAAAATTTTGTAACAGTAATGGATTATATAACACATTCAATAAATATTTGTGGAATTCATTCAAAATAACGACTAGATCCACCACAAAGAAACATGACTATAGTGGAACATTTTATAAGGAAACACCCTCCATCTTTCAGTAGATCTTCTGACCCAGTAGCAGCTGAGGGATGGGTTAAATCCATTGAAAAATATATTTGATGTTATGGGATTTTCATATTATAAAAAGGTAATACTTTCCATTTATTATTTTGAAGGAGAAGTTGATCAATGGTGGTAAATGGTCAAAAATACCAGGGATAGAGAGGAGAATGATGCCTTAGAGTGGGATGAATTTAAAATAATCTTCCTTGAAAACTATTTTCCAAAAATCACGTGACCTAGGATGGACAATCCATTTCTTGAATTTAAGAAAAAGGAGGAATATTTAGTGGTTATGTATGAAGAAAAATTCACCAAACTGGAGAGGTATACTCCAAATCTTATTCTTGATATTGATAGAAAAATCAAGCACTTTTATCCAGGATTAAAGGCAACGTATCGAATGTAATTAGCCTCCTATGAATTCAAAAGTTATGAGAAACTAGTCTGAGGTACTGAGAGGGTAGAGATGGGGTTTCTTGATGATCATGTGAACTTTGAAAACAAGAAGAAGAATAGGTTCCAATGGCAAGGTATGAGTAAGAATCAATCAATGAAATCTAATGGTAGGAAACTCTAGTTTCTAGTTTGTGAAAAGTGTAGGAAAAAGCACCATGGGGAATGCCTTACCAAAATTGGGAAGTGTTTTCAATGTGGTATGTTTGGAAATATGGTCCCAGATTGTAATGAAAATGATCCTAAGACTAATCCTGATAAGAAAACTGTAAAGTGTTTTAAATGTGGTGAGATGGTTCATTATGCATATGCCTACCCAAAGAAAGATTTGAATGATTCAAAGAAGCCAGACTATAAGTAGAAAGGTGTAGTGAGATCATTTATGACTATGTCATTAGACGTTGGTCTATCCAATGAAGTTATATAAGGTACCTTCTTTTTTTACTCAGATTTTTCTAAAGTTTTATTTGATACAGGGTCTACACATTCCTTTATTTATGAATAATTTTCTGGTAAATTGGAAATATCACCTTCACAAATGAGATCAAAACTTATTTTTAAAACACCAGGTGAAATATTATATCAAAGAGGAATTATAAGAATATTTCTATTGTGGTCTGAGGAATGAATTTACCTAGAAACCTTATTGTTTTCTCTTAGTACATTTTGATGTCATTATGGGAATAGATTGGCTTTCTATTTATAATGGTAAGATTGAATATAGAGCTGAAAAAGTTGTTTTTAGAAACAGTTTTATTTTATATACCAGAAAAAACCCATACAATTGATAACATATTAGGAAGATTAGAAACTATTTAAATATGTAAATGAAAGTTATCTTGCTCATATTGTTGAAAATAAGATAATTTTTCCTATTAATTATGTTCTAGTGGTAAATTAATACATTAATGATTTTCCTGATGAGTTACCTAGTGTCATACCTAACCAAGAAGTTGAATTCACAATTGACTTAATTCTTGATGCTACACCAATTTCAAAACTCTCTTATTGAATGGCTCAAATAGAACTTATTGAATTTAAAATTCAGTTATATAAGTTTCTTGATAAAGGCTTAATTCATCATAGAACTTCTTCATGGGGTGCTCCTATTTTTTTGTTAAAAAGAAAGATGGTTCCATGGGACATTGTATTGACTATAGAACCATGAATTACATCAATGTTAAAAACATGTATCCTTTGCCCTGTATCGATGACCTGTTTCATCAGCTATAGGGAGCTCAGTACTTTTCAAAGATTGAATTGTGATCTGTATACCATCAGTTAAAGGTAAAGGATGATGACATCCCAAAAATAGCTTTTCATACTAGATATGGGAATTATGAATTTTTTTATGCCTTTTTGGTTAAATAATGCACCAAAAATATTTCATGAGTTCATGGATAGGCTTATGGTTGTGTTTATTGATGAAATTTATGTATTTTTTAAGAGTAAATAGGAGCATGAAAAACATCTAAGGGTTGTTTTTCAAATCATAAAGGAATGGAAATTGTATAGAAAATTCATAATTTTTGATTTTTGGTCACAAAAAATTTCCTTTCTTGGGAAAATTGTAAATAAGGATGGAATAGTATTTTTCCTACAAAAAAAGTGGTTGATGAATTTTCAAGACCTACAAATGTTTTAATG
This sequence comes from Viscum album, assembly GCA_963277665.1. Lineage (NCBI taxonomy): Eukaryota > Viridiplantae > Streptophyta > Magnoliopsida > Santalales > Viscaceae > Viscum > Viscum album. The sequence continues at coordinate 1,278,269,119 of OY728152.1, forward strand.
ATATGTAGTTTTCATGGATTAGCAGGTAATTACTGAAGCTTTATTAAAAAAATTCATGATTATCTATCGCACTAACTAAGTTAACATGAAAAGGGGTTAAATTTGTTTGGACATAATAAGGTTTTGTTTTTTCTGGAACTGAATAAAAGATTGTTGAATGCTCCAGTTTTGGATCTTCTTTCCAGAAATGGTGAGTTTTTCATATACATTGATGCTTCATTGATGGGACTTGGTTTTCTTTTGATGAAAAATTATTAGGTAATTTATTATGCTTCAATAAAACTAAAAACTCATGAGTTAAATTATCCCACACATGATTTGAATTGGAAACTGTGGTTTTTTTCTTTGAAAATTTGGAGGCATCGTTTATTTGGATCTAAATGTCAAATATATACTAACCATAAAAGACGTATGTATATATTCACTCAAAAAAATTAAACATGAGGCAAAGAAGATGGCTTGAAATAATAAAAGATTATGATTACATATTCAATTAACATCAAGGAAAAGAAAAAGAAGTATCAGATGCTTTGAGTCAAAAACATCACACATCATTAACTATGTTATGTTTGGAATATGATCCCTAGATTAATGATTTCATGAATTTTGGCTTAGAAGTTGTTGGTGCATGAAATAAAATTGTTTTTTTTTCAGTTTCATTCCAGTCATCATTACTAGAAAAAATTAAGTAATCACAGAAGGAAGATCATGAACTACAGAAAAAGGTATAATTGGTTAAAATGGGAAAGTTACCAGAATTTAACCTTGATATAGATTATGTTTTGGTATTTGGAAAAAGATTATGTGTGCCTTGTGATTCCCAGTTTAAGAAGTATTTATTGTATGAAGCACATAGTTATCTATTTTTAGTTCATCCTGGTAGTACTAAGATATACAGATACCTTCGGTAGTATTACTGGTGGGATGGAATGAAAAAAGAAATTACAGAATTTACTATGAAGTGTTAGACATGTAAACAGGTTAAAGAAGAGCATCAGTTACCAAAGGGGATGCTTCATCCTTTACTAGTTCCATAGTGGAAATGGGAAAATATATCAGTGGACTTCATTGTGGGACTACCAAAGACTTATCGAGGTAACAATTCGATTTGGGTTTTTGTTGATCGGCTGACTAAATATTCACATTTTATTTCTACTCGAAATACAATGTATTTATACCAGATGTCTCGACTATACCTCAAAGAGATTGCTAGGTTACATGGAGTTCCTCTTTCCATTGAATCTGATCGGGATCCCAGGTTCACTTCTACTTTTTTAAGGGCCTTCAAAAGTCATTGGGAACAAAATTAAATTTTAGTATATCATTTTATCCTCAATTAGATGGGCAGTCAAAATGAACAATTTAGACTTTGTAGGATATTCTTTGATCTTGTTCAATGGAAAATTAAGGAATTTGGGATCAACATCTTTATTTAGTAGAGTTTTATTATCATAACAGTTTTCATTCTAGTATACATATGTTACCTTTTGAGGCATTATATGGGAAGTGGTGTCAAACTCCATCTTTTTGGGATGAAGTCGGGGAACTGAAGTTGAAGGGACTAAAACTAGTATAGGAAGGGGCTGAGAAAGTGAAGATGATCTAGCAACATATGAGGATAGGTTATAGTAGGAGGAAAAGTTATGCAGGAAATATGATGAAAGACCTTTATATTGAGGTAGGTGGTCGTGATTTTCAAAGAATATCACCATTGAAAAGTGTTATACAATTTGGTATGAATGGAAAACTAATCTCATGGTTCATTAGACCTTATGAAATTCTGGAGAATGTTGGACCAGTCTCCTACTGAGTAGTTTTTCCTTTGAGTTTATCTCTGGTACATAATGTTTTTTATGTTTTGATTTTGAGAAAGTATGTGCCAGATTCATCTCATGATTTTAGCCCAGAAGTAGTTTTTCCTGAAAAGAACCTTTCTTATGAAGAGAAACATGTTCAGATTCTTGATCGAAAAGAACAAGTATTGCAGAATAAGGTAATCCACTAGGTAAAGGGTTTTTAGAGAAACTATATGGTTGAAGAAGAAACATGGTAATCTGAAAATGATATGAGGGAAATATAACCTCACTTGTTTAATAAGTAAATAAAATTTTGAGGATTCAATTTCCAGAAGGTGGGGAAAATGAAACACCCCAATGTTTGAAAAGTAAATTGAAATGCCTGAATCTTTTTCTTAAGTATATATTTATAACTATCCATTAATCATAATTTTTATGCTTCTATTATCTAAATTTAAAAAAAAAAGACATCTACAGTTGTGATCATTATGTACTTTGGAGTCTGATAGAAACAACATGATTTTTAGGGAATAGTAACATACCATTACGAATAGTAATATGAATTCTAATATGAACCTAATGAGTTTTAAATTATATTATTATTTTATTGATTTAAGGCTTTAATATAATGACAACTTGATTAATTTTTCAAGGTGTTAAAAAATGAGTTATAGATTTTAAATTTTTATTTTTGAATAAAATTTTATTTTAATTAAAAATAAAATTAATATTTTTTAGAAAATTATTTTCAAAAAAATTGTGTTCATTTTTTAAGTCTACATGTCAAAAAATGGTTAGGGTGAATATTTGGGATTTCTCTAAAATTCATGATTTTTTATGAATAGTAAAATATGATAAATTACGATAAATTCCAAACACTTGTTTTACTGCATAATAGGTGATTAAAGGAGGATTTAATCCAATTTTTTTCTAACTCACATTAAATTATTACAATTTAGGGTCACATTAATCAATAATATTCATATTCTTGAAAAAAATATTAAAATAATGACTAAAATAATGAAAAATCTCTTACTATCCTCTGCTATAAATATCACCTTCATTCCCCTCTTCCTCACACACCTCTCAAGCCATGATCATTGTTTATGTTTTCTAAAATCTCTTCCTAAAGGATATTCCCCATTTCCAAGACCTTCTGGTCTCACCAAAAGTCCAAAAACAAAGGCCTTAAGGAGGATCTCAAGGAGAAGAGATCAAGAGGTAAGAATCCTCTTCCTTTTACATCTGTTTTGTTTTCCATTCTTTTCTTTTACTATACCCTCTTCCCATCCCCATATCTTGGAGGTATAAAATCTCAAAAATAATATATTTTATTTTTGTTATCATGTTCATGTAAAAAATTCATCATCTTTCTTCCTCTTCTCTCCCTCTTATTCTAAAAATAAAAATAGCATTCGTGATGCTCCGATTTACCAAAATCGTGGACAATGTGGTTTAAATTTCCATTAATTCATTAAAATATGATCATAAAACACTTTTAATGGTTGAAAAAATTTAAATTGTATGATTTCACTTATTTTATGTTCTGTAAAGAACTTCTATGCATGAAATTAAATTATATAATGAATCATGTTCATGATTATTAAGGAACTGTCAAAAATTATCTAAACAAATATCATTAATGTTTTATCCAAAGTTTAATCATAATATATGATAAGAAAATTATTTATGGAGTCATTATATATTCTAGAAACTCTTGAATACAATTTCATTCCACTTCTAAAATTATATTTCCACATGACAAGAAAATAAAATACAAACCGGCCATGAAATTCGTGTAAAGAACACACCTGAAAAAATGAAAGGAACAAAATACTAAAAAATAAAGGGTGAAATGATATTATAAAATGATCATATAAGGAGTTATAAAAATTAAAATGTTTTTTTAAGATACTAATAACACTCTTTTAACCATTATACATGAGGTTTAATAAATTTTGAATTAATAAAACCCCGAGGTAAGGGAATTCTTTACCCAATTTCCATTCTTTGGGTTAACCTTATACTTCATTAATTGTGTTGTTTAAAGATCATTTGTGTGATGATTTTTTGTTTATATTATCTTTTTTTATGTGTATTTATAGTTTAAACACATATTACATTTGTTCTATTTATTCTATAATCAATTATATATTATTTGTAATTGACTTTTCTTATAAAATCCTCTTTTAAAATTCTATTTTTACAAAATTCAAAGTGACTGTTTTTATGTAACTATTATTGTTTGATGATTATGTTATTGTTCTTGGTATTTTTTTATGAATAATTGTGTGACCTATATGTCCATATAACTAATTTTGTATTTTTATGTTGGACTTCGACCGTATGGTTACTCCAAGTGTAACTACGATGGATACACAATAAGGTAGTCATGAGGGTTACTTTGTAAGGTATCCATGAAGGTTAAAAATTATAAGCTAGCTGAGAGGGTTAAAAGATTATGTAAGTAATTCCCCAAGATACTTTTATGTTTCTATTTATGTTCTATATGTTTTTTGTAAATCTCATGGAAATATCAAGTTTCACAAAGTTTATATGGGTGAAAAGTATGTCTTTTTTTTAATGAGTTCATACATTATATGTATTCATGGACAAATATTTTCTTTCCTTCTTTTTATATCCCTTATTGAGATTTTTTTTATCATACTAACTTTCTAAATTATTTTCACAGTTTATAAGGTTTTTTAAGACAAATAAGGAATTCATGTTAAATGTTAAGAAGATTAGTCAAAGATATCATGTTTTATTTGAAAAGTATTATATTTCACAAGAAATGGATATTGTTTATTTGGTATCTTGTCTATATCATTGTGGAATTTTTTTTATGTGTTATATCCTAGTTATCTAAAACTATAAACTTTAAAATATTCTCAATATTAAAGGAAGTGTTTTCTTAACTAAAATTTAAGATTATATAATATAATAAGGTCGGGTCCTTATATTTTCCCTAGGTGGCTCCAGTTTTTTTTTGAAGAACGCATATAGGAGATTACGACTTTGAAAATATTATCATCGACAGAACCAGGCCATGATAAATAAAAAGTACCCCTTAATGAGTATTTAAAACATCTTTGATAATTTTTGAAGAATACGATGGTTCTCTAAGATATATCTCAGGTTTGGCAACAACCAGTTATAGTTTTTTGAGGTTGATATTCCAAAGTTGGATTTTTTTGAAGTTGTTATGGACACTATGAGTTCCTAGAGATTCCATTTGGTGTGAAAAATTCCCTCATCATTTTCATGACTTTGATGAAACATGTCTTCTAACCATACATGTACCTGTTTTTGTTATTTTTATCGAAGACATACTCATCTACTATGCAATAAAAGAGGAACATGAAGAGAACTTTAAAAGGGTTCTTGATTTACATCAAGAGCACTAGATTTATGGAAATATCTTGAAATTCCAATTATCTATAAATAAGGTTCACTTTCAAGGGAATATAATTTCTGAACAAGTTTTAGCCATAGATCCATTAATGATCAAAGCATTTCATTCTTGGGATCCCCCCAAGAATGTTTTAGATGTGTGGATCTTTCCGGGCTTTGAAGGATACTATAGGAGATTTGTGGCAGATTTATCGCGGATCGAATCCCCTTTGGCTGCTCTGACATAGAAGGGAAAACTATTTACCTAGACTGAGGAGTGCTATAAGTCCATCAAGTAGTTGAGGTAGATGTTGATGAGTGAACCAATTTTTATACAACCAAATGAATGAGTTGGGTTTATGGTGTATTTAGATTCCTCGGGAGCTGGGCTCAGTATCATACTAATGAAACGACATGTGGTTATCACATATGGGTCGAGGGATTTGAGACCTCATGAGAATAACTATGTGACTCGTGATCTAGATCTATAAGCGGTAATCATCTACATGAGGATGTGGATGAACAATCTTCTGGGAGACCACATTGTAGTTTACTCAGACCACAAGAGTCTTTCGTACGTCTTCACCTAGAGAGACCAGAACATGAGGCAGTGACACTGGTTGGAGTTCCTATAGGAATATGACTTCGAGATATTCTAAACACCATGGAAGGGAAATTTAATAAAATATTCCTTTATTAGGAATTCACATTCTCGCCTAGTGTGGGAAGTTTCAGAGTAGTTATCTTCCCTGCAGCTTAACCTAGAGGAGCGGGAGGGTATAGTTTTCTTATAGTCAATGGTGTTGACTCCTTCGCTCCTTGAGCATATGAAAGTGTCCCTAGTTGGAGACAATTATTGTGAAGTTCCTCATGAATAGATATTCATAGGAGATCACTAGAGGGATATTCTGATAGAGGTAATCATAAGATCTTGTTCCAAGGGTAAACAGTGGTTCCAGTCACGATGCAAGAGATGGTGATGTGGGAGTTCCACACTTCTCCCTTAGTTGTACGTCCCAGTGTGAGGAAGATGTATAGGGATCATTATCTGAAGTTTTGGTTGTATGAAATGAGACAAATAATAGATGAGTTTGTCTCATGATGTGTCACCTATCAGCAGTTGAAGGCTGAGCACCAGGTTCTAGTGGGTTAGTTGCAGCCTCTTGAGATACCTGAGTTGAAATGGGATGAAATATCCATCAACTTAGTCATAGGGTTTCCATACACACAAAAAATCCATGACACCATATGGGTGATAGTAGGCTGACTCATGAAGTCATCAAACTTCCTTGCTATTAGGGATAAAAAAATTTGTAATTTTTCGGGTATCTATGTGTATGGGAGATCATCCTCCTTCATGGGGTACCCTCAACGATTTAATCTGATCGTGATTATTTTTTACATCATAATTAGGGAGCGGCCTGTAGGAGGAATTCAAGCCCCACATGTGGACATGTAAATCCTTTCATCCTTAGATTAATGGGAAAACCGAGCTCATAATCCAGGTGCTAGAGGATATTTTCAGGGCTTGCATATTGGATTTTGGCTGAAGCTGGGAGGATCACTAACCTTTGGTGGAGTTTTATTACAAAAATAGCTACCAATGCACCATCAAAATGTATCATTTTGAGGCCTTATACTAGAGACCTTGTAGGTAACCCTTGTGGTAGATGTATATTAGAGATTCAACTCTTATGGGCCCAGAGTTGGTGCATGTTTCCATAGATAATTTATAGATCATTCGTGAACGTATGAAGATGGATAATAGAAGGAAAATATTCTATGAAGATCACCATCGTAGGAAATTGGAGTTCGAGCTGGTAGACCATGTCCTCTAGAGATTCTCTCTAATGTGTGGAATGCAAAGGTTTGGTCGGGGAGGAAATCTATCGCTGAGGTTAATCGGGCTGTTCGAGATTGTGTAGAGGATCGGTGAGGTTGCATATCACCTCACCTTACCCCCACTATTGGAGAGGGTGTACAACTTTTTCCTTGTGTCACAACTGAGTATATACATGCATGATCCCTCACAAATTATTGACTATGGAAGTCTATACAACAAGGATGGAGCCACCATTATAGATCACCCATTGAAGATTGAGGATCGACCGGAGAAGACCTTGGGAGGATGAACCATCACTATGGTTTGTATTCTATAGAAGCATTGAAACATGCATGATAGTTCCTAAGAGAAAGAGATCTATATGCGGCATCATTATCCCAATTTTTTTATGTTTTTATTTATGGGGATGAAAATCTTAAAGGAGGAAATGATGTAGAGACCTAGATTTTTCCTTGTAATACTTTAAAATATTTCTAAATATTTTTTATAGATCCAGGTGTTGAGAATAAGTGTGATTCTGAGGTCCGATGTGCTCAAAATAAAATTTATAAAAATAATAAAGAAATGTTTTATTTTCTATATGGTTAATTAAATAAAATGGGGCATCTCTCAAATGGTTGAATGGATCAGAAATCTAAGACCATGGTTGGGTCTAGGACATTCTGGTTCCCCTAGACGTGACATTAAATAAGTTGGCATAGGACATCCTGACCAATTGTTCATTGGTGGTGCATTTAATTAATTAGATAAATATATTTATTTAATTAGTTAAATTTCATTTAACCTAGGTGATAATCTATAAGTATATTGTTGTAGAGATTTTCTAGGGCCACTTCATAATCCATTTCTTTGTCTATGATTCCACCTTTCCTCTCATTTCTATTTGAGATCAAAGAATAAATAATGATGAAGGAACCTTTAAAACAAGAAGATCAAAGCCTTATGAATGCAACATTTCTTAGTGAATATATTGTTTGTCTACAGTGATAGATCCAATATATGTAGGACTCATCTTTGGTGTTTTTATGCCTTTGATTAAAAATTGAACATGTTTTCAATTTTCATCAATGTTCACCCCCTTGAACCTAACATATTGTCGAAAATATACTATCCATCAATTTTTCATCTATCCTAGATTAATGTTATTAATATTTTTTCCAATAAATCTTGTAGAACGATCCAAACCATCACATATGTGCCTTTCCCTCACAAATTCTTTATGTTATTCACTAGAAAAACCCTATGGTTCCTGACATGAATATTTCTGGGCGACCCGAGATCGATTGGGTGCTTGGATTTTGGACAAATAAGAAGAATGGTGATTGATTTCTTTGAAAGGAATAGATCTAGAAATGGAATGATTCGTGGATGAAGAATCTGAAGGTTCATTTCAATCCGAAGAGGATTGAAGTCACAATGGTGAGCAAAAGATCCGTAAAAATTATTATCTATGAACGATTCTAATTCAGGATGAACAATGATAAGAATCCACATTCTTTGGATAGATCTATAGATTTCGGAGTATATTCAGGAGCCTTGTACCACAGTTGATTCATATTTGGAAGAGGTGGTCAAAATTGAATAAACCCAAGGGTTTTTTGAAAAAACCCGACTACATGTTGTGTATAAAGAAGAACACATGGTGTATAGACTAACTTATCACCTGCGCTAGGATTTTTGGAAGCTAAGGAGGACATGATGTGTATTCCCATTGACTCCCGGTATACCCCTATTCCCATGTAAATATGTTGTGTGAAGGAACACATGACTAGGAACAATCCATGTTCTGACTACACAGGTTTTCCACATGGACAACATCTATTGTGGACCAACACTCTGTGTACTGGAGGACACAGACATGGGTTCTAAGTACACAGACAGAGCTAGAAAACATGTTATTGGTCCCAAATAGTTAGAAAACCACATTTATTTTACCTACAAAATGTTTTATACTATATAGGGTGGGACCCGTGTACTAGCCAGATACACGGCTATGCAGTAGAGGACCACTCACAGTGTACTTTTGGTCTATTCATAGATACATTTAAACCCCCATATGTCATTTGTCTGAACACGTATTTTGGCCTATGAGATTCCTATCATGAGTGTTTTTTCTCATTGAACATGATGGTCCCCTTATAAGATTCTTTTGATAAAAAATACGAATGTTATGGGTTTAGAGAATGTAGAGGTGACATCCAATGATGATAGTGATCATACAGGTTTACCATATCAGTATCGTGCTTATACTCTAGCTAGGTTGTGTAGTTGAATTCCCTGATGCCAGTTTCGGTCATACTATCTAGTAGGACTGGGAATTGGTGTTCCTCTATGATCTTCCTGAGACACCCTCTAGTATGATCTAGCTAATGGTGTTCCTCAACATTATGGGCTTACCCTTTAGTTGGTCTTGGCAGTGTAATTACCCGATAGTCTTTCAAGTGTGACCCTTATGTTGGGATGGGCAGTGGCATTTCCCTGGAGACTCACCTACCTAATCCTCCATTAGGGTCTGGGTTGTGGCGTTTCCCATTGACTTACCTAAGTGCTACCCTTCTTCCAGGCTAGGCTATTCCATTTCTTGGAGGCTACCAGAGAAGAACCTAGATTTTATGGTACAATGATGATGTGTGGTTGGACTTACCTTTAGACTGAAGAGAAATAGGGGATATTTCACCACCGATATTTAATATTGTGACATGACTTAAAAAACATTTGGTTGAGTCAGTTCTACCCAAATAGGAAAGCATTGGGGATTGTGGATTGAGCCCCTTGGACTTGTGTCTCCAGGGAAGAAACTTGAGGTGTTGGTCATCAAATATGATTTTACCTTGTAAATGATGTTTACTCACTTTATTGGGCTGAGCTGTGAGATGTAGATCCCCTAAATAATCATTTTTATTTCATTGACTAAATATATATATATATATATATATCCTATTATAGTAACCACTCCTTCGGTCTTGGTTAATCTATTTCTATGAGATGTGAAGACACACGAGGTATGCCACATGATTTTCGTGCATATATTCTCATGGTTGGACATGTCAAATCCCCGAATATAGATAGAAACGACTTGATGAGGAGTTTATCTACTCACCATTTTGAGCCCCCAATGTTTGAATGAGTCTAATTTCACTCTCTTATTGGGTTTTGATATACTCTTTATGTTCTATTTTTCCATACCTTATTCTATGTAATGCATCTTTTCATCTTCGTCTATTATTTCTCTCCCCTTCCCCTTTTTAGGGTGTTCTACTGGGTATGTATACACACACCCTTGAATGGGATTTTCCCAACACGTTTTGTGTCTTTTTTAGATTGCAGAAAGTTTAACCATGATCGCAAAGGAGCTCAGGGATACAGGCTCCGTAGACCGTGTGTGGTGGTCAGATTTGGGATACAAGAGTTGAAATCTATTAATTGTTACTTTTTTCAGCTTCATTTAGGTTGGGATAGATTTTTGATTTGGGCATGTGTTTTTTACCTTCAATTTTTATTTGGCACTACCATACTCTTGTATCGTCTAGATGTTTAAGTATTTTCATTTTACATTATATCATTTTTCATCTTTTCTACTTTTCCTCTACATTTTGTATTGAGTTGGTTGTGTGCATGTGTAAAGGTTTTAGGCAAAGGTATCCTCAAGATTAGTTGTTCCTTTGGATCTTGTCTCCACCCCTTGGCCTATATAGGCGGGTTTGGGGTAGTTGCGTTTGGAGCCCCAACTGGGCTTGGGTCGTGATAGGTTTTCCTCATGAGACCTACCAATTCATTGAGGGGATATAATAGTTCCATTATTCACTTAATAAGTCTAATCAATTACTCATATGAATTGGGTGAATCATAAAATAAATATACATATTAAATGTAACTAACAATCCCCAATTGATAAACATAATCACAAAGCATTATGAGTAATATCGTGAATGATATCAACATAGAACATAAACCATAAAAATGACCAGAAACCAATGAATAAAATATGGTAGATGATATAATAATATTTAAATATTAATGAATCACAAAAATCAGAAAAGTTTTTTGATATATATGAAAATACTCTAATGAAATCATTGTAAATTCTTGAGAGAAATAGCCCTTTTTTACAATGAAATATTTTATTTAAAAAGAAAATATATTAAAGGAAATCAATTTAGTTTAAATGAACCATGTAAAATTATAATAGATGATTCAAGGAATTAAGGAATCATGATATTGGAAAAATATGATCATTCCTCATAAGATAAAAAACATTCCTTCCATACTTTGACGAAAAAGTCATGAAGTACCTCATTTGGAAAGTGAAAAAAAGATTCCATTCAAACTATTTTAAAAAAGTAATACATTAATAAAAATTAATTAATCCTTTGTAGGATAATATTTAAATAATTTTTGAAAATATTTTTAGAATACATGGACATGGAATAAAAATGTTCCACTGTGGATATGCAAATATAAACAATCTTGCAAAATAATGAAATTGTGAAATAAACCCTTACATTTCACATTCCTTTAATAGAAAATGATTTATACTACTATATAATTTTTTAAATAATGTTATTAATTTATAAGAGAACCATATTCTTATTTATTATATCATAAATGATCCCCGTATATCGTTTTTTTTTATATTCAGTTGTTACCTGGGTTTTTGGTGTTAACTGATATATATTCCTATGCATGTTTTGTCAATTAAGTATTTTTTTTAATTTTGAATAGAATAAATTTATTTCATATATATATATAATGTTGTTATGATCATAATATTTATTCATTATAGACATTATTTATAATAACTATTGAATTTTGGACATGGGAAATGAACTGCATCGTGTCGTGGAGACGGTAGGCCATATATAAGAATGAGAGATGATATCATTCTCTTAATGGAGAAATTGTGAGGATGTGGATGGCATATTAAGATTTATAGTATCAATATTATATCATAATTATCATATATATCCACTATTTATATCATTATATCCATCCAATAAAAGTGGTGATAAAAACAGATTACACCATGATGTTGAGATGATTAGTCTTATGTACACATGTACTGTGTTTTCATTTACCATATGATGGATAAAATGTGGAATATAGTTGACTAATGATCATAATAACATCTCAAAAATAATATTATACTTATGTTATTACATTATAATGGAAACAACACTCGAATAATAAGTATAAGGAGAAATGAACATGGATGAGTAGTCAAAATGATAACCACTTCTTTGGAATAATTTCTTTAGATATATTCTAACAGTATCTATTGTTAATATTTTTGGATGATCAAGATATCTTGATCATTATAAGGATAATGTGAAAATAAATTTTTAGGTTTTCGTCGATCTAAATGGCTCAAATTGTAGTGGGGAAGTGGGGTAAGAGGCGCCCTTTTCTAATTGAGGTGAGGGGCACTGTTGGACACTCACAAAATATTAATATCCTATAAATTATTTTCAATTAAAAAGGTTAAATAGTGATTTATTTATAATATAATATTAATATTGGTCGAAATTATCACAACCAATAATTTTTCTTCTGGTTTAGGTCACATTCATACCCTTATCTTTTGTATTTAACCATTATTTAATCTCTTTAAATCATACCTTGACAACATGTGTTTTTACTACACCATGGTTAATATATTTACTATAAAATTACAAAGTATTCATAAATGGATACTTTATGTCTTTTTAAAACTTATTAAATTATTTGGATGAATTTTATATTTTTATGAATGTTATATAATTTAATTAAATGTTGTTGTTTTTAAATATCATTAAGGTCAATTTTGGTAATATTGAATACATGAATTTTTAAAAAATGTCATGAAAACATGATAGCATTGAAAAAAATCCTTTAATATATCCCTAATAAATCTAGGTAATATTGAAATTTAGTGTATTACTATAATTATATAAAATTATATTTTTAAGTAGTTTTAATAACATTTATTTGATATGTCCATTAAATAAATGATTACTGCATCATCATTGTGCAAAACGTTAATTTATTTATTTCTTACATAAAATTTAAAAATAAATTATCATGATTAATAAAAAATATATATATTTCAAATTGATATTCACTATCGATTATATCTAATAAATGAATATATACAAAAAAAATGTAATACTTATTGAGAACCCGAGTATGTCATACTTGACTTTCCTTAAAATAAAGTATTATAATATGATTAAAGCCACACAAGGGGCTCAAAGAGCACATTAAATCATCCCCAAATTATTTTCATTGAAAATAATTCATCAAATGAAATTATGAAAAGTTTTAAGGTAATTTTATAATATTTATAATATTATTTTTACCCTTAATTTCAGAATTTTCCATTAACTGTAGTAATTAAAAAAAATACTATAGTTATTTTCCGATTGTCCAAAAATAAAAGGGAAATATTTAATAAATTTTTACCTCATGAGTAAAAATACAGATTCCATTTCTCTAAATTAAAAACAACTAATTTTAAAAAATTAGTTCAATATCAATCTTGTTGATTGAGTGAGAATATGGGTTATTATAGTGAAAACGTTCCAAATATGGAAATGTTTTTTGTATACTAATTCAATTTAAATATTATTATCATGAACTAAATTTCATTAAATTATATAAAATATATATAATTATACTTCAAAAACAATCAATAGTATAATTTTTCACTATAAAATATTTAGATGAATGATTTTTTTCGACTAAAATTCAGCATTTCTCACTATTCATCAAAATATGAAACACATCAAAGACAAAAAATTAAACCAAATTAAATGATAATATTAAAAATTCCTAGAAGAAGTTTTTTTTTAAATATAATTTATAATTTTAATAAAAACCTTTTTTAAAACAATTGAGCCAATAAAAGGCTGTAAAACTATCTTTTTATAAAAAATACATCTTTTATGCATAAAATTTGATTTTTTCTGCAAATAATTTCTATAAAAAAATAGGATGAATGTTAGAAATTATATTGAATATATAATATATATTTCATTAATATAGTAAAATATGTATGATTTTATTATTGTATTTGTATAAAACACCCATGTGATCTTTTAAATAGTTTTTTAGAAAAGAATTTCCTTTTATTTTAAAAGGGTTTTATCATTATTTATAAGTATTGGTCACTAAATAAATCATTATATTTTAATGTCTAAACTATATTTTCATAATTTATTTAATCCTCTTTATTCCATCCATTATATTTAATTGGTTAATATTTTCACTTATAAATTATAATATTTAGTTGTTCGTTTAAGATCAATGTTTCATATCTTGTATGCAATCAAACATAGTGATTCATTTTAAAAACATGGGATGTTTCATTCTCCATTTTTAATAAATTTCATCCTCAAAAACTTAATTCAGGATTGAAAAAATGGGGTCTGATATTTCAAAATTACCTTTATGGAAATATCACATTGGAATAAGGATTAATGAAACTTCTGCATTAAAATAATGAAAGGGTAGTATGAAGGTAAACTGAGATATCACATACGAGGGTATCCTATAAGAAAACATTGAAATGGAAGAAAATACAAAATTTCATTTATTGATGTAGGATGATAATGAACATGGTCCTAATAATGTTTAAAATCACAAAACCGTGATTTTTTTTATCAATTAAGAGGTCATTGACTTCTCAGAAAGACAGGTTATTTGATAACATTTTTTCGAAAAATAATTTTCCAAGAGTTAAGGGATTATAGTACTATACAAGATAAGAACTTATATGATATCTTTCTATTTCATATTTATAATATCATCCTTTATTTGTGTTTCAATATATTTTCACATCATCTCTTACACCTGTAAATGAATGGTAAAAATGATTTTTTCACACCTGATGAACATTTATGAATCATAAGATCCATGGGTAATTCCTTTATCTTTTAAATCTTTACTGAACCCAAAAGAGTTATAATAGGTTACCCAATATTATAAATCTTACTTTAACCTCAAACAATAATATCCAAAGTTCAACTTAATCCATTCCATAAGTAGTTACCTTAAGACACATCCAAAGTACATCTATCCGAAGTCAAAGACCAAAAATTCATAAGTTCGCTAAATATCCAAAATAATTAATACATTAGAATCCCCAATCAAAATAATGTATCTCTTAAAATATCAATAAACATGTATGAATACCTTGTCCACCTTAAAATATTTAATAAAAACATACATTCTTCCAAATCCTTAATGAAGAAATACTACAATACAATCTTTATATATCTTATGAATCTTATAACTAGATTTTTTTTGATTATTTCACTTTGATTTTAGTAACATCATATAAAATAACTTGTCCCCATTTCTTCTTTTGATGTATATTTCCTTTAAATTTGGTGAATTAATTTACATAGTGTCCCATATCCTTACTATTATATCATTGATAATTGGTATCTTATTTCGTTCCCTTGAAAGAATGAGCATGATGGACTTTCTCACCACACTTGAAGCAAACTAAGATTCATTTTAAGTAGGTACCAGGGTGTTTCCTTCCACAAGTATCACTTGTTGTGAAATATTTCATTCACTTCTCCCCATTATCCAAATCATTATCTATAATTCTCTTCTTCTATTGGTTCCCTTTTATTTAATAAAACATTGATAATTCTTTATCTGTTTTGATAATACCCAAGACTATATCTTCATACGATGAAAACATTTAGGACATCAGTTCCATTCAGATGAATTTCATTAACACATCAATTAAATGATAAATCTTATAATTAGGGTTACATATTTATTCCACAAAATTTGTTTTTGATATTATAAATTTGGATTTAAACTTAGAAACATTCTCATCCTTTTTCTTCCTCAGACTCAAAAATTACCACTCATATCTGCTTGTTGTTCGTAGGGAAGATATTTTTCTAATAAATTATTTTTAAAATACATCCATTCCATGTTTTCTATTTCCAAAAATATTTATTAGGGTTCTGAATCAATGACCACAAAATATCTACATCTCCATATAGATGATAAACTACCATGACAATCTTATCCCTTTCATTACTTACCAAAATGATAAATATCATTTATATGGAAATTATGCATTTCTCAGCTACAAATGGATTTATAGTCACATTTAATGATGGAGGATATTGTCTCCTGAATTGGTCTATCATTTTTCCTAGGTGTTTTGGACTAGTTTCATCTATATGTTTGAGGATATTTCTCATAATCTGAGTTAGTTGTCCTAGTAATGTTACAAGTTGTTCAGCATGAGTAGCAGCTCCATATCCAACATCATTATATTGCATTGAAGATAAATCCATACATGAATTATGTGTACTGATATAGTTTCAATTCCTTCCAATGGGTTCCATTTCTAAAAAAATTTAATACACTATATTGGATCATAAAATTATGAAACATTATATATCTTCTCAAAACAAGTGAATCACATCTCCTAAATTGAAAATCTAGGTATGACTAATCTCTAACTCATAATCTTAGTATATTTAGATTTATTTAAAAAATATTTCATAGGTTTTCATTCTATAATATCTACATTCTTAAATCTAGTTCTAATGTTTTCAACAATATTTTATCCAATAACAATTATAAATACCCCAAACCTAGTTTTTCAGATTCATTGTTTAAATTATGAAATTAACATATGAAACATGGAATCACATCCCAAAGTACTTAATAGTTTATTTGTTTTTCAAAACTAGAAACGTAAATGAAATACACAATAAAATTGAAATTTTAAAATTCAATCAAATTATTCCATTAAAAACAACATTACTCTCATATCATACCCCATCATTTCAATGATAATATAAATCAGGGAATCCTAGAAAAAATAAAACATAAGAAATGGGTGACATCATATTCTCAATGAGGGTATATATTTCAAAGAAGCTAAGGAGTAAAAATTATTGAAAGGTAAATAACTAAAATAGATTCCTTTTAATCAACATCTTGAGCATAAAATGGATGGTATAAAACATGTCTAAATAATTCCATATTAACAATCCAATGAGATAGAAAACTTATTCATAGAAATTATACTAACTGGATAATCATATAGAAATCAACAAATATTCTCATAATGATGGAATGAAAAATATTGGACATCTTAAATATGTCGTTGAGGCCTCAAACAATACGTCTAAAAATAAATGGTTAAGGCCTCAGAAAAATCCCAATACTGTTTGTGTCATGAGACCTACTGATGCATAGAGGGGATCGAGAAGTCCTCACCATTCACTTACTACAACAAATTACTTATATGAATGGGATATAACATAATAGATATATTAATATGAAATTTAAATATCCTTCCCCAATCAGTAATATAATCACAAACCATTCTAATTAATATTGTGAATAGTATCAAAATATCACATCCATTATCAATCTGATTATAAACCATTTAATAAAATATGTTAGATGATATCATAATAGATAAACCTCAATGAATAAAAAATTTAGATAATTATTTTGACATAGGTAAAAAACTCTAATAAAATGATTGAAAATTATTGAGATAAATACCCCTCCTTTAAATTGAAATCATTTATTTAAAAGGACAAAAAATTTAAAAGAAAAAAATTTAATTAAAAAGAACATTGTAAACATGTAAAGGAAGATTCAAGAACATAAGGATTCATGATGGTAGAAAAATATACACATTACACATAATTTTGAAAAAAAAAATTGTATTATTATCGAAAATGTAATAAAGTGCTTAATTTGGAAAAATAAAAAAGATTCCATTCAAACTGTTTTATAAAATTCCTTACATAGGTACAAATAATTTAAATTTTTTATTATAATATTAAAACACATTTTAAAAATATTTTAGATAACATTTTAATGGAAGGACAATGTTCCCCATTGAAGACATAAACATAAACAATCTTTAATAATAATGAAATTGTGAAATAAACCATTACATTGCACTTGATTTTAGTTGAAAAAGAATTAACAACCTATATAATGGTTTAAATAATTTTATTAATTTATGTCAGAACCATATCCATATTTATAATATCATATATGATCCTATTATATTGTTTAATAAGAATTCATTATTACCCCTATTTTTGGTGTTAACTGCTTCATTTTCCAATGCATGATTTTTTATTGTATGTACTTTTTATTATGAAGAGGATATATTTATTTCATTTCCATAATGATATTAAGTTTATCATATTTATTCTTTATACAAATTTTATAATAATTCTTGAATAGTGAACATGGAAAATGAATCACATCGTGTCATGGAGATGTTCATCCATACATATGCATGAGTGAAGATATCATTCCCCTATTACTGAAAGGGTAAAACACTTGATGGTATATTAATATTTCCATAATAAATATAATTCCATATTTATCATATATATTCATTATTTCCATAATTATATCCATCCATGTAAAGTGGTGAGGAAAAAATAGGTTACACCATGACATGGAGATGGTAAGTCATATTCATACACACGTTATGTTTTCATTTTTTGTAGAATGGATAAAAGGGGGAATATTATTGTACCAAAATCATAATAAAATATCATAAAATTGATTATACTTATGTTATTACATTTTAATGTAAACAAAACATGAAAATGACATAAAACAAGAAATAAACTAGTATGAATTTTCAAAAATTATTACCTCCTTTTCAAATGAATTCCTTTATATCAATTCTTAATGGATCTAGGGATTCACTATTTAGAAGACCAGAATATCCCAAACATTGATAATGATCTTAGTCAGAGAAATGGGTAGCTGTTGTTTGATCTAGAAACATCAATGTGGTGTGAGGAAGTGAGGGAGAGGTTTCCATTTTATAATTGACATGAGGAGTACTTTTGGAAACCCTCAATATATTAAATTAATATAAATTAATTTTCATTCAAAAAAATTCCCAAGTGAGATATTTTGAATAGAAAATGACTATTGGTATAATTACTCTAAAATAATAATAATTATACATGTATAGGACATATTCGTACCCTTTATATTTTGGCTTTATTCCTTATTTAATCTCTTTAGGTCTTATTGTGACAACATGTGTTTTTACTCACTAAGGATTAAAATATTAAATATAATATTTCAAATGAGCCAAAATGGATAATTTATGAAATTTTAAACCTTATCCCAATATATTGGAATAAATTTATATTATTATGAATTTTATCCCATTTAATAGAATATTACTTATTTTAAAATATCATTAATATCTATTTTGATATTATTCATTACTTGAATTTTTTAAAACTTCACAACAAAATTATATGTTCAAACTAAAAAAATTAATACATCCATAATATGTATATCTTGTGATGACCCAGACCCCCCATGGTCCCTTCCTTTGCCAAAATCCGGATCCTTAAGGGGTGCCGATCGGTGAGACCGATCGGTGAGACCGATCGGTGAGACCGATCGGTGCGACCAATCGGTGGGACTGATCGGTGTGACCGATCGGCGGAACCGACCGACGTCACCCGGCCTTGCCAAGTTGTTCCAGTAACGCTCCTTTTTCGCAAATAGGGTTTTAAACCCTATTCTGCCTCGTTTAAAAGAAAAGAAAATGTCTTAAAGAACCGAAACGCGCACGAAAGTTTTAATTAGATACTGAATCGACTCATGAGTCGGTTTAAACCACCCAGCACCTTTAATGATGAGTCAAGCCGCGTGGTCAACCCACGACTCCCACGTCTTGCGCGGTTTCTGGTTTTCACCTCAACCATCCCCGGCTCTTATAAATTAAGGGTTAGGCCGTGGTTTTCCCCCTTCCTCGATCGTGGATCTTCTGGTGCATCGGGCCCGCCGCATAATTATCCGTAAAGTTCCGCGCCCCCGGCCTAAACATCGATCATCTATCAACAGGTAGGGGATTTCTCTCATCTCTCACTTTTGTGTATCATGCGGGGTGGGCGTTATTTTGTTCCTATGGAATTGGTTGAACCGAACCTTAATGAAGATAATAAACGAAGTTCTAAAGAAAGAAGGGGAAGGGGTTGTGATCGTTGTTTATGCTTTATCTTATGATCATCATTTTTAGTTGTGCTGGTTTATGTTTTCTGAAAATTGAGGCCATTGGTGGTCATTGTATGTGCACTGATGAATCCCCTTGTGATGTTTTAAATGGGTTGCTGAAATTGTGAACTCCTGCTGTGAAATTGGTTAATCACGTATGCCCAGCTGGATAAGTTGAAAGCACCAGGATCAACCCTTCTGTGATAACTCCCGGTTAGAACACACGGAATTTGAAATCATGGAGTGTGTTAAGTCGTTTAAATCTGAAAATCCCTGACTTGTGTTGGTAGTGGTAGTTGGTTGTTTTCCTTTCGGGCCGATTGCTGGAAATGTGGGAGGGGATGGGATCCCCTGTTCTTTTATACTCTTGGTGGTTGTGTGAATTTGCGGGATGGGATCTCCTGTTGGTATGGATTCGGTGGTTGTGAGTTTTAAATCTGAGTGGTTACTCGTTCATATCACAAATTGGGGAGAGATACTCTGTTGACAGAACTGGGTGTGAGTGTTTTGGTTGATCCATGCTTTTGACGCTTTCCTTGGTTATGCTTATGGTAGTTGCCCAGTAGTGCTTAAAATTAATTGAACATTTTAACTGAACGTGAAACAAGAATGGGACAAATGGTTTTTTTTTGTGGGCAAGGGTCGTGAACTATGACTCGGACGCAGTGGTGTTGTGTTCTGTAGGTTGGCTAGGAAAACCTAAGCTTTGGGTGAGTGTTTGTTACCTATATCTATACTTGTAGCTTTGTGTTTCTTATTCGTGCCCCACCCAAGTTGAGCACTCAGTTCCTAACACCCCCATTTATGGGGGAAGGGTGTTTTTCCCAACACTATCCTTAGTGGCTGGTTATTAGCTCCTTTTCTGCTCCCTTTCCCGGATAGCCCAAGTACCTTCGGGCAGGCTGTGATGGCCTGAAGTCCATTATTAGCCCAAGAACCATCGGGCGGGGCGTTGTGGTGGTTGGCCAGGTATGTGCGGAAGGTGGTTTCCCAAGTTTCTTCGGGATGAGGCCCAGGTGTATTCGGGCGTGGCAGTGGATCCTTTAGCCCAGGTGTCTTCGGGCGTGGCGGTGGTTGTTCTGGCCCAGGTGTGTGCGGGCGGGATTCAGCAGTGGGACTGCGTGTGGTTGAGGCCCAGGTGTGTGCGGGCGGGATTTCGGCAGTGGGACTGCGTGTGGTTGTGGCCCAGGTGTGTGCGGGCGGGTGTGGCAGTGGGACTGCGGTAAGAATGGCGGGATTGGTCCGATGCGTAGGATGTCTCAATAACCAGTGGGAAAGTGTCGCGGGGTACCCAAACATCGATGTGCTCTTATTATATATATTACTTGACTTGCGTTATTTGGGGAGTGAGCCTTGGTGAGGCCTGGGATGGATAGTTTGCCTTGTTAGGTGTTTGGTTTACTCTTTTCTCACGGGACTTTAGTACGTTCCCCCACTTGTGCACGAGAGTCTTGGTTTTCCCTACTGAGTGTACTTGTATACTCACCCTACGTATATAAAACTGCTTTCAGGTTTCCAGGAGGACTTCGGGGATCACGCAGGACCTTACTAGCTTGGACTTTTGGAGCAGTTGTAGTTGTTTTTCTTTTTCTTTTTGGTACTTACCTTGTAGTCACCTTTTTGCACTTTGTGGATTTCACTTTTGAAACATGCATGTGGGAATGGTTTACTTTTGGATTTACTTTTCTTTCTACCTTGGTGTTGTTGGATTTTCTTCTCCTTATCTTTCGATCCTATAAAATAAAAAGGGTAATGCCTTCCATTTGAGAGAATTTTCTATACCCTTGGTGCTAGTCGCCACTCCGGGACCTATTGAAGGCGGGTTTCGGGGGTCATTATCTCTCCTTCAACTTAAAGAAGGAAGGGTCTGGCAATCTGTTGACCCTTCCCTCCTTTTTGGTGAAGGCAGGTTGTGACAGAATGGTATCAGAGGTGATGGTTGAGAGATAGGACGGAGTCTGGAGTTAGGCACAGTGAGGATTGCATGGGATGGTAAGGCAACGGCGTTGGGTGACCTTGGAGCATGAATTAGGCCAGGGAAGACCGGCTAGGACATGGGATTTTAGGGGCCCCCGTGATCCGATGCAAGGACTCTGGACCTACCGAACGACCAAGTGAGGCCACACTGATTGCAGGGTAGAGACCCTAGGAAAGGTACATGCATCATAATGACTTGTGTTATTGTGTTTCTGGGATGTCTTGGGAATTAAGAATAAATTAAATCTTAAGAAGTTTTAAGAACGATATTCTGCACTACTTGGGCTTAGGCATTCCTTGTTTACCTTGCAGCTATGGCACCTGGAAGGCGACCACGTGTGGTACACACGATCGAGACCCCTGAGACTACTTTGGCCAATCAGCAGGGGAGCTGGGCGTGGACAGTTACACGCCGCAGAGGCAACAGTTCCAACAGGGCCAGAGGTTGTTCGAGGTACGATCAATGTGTTTAGCACTCTTGCTTATGCTTTGTTCGATACCGGAGCTTCGCACTCCTTTGTTGCACCCAGTCTAGCCCGTGCCTTGGGTCTAGATGCTGAGAGACTTCCAGTGCCCCTGGTGTTGAGCACACCAGTTGGAGGTCAGACCGACTTGTTGTTCGTTTGTCAGGGATGTAGACTGATGTTAGGGCCACATCAGTCGGTTAGGGATCTCCTTCTGCTACAGATTCAGCCATACAATGTCATCCTAGGCATCGACTGGCTATTTTCTGTGTGCGCCATCATCGACTGTTTCCAAACAAGGGTGGTGTTCTCCGGTTTGGACGGCCAGCGTGTTACCTTCACCGGCGAGCGGAGCTGTCCGAAGGGAAACAGGAGGGAGGAACCTCTCCTCTCCTTGTTGACCGAACTGACGGTAGAATCAGTAGATGCGGAAATGGTGGAAGTACCAGAGATCGTCCGTGAGTTTATGGACGTCTTTCCTGAGGAGGTGACGACTCTACCCCCTCGACGTGATATCGAGTTCGGGATAGACCTGCAGCCCGGCTCTCGACCAATCTCGATGGCTACTTACCGGATGGAACCTTCGGAGCTACGGGAGTTGCGGATACAGATTGACGATCTGGTGAAGAGGGGTTATGTTCGTCCAAGTGTGTAACCATGGGGTGTTCTAGTCTTGTTCGCAAGGAAGGCGGATAGTGGCCTCAGGTTGTGCATCGACTACAGGAGGTTGAATCAGGTGACGATCAAGAATCGCTACCCTCTCCCAAGGATAGATGATCTTTTTGACCAGCTGAAAGGGGCAGGATGGTTCTCAAAGATCGACCTGCGGTCCGGATACCACCAGCTGAGGATGAATGATAGTGACGTCCCTAAGACGGCGTTCAGGTGCAGGTATGGGCACTTCGAGTTCGTGGTCATGCCCTTTGGTGTTACGAACGCCCCGGTCGTGTTCATGGGGATTATGAACTCCATCTTTCGGGAGTATCTGGATCGGTTTGTGGTGGTATTCATCGACGATATCCTGATCTATTCAAGGTCAGAAGAGGACCATGCAGAGCACCTGAGGACAGTTTTGGAAGTCCTCTGACAGCACCAGCTCTACGGGAAGTTGTCAAAGTGCAAGTTCTGGACACGAGAAGTGCACTTCCTCGGGCATGTAGTGTCTGAGCAGGGGGTAGTAGTCGACCCATCAAAGGTTGAGGTAGTTGTTTCTTGGGCATCACCCAAGAATGTGGCGGAAGTCCAGAGTTTCCTCAGACTGGCAGGTTACTACCGGAGATTCGTACCCAACTTCTCCCGAGTAGCAGCCCCTTTGACGGATTTGACCAAGAAGGACCAGGTTTTCGTGTGGAGCGAGCAGTGCGATTCGTCCTTCATCTACCTAAAAGAAAAGCTGGTTAGTGCCCCAGTGTTGAGATTACCAGAAGAAGGGATGGCCTATGAGGTATTTTGTGATGCTTCAGGACAGGGCCTGGGATGCGTGTTGATGCAGCAAAAAGGGGTGATCTCTTATGGGTCCAGGCAGCTACGCCCCCATGAGCGTAACTACGCCACCCATGACCTAGAGCTTGCAGCGGTCGTTTTTGCGCTAAAGTTATGGAGGCACTACCTCATCGGGGAATGCTTTGTGGTCTTCACAGATCACAAAATCTTAAAGTATATCTTCTCCCAGTGGGACTTGAACTTGCGACAACGGAGATGGGTGGAGTTCCTCTAGGACTATGACTTTGAAATCTCTTATACTGAGGGCAAGGGAAATGTGGTGGCCGATGCCTTGAGCAGGAGGACGCAGAAGGATGCGGTCCGAGAGTCGGCAAATGCCTGGAAGGCAATAGAGGAGTTGGCTGCCTTACACCTAGATGCGAAGATGGATAGTGGAAGAGGCTGCCTATATCAGATGATAGTGCAGTCATCTCTGTTTCGACAAGTGGAGGAGTCTCAGTGGGGAGACCCCGAGTGCGAAGTGATGCGTGATCGGGTTGACCAGGACGATGCTCCAAGAGAATGGACAGAGGACGGTCAGCACCAGATGCTTTTCCAGAAAAGGTTGTTTGTTCCAAGAGTGATGCGTGGCAAGGTTCTCAGTGAGTTCCACAACTCACCCCTAGCGGTGCACCCAGGAGTTACCAAGATGTACCAGGGGCTGAAAAGGCAGTTCTGGTGACCCGGAGTTAAGCGAGCGGTGGCAGAATTTGTGGCAAAATGCTTAGTATGTCAGCAAGTGAAGGCTGAACACCGGGTTCCAGGCGGCCTATTGCAGCCTTTAGCTGTTCCCGAGTGGAAGTGGGACGACATCTCAATGGATTTCGTCACGGGACTACCCAAGGTCCAAGGAGGGTGCGACGCCATCTGGGTGGTGGTGGACAGGTTGACGAAATCGTCTCACTTTTTGGCAATCAGGGAGTCAAGTACTGTGGATGCTTTGGCACGAAAGTACGTGAATGAGGTGGTGCGGTTGCATGGAGTTCCGAGGTCTATAGTCTCGGATAGGGATGCACGGTTTACCTCGCGAATCTGGAGAGTATTGCAGCATGCGTTTGGCACCCAGTTACGCCTTAGCACTGTTTTCCATCCCCAGACAGATGGACAAACGGATTGAACCATCCAGACCTTGGAGGATATGCTACGGGCATGTGTTCTGGACTCAGGAGAGTCATGGGTGCGATACTTGCCTCTAGTAGAGTTTTCCTACAATAATAGCTACCACTCTACCATCGGTATGGCCCCGTTTGAGGCTTTGTACGGGAGGCCATGCCATTCACCTGTGTGTTGGACCGAAGTAGGTGAGGCAGGCATCCTTGGCCCGGAGGTGGTGCAGAACACGACAGAGAAAATTCAGCTCATGCGGGAAAGGATGAAGGCGGCCCAGGACCGAAAGAAGTCGTATGCTGATACCAGGAGAAGGCCCTTGGAGTTTGAGGTTGGAGACCACGTGTTCTTGAAGGTCTCCCCGCGGCGTGGGAAACGGAGGTTCGGCAAGGGGGGTAAGCTTTCCCCCAGATTCGTTGGACCCTTCGAAGTGTTGCGGTGGGTCGGCGAAGTGGCTTATCAGCTAGCGTTACCTCCGCCGCTGCTAAGGATACATGATGTCTTTCATGTATCCCAGCTCCGTCGTTATCTGCACGATGATTCACAAGTCCTTGATTGGGGTGAACTGGACATCGAGGATGACGTAACCTTTGTGGAAAAACCAGTGATGATCGAGGATCGCAAGGAGAAGGTGCTTTGTGGGCGAGCCATTCCCTTGGTTCGTGTGTTGTGGAGACATGGCGGGCTCGAAGAGAGTACGTGGGAGAGGGAAGCACAGATGCGTGCCCAATACCCCGGGTTGTTTTGAGCTTTGTTCCTTTTGTACCTGTTGTGGTAGAACGTTTGACTTTTGGCTATGAAATATACTAGTTTATTTCCTCTGTTGTGTGTGAAAAGCCCCAGCTAAAGGGAAGAGGGAACCCGACCCCTAATCAAGACGCATTAAGGTGGATGCGATTAAACCCGTGCGGGCGAGTCAGTGCCGCCCAAAGCGGATAATATCTTGACATGGGGGAGGGAAACTCCCCAAACCCACATGACCGGGCGGTTTGGCGTGGTATGTTGCTTGGTTCTTGACAGGGGAGTGTTTTTAGTTAGCAGAGGTTCACTCCTAAGAGGTATCTTTCGAAGATGGTTGTTCGGACCCTCTCTTTCCTTCTGGTTTTTTGTCATTCTCGAGGACGAGAATCGTTTAAGAGGTATCTGATGTGATGACACAGACCCCCCTTGGTCCCTTCCTTTACCAAAATCTGGATCCTTAAGGGGTGCCGATCGGTGAGACCGATCGGTGAGACCGATCGGTGAGACCGATCGGTGCGACCAATCGGTGGGACTGATCGGTGTGACCGATCGGCGGAACCGGCCGACGTCACCCGGCCTTGCCAAGTTGTTCCAGTAACGCTCCTTTTTCGCAAATAGGGTTTTAAACCCTATTCTTCCTCGTTTAAAAGAAAAGAAAATGTCTTAAAGACCCGAAACGCGCACGAAAGTTTTAATTAGATACTGAATCGACTCATGAGTCGGTTTAAACCACCCAGCACCTTTAATGATGAGTCAAGTCGCGTGGTCAACCCACAACTCCCACGCCTTGCGCGGTTTCGCGTTTTCACCTCAACCGTCCCCGGATCTTATAAATTAAGGGTTATGCCGTGGTTTTCCCCCTTCCTCGATCGTGGCTCTTCTGGTGCATCGGGCCCGCCGCATCGTTATCCGTAAAGTTCCGCGCCCCCGGCCTAAACATCGATCATCTATCAACAGGTAGGGGATTTCTCTCGTCTCTCACTTTTGTTTATCATGCGGGGTGGGCGTTATTTTGTTCCTATGGAATTGGTTGAACCGAACCTTAATGAAGATAATAAACGAAGTTCTAAAGAAAGAAGGGGAAGGGGTTCTGATCGTTGTTTATGCTTTATCTTGTGATCATCCTTTTTAGTTGTGCTGGTTTATGTTTTCTGAAAATTGAGGCCGTTGGTGGTCATTGTATGTGCACTGATGAATCCCCTTGTGATGTTTTAAATGGGTTTCTGAAATTGTGAACTCCTGCTGTGAAATTGGTTAATCACGTATGCCTGGCTGGATAAGTTGAAAGCACCAGGATCAACCCTTCTGTGATAACTCCCGGTTAGAACACACGGAATTTGAAATCATGGAGTGTGTTAAGTCGTTTAAATCTGAAAATCCCTGACTTGTGTTGGTAGTGGTAGTTGGTTGTTTTCCTTTCGGGCCGATTGCTGGAAATGTGGGAGGGGATGGGATCCCCTGTTCTTTTATACTCTCGGTGGTTGTTTGAATTTGCGGGATGGGATCTCCTGTTGGTATGGATTCGGTGGTTGTGAGTTTTAAATCCGAGTGGTTACTCGTTCATATCACAAATTGGGGAGAGATCCTCTGTTGACAAAACCGGGTGTGAGTGTTTTGGTTGATCCATGCTTTTAACGCTTTCCTTGGTTATGCTTATGGTAGTTTCCCAGTAGTGCTTAAAATTAATTGAACATTTTAACTGAACGTGAAACAAGAATGGGACAAATGGTTTATTTTTGTGGGCAAGGGTCGTGAACTGTGACTCGGACGCAGTGGTGTTGTGTTCTGTAGGTTGGCTAAGAAAACCTAAGCTTTGGGTGAGTGTTTGTTACCTATATCTATACTTGTAGCTTTGTGTTTCTTATTCGTGCCCCACCCAAGTTGAGCACTCAGTGCCGAACACCCCCATTTATGGGGGAAGGGTGTTTTTCCCAACACTATCCTTAGTGGCTGGTTATTAGCTCCTTTTCTGCTCCCTTTCCCGGATAGCCCAAGTACCTTCGGGCAGGTTGTGATGGCCTGAAGTCCATTATTAGCCCAAGAACCATCGGGCGGGGCGTTGTGGTGGTTGGCCAGGTATGTGCGGCAGGTGGTTTTCCAAGTGTCTTCGGGATGAGGCCCAGGTGTCTTCGGGCGTGGCAGTGGATCCTTTAGCCCCGGAGTCTTCGGGCGTGGCGGTGGTTGTTCTAGCCCAGGTGTGTGCGGGCGGGATTCAGCAGTGGGACTGCGTGTGGTTGAGGCCCAGGTGTGTGCGGGTGGGATTTTGGCAGTGGGACTGCGTGTGGTTGTGGCCTAGGTGTGTGCGGGCAGGTGTGGCAGTGGGACTGCGGTAAGAATGGCGGGATTGGTCCGATGCGTAGGATGTCTCAATAACCAGTGGGAAAGTGGCGCGGGGTACCCAAACATCGATGTGCTCTTATTATATATATTACTTGACTTGCGTTATTTGGGGAGTGAGCCTTGGTGAGGCCTGGGATGGATAGTTTACCTTGTTAGGTGTTTGGTTTACTCTTTTCTCACGGGACTTTAGTACGTTCCCCCACTTGTGCACGAGAGTCTTGGTTTTCCCTACTGAGTGTACTTGTATACTCACCCTACGTATATAAAACTGCTTTCAGGTTTCCAGGAGGACTTCGGGGATCACACAGGACCTTAATAGCTCGGACTTTTGGAGCAGTTGCAGTTGTTTTTCTTTTTCTTTTTGGTACTTACCTTGTAGTCACCTTTTTGCACTTTATGGCTTTCACTTTTAAAACATGCATGTGGGAATGGTTTACTTTTGGCTTTACTTTTCTTTCTACCTTGGTGTTGTTGGATTTTCTTCTCCTTATCTTTCGATCCTATAAAATAAAAAGGGTAATGCCTTCCATTTGCGAGAATTTTCTATACCCTTGGTGCTAGTCGCCACTCCGGGACCTATTGAAGGCGGGTTTCGGGGGTCATTATCTCTCCTTCAACTTAAAGAAGGAAGGGCATGGCAATCTGCTGACCCTTCCCTCCTTTTTGGTGAAGGCGGGTCGTGACATATCTCATCTATGAAATTCATCTATGGAATTAATCATATCAAATTATATTTATTTTAAAATTTCTATTAACATTTATTTGATATGTCTATTAATAAAACAATTACTATATCATCATTGAGAAATAATTTAATTTAAATATTTTTTCCCTAAAAATTAAAAATATATTATCTAGATGAATATAAACATATTGGATTTCAAATAAATATTTATAGTTGAAGATATATTCTGAATAACCACACATCAAAAATTTAATAGTTATTAAAAACATGAGTATGACGTATTTGACTTTCATTAAAAAAACAAATGGATTAAATCCATCTATATAGCTAAAATAGATCATAAAATCAGCTAAGAAATATTTTTGGATGAATATAACTCATGAAATAAAATTAAGAAAAGTGTTAGGGCAATGTTTTCATATTTATAACATTAATTTTACTCTAAATTACATAATTTACCATTATCTGTAGTAATTAAAAAATTACTACAATTACTATTAATATTTTCCAAAAAAGAGAAATAATTATAAAATTTGTACCTTTTCATTATAAATATGGGATCCATTTTTCAAAATTCAAGAAAATATAATTTTTAATAATTAATTTAGAATTAATTTCGTTGATAGGGTGAGAAAACATGTTATTAAAGTTAAAAAATTCCAAATATTGAAAAGTTTATGTATCTAAATTCAATGTGAAATTTCTTACCAAGAACTAAATTAGATTAAATTATATATATTTGATCTAATTATACTTTAAATCCCATCATGTAATGAATTTATAACTATATATTATTTAGAATAAAAATATATTTTCAACTATAATTCAATATTTTTTAGTATTTATCAAAACATAAAACAAATAGGAAAAATACCTAAAATTAAAAGTGAATTTTTATATTCCACATTCAAAGAATAATTTCATTTTTTCAACTAGTATTTATAAGTCTAAAAAAATATTAAATATTTACACCATCCAAAGGAGGTAAATCTTTCTTTTTATTAAAAATACATCTCTTATACATAAAACTATACATGTTATTATATTATGTCTATACTAAAAATAAAATGAATAGAAAATTTTATATTTAATATATTATATTTATATTTTATTAATATAATAAAAATAGTGTGATTTGTTTATTTTTTTGAACAAAACACACTTGTGTGCACTTAAGTAGTTTTTTAGAAAAAATAATTCCTTTTATTTTAAAAAAGTTTGTATCAAGATTTATAAATAAGTGGCCAAAAAATAATACATTATATTTATGATTATATACCATATATTCAAAATTAACTTAATTTTGTTCAATCTCACAAATCTAATGGAATGGTTATAATAGTAACATTTAAATAATAATATTTATTTTTTTGTTTAAGACCTATATGGTGCATCGTGTATGATATTGAATAGAGTGTATCATTTTAAAAACTCAAATTGTTACAGTACACCTACAAATGGAATCATATTACCCTGAAATTCCTCTTCTTGGAGATCCACAATCTAAATCAGCTTCTTAACTATCGTAGTATTGTGATCATGATCAACATCATCCCATTTAATCACATGGGAAGGATTCTGTTGATTCCTCTTCATCAAGTAAACATGAATCATGTCATAGATATATGTCAAGTGAGACAGTAATTATAACAGATATTCCACCACTCAAGATTTTTGCCGATCATAGTGGGATTAACAAACCTTAGTACCAACAAACCTTTCTTACCCAACTGATGATGTCCCAAGTGAGGAGAAACACTAATAACATCCTAATTAAAAACATAAAACTCTAATATTTGATGAATATGGTCTGCATACAACTTTTGTGGGATCTGTGCAATGAATAATGACTTTTAGATCTATTGCACCTTTCCGGTCATTTCATGAATGAGACACGGCGCAAACAATGACCAATATCCTAGATTTACATATAACATAGGAGATCTATAAGGTATCTAATTCAACACTTTAAATTGTTCAAAAATAATCAAATATGGATAACTATTTAAACAAGAAAATTTGAATTTCAAAAAATTCTTTTCCTGTGATACACCAAAATAAAGCATGAAAGCCTATGACATATCTTCAAGAAACATGATAGCTATCTTTTTCTATCCATCTATATACATATGATAAGACCCACTCAATTTCAACTGGGAACCCATCACCTCCTACAAAACTTTTCAAAACCTGTAAGTGAACCTTAGTTCCATATCATAAAAACTCGTAGAGGGAACCCCGTGATGACCCACAATCTGTCCAATGTAAATGTCTCTGAGATGTTTTACAATAATCATTTCCTTGATAATCATGAAATGATCCAATTTAATAAGGAAATCAATTATCACCCAAATCTTGTATTCCATTGAAAACTAATAATGATTTCCATGGAAATATGATCCTACTTCCATACTAGAATAGTAAATTTTTCTGCAAACTTGTGGGTCTTTTGTGATCAGCCTTAATTTATTTTTCAAGTGAGATTACGTGACACTAAATCTAAAATCAACCACCTCATCCCTTAAAACCAATACCCACGTATCAAGTTTCATACATTTTTTTCTCCCCAAGATGTACAAAAAACATGATTTGTGCCCACAATTCATGATCTCCTTCCTCAGATAAATCATAATAAACAAGCTGTTATGGAATCACAAATATCTATTGGGAGACTGAGACCACTCACTCAAGGTCTCCCCATAGTAAACACTTTGACTATACTAATAGCATTCGGTGTATGTAATATTCTTCAGACAAAATAACTAATCAAATGATGATTCATATTTCATTGATTCCATGAACAAATATCCACAAAACTCTTTTTAATATAATGTAATCTCACTAAATGAACTCATCAGAGACCACTTGTCATCCGATTCATTCATAACTTGTGTCTGAAATTTTTTTATCAATGCATTGTAACTATATTTCCCTTACTATGAGTGTATCAATGTCAAAATAATTTTTTTAAGATACTCCACCTAGAGTATCTATCCCATGATCATATTCCCATGAGTCAAAATATATTTCAGACTCTATTGACTAGAATATATTGTAAACCACTTCCCAAAGAGATAATGATTCCATGTTTTGAGTGTATGGATAATTTATTCCAACTCGAGATTATGGTTAGAGTATTTTTCTCACAAGGGTGTAACTGGTTAGGGAAATAAGACACCTGATGTTTCCCTTATATCAAGAAACACTTGAATTTCATACCATAAGCATCAATTGAAACATACTAACCTGATCAGAATAATTAAAAATGGTTTTGAGGTCAATAGGACCTCCTTCCCCTCAAAATATCTATCAGCATTTTTGTTAAATTAAAACTCAAAACCCTTATGTGTTAATGTTTTCATCAATGATGTGAGCTAAGAGAAATAATAAACAAAACTGTATTCAGAAACCATATAAATAGAAGAATCTCAAGACATTAAACACATGTATAGGATGATAGTATTACATAAATAGAAATATATTTTTAGGATCTCATAATATTCACCTATTAGATATCACATTCCCTAGAAATTTTACTTCCTACATCTAAAAAACACATTTGTAAAACTTACCATAGAGACTATTCTCATTCATTATTCAAATAATGATATCCAAATGGATGGAATGCTCCTCATATGGCATAAAGTACACAAAAATATCTTCCATGGAGACAAAAACAAAAGAGACAATTAACCAATGAATGATTCATTTCATTAAATCCAAAAATACCATAATACTATTAGTGAGACTGAATGGTATATCTCAAAAATCGAAATTTTATTATCATCTCCAATATGATGACTTATGTATATCATCTTTTTAGAATCTCAACTGGTGGTACCCTTAGTGAAAGTAAATATTTTGAAAACCAATATGCCCATATAAGATGTGAAAATAGATCATAAATCCTAGTAAAGGGAAATTTTCTATTAATGATCACCATATTAAACATTCAATAACCCACCCAATGTTTAAGAGTACCATATCTATTATTTGAAAAGAGTATAAGAAAATCCCATGGTGAAACGCTGGGAAGAATAAGTCCCTTAGCCTCTAGCTCATTAGGTTGTACATTATGTTCTACAAACCTAGTAGGTATTATTAGATAATATGGAATAGTAATCATATTCGTACCTTTAATAAGTTAAGTAGTAAATTCATCCTCTATCTATACTAGTAATCTAAAAAAAGAATTATAAAAGTCATCGGGGTATGATAACGCCGCCATATGAATCAAACTTCCCAAAAAATGTTGAATGGTATCAAGAAACCTATCTCATAATTGAAACGAGATTACCATATAATAATGAACAATATGACCCACCCATATTGATTTAAAGTCCCATTGAGCCTGAGGAAACATTAGTGACACCATTAGAAGATAAAAAATGAACATAAAAATAATAATAATACACTAGGTCATTGACATTGATCATCCTATCCATGCCATATATCATGTTAAGAAGTAAATATTAATTACTAAGTTTTTTCATATCACCTTTTAGTCGGTGATGCTCACCCAACACACCAGACACATGAAACATTGTCTATACCTCTTTCACAAAGGAATTTAATGGTCTAACAAGAATGAAAGAATATCCAAACATAATACCAATATATCAACTAACATTGATGATATAAAATAATTTGTGGCACCTATATCAAAGAAATCTATAACCAATGTTGATGAAATAAAAACTATACACCTAATTTTATTTTCCCCTGCTTCAAATTACTTACGTGAAAACATTACCACATATATCTATCCATTTGTAAGCACATGAACATACCCCATGGTCAGATAATTATACCAACCACCATTTGAACCATTAGTACTAACCTAGGAAACCATGATGAGAGTGGATACTTCCTTGCTTCCTGGGGATATCATTTCATAAAAACACTTTAGATGTCCTGATAATCCACAATGATGACACATCATGGTATACATTATAAGTTAGGATCGGAATGACTGCTCCTTCAACACTGAGAGTAGATAAACTACTATTGTAATTAAATGGCCCCTGACATTGGTATTGTAGAAAATTGAGCACCACAACACATCCATTTTTGGCTGGAAGATACACCCTAGCTAATAACTACAATAACCAAAGATCCTCCCAAACCAATCATTCCATCTTTTTCTAACTCATCAAAATATTATTTTTCTACTATATTAATGATTTAATAAGGTCAAATAAAATTCAATATCGATTGAATATTCTAACACAATACCAACTCAAAGAGTTTATCCTTTAGGAACACACTAGTGTATAGCTCTATAATGTGTGTGGAAAACCCCAAAACATTACACTTCCCTTATTCCAATGCCTGAAAATCCCAAGTATTCTCATCACACAACATCTTATTTTAAAACTACTATTTGAATATCTTATTGAAATAATTCAATGAAATATATTTATTCTTATTATCATGTATAATTGATTCCCACAATCTAATTACTTTTCCCTTGATCATGTATATTGAAATACCCACATTAGATTCATTAGGAGTCATCATGATGTTAAAGAAATACTCAATCAGCTCAAGACACTCCTCAGATTATTAGGGTCCCTTATCATCAGGGAAGAGAAGTGGATGATTCTTAGTAAATGAAGTTCCATAATCCCCCACACATATCAGGTTCTTGAAACCCACGTGACCTATAGTATTAATTACATTTATAATAGCTTCAACTAATGAAGGGTCCATTGAAGGATTCTCTTAGGAACTTATCTCATTGATTCTTATCACTGGTTTTTAGGAGATATTATTGGAGGCATCTTCTGTTATGAATAATAAAATGACAACCCATCATTATATAATGTTCAAAAATATTTTTAAAAAAATAAATAATTCATATTGATTCTTTAAAACATGATGAATTTATAGAAATAATGAATTCTATGATTTAAAACACAATTAATAAATTAAAAATATGTAATTTAAATTTAATACTAATATTGTTCATTCAAATGAACTCAAAATCTATGTATCAAACTTGGTAAAAATTTTCCAACAACCCTAGGTAACCTTGGTTTAGAAATGGGTGTGAGATAAGTAGTCATAATGCTGAACTTTCTATCCAAATTTGGGTGGTCCTAACTTTTATCTACCAAACACACAAAACAAAACGTATGAAGTGTTAACACACTTTAGGTTAAGAACCCATATTATTCCATTTTATAATGAACCAACCTGATTCAATGATATGAGCCACCTGAGTTGGCCCATAACAATGGTGAGGCATAATAATAAAATTGAGAACTATTCTCTTATAACAAAAATAATACATACATATGGTGTAAAAAATGAAAAAATGATACATAAATAGTCCATAAAATCAAATCCAAACTAGATAGACCAAAATTTATAATATGAGAAGGCCAAAAACTATCGATGTGACCATCCCTCGCCTAAAATACATACATATATAATGGAAATAAAGAAAAGAAAAGTTGTAAATCTAAAATATTCTCATCCCTTTACACTAGTCATGAAAAAAAACATATGTAACTGATCAAATGGAAAAGTTGTTACAAGAACAAATCCCAGTGGGATACCACCCCATAGTCTATAAAATGTGAAATATTAATAATTAATGAGATATATCTTTTAAAACAATAACAATTTTTCAAATTATATTCATTAATCCAAACCCATTTTTAAATCATTTTCATTTGGTATTAAAAACATTTCATATTCCCAAAGAAAATAATATAAAATTTATAAGTGATATCATAGACAATAATATACCTATTCTATATGATAATAAAGTAATAACATATCCTTGACCTAATCTATTATGTGAATCCATGTGATACAACCTCGTGTGAAAACATGTGTGAAATTATCCATGATAAAATTATGTCATGCGTTAAACAACCATAAATGAAAAAGGCACACTATATTGGGCCTTGGATTATGGGAATACATACTATTCATAATTGAGCCTAAACCTGACAAGATTTTTACCAAACCACAATGATTCTTTCCACAACCTATTGGTATAACAAACATAACCCCTAGTGGTTCCACACACACCATGGCCACCTATGTCACATTCTGGACACACCCATGGTTCTCAATATTCCATGTTTATAAAAATAATTTTTAAAAACATAGTCAAATTTTTAAACCATTTTCTAATAAAATATAAGATTATTCAGTTTTTTAAAAACTAGTTTTGAATCAAAACCACCATTCAATCATTTAGTAAAACAGTTGATGTGAAAAAAATCC
Source organism: Viscum album (assembly GCA_963277665.1). Classification (NCBI taxonomy): domain Eukaryota; kingdom Viridiplantae; phylum Streptophyta; class Magnoliopsida; order Santalales; family Viscaceae; genus Viscum; species Viscum album. The sequence goes on from OY728152.1 coordinate 1,278,305,209, forward strand.
ATTTTTAAAGAAAACCCATTTTAAAATTTTTAATAATTCCAGGAAATCCCATGAAATAAAAAGTAATTTTAAATGTATACTAACTAGTTTACATAATTTACCATTTCTATAGAAACTAAATCCTCAAAATAGAGGTTGAACAAATCACTTTCGAAAATAGAGACTGGGGAAGAGTATATTGGGACCTCATTATCTGAGATCTATAAGAAAATAATTTAATATCCCACCAAACCCATTTTATAAACCAAAAATTCCAATTTGGTTTCTATAGGATGGTTGGAAAAGGTATATACTATATATCTACAATGTAGAGGTGAAACCAAAAAAACATACCTCAATGTGAGTTGTCGGGATTAAAGGAAAAGAACCTACAATCCTTAGTGTGAGACATCTAAAGTGTTGGGGAATGGTTAGGGTGATCTAATAATATATTAGTGGTGAATTTACATAAAAATGAAAAATTAAAAAACACTAAAATTAAAAAATTTATGCTTTTAGAGGGAGTCTTAGAGTTTCCTAGGGGTGGGCACATAGTTAAAGTAATTTTTCACCATAAATATTCCCACATACTATCCATTCTATAATGGGGTAGAGGATTTTCATCGAAAGGAATAATGGTTTGGGGAAAAAATTCCCAAACTATATGACACTAATATACATCCACTAAACACAACAAATGGTTCACTAGGCATGTCACACAGTTTTCCTAATAATGTGAAAACAATGAAAAATGATATAGAAACCCCACTGAGGTATACAACAAGGTTATCGCATGGTTAAAAATTGTGTGCCTTCCCAATTTCCCTAAAATTACCATATTTCAATCCTTTGTTCACCCAAAACAGCATGCACCACAAAATCGAAAATCCAGGGCATTACTAAGTCGTGCTTATTCACCTAAGGGCATCACAATGGGGTTATGATTAAAAAATTATCACAATGGTGAATGATTTTTTTTCATGTCTCATTTTAATAGGGATTTATTATACATCGATTTACATTGAAGGAGATTATTTTATCCTTATCTAATAAACCCATTTAATTTTATTCCACAATGGTTATTCATGAATATTTAATGTAATAGTAATATTTTCCACTCTTTGGTACTTAGATGATTTTGAAAATACATACAATTAATTCAAACTTCATTTCCCACAATGGCTGGAAATCATTTTTCTTCAAAATCCATGTTTTCTAAAAATGATTTTAAAAAATTTGTTAAAATTATTCAAATGTTTTATCTAGGAAATTCTTAACCATGTTTGAATTTTTTTTTTTGGAAAGAATATCCAATACTTCTTCCAAATAAGGCTAATTTGTATTTTAACCAAAATGTCAAAGGAATAATTTTTTAATGTGTATGGAATGCAAGGAATATCCAATGTTATGACCACTCATTGTTTTATGGACTAATTTATATGTTACAATGGTAAATTTCCAAGAAAATTATTATCCAAATATTCCTTGAACTTTTAGTTTTAAGAATATTTTCAAACAAAAAATGTAATTTTCCCCAATAATGTTTTTAATGTAATTTCTATGGTATTTATATAACACAATGACATTAACCCTTTATTTTAATTATTCTACACTGTGGAAATGATGTAATGATATAATTATTATTATTAATCCAATTTTTTTTGAATATCTTGAAATGGTATGTACCAGTTTGATACCATTAATATTACTCATGATGGATTGTGGTTATGTTAATTTATTGGGGTAATTTTCACCATTTTCTTTGATTATTTTTAAAGATTAAGATTTATGTTGAGTCTGTTTCACCACATTCAAATGTGGAGTTGATTAGATTTATTAAGTGATTGGTGGGGCCCTCTATATCCCCTTGATGCATCTGTAGGGCTCATGAGACATACTCGGTTGTGAATTTTGTTGAGGTGTTACCCATTTATGTATGATGTTGTGTAAGGAGGCCTTGGAAATATGGCTATGGTGTCCAACATTATGAATTTCCTTAGTGTGATATTTTTCATTGATGTCAATGTGATTATTTGATTTGTTATAATATCCATGTAAAATTTCCAATATTATATGATTACATATAAGGAAATATATGATCATTATTTACTCTTACCACATTATGATCATGTTATTATCAAATGGAATGTGTTTATGTTATTTACCATCCATTATTGATTATTATTTATTTATTCTTAGCTTCTGGTATACTCATACCCTTACTAATCATTTGAGATCACTTTTTTATTATGTTTCTTTCCACATGTTTCCTAGATTATTATTATGATTGATATATAGGGGTTTTTTAGAGGAAATAATGATGTACTCGAAGAGAATACTATGAGGTATTTTATGATTTCAATTATAATGTGATATTCAGGTATGTATTTAATTTTCCAGGACTATTAAAAGGCTCAGTCCTTTGGGATATGATTCATTTTATATTATGCTTATGTAATAATGTAAACACTAAATTTGGGTACTATGTTCAGGGTATTTAGACCAATTATGAGGTATATTTTACCTAATAGTAGTGGGTATACCCTCCCCTATATTTTTTTAGTACATAATTCCTTCTAGAGTGGATGATAATCACTATTGATCCATACAACATAGCCTATATAATAAATGAACTGTCTATGTTTTCTATAAATATTCCTTTTTGGCTTATAGGTAAATCTATATCCTTTAGTGATAAATGGTTTAATCTTGAGAGTTTTATCTGTCAATATTTTTTTTACACTAGTGGACCGAAAAATAGTTTTTTCATTGTATTTTCCCATTATAGTGTATATGCTAAATGCTTGAAAAAAATATGAACTCATAATGATATTACCCAACCATGTATGGGTTTGTGATTCTTTTTTGGAAGTATAATCCAATGATATCAAGGATGATTTGAGTTAATATATATCTAGTTTGTTTTTATGGTATCATGACTATGCATGAGTACATATTATTATTATTTTTATAGAACATCCGCATAAATTAATTGGAATGGATTTTTATTCAAGATTATGATATTTTGTGTAACTACCTATGTGTAATGGATTTATGATAATTATTATTTTTATTCCCAACATATACTGAAGACTTAGTCTTTTTTTTTATTTGATAATTTTCTAATAGAGGTATAACTTTACTCAGAATTGGTTTTTTCCCCATAGTTATATTGGTTAGTGTCATGGATTAACATCCATGAAAATTAAAGTTGTGGGATCTGATATTTCTCTATGGGATCTATATTCTTTCTGGAGGGATTTTTTATTATATAATTTTTGTTAAATATAAAGATAATGATGGGTTATGTTTCAGACCATCTCTAACACCACCTCCACCCAATATCAAGGAAATAATGAATACTAATTATTGGGGTAGGCATGGATGCATGTGGTGGATGAATCTAAACAGGTGGTTCCCAAAATGAAATAGGGTATGTCGTTTTTATTATCCATTAAAACATGGTCGTTTTATAGCCACCAAGTTCCATTAACTTTTTCATCTATTGTTTTTATAAGATAAAATATTATAATACACCTCCTATCTAGACCAATTCTACTATAGGTTATTACCATTGGTGATAATAATTTTATCATAGTAGTAGAAAGTGTGTGTTGTTACCCAAGGGAGAGATAAATATCACATGATTCAATTATGTAGGATTGATACCACTTTTCAACACCTTGATACAGGGTTAGGTTTTTCATAATTTCTTCATGGTAACATTTCATTGAATATAGCGGTCATCGTTCAAATTCAATGGTGGGAAGGACCTATCAAGAGAATGATCTAATAATTTCACCATTATGATATTTTCATCCAAATCATATTTATTTTAAGGATATAATGGAATATTCTATTGAATATCTTATAGTCATTCCAAGAATAGGAATAATTTGTTATATTTGGGAGAAAAGTTACAGAATTGATTTTTTTTGGATAAATGACACTAACTTTTCATGTAGAAAGTAATAAAGGGGATATTTTATTTCAATGTTATGTTTATTTAGAAACATATTTAGTTTTCATAGGAAACAATTTATTGAGTAGTATTCATATATCTCTTTTGGTATCTTAATATCATAGTAATTTCATTATTATTGTTATATTCTATTGTTGGGACCATAGAACTTTTCAACCCTTTTTGGTAGTAATTTTTGATGCCACCCTCATTGGGTTTATATAGAGGGTGATAATAACAAACATTTGGAAGTTTGTTATTGGGTTACCTTTATAGAATGAAAATTTTGGTGAACTCTTGAGTTTCAATTTCATGATTCATGGTGAATGTCATATTAGGATGGATTCTTAAGATGGTGGTGTATTCATTACCTTATGAGAAGCCTAATACTATGATTTATTATGAAATTATAATGTTTTAATGCTTCTATGGTAGTTTCTATCCTTAATTGGGATTATTGGAAATGTTATTAAATTATATTTCTATGTAGTTATTCTATGGGAAGTGGTATTTAGTGGAAGAGTGATATGTTGTGTGTCTTTTTCTATTTATGATAGTTCCCTTATCTCAATGAGTACAGGTGTTTTAACATATAAGTATCAATTATGGTATTATTTGTGATAAAATTATTTCTTGTAGTATGAATTAAATATTCTTATAACTATGTGAAGTACATCATATATCATCAAGGTTATATAATTGTGTTTTCAAAATCATCATCCATACTTCAATGATATGATTTTTTAAGATGAAGGTCTCCCAGTTGGGTGTAATTCCACTATAGTGTCTATTTATCAACGAATTTATGTTGAATTTACGTTTACTATATAAATAATGTGATGAATGTTGCTACATATTATTGGGTTTTTTGATTCCCATGTTTTTGAAGGTTCTATGTTATACTCTAGAGAAAATAGAGTTTGGATATCTAAAGAGATAAGACCAACCACTCCAAATTATGGAGGAATTGATCATTAGTTAGAAAATTGTTTGTTTAATGGTTTCATGAGGTGGTTGATATCATATATTGATTTTATAATAAATTTGTTTCATGAAGAGAAAATGAAAGCCAATCAAGAATGAGTTTATTTTTTTTTTGATTTACTGATTCATATAGGCTTATAGTTGGTTGAATTCATACATGAATCTTGTTTTGTGTAAATGATAAGTTGTAGAAAACAATAATATACTCTACCTATGAGTTATTGTTTGATAAATGTGAACTAATTATTTAAATCACCTTTAAATATGTTTTTATGGGGAGAAAGGTATACTTTCTGATACCATATGTGTCTCTCTTTAATTGTGGGGGGTAAATGCTCTCACATATGATTCCCTTGATAATGATCCTTCTAAGGGATGATGTATGTGGTTTATGATTTCCACTTTTTCTATTTTAATAGGTTACATTAAATTTATCAGTGTCATACAAGAATTAGGGAAATATTCTTGTAATTATATCTTATGATTTTATGAAAGACTTTATTGAATGGACCAAAATCCATAAAACACTATTAGGTAGTGGAGATACAAGGATACTGAATGTGATGATATTGGTAGAAATTGTAATGTATTCTCAATTTGTTTATGTTTCACATTATTTTAGGGAATGGGTCTCCAATGATAGATTATGTGCATGAGTTGAAGTTTAGTTTTTTAATTGAGGTTGATTTTTGAGCTTCCCATATTATTATCTCATGTTATTTTCATTATGGTGATGAAATAATTCATATGAAATATATATTTACCATTAATAGAGAGAAGATTTATTTCATATTTTTGAATAGATGGGTCCACAAAATGAGTAAAATAATAAATTTAACCAAATAAATGTTCGTGAAAAAAATTATAATAGATATATTGTGTTTGTAATTTTATTACTACCCTTGGGTTGATTGTTTTTGGAATTTTAGGTCTTTTGGATTTAATAGATATTTATTATTTAATAAAAAACTAAATATTTATCCCCTAAGTGTGAGAATTGGTATCTCATTTGAATAAGATTTGATATAAATTATTACATGAAGTTGTGTTCTTAATGTGTCCTTTTGCCTCAATGATGTATAAGTTATGTGATCTGTTGATTGTTATTAGAATGATATTTTTTCAAGTAATTTATGTGTTTAATTATTTGTCATTACATTGAATATTAAACTCATTTTTATTCATTTCCCTTTGGTTATTTATCATTTTCCATAAAATCTAGACGGGTATAAACCTCAATGTACTACAAGGAGGCACTAGAATAAACAATGGAAATTCATAGAAATTAAATTGAAATATTTTGGATTCAAGGAATATTGTACCCTTAGTGTTTTCTCGATGGGGTAGGAAAAATGTCTATTCATTATGTGTCATTTTATATGTCATTTAATTCACATCCACTCATTATTTAAAGAAAAAAATTCTATGGAATAATATGAATATAATCTATTGAATATTTACACTTATGATTATTCACTAGATACTTGATTACAAATTAAATTGAAAATTATTACCACTATAAAATTATGTAATGGTTCATGGGAACTTGAAAAAAATTGGTTATTGAGTTTAATTTATTTGATTTTATAAATTTTATGTTTTTTAGTAAATTAAATACAAAATTTATCAGAGATTGAGGAATAAAATAAAAATTACATGAAAAAATATGTAAAACATCATGCCTACTATAATTCAATTAACAATATAAAATGGGGAAATTTTTTAATAATGTGTGAATGATAATTTTTGGGAATTATAATGTACCATACCCTAATATAACACCCCTCATTCACATTATTTTATATTTGATGAAAATTTTCATTTCTCATTCCTTGAATCCATAATGGTGTGAAAAATTAGGTTGATCCTTAGGAGGACAGAACATATATCTAAAAAATAATTTTCATTCTTCTACCCCCTTCATAAATTACAATCTACTTCATTCTTCGCCTATACTAATGATTCTTACAATGGGTTGTTGAGATAGTAGGACCGATCTAGTACAAGGGGTTAGTAGCGGATGGCATAAATGGGATGATATTCAAGTACAGATTTGTATGGGATCACCTGGAATAATAGTTGTGGAGTATGGTGGAGGCATGTTGAGGTGAGGAATTGTAGATAAAAATAAAATGAAGGGTCATTATATCAAGATTATTATCAAGATGGGTGATAATAATGATATAGTTATTTTCTTATATCAATCACTATGGTTGATTTGGAGATTCTACCCAAATCATAGATATCAACATTAGATTTTTATGATATTTTCATTGGTATATGAATTTATAGTTGGTTTTGAGATGAAATCGTTATTGGAGTTGATCTAATATGTTTTTGGTTTCTCATTTATCAATTAGTTAACTTGAACTTATAGTTTATCTATTTCGTTTGGATTAGATTTTATTTTTCATTGTCTTGAGTTTTGGTTGTCTATGGTTTTTATAATTATCTATTGTTTTGGGGAATCCTGTTGGGGTTTTCAATACTTAACCCAATAGAGTCCATATACTAAACATGTTGGGTTTTTCATACATTTCATTTTTTTGTGATGACTTTTGTAGATTTGGAGTTATAATATTTTTTTGACTTAATGTATAGTGAGGTATAGTGATAGATGGTGGCTTTGTTAGAAATATTTTTCACTTATTTAGAGATATTATATTCCAGATTTGTTTATACCTATTACATAAAAGTTGTTTGTAGTGCTATTATCTATAATATTTTTACTATTAGGGCACTACCTATGTGGAATTTTATTATAATGTTATTTTATAAATAAATAATTTTAATAATTTCATATTACATATATATTGAACATGATTATTGGTTATGTATTTTTTAGAGACATATTTTTGTTGCATATTGATATATGATGTGGACCCCATGTATATTATGCCTTTTTTATTAAATTCACCAGTCATTAATTAATTTGATGATAAATTGTTGTAGGAAACTCAATGTACTTGTTTCCTAGGTGTGGTGCTCATGGGTTGGGTCATATCCTTTCATCCCAATATAATAAAAAAAATATGTTACCACTTAATAATGTAACTAATGAATAATTGTTTAATATATAGACTCTATCCATTTTTAAAATTAAAGGATAATTTTACAACTAAATTTTCATTAATTATTTCCTCAAGAACAATAAAGAATAGCATTCAATAAATATTACCCTAATTCTATATGCAATCTCAATTCTCAATAAGAATTTATTAGTAACATGAAATCCTTATACAACAAGAAATAATTCATTAAAAAATAACATTTCATATCATACAAATTATCATTTCATATATTAAATTCCACAAGTTATGAATTGTGTGTAAAATCCAAAAATACAATGAATGAAATTTTAAAATATCTAATTTATATATTCTAGAATAAATATTTATAATAATAATTCCCACCATATAGTTTTAATTTAATATATACATCACCAAGAACTCAGTCCACCACATAGATGTAATAATATACTAAATCTCATGGTGATGTAATGTAATACAAAAGAAAATATAGTAATAAATAATCATTTCATTTTTGACAATATTATGCATTAAAAATTAATGTTATATTTTTTTTTAAATAGTTATATGAAAAAATAGATACTAGGGAAAAATAAATAAATAAGGTACAATATACATGTATCTTTTCTTATATTCTCTAATAAACGTAAAATTTATGATAGGTGAAATACAAAAGAAAAAAATACTTTCCATGAAACTAATATATTGGAAAAACTAAATATGATATGCATTAATTTTTTGATTTGAATGAATGAAATTAAAGGATTGAAGATTAAATAAAGACATTATATGACTATTAAGAATTATTATCATTGGTGATATAGTCATTTTATCATAACAATTAAAATTTTTGTATATTTAGTGTAATGGCAGGAGAAAATTTCCCCAATAGGTATAAACTATAGCCTCTCCTATAATAAAAAATCATAATAAATTATTTTATTTCTGATTGGGATGGAAAAATAATAATTATGGTTCTCCATTTATCAAGCCCATTCAGAATATCTATAATTGAGGATTGATAAAAATAGTCCATTGGAGAAGTTAAAGTTAGTGGAAATTAATATCATCTCAATATTTTCCAAACTACCCCATTAATATATCACCATTTCACACCATAAAATTTAATATTATTATTATTTTAGAATGTCTTTCTTATCTATTGGTTATATGGAATTAATGTATAAATTCTTCAGCAATGAAATTGGGTTTAGTATTATATCACATATTTCTTAAATGTATTATCCTAAATAAATATATATATATATAATATGAGGATGAATTTAATTAAATGTATATAATATTTGGAATATATATTTAAAAATATCTTAAGTGTTAAATTTAATGATTGTTTTATAAAAATGGTAAAATATAGTAAAATATAGTGAAATACTATGAAATATTGATAATATGACATCGTATACTTGTATTAATGATTAAACTAGAAAAAATTAGTTTTAAATTACTAATTAATCCCTAAAATGTAGTGTATTTTAAAGGGGGTAATGGTCCATTAATGGGAGGTGGAAGAGGAACAATTAAGAAAATTGGATAATAAAATATTAAATACATCAATAACTAAAATTAAACTCATTGAACCTGCAAATACTAGCACCATATTACAATTTTCCCAAATAAAATTTGAATCTATATATTTATGTATCCCTTGAGGGGACTCTCCCATATCTCCATATTCTGTAAAGAAGATATTTTTTGGATCTAAGGGATCTCTATATGTTAAGAATCTTAAGAGATGGAATGGTCCTTTATTTCTCTCTTGCTATAATTACTATTTATATTTCCATCTTAGTATCCTTTTAAAATTACAACTTCATAATCAAATATTATTTTAATATCCTTTTTTGTATTTTATTCATAATATATTATATTTGGGAGGCCCTATTTCAACCCTTTTTTACACTATTTGTATGTTTTTATAATACTAAAATTCTTATAAGTGGCATGGAATTCATTATTGTATAATGATAAAAATTACAAATATATGATATTTATTTTGGATAATTATGAATAAATTAATTTTATATGGGGGCATTCTATAATTAAGGTTGATATAGATGTAGATTTTGGAGCCTCTATCTGGTTCCATGTGGATTATACTCAATTTTTTGGAAAAAGTTCATCATTTCTATCAAGGAACATAGAGATAGAGGTTTCAACATAAGTTAATATTATTTACAAAAAAAATATCAAATATATATCATCACAACATATTAATTTTTATATGGGATTTATCCATAATCTTTTTTTCTTTTACTAATATAAATACATGTATTTTAATTTCTAAACACATTGATTATTTTAATCATTATAAGTAGTTGATAACTACATCTCCATGTTACTCCCTTATAAATCAATTAATTTTATATCCAAAATTCATGGGTATTTCAACATCTCCTAAATTTATGATATATTTTTTCTTCTTAAAAATATTATTTGTGTTATAGGTTTCATTACATGAAATATGTATCTTAAAAAACTCGATAAACTATTTGAATATTATAATAAACTATTATTATTATGGCATATCCAATGGATTAGAATGTTTGAATATGACTAATAAATTATGAAAATTATGTATTAAGTTATAATTAATTAAAAGGATTTATTAATTCCATGAAAAATATGACACAATTTTAAATGTTAAAAATAATATAGTTATATGTTACAAAATAATCTTTTTCATCATATTGTATTTTTCGTATATTTTGTGTCCTAAACAATAATGAAAAATTATTTTGAATAATTTTATTGGTATTTAAAGTGAATAAATTTTTAATCATTCACTCATTCATTATATATTGGTTAAAAATTATGATAAAATAATTTAAAGGATAAATGATATATTTTTAAAAATGATATTTTAAAAGGCCACATTCTATTTTATCATAATTCATTGAATTTAATAGTATGGATAGTTTATTTTAACATTAGTTTAATATAATAAATTCAGTAAAATATATATAATAATATATATTAAAATTCATCTAATTTTTCTCATTAGGTAATGAATAAGAATAATTTCAGTTTTTTGCCTATTTTTCCCCAAAAACGGGATTCGTTGTGTTCTTCACACCAATTTTTAATTGAATATTTTACACTTGTATATATTTAATCTTATAAAATGAATTAAATGTATATAATTATTATTTACATATTAATTAATGTTTTTAGTTTTATTTTTTGACATTATAAATACTAAATTATGTAAAAATTCATCACAATAGTAAAGGTTAAAAGAGTTAAAGAGAGGTTAAACTAATGAGATAAGGGTTAAAATGGCCATAAAACCTATCTATGACCAATTTTATGAAAAAATTTATATAATATATCATAAAAATATTATTTATATATAAATCCAATTTCAAGATAATTTCCCAAGATATTGACCTTATTATTTTTTAATATTCTTAGTTATTGAATGTATGCCACTCCCCTCATAGAAAAGGTAACCTCAAATCATCTCTTATATAGACAACATGAACCAATTATATTGAAAATATCTACCCAAATAATCTCCCATCATAATTATCAATGACTTGGAGGTTATAATCTTACCAAAACACCCATCTTATAAGCAATAAGTTTATTTTTTTATGAGGATACCAGAAGAAGAGGTATATGTTTTTACCGATCTATTCCTTATTTCATTCTTCCTAAAACACACAAAATAATATATAAAAAATTAAATTATTTAGTTGTATATTTACAATACTGATACTATTTTTGATAAATTTTATAGTTATTTCCAATTACAAATCATCTGTTAGAATGTGATAGTGTTAGTCTTGCGTACATGTAGACTACGACCTCTATAATGTGATGTGATTTGATTTCCATTTCCTATTTACATTGATGTAATATTTAAATATTTAATATATATATATATGATAGTTATAATATAATTATTTATTTTGAAAGGATGATTATTATGTACCTGTCTTTCAATCTATCCAAAAAGAAGTTAAAACATCACTCATGTGTACGTAAAAACTACCATCTCCACAAAGTGATGGAATTAATTATACATTTCCACTTAATATTAATGGTTATAAAATGGTATATAATAAATATATATGATATTTATGAAATTATTTAAATTATTTTATGATTAAAATATGATAAATTTTCAAGGACCTAAACCATGAAACAGAAATATGTATGGAAAATGAATAGATTTTCACTATTTTTTTATTTATTAAAGAATTTATAAAAAAAGATAATTGAAAATTATAAAAGATTTTCAAATAGTAAGTAATTTATGAATATGGTTCTAGAATATATTAATAATAAATATATATTTTTTATATAATATTCTTTAATACACATCAATAAAGTAATGAAAAATTTTATGAATTTTTTCAATCTCATTTCTTTTTGGGATTGTCTATGATAAAACACTATTATGGAAATTAGAAATAAAAAATAATTTTAACAACATTTATTTTTTTATCCTTTTAAAATTAAAATAATGTTCATGTAATACAACCATTTACAATTCTATGGTACTTAAAATGATTTAGAAACTATTTTTAGAAAAATATGATCTTGTTTCCTGTTTGGTTGACAAAAATTCCCATCCATATGCATGTTCTTCAAAATTACTTATAAAAGTTTTTATCTATATATAAATGTTTCATAACTATAATTTTTACTATATTTTAATTTCATTATAAATTATTCAAATAAATCTTTTCAAATGATTTATATACAACTCTCTATTGACTTTTTACAAATTTTTATATGTAATTTTCGCTTTTAAAAGATACAACAAAAATGGAATTTACTACAATCCTGAAAATTATTTACATTGGTGATTCATTAAAAATATCATTTTTTTTTATTTCCATAGAAATTATTTTTCAAAACATTCTAGGAATTTTTTTTTCTAATGATATCGAATAAAAATAATATTTTCACTTATTTCAAAGAAACATTTAAAATCCCTTTTAAATATTTTTTTCATATATTTTAACATCCTTAAAAGATTATTATTCACTATTGAGGAAATGTAATTATGTTAAAATCCAATTTATATCATGATATTTATTATGATGATGATGGTTTAAAAAAGATTATATAGAACTAGTTATATTTCGACATATTAATTAATTGATGGAAAATATTTTTAAATAGAATTTCTTTTCCATAAGTTATGATATAATGAAATGTTGTATGATATTATGATCTTGTGGAACACTTATTTATAGTTTTAATTATGGGATGTGTGGGTTAATAAATATACTAGTATAATGAATTAGGTAAATAATGATTACTCGTGATATAATATGGACTACAATATGGATATAACATAGTTCAGTATGGGACTCTATCCACTTTGGTAGTCTCTGATGTGAACCTTGACTATAGTAATGATTGAATATAGAAATAATATAATACACTATGGGAGTATATCCAAAATGATAGTCTTAGTGGTCAACCTTGACTATTAAAATAATTTAATTGGAAGTGAACCCAATCCACTAATGGACATTGGAAACTATGATAGTCTTGTAAGAGATAATTTACATTGGAAATTATTTTCTATCATTATTTGTAAACAAAAAACATATTTCTTATGTCTTATGATATGTTCATATGCCTAGAGATTAATGATTCTACCTTTTTTTGAATTATATAATTTTTTAATGGAAATATTTTATTCTATGACTCAAGATTAGTTATACTTGACTAATTGGGTATAGAATTTCTAAGTAAGGACCATGTGATCATAAATTGATCTTGTCTTATTCTCAATTATGATCATTATTTGATAGCCCTAATGTTTTCCCATATTGTTTGCCTGATCTCAACCTTTCTTATGTATTATTTTCCCCATGTTATAATTAATGGGTTTAATTAGTGTGTATCTATTAAGGGTACTATGCAAGAAGAATATTGTGGGAGATATTTAATATATTTCATGAAATAATAAAATTATGTGTCTAGTCTCAAAATTCACTAAAATATTATGATTTTATACATGTATTATTATTATATTCATGTAATTTTCATCTAAAATGATAAAATATTTATATATGTAATGATTGGGTCACGTTATTTGGAATCGTAGTTGGGATTTTTTATTTTTTGAGTTTAGGATAAGAAAAAAATAGGGAAAAACCTAGGGATAATTTTATAAATATTACAAAATTCAAAGAAAAATTTTATGATAGAGGATTTGTGATTTCCAAAAAATGACATCCTTTCCTAGATAAAAACACGTGGATAAAGGTTCATTGATAGATTCACCTAGGGATATTAATCATTAAAAGGCTTGATAGGTATTAACTTGATCTTCACCTAGTTCACAATAAAGTTTCATAACTACACACCTTGTTTGAAACACCCAGTGGATGTTATTCCCTTAAATCACTTTATCTTTATGAAACAATATGATTAATCAGATGATAGAATCTATGATAAAATATTATTGACCAAAATGATTTTATAAGAAAATAATGATCATGCGTTCAAAGGTGGTTCCCTAATTGAGAATATATTTATAATTATTTTTAATATTATTTGAATATTTACTCTTATTAATACTTATTGATTCCAATTCAATCCATTTTGGTTTTAATAAGGTATTAATGATTGAATGATAAACATATGGTGGTCATAGGTATACTCAAATATTTAAATTTCTTTTTTGAGCATATTCATGTGAATTATTTTATATAATAATATGTATCTAGAAATATTTACCATATCCTCAGTGATTATATGTTTATTTTGTAGAAACAACTCCTACTTTTACGATGATAATATATCAAGAATATAGATTCTATCTGATATAAATTATTTATAATGTACTTCATAAAAATATTTTTCTTCTCCCTTTTTCTAAATTTGATGTTTTTTTGGGAATGAATAGGCTCTATTTATATAGTTACCATATCAATTTCTAAGGAATTTTAGTCATTTTGATATTCCAAATCAACCATTAATAGTATTTTGGTGTGAGGATGAATATTATCCTCCAATAATAATTAAATACATTATAAGGATAATAGTACTATTCATGAGGTATGTTTATCTCAAATATATATGAGGAAACAAAAAAATAATGATATGCCTATTCTATAGGAATATACTGATTTATTTCCTAAATAATTTCATAGTGTCCCACCAGATCGTGATGATTATTTTTCAATAGAATCCATTCTCAGAGATACAAATTTGTCATAACCTCCATAAAGAATATCCCCCATTTAGTTACAATAATTGAAGAACCAACTCCAAAAGATTATAGAAAGAGGTCATGGTGCATCACCATTGGTTATCACTACTCTATTTTTTATGAAATAATAACCAATTATTTATTTCATTTATTACCAAGAAAAAATACCATTGTCAAGAAAAATTATATTCTACCCATTATTTATCAATTATTTAAGAAATGTGTGGATCTCAACACTTTTTCAAGATTGAGAATTAATTTTTACATCATTAATTTAGGTTTAAGATGAAGGAAATAACCAATACAATCTTCTAAATGATGTACGAGCATTATGAAAATATAGCGACTCCATTTGGACTTACCGAGTCACCTTATATCATCATGTATATAATGGATACTTTCATTATGGATTTCTGTGAATGGGTTTTGGTAGTCTATAAAGATGGTATTATTATTTGTTAAAATTGAAAGTATGAGCATGAAGATATTTGGAGGATTAAATTATTGAATCTATGGATAGAGGAGATATATCCCAAACTTTCCATGTGTGATATTTGTCTACTAGACTTGGATCATATAATCTGAAATCAGGGTACAGTGGTGGATTAATTAAAGTGGGCAGTTATTGAAAAATATGTTAGACCAACCACAGTGACCAATATTTATTTTTTTATATAGAGGGATTTATATGAAAAATTATTTCTAAGAGATTTATCATGTATATATTATATAATTATCTAAAATACTCTGAATGAAGTCAAGTTTCATTAGGTTGTTGATTGCGAAGTTAATTCTAAAGAGCTAAAAAAAGTTCAACTAGTAAACATTTTCTCAGAATACCATAAGGTGGAGATAGGTTTATGATATATAGTGATGTATCTAAGAATGTACAATAATGAATCCTCATGCAACACAATATGGTGATAGATGTTTTATCATCCTAATTGAAAATTGATGAGAAAAAACAATAGAAACATTATTTAAATATGGTAGTAGTATTTTTTATTGAAAATATGGAGGAATTATGATTATAGTTTTATATGTTATATATATATATTGAATAAAAATCATTAATATAATATCCCACAATTTTTTTTATTTTTATCCAAAGTATATGGTTGGAGTTGATTACAGTTTATGAATAGTCAATAAATTGCATCCTTAGAAAGGAGAACAGGGTGTTAGATACTCAAAGTTTGATGGAAAATGATACTTTGTCTAAAATGAGTTTTTAAATAGATCCAGTACTTATTCATCTATAAAATTTGAAAATTTAAATCACTGTAAATTGGGATAGATCATATCATTCATAAAATAATATTAAACTATCCATCAATTTGAGGATTAAAGTGAAAACAAAGGATGGTATGGAAATTTTGATGAATATAAAGAATGTAATTTAGTTCCCCAATGATTATGAATAAATGATATGGTTCATGAAATAAGAATGTATCCATTGAATACACAATTTTAAGAAGGATTTGTTTGATTAGCTTGTAATTCTCTATTATATATTAATATTGGAATTAAAAAGGATGTATACAGAAATAAAAGTGTTCTTTTGGAGGGACAATATAAAAATAGATATTTTAGAGTATGTGTCTCGATGCTTGATGTATCATCAAGTTAAAGCTGAGAGACAGAAGACTAAGTGGATGCAACAACCATTATCTATAATAAAATGGATATGGGAAAACAACACCATGTATTTCTTTATCAGAATCACCAAAACATCTAAATTACCTAATACTATTTGTATTGTAGTTGATCTACTTATAATGGTATCACATTCATATACTATTAGATGAGATTTATCTCCTGATATAATCTCAATGATATTCAATAGTGAGGTGGTATAGTTTCCTGGAGTACCAAATTCTATTATAATTTATCAGGATTCATTGTTTACCTCATAACTTTTGAGAATTATTTATCAAGATTTGAATATTGATATGATATTTAGAAAATTATACCATCATGAAATAGTCAAACATTCTAATAGGACTATTCAAACCCTAGATGATTTGTTTATAGATTATTCTATGGATATCAAATCGTTTTTGGATTGAAACATTTATTTTGATTTGTTTTTATTCAAAAATAGATTTCACTGGATAATTAGATTTATATTTATTATGACCTATATGGTGAGATGTATATACATCTTATGTGCTGGTATGATGTTAGAGAATGAATGATATTGGGATGTAATCTAGTTAAGAAAATGTTAGATTAGGTGGGAGCCCCTCATCATCCCATATTGCAAGCTCATAGTCAGTAGAAATTTTATGATGACAACAATAGATGAGATTTATAGTTCAATGTTCTAACATAATATTTCAATGAATATATCCTTTTATAAGGTTATGATATTTGGAATGAATAGAAATCTAAAACATGGATGTGACATTCCCTTTGATATTTGTGATCATACCAAAATGCAATATTATTTCTTGGCACTCCCACTAAACCACTCCCAACATCATTATGTGTTCATTGTATATCTATGGAGCACATACATACCAATCCCTTTAGATTTATTGATCAAAAATGACATACAACTTGATAATGATTTATCTTAGATGATAAACCATTACAGATTCTGGATTGAGGAGATAATTTTAGGTATAAGATTAAAACTCACATGCTCAATGTTTTTCATCAAAATAATAATTATGAATATGTTGTGGTAGAGTTATAGGATGTGATGTGGAAGAAGTATCTCAGTTTTTTTCATTAAAGTGATGAAATTGAAAGAGTGAATTTCATTTAAGGGGTGTTTAATGTAACACTTGGATATATTATGATATATTTATCTTTAAATGAATTTGGTGGGTTTCATATCTTTCATTACACTAAATACTTAGCTTAAAAGATTCATGATATACAATACGATTGTTATCCATTAGTTATTAGAATGGTGGACATAAATGGACTATAAAAGTTATGAAAGGTATGTATAAAATTTTTAATTAAGTAAAAATTACTGACAACTTGCATGTAAATAATTACTCAACATTTTATCTCAAAAATAATATATTTTTATTGCAATTGATAGTTTTTCAAAGTATTCTAATTTTTTATAAAAATGTTTCATGATCACTAATGATCTAGGATTTTTATGAAATATATTTCAATTCCATTTGATCAAATAAATAATAATCCATACAATTAGTATCAATTACATATTAATGAAGACAAAATAATTTGAATGTAAAAATAGAATTTTTTTAGAGAATTATTTTTATTATGTGAAATATAATTTATATTAAAAATTTTAATTAATATATATTGAGGAATGATTTTAATAAAAATATTATTTAATATATTCATTCAATTATATTTACATTCATATAATAGTTTTTATATGGATGTAATAAGGATAAATTTAGTTTTATGCTTAAAATACATTTTTTCTAAAAATGGGATTTATTGATTGTTTTGTAGTAATTTTAAAATGTATGTATAGAAATTAAAAAATCGAATATGATAAAATTATTTAGATATTTAGAATCATAATTTCTATATTTATTAACTAGGATAATTTAATTTTTGTTCGATATGAATAGTAACTGAGGTGACAATTCATTACTGTTTAAGGTTGAAGAGATTACAGAGGTGTTAAACTAGAGAGATAATGGTTAAAATGACTTAAAAAGATTACTATTTCCTATGGAATAATTTTTTTGATTCTATATAACCCTATCATCGAAGGTATAAAAAATTTAACCTTTATCCCATGAGATTCAATGTATTCTTTTTTAATATTATTATTAAATCAAAGTGTTCCACTCCCCTCTCTTATAATAGGGAACCTATTATCCCATCATGTAAACCTCAATATATACCACATTGTTTCCTAAAAAACAATCTAAATTCTATTTGAACAACATTATCCAAAACCATGAGGTTTTGGTCATCCCAAAAGACCTATATAATAATCCTCAATGTTCACTTCAGAGGACGATACATGAAGAAACAGTATATAATCTAAATGATATTTTTTTTTGTTTTTTCTTCATAAACCTTCACTAAGTGTTTGATAAACATATTAAAATAATAAAATAATATTAATTACTATAATAAAATGTTTTTATGAAATTTTAAATTCATTTTTATCTTATTCACATTCATTGGAAAATGATGACGTCACTTTTGCGTAATTGTGGAATACCACCTTCTCAAAATGATGTAAGTTGTTTTTCATTTTCTCATTAAATAGATATTAATAATAAAAAATATAATGAATATATATGATATTTATTATATAATTATTATTTTTTAATATTTACTTATACCTTTAATTCATTCCATCAATCAAAAAGTGAAAACAGCACTCAACCGTATGTATAGACTATAATCTTCAAGAAGTATTCATTTTTCTCAAATCCATTATATTAATGGTTATACAAGATTATATAAGGAATAAATATCACATTTCTGAAATTATAGATATTTTTTTCATAATGAAACCCTAAACAATATTAATGGTCTCTAACTATTGAACCAAAACACGCATAGATATCATAACAATTTTCACCTAAAAGTTCGTTTTAATGAAAACATCTTAATAAACTTATAATTGGAAATTATAAAAGACTAAAACATTTTATTTTATGCATGAATATAGCTCTATAATATTGTGTTAATAAATCTATATTAATTATATAGGATTTTTGAACACATGACAATAATGATATGACATGGTGTAAGTGCTTATGTTATAATCTCATTTCTTTTTAGGATTTCTATGATAGATTCTCATTTAAGAAAAATTATACTATTGGTCGGAGTGGATACTCAAGAGGGGGGTGAATTGAGTTCTTATTTAAAATTTTTGTTAAAAACTTTATTATAAAGATCTCCCAAATTTTGAAAGTAGCATAGTTAATTACGGCGGTAGAGATATAGATGTCTAATTGGCCAACAGGTATCTCAAATGGTGATTATTCCTCAGTTGAATTAGTGTGAAACACTTCTCCAACTTTTGAAACAAGTTCATCGAATTAAAAAAATACACACACTAACCAAAACTGACTATCAAAGTGAAAGAAAAACCGTTTTATGTTTTAGCTAATGTAAGAAGTGGAAAATAGAAAAAAAACAGAGTATATGAGGATTAGCACAACAATATAAACAAGAGGTTCATTCTCAAGACGAGACCTAATCCTATCCACTTGGTGATCACCTGCCACCAAGTAGTTTATATAAATGAACTAGATACACAACCTGCATTGGGGTTTAGAACAGTTTTCACAAATTGTCCAGGGTTCACACCCTCTACAACTGTTCTTCGTGGAAAAGAAAAACAACCCAGACCACACATGTTCTCTTCCACAGTTATATGTGGGAAACAAATGTAGATGAAGTTTTATGTGAGGATATTAAGTATCCTCCAGCTTAAGCACATGAGACAGTGTGTGAGACAGACAGACACACACTTCTCAGAAATGTAAAAATGAAAGAAACAATAGAGCACTTAGGATGAGATAGAGTTTAGAAGGATCTATGTGTTTTCAGTTCAGATCTTGACTCCTTGAATTGAGGAATTTGATGTTTGAGTCTATCACTGGAAGTTGTCTCCAAAACAGAGTGTCGCAACTTTCAGGTACTGGCTTCTAGGTACTGAGATGTTCAACTTCTTGGTGCAAGGATTCTTTTAACCACAACAGTACAGCCTTGAATATTTTCTTCAAAAAGATCTTCGTAAAGCTTTTGGATGTTCAGTTTATTACTGGAGTGTTTTCTTCTTGTTCTTCAGTAATGCATTCAACTTCTCGACCCTACCTTTGTTTTTCTCTATGCCTCTTTATATATCTTTCTTTTTTCTTTGGTCTTTTTCTTTCGTATTTGAGGTCCGAAAATAGGAGTACGTACATCACATGCGATATTTCTCGTACCTCGTACTGTCAAGATATGGTCTTCAGATATATCTATAACAAATATTAATTAAGTCAGAAGCATTAAAGTTAGAAAATATGATTTTTAGAAAAATACCAGGAATTTGATAAAGGGTATCAGTAGACTGGTAATGGTAGCCTTCACATCAGTAGGCTTCAACAGTAGATGCACATCAGCAACCTTCAACTGTAACCTTCCATCAGTAACCTTCAGTGGTGACCTTCAACAGTAGGCTTGCATCGGTGACCTTATAACGGTGACCATTTATCAGTAAACTTGTATCTGTGACCTTTGTATCAGTAACCTTGTAACAGTGACATTTGTATTAGTGACCTTTTATCGGTGACCTTTGTATCGGTGATTTTGTAACAGTGACCTTTGGATCAGTGACCTTGGATCGGTGAACTTTGTATCGGTGACCTTGTATTGGTGACCTTGTAACAGTGACCTTTGTATTGGTGACCTTGTAATGGTGACCTTTGTATCTAGATAAATTCTGCACTGTAAGATTAACCAATTATGTAGTGAGATTGAGAGTATATGAATATTACTCTATAGAAACAGGAAACATTAATGAAACATAATTAGCATAGAATGAAAATTTGGTTCTCACTTAAATGAAAACAAGATTTGGGATTATCAAAACATGATTTGGGATTATCAAAATAGGTGAGTCTAACAATCCCCCCCTTTTTGATAGTCACAAATTATGTCATTGAATCTTTAGATTTAAGATTTTTGAGTCAAGGTTAAACACATCTGTTAATTTCATTAATGATGTGAGCATACACAAATATTATGGAGACCACTACATTTAGGCCATAACATATATAACAAATATAAACACGTATAAACA
The DNA here is from genome assembly GCA_963277665.1 of Viscum album. Taxonomy (NCBI): domain Eukaryota; kingdom Viridiplantae; phylum Streptophyta; class Magnoliopsida; order Santalales; family Viscaceae; genus Viscum; species Viscum album. The sequence goes on from OY728152.1 coordinate 1,278,327,120, forward strand.
CTTCTTTCCCTAAGAGAATTCAATTTTTGAAATAATTTCTCCCCCTTTGTGATTAACAAAAAGCGTAGATAAAAAAATAGTGAAAAGAGAGTTTGAATTAATATCATAGTAGTACAATATACAAATAAGGAATACACCAATCCCTATCAGCTAAGATAGTCCACACTCAATCCACATCAGATATGTCCATTGGAGCTTTGGAAATGGAAGCTGAGGAGACAGGTTCTGAAGGTGGAGGGATAGGCCGAGGGATGGCAGTATGTATTGTAGGAGAACCAGCCACCGAGGCATCAGTAGACCTGTAGTGAGTAGATCTATGAGGAATCATTATGGTCAAACTTCTAATGGCCTTGGTAAGAGTCATCAACGGTGTTGTACTGGTGGAACCTGAGGGAGCTGAAGAAGTAGTCAAAGCCGATGGAAAAATTATGGGAGTGCAGTCCACATGGAGGAAAGGCAAGAGAAGATTCCTAAAGTCCATAATAATGTGTCCCCCTCTTTCCATGGTAGAAATAAAATCATCTGTATTCTCCAAGAATTTTTACAAAGCTGGAGTCAGCTCCAAAAGCTTTCTTACTTGATCTTTAAATTCCTGAGTGACAGGTGGAATCCTCAAGTTCTCTAACAACAACTTGAAGTGGTCATCCATCTGATGCTTAGTGTAAACCCATTTGTAATTGAATTCAACTTGATCCTTGATGGCCTTTTGATCTTGAGAAGCTTCCCCTAAATAATTTCCAACAAGGATATGAATTTCCCTAGTGATGGAAATCACCTGAGAGTCTGAGGTATTAGCACTGGAGAACTTTTCCACTTCCTCTCAGACAATGGTCCTGAAAGCTTCAATGTCAACTAGAGGAGAGGCTGAAGTGGAAGAAGATGCACCTAGAGGTGCCAGAGAGAAAGATAGAGTTTCCTTAAATGATTTGGTCAGCCCACTGATCAGCCTTTTTACATCATCATCTTGTCCGTTCACATTTGTTTCCACAGACTTCTTAAAATCCTCAAAAATTGTGACCATTTGTTGAACCGTGCTTTTAACATATCTAAGGTCTCTATCCACCTGAGCTATTGAAGCCATATATGCATCTATGCTAGCAATATACTATTTCATTGATTCCATTGATTCTGCCAGCTCTCTTACCTAATTCTGACATTCCTTGACCTCATGTAACATAGATGAGTGAGAGGTAGAGACTATCCTTTCCACTACAGATGACATGAGTTTTTGATTGTGAGCTATTGTTCTCGCTATCTCAGTGTTTTTCTCATCAATATACCTCTTCAGTTATGATTTCAAAGAATCCAATTCATCCTTTTTTACATAGTCCTGAGGTAACAAAACCACTAGCTACACAATGGTAGTTTCTGAGATAGTAGGAATTGGAGGCCTTCTGATAGGTTGCTCATCTTCAGAGTCTCCATAATCTAGGCCTAAAACCATAGAGTCGGGAGCTTATGTCCATTCCTTTGTATCATGAGCAACAGCAACTGATCCTGTAGAAATAGGTTCCTCCCCCTCACTTGGAGCATTCTCCTGAACAACCACATCTATCCCTATTTGACCTCCTTGATCAACTTCATCAACAGGAAGGTCTACCACCCCTTCCTCCACAGAATCTTCAACAACTTCCAAAATAACTCCAACTTCGACTGAATTAGCAAATTCTTTATCTCTGCTTTCTAATATTTCTGTATGTCCTATTAAAGGACTAAGACATAAACATTCCTCTTCATTTTCAGCAGTAACTATCTCAAAGTCAGCATGACTTGATTCAGAGTCCTCATCCTCATATGAGGTATCTCTAACTTCTCTTAAGACAATTTCAGCTCCTTCTTCTTCACCGGTTTCCTTATCACTATCCCTTAAGACAGTATCCCTTCTAGGAAATCTCTTTGGTGGGAAAGGATCACCAAAGGATACAATATTCGCACAAGGATTGGAGGGAAGGTCAGGGTCACTCCTGTCATCTATAGAAGAATCCTCTCTTTATTTCACAGTAGCAAATTCTTCTCCTTCTTCATCTAAATAAGCAGGCTCTACTTCATCAGGATTAAGACCAGTGCCTCTCTTATTATTAGGCCTAGTAGGATGAGTCACGGGATTAAACTCTTCATACACCTTAGCCTCATCATTCACCCATCTCCTCAGCCATGGATTACAGTTAATCTTCATCAGCTTGTAGATCACCTTGGTGAGGCAATGGTTATCTTGTACAACAAAATTTTCCTCCTTATCTTTAGAAACTACTTTCACTTTCAACATAATGGATATCAGCTTAGCATGGAATAGGGCATTGGATTTGGAACTAGGCTTGGCCATATCTTATAGTTGAATCATCAAAAGCCTACATAAGTTGATCTTCAGTTCAAGCTTTAACAATTACAAGATAAAGACATCTGGATACTTTAAAGTTGCAAAGTCCCCTCCCCTAGGACTTAAAACATGTTGAATAAACTTTTAAAGAATCTTATCTTATCCTACCATTTTAGTAGCAATGACTTTCATAGAAATTTTATTCCCTGTCAATTCAGCTAATGCTTCTTCATAGAAGAATAACTCACTAGTGGGAGGCACAAATTTTGAGTAATAATCATAAATTCCTTCATGTTGAACCCACAAGAATTCAACCCATTCAGCAGAGGAGAAACTCACACTTACTACATTTACTCTAGAAATAATCTGGGGCTCATCCTCAGACTGCTCAAACTTGAGGTACTCATAAAATTCCTTCACTAACTTCGGGTAATAGGGTCCATTATTATTTGAAAAACATTCAATCCATCCCTGATCTTCCAGTGCCTTAAGTACTAACGACCAGCTCGACATCAGCCACTCTGAACTTAAATCCTTCTCAACTATTATTTCCCTCTTGGATAAATGCGGGTTCAGAACCTTTTCCATTGTCTGGATTCCGCTACTTGACTCGGATCTAGGTCTCTTAGGATCAAGCATGTTGCCTTCATCAGCAACTGACGGCCTTTTGACTCTTTCCATCGATCTGGAGAGGTTCAATGTTTTAGTAGAGTTTTAGGTTCTGAGATTGGGGAGAAAATGGTTTCAGAGAGGGTTTGATGTGGATTGAGAAGTGATCTGTGTTTTAATTTTATCATATAGAGATCGAAAAATAAAACAGATAAAATGAATAAGTAATATGCAGAGAACGTTTTAGATTTCAGTTGAGAGCACAAAAACGTAAAGTCCCAGATTCAAGTCATCTATCGGTAAGGAGGTATCGGTAAGGTCTAATGGTGAGGTCCTATCGGTAAGGTCTAATGGTGAGGTTCTATCGGTAAGGTTTAATGGTGAGGTTCTACCAGTAAGGTCTAATGGTGAGGTTCTTTCGGTAAGTTCTAACGGTGAAGTTCTATCGGTAAGGTCTAACGGTGAGGTTCTATTGGTAAGTTCTAATGGTGAGGTTCTATCGGTAAGGTATAACAGTGAGGTTCTATTAGTAATGTCTAGTGGTGAGGTTCTATATACTGAAATTAATCCCTAATTCATTTTTTATGTAGCTTAACCTCTCAGAATTCAAAGGCTTTGTGAATATATCAGCCAATTGATGTTCAATGCCAATGAATTCAAGAGTGATATCACTTCTTTGATAATGACCTCTCAAGAAGTGATATCTTACATCAATATGCTTTTTCCTAACATGAGATACTGGATTTTTAGAAATGTTAATAGCAATAGTGTTGTCACAGTTTACAGAGACATGTTTGAATTGATATCCATAGTCTAGTAAAGTGTGTTTCATCCACAAAATTTGAGCACAACAACTACCAACAGCTATATATTCAGCTTCGGCAGTAGATAATGAAACAGAATTTTGTTTCTTACTACACCATGACACTAGTGACTTGCCTAACATGTGACGTGTTTTAGAGGTTCTTTTTCTATCTAACTTACAACCAGCAAGGTCAGCATCAGAATAACATATCAGATCAAATGATTTTCTTATTGGATAAAATAGTCCTATGTTGGGAGTATATTTGAGATATTTGAAAATCCTTTTGACACCATTTAAATGAGATTCTTTGGGATTAGCTTGAAAACGATCACACATGCATACACTAAACATAACGTTAGGTCTGATAACTGTACGGTAGAGCAGTCTCCCTATCATACCTCTGTAGTTGGTTTGATTCACTGGTTCTCCAGCTTTATCTGCATCCAACTTACAAGTGGTACTCATAGGTGTAACACTACATTTACTACCATCCAAACCAAAGCATTTCAAAAGATCCTTAAGATATTTACTTTGATTTTGAATAATACCATTTTTTAGAAAATTTGGAATCTAAGGAAAAATTTAAGTTCCCCCATTAAACTCATTACAAATTCATCTAGCATCATTTTTGAAAAATCAGTACAAAGAGTTTTTAGAGGATCCAAAAATTATATCATATACATAAATTTGTACTATTAAAACATCTTTGGAAATGCTTTTAATAAAAAAAAGTAGGATCCTCTATTCCTTTAGTAAAACTTTTTGAAATAAGGAAAAAACTAAGTATGTCATACCAAGCCCTTGGAGCTTGTTTCAGACCATATAAGGCTTTTGACTGTTTAAAAACGTGATTTGGAAAATGGGGATTTGTAAAACTAGGAGGTTGTTCAACAAATACATCTTAAACTATGTACCCATTTAAAAAATCACTTTGGACATCCATTTGATAAAGTTTGAAATTCAGATGAGCAGCATAATCAAGTAGTATCCTAATGGCCTCTAACCTAGCTATAGATGAAACGGTTTCCTCATAGTCTATTCCTTCTTCTTGACTATATCCTTGTCAAACTAACCTAGCTTTGTTTCTAACTATATTTCCAGATTTATCAACTTTATTTCTAAAAACTCATTTAGTGCCTATTGTCAAAGTGTCCTTAGGTCTTTCAACTAGTTCCCAGACTTTGTTTCTTTCAAATTGATTTAATTCTTCTTGCATAGCCATCACCCAAAATTCATCATTGATAGCATCATTAATGTTTTTCGGTTCAAGTTGTGAAATAAAGGCTTGATGTTCAACCTGGTTTCTCAAAGAAGCTCTAGTTTTTGTCCCTCTATTTAAATCAACTACTACAACATCTAAAGGATGATTCTTGAGAGTTCTAATATCTCTATAAAGAGTTGAACTAGACTCCTCGTGGTTGTTTATAGGTTCAGACTCAACAGGTGTAGATTCTAGAAGATTCCCAGAACTGGTTACTTTTACAGGGGGTTCACTATCATTATCATTAATGTCGAGAATTGATATATGTTCCTCAAGATATTCCAGAGAGGTTTTGGGTTTATGTGGATCAGTCTCATCAAATTTTAAATGAACTGACTCTTCCACGCATTTGGTTTTCTTATTGAATACTCTATAGGCTTTACTCGAGATTGAGTAACCTAAGAAAAGTCCTTCATCACTTTTGGGGGAAAACTTGTTAAGATTATCCTTAGTGTTATGGATAAAGACTTTGTAACCAAAAACTCTGAAGTAGTTAACTTTAGGATTCCTATTATTCCAAATTTCATAAGGGGTATTCTTAATAATAGGTTTAATTAAGACTCTATTGATGGTACGACAAGCTATATTCACAGCTTCATCCCAAAAATTAATAGGTAGATTATACTCAATAAGCAAAGTTCAGGGAATCTCTTGAAGTGTCATATTTATTCTTTCTAAGACTCTATTTTTTTTAGGTGTTCTAGGAGCAAAGAAATTGTGACTATAGCCATTGTGTGAGAAATAAGATTAAGACTCTAGATTTTCAAACTCACAACCATGATCACTTCTCAAGGCCTTAATTCTAAGTCCGCTAAGATTTTCTACAGACACGGGGTATTTGATAAAATAAAAACAAGCTTCACTTTTGTGAGCTAGAAAGTATACCCAATTGTACCTAGATAAATCATCTACAAGAACATAAACATAGTGCTTCCCATTTAAACTTGAAACTCTTGATGGTCTAAACAAGTCCATGTGAAGCAATTCAAGCAGTTGAGAAGTAGAAACTTCTTCCTTTGGTTTGAAATAAACTTTCTGTTGTTTTCCCTTTTGATAGGGATTACACACTTTGTTAAGAGGGGATTCTAATTTAGGTAAGTCTCTAACTAAACCTTTCCTAGTCAGTTTCCTAAGTGAGTGCACATTGCAATGTCCTATTCTTCTATGCCACAACCAGGATTCCTTATGAAACACATTTAAACAAAAAATATTTTGCTTAGCTAAAGAATCTAAATCAACAGCATATACATTCTCATTTCTAAGAGCAGTAAATGTTAAATAATTTTTAGAATTAAAAACATTACATGCATCATTTTCAAACTTGACATTAAAACTATCATCACACAACTGAGAGATACTCATCAGATTGTATTTTACCAAATCAACAAAAAGTACTTTGGAAATTAATATTGTATTAGGGTTACCAATCTGGCCTAAGTCGACGATTTTTCCCTTTGCATTGTCACCAAAAGTCACATGTCCACCATAAACTTTGATTAGGCTCCTGAAGCATGAGTAGTCTCTTATCATATGTCTTGAACATCCACTATCCAGTACCATAGAGTTTTATAGGAACTCATTAGACAATTTTCCTGCAAAACAGATTAAGTGCAATGTAACTTTGGTACCCAAATTTTCTTGGGTCCAAAGTGGTTAGGAAGTAAAACTTTGGGAACCCATACTTGTCTCACAAATTTCCTATAATCAGCAGAAATATTTTGAGACATAATCACTTTGTTTGATCCTTTAGAGAATTGTTTTTCATGAAATGATCCAGAACTTAAACTAGCTGTGAATTGTCCAGATTTTGGAATAAATTTAGTTTTAATGATCCTTCTCTATCCTGGTTGATATCCAAGACCAGTTGTATATTTTGGGACAATCTGTTTTCCTAGAAACTAAGTCAATGTATCTCTATCAGAAGTAAACTTCTCAAGATCTCTATTTCATTGTTCATTTGATAATTTACATTCAGTGTTTTCATTTAACAGTTGGGCACATTTTTCTTTTTCAATATCCAAATCAGACTTATAATTTTCATTTAAAGCATGATGTCTCTTTAATGATTTATATTTGTCCTTAAGCACATTAATGGTATCATCAATAATTTCACAGTATTCAAATAATTCGTCCTTAGTCATATCTTCGTCATTATGTGACTAACTCTTATTCCTAGAATAATAGGCATTATTTATATGAGAATTAAGTGTTACCTCAGATGTTTCGGTCATGAAACATAAGTTGGCATGATTGTTCTGTTCATTACCAGAAGCATTAGATCCACTAGAGCTATCTTTTGAAGCACTCCAAGTATCTTTCATAACCTTTTTATAACCCTTTCCCTTATCATCATATTTCTTTTTAAATTTTATCTTGGGGCAGCCTACCTTCACATGACCTTTTTGTTTGCACTCATAGCAGATTATTTCATTTGATTTGCCATTCCATTTTTTATCTTTCTTCCATTGTCCTTTACTATCATACTTTCCCTAGTAGTTTGTCTTCCTAAAGAATTTCTTCTTTCGGTAGAACTTTTTGATCCTTCTAGCAAGATGAGTCATCTACTCATCAGTGTCTAAATCTAACTCTTCACTTATGGAATGGCCTACAAGAACTTGAACTTTTTCTTTGTCTTTTCTCTTTGAGGTAGTAGTCTTGAATGCTACTGACTTCTTCCTTGTTTCTTCATCTACTTATTGATTCACCTTAAGCTCTTCTTCATACATCATAAGCTTTCAAATTAGTTCCTTTACTGGTAGCTTGCTTATGTCACAAGATTCTCGAATAGAAACAGAATTTCCCCTCCATCTGTTAGGTAGGCATCGAAGAAGTCTCATGATTTGGTCCTTGATGTCCATTGGTTTTCCAAGAAGACTCATGGTGTTCACTATTTCATTGAACCTGAGATACATTTCAGAGATAGGTTCATCAGGCTTCATTTTAAAATTATCATATCTAATAGTGTATGTATTTAATCTCATTTCTTTAACATTGGTTGTTCCCTCATAAGAAACAGCTAAAGTATCCCAAATTTCATATGCAGTTTTACAAGCAGATATTCTATTGAATTAATCATCACCTAGAGAATAGTATAAGTCATTCATTGCTTTACAGTTATTATTATATGTGGCTTTAGTCAATTAAGACCATGTGTCCCTAGCAGTAGTAGGCAATACATATTGTTCTTCAATTGTGTCCCTGATTTCGAGTCCCATGCTCTCTAGATACATTTGCTTTTTTAATTTCCACTGAGCATAGTTATTACCATTAAAGAAAGGTGGCATGTTAGTAGCAGCACCATCAACTCTAGTTTCCATAGATACATAGAATATAAAGAACTGAAAATTTAGATATGATAGAAATTTTATGATCTTTGAGATACAACTAAAATCACAGTTGAAAAGAATTTGAACACTTGAAAATAAAATCCTTTGATACCAAATGTTGGCCAGAGTGGATACTCAAGAGGAGGGTAAATTGAGTTCCTACTTAAAATTTCTATAAAAAAAATTATTATAAAGATCCCCAAAATTTTGAAAATGGCCCAATTAATTAAGGAAGTAGAGATATAGATTTCTAATTGGTCAACAGGTTTCTCAAAGGGTGATTAGTCCTCAGTTGAATTGGTGTGAAACACTTATCCAACTTTTGAAACAAGTTTACTGAATTAAACAAATACACACACTAACCAAAACTAACTGTCAAAGAGAAAGCAAAACAGTTTTACGTTTTAGCTAATGTAAGCAGCAGAAAATAGATAAAACAGAGTACATGAGGATTAACACAACAATATAAACAAGAGGTTCAGTATCAAGCCGAGACTTAATCCTCTCCACTTGGTGATCACCTACCACCAAGCAGTTTATATAATTGAACTTGATACACAACCTGTATCGGGGTTTACAGCAGTTTTCAAAAACTGTCCAGGTTTCACACCCTCTACCACTGTTCTTCGTGGGAAAGAAAAAAAACACATACCACAAACAGTCTCTTCCACAGTTATAAATGGGAAACAAATGTAGATGAAGTTTGATGTGAGGATATTAAGTATCCCCCAGTTTAAGTATAGGAGACAGTGTGTGAGACAGATAGACACACACTTCTCATAAATGTAAAAATGAAAGAAACAATAGAGAAATTAGGATAAAATAGAGTTTATAAAGCTCTATGTGTTTGCAGTTCAGCTCTTGACTCCTTAAAGTGAGGAATTTTATGTTTGAGTCTATCTCTAGAAGTTGTCTCCAAAACAGAGTTTCGCAACTTTTAGGTACCGGCTTCTAGGTATTGAGATGTTCAACTTCTTGGTACAAGGATTCTTTTAACCACAAAAGTATAGCCTTGAATATGTTCTTCAAAAAGATCATCGTGAATCTTTTGGATTTTCAGTATATGCACTGGAGTTTTTTCTTCTTGTTCTTCAGTAATACATTCAACTTCTCGACCCTACCTTTGATTTTCTATATGCCTCTATATATATCTTTCTTTTTTCTTCAGTCTTTTTATCTCATATTTGAGTTCTGACAATAAGAGTACTTACATCATGTGCAATCTTTCCCGTACCTCGTACTGTCAAGATATGGTCTCCAGATATGTCTACAACAAATATTAATTAATTCAGATGCATTAAAGTTATCAAATATGACCATTAGAAAAATATCAGGAATTTGACAAAGTAAGGGTATCGATAGACTGGTAACGGTAGCCTTCACATTGGTAGGCTTCAACAGCAGGTTCACATCGACAACCTACAACTATAACCTTCAATCGGTAACCTTCAGCGGTGACCTTCAATAGTTGGCTTGCATCGGTGACCTTGTAACGGTGGCCATGTATTAGTAACCTTGTATCGGGGACCTTTGTATCGGTGACCTTGTAACGATGACCTTTGTATTGGTGACCTTGTATAGGTGACATTTGTATCGGTGACCTTGTAATGGTGACCTTTTTATCGGTGACCTTGTATCGGTGACCTTTTTATCGATGACCATGTATCGGAAACCTTGTAACAGTGAACTTTGTATCGGTGACCTTGTAATAGTGACCTTTGTATCTAGATAAATTAGGAACTGTAAGCTTAACCAATCAAGTAGTGAGATTGAGAGTATATGAATATTACTCTATAGAAACAGGAAACATTAATGAAACATAATTAGCATAAAATGAAAACATGGTTCTCACTTAAATGAAAACTAGATTTGGGATTATCAAAACATGATTTGGGATTATCAAAACATGTTTTGGGATTATTAAAAAATTATTTTGGATTATCAAAACAGGTGAGTCCAACATATACAATCAATATCCCTTAAAAATTATTTTATTATCATAAAGGTGTTACTATAATTTTCATGTAATTATACATTTCCTCTATTTTTTATTTCAAAGAATTGATAATTTTTTTAAAAATAGACATAATTTTCTCTTTATTGGGCGAACATTTCATTCCATGTCCATGTTCTTCAAAAGGATTTATTGATGTTTTTGTATATACATAAATTACTATGAAATATTATTTTCACCAGAATTTAAATTTATTAAAAATGATTGAATGGAATATTTTTAATGTTGTATGTATATCTCATGTGTGATGAAGACACAATTTATTAAAAATAAAGCAGGAACTACATGAGTCTAAAGGAAGGAATCATATTACAATCCCCTTCATAATAAGGAAGAAGATCAACCGGCAAATCATCCATCCAAGTGATGCTCTGGTTGACTCTTATATTGGAAAGACCATCAGTCACCATGTTCGCTTCACAAAAGGCGTGTGTAGCTATGTAGTTGATCTCAAGGAGTGAAGAGAGGCATCTCATCCAAAGAGTAGTGAGCGACCAAGCAATATGCACAACGTCATTCCAAATAGCCTATAAAATTGTAGTTGAGTCACTTTCTATCCAGATGTCATTCCACCCTTTTTGTTTGATGTAGTCCACAGCAAAAATCACAGCCTTCATTTCTGCTTCTGAAGATGTGGCCATGCCACAATTGCTAAAGAAACATCCTTGCAGCTTCCCAAGGGAGTTCCTAAAGATAGCTCCACAACCAGCAGGTCCAGGGTTTCCCTTTGAGGTTCCATCAATAATAACTTTAATCCATACTAGAAGCGAAGGTTGCCAAAAAACCTCAAAGGTGCGTCTCGGTTGTCTATATAGCCCATCAACCTTGGGTTGATGAAGGATCTCGAAATCTCCAACAGAATTATCCCCGAATGCTTTTTGTATTGAAGCAGCATCCGATATAGCAATTCAAATTCTCATGAAACCTGCATGAATACTGAATGAGTAATTGTTATGAATAATGGCGTTTTGAGTTTACCATATAACGTGAAGTAGCTCCGCCATTGCTGCTAAAAAAATATTCTTGATTTGTTGCGAAGATTCAATCTCCACACAACTTAATTGGGCATAAATAAATCTAGACAGTAACCATCTGCAGTAAAATAGGTCAGTAAGAAAATTCCAGAGAGCAGAGGTTGTAGCACAAGATAAAAATAATTGATTATCATCTTTCCTATGCTGAAAACAAAAATGACACTGAGAACAAAGTTGAATTCCAAAAGATTGCAAACATATTTCAGTGGGAACCCGGCTATGAGAAATACACCAAATAAGATTGAGCCTTGAGGGTTTAGTCAAGGGATTTGAAAAATGTTTTAACCAAGAAATGTTAATATCAGGACTAGAGAAATTATGATTGTAATAACTTTTTGAATCAAGGACCCCATTGTGAGCTGGTTCCCAAGTAAGAAAATCACCATCATTAGTGAAAGAGTAATTATCAACAATACTCATGATGTTGTCAAGAAAGTTAGTATGTCCAGAATGGATGACATCCCTTATAGTACAATTGGTGTTGATCAAAGATGAGTTAGGGGTAATATCGATATAAGCGGCGTGCCAGCCCAATTGTCCAACCAAAAGTTTAAAGATGAATTCACACTAACAATCCATCTAGCATTAATCATAATATTTGTAAAGGACTGTTTAATGGAGGTCCATATGGAAGACTGGATATAATTCCAATTACCTTTTTTGAGCATAGGAAGGAATATTTCTCTAAGGCAATTGAGTTATAATTATTGTTGACCAGTCTCCAAGTGAACTTGGCTTGTAGAGCATTATAAAAAAGCTGAAGGTTTTTTACACCAATACCACCTTTTCCTAAGGGTTTGCAGCATTTATACTAGGGAATGGTAACAAGTTTTCTTTCGAGGATGCTTCCGGTCCAAACAAAATTCTTAATGAGAATATTAATTTTCTTGATGAGACATGCAGGCCATTTGTAGATCATCACCGAGTAAACCAATTTGGACACAATGGTGGATTTAACTAAACAAATCATGTCAGCCATGGAGAGAGATTTACCCTTCCAGGAAAACAGTTGACTAACCACCTACTCAACAATTGGGGAGACGTAAGTGGATTTAGGCCATCCCCAAAAGATAGGCACCCCCATATAAGTGAAGGGTAAGGCCCCTTCTTTAATATCTAGACTATTGACAATGTCATTTTTTCTTCTGGGAGATAAATTTTTACTGAAGAAAATAAACGATTTATTCTAGATTATAGATTTACCTGAGAGATCTTCATAGTGAGCTAAAACATTTTTAAGACTTAGGATATTTCTTTTATCTCCACGAAGAAATAAAATGATGTCATCGACAAAGAAAATGTGAGTAGGAACATTAAGATTTCTAGCCGCACGAATGGGATGGAGTTTATTTTGAGAAGCAAGTTTAGTGAGAAGTCTACGAAGATAGTCTTCGTCTATGGAAAATATAATGGTGGATAAGGGGTCACCTTCTCTAACCCCTTTTGAGCATTTAAAATATCCCTTAGGTGATCCATTCACAAGAATGGAGATATAATCCGAGTAAAAAAAGTTATGAATCCTATTGATAAACACATCATTAAATCCAAAAGCATGGAGAACTTTGAAAATAAAGTTCCAATCAATGGTATCAAAGGCCTTACGAATGTCGAGATTAATTGCAACATTACCTCCTATGATTATTTTATTCAGGGTGTTCGTGCATTCAGAGGCAAGGCAAATGAAATCTTGAATAGATCAGCCCTTGATGAACCCAAATTGGTTCCAGGAAACAATTTTATGACAAAGATAAAAAATTCTATTAGCATGAAGTTTGGAGATAATTTTATAAATGGTGTTTATAAGAGAAATGGGCCAGAAAAGATGATTTTCAGAAGCATTAGCCACTAGGAATTAAGGCAATGAATTGAGTGTTGATACCATGTGGTAGAACTCCATTAGCGAAAAAGGATTTGACCATTTTACAAACATCCACATGAATATTCTCCCAGTGAATTTGAAAAAAAAACCCATTATTAAAACCATCAGGGCCCGGGGAATTATCAGGGTTCAGACTAAAGACGGTGTCTTTGATTTCATGACCAAGAGGAATGCTAAGAGGATAGAGGTTGTCCTCCTCATTCACCAAGTTCGGGATAACCTCGGGCATAAGGTTCTTATCAATAGGAGAGCCATTAAAAGTGTTTTCAAAATAAGAGACCACATGATTAGCAATAGCCTCCTCAGAGTTCAAAAGGGTGTCATTATCCCTTAGAAAGGAAAGAGGTCGAGAGGCTTTTCTTATCCGTTGAAGAGAATTATAAAACTTAATATTATGATCACCATCTAAAAGCCATTTAGCCTTAAATAAATTCTTATGGATGTTATACTTAAGAACAAGAAGTTTATTCAATTTCATAGAGATATTTATTTCATCCTGAGGATCCAACGAGAAATCAGAGCAAGTGTTATTATTTTGAATGTGGGTGACCTCATTTTCAAGATCAATTATCTCTTTGTACATCTGTTTAGAATTAGCACTACACCAATCCTTAAGACAAAATTTAAGCGGCATTAATTTGAAAAGGCAGGAAAACACATCCGAGTGGTGATTCATAGACTCCCCAAAATATTTGATAGAAAGAGAGCAATCCAAGTCAGAAGACCAAGCATTTTTTAATCTGACGGAGGGGGGGGGGGATTGCTTTCGGTTTTCTAGAGGTGAGACCGAATAAAATGGGATGATGATTTGAATTGAGTTTAGGTAAGGTAATACTGGATATGTTTTCCCAGGAATCAAGGGCCTGACCGTTGGCAAGCACTCTATCCAATTTGCTGGTAACTACCCTGTTATAGTGCCGACGATACGAAGTATACTTGGCACCAGTGAGATTAATCTCTAAAAGGTTTCAGTCCTCAATAGCCTCTCTAAATTCCCTCGAGGAGATGGAAGAGAAAGAAGGTCCAATATTTTCACTCTGATATAGAATAGGATTGAAATCTCCTAGCACAATCCAAGAATCCTGAATGATGACAGATAAATCGAAGAGATCTTGCCAGAGGGTCCTACGATCCTGATATCTATTCCTAGCATAAACCATAGAACAGAAATTATTCTTTTTATTATAATAAAAATCACAAGTGATCATTTTCTCCAAAGAGTGGAAAACGTTTACATTCTGCAAAGATTTATGATAGAAAAACCAGAGAGATTCAACAACCAACCCAGTTTTACAAGCACCTAAAAATTTATAACCAAAAGAGCAAAGGTGTCTAAGACTCATAGAATAATTAATTTTGGGTTCAGCTAAGGCAAAAAGTTTAGGTTTATAAGTTAAAATAAAATACTTAGGGACAGAAAAAGTTTCAGAGCCAGCAATTCCATAACAGTTCCAAAAAAGATAATCCATTAACACCTTTTTTGGGGGAAAGAGCCCCCATTTTCCTTCTTAGGTCCCCCGAGCCCTTCTTCTTCCTTCCTGATCTTCTAGGATTTTGAGAAGATGGTTGTTTGGACTTCATATCCTGCTTGATCATAGAAGAAAAAGAAGTTTTTTTAGAAGAACATGATATAGGATTGGTCTGTTCCTGAGCCAAATAGGCCAAAGTATTCTGAATAGCTATGTCCACAGGCTGTGAAATAGGGACAGGAACTTCGGGAACTTCTTCTGGGTCCCCATTTGGGGGCCTGCTACTAGTAGTGGACTATTTAGATTGGTTTGATGAGGTGCTAACTTACTCTAATTTTTTATCAGGAAGCTGAACCATAATTTGAGAATCACTTGAAGTTACCTTCAGGCTAGCTAATCCTGATTTAGAGCATTTACTAGATAAAGAAGGTGAGTTCATGACATGTGAGTTGACTGGTTCTGGAATTAACAGAGGGCAAGAATTAGTACCTGGGATCTCCATTGGAGATTTTGCAAAATCCTTTGCTATGTGAAGCAGACCAGCATCACGGTTGTGGTTGTCATCTATATCTTTAGGGGAGCCTCACTCCGTAGATGGTTCCATAGCAACAGAGTTCTAGAAAACTTCAGTGGGCTCAACCACCGGGTCTTGATTCAAAGTTTGCTCATGGTCTGCAACCTCATCTGAATCCATCCTAGTTTTCATGCAAGCATCCATCACAAGCTGCAAAATTTCCACAAAAATTCCATTATCCACATCCAAGTTTTCCTCCTCCTCCACTAAATCTGCCCATGTATTTTTTGTGCATTCACCCAGCAAAGCAGTTTTTTTACCCATACCTCAGGCCTTTTTTTAGGGATCTTCGTGGGATCAGTGGAAGAAAACTTTTATTTTCTGTTTCTATGCTCCTCTGTCCATCCATCTTGAGTTGGGGGGGACACTTGACTCTTAACTATTCGACATTTAAGCAGAGTGTCCCGCAATTTTTCAATACTCACAGTAAGGAGGCATGCGCTCAAACTCTGTACGTATCTCAGTCCTGTATTCATTCGCAGTGAAGTGGGTGACATTCAGAAGATTTGTTGTAATATCAACCTCCACTATAACCCTTGCGTATAATCTAATATCAGCATTCAAGGTTCTCTGATCTATCTTAAGTGGGGTCCCAATGCACGATGCTATATCATTCAGAATTTTTGGATGCCAGAAATACCAACTTAAACCATGTAACCTAACCCAAATTTGAACCAAAGTGTTCTTCGAGATGTGTGGGTTGAACATATAGTCTGATTCCGATATGTGAAGAACTCCAGGTTTGAGCTGCCGGTTTCTGGTCTTCCAAACCCAATCAAATTCATCTTTTGATTTGAGTAATAGGTGGAAGTAGCCTTTGCCGATTGGAATGAGCTTCCAGTCAGCAAAACCCCAAATGTGCGCAATCCGATTCTTGAGGTCCGAATTTGACCACGGCTTATCACATTTAATATAAGAAATGCGACCCATGAGCGAATACTTACAAAGTTGTGATCGCTGAAGTAGTGAATCTGGGTTGGCTTCCACATCAAATCGCCCATCTTCAAGCTTTTTACATAAAGGCGCCTTAGACGAGGCTGCTGCGCAAGAGTCTGATCCCTTCAGAGCATCCAGGAACGAAATCACCCTAGGCTTCCCGATCAAAGGAACTTCTTCTGAACGATGCTTGATAGATGGGCCATAGAAGGAGTTTTCCCAGTCGGGATCAAATCCCGCCATGGTGAGGCAAGGAAGAAAAATCAGAGAAAACCTGAAATGTTTAGAGTCAAAACCCTAGAAGTCGCCGCCAAGATGAGAGCTCCCGAGTTTCCCATCTTCTAAGTATTTTTTTTGTGAGACGTCGTATATCTCATGTTTCATTTTTTACAAAAATATGAAAAGAATTTTTTCTATAAATTTGTATGATGTGAATGAATTTTCATACCATAATAAATGTTATTTTCCTTGAAGCTTACATTATATGTTTTAATGGTTATTTTCTTATAAAATACTTTTCTAAAAATTCTGGGAACTTTTCATTCTCAAAATTTCTAGAAGAAATGTTTATTTCCTTATTTTCAAATAACAATTAAAATGATATTATAATTTTATTTTTCATTAATGTCAAAATACTTTAATGATTTTCATGCTTCAGTGAGGATATGATATTTCTATACTATTCAATTTTTTTCTTCTAATGGATTACTATGATTATATCTTAAGGATGATTTTATAAAACTCATTTCTTTCATATAAGTGAATTATGTGATGATGCAATATGGATGAAACATGGATCTTTTTATAACATTATGCTATGATAAAATAGTGAATATTTTTATGATATTTTCCCATACTTATGTATGGTTTTCATTATAATATTGGTGGGTCTAATATTATATAACTACATAATTTAGTATGGGAATCTATCAACTATGATTGTTTTTGAAGTGATCCTTAAAAAAGGAAATGATTCAATGGGGAGTGAACCCAATACAGTATGGTAATCATTCTATTACGACACTATTGGGAGTAATCCTTAACTGTGTAAATGATGAAATCGTGAGTAAACCCAAAGGAATATGGTAGACTATCCACTATGATTGTCTTCTAAATTATACCTAGCATAGGAAACTATTTTCTATTCATATATATATTCTAAAAACTTTTGTATTATGATTATAAAAATTCTTTAGGACTCGTGACTGATGATTCCAAACTTATATGAATTATGTATTCTGTTATGAAAAATTATTTTTCCATGAATCCTAATTAGGGATATTTGACTGTATGGGTATGACTTTTAAAATTTATAATAATGTTATAATATAGTTATTCTTATCTAATACACAGACATGATCAATGACTAATATCTTTTATGATTATAAGTACATGTAATCTATGCTCACCCTTTATTGTGTGTTATTTTCCTTGGGTTATGAATAATGGTTTTGAGAGGGTTATTTCTAATCAGGGTACTATGTGAGAAGATTTTTGATTGGAATATTGAAGATATTTCCTTAAATAAGATGATTATATATATATCCTACAAATTCAAAAAACTTATATGGTTATGGGGTATGAATTATTATGATATATGTTGACTGATAATAATAATTGATATAATATTTTTGTATGTAATGCTTTGGTCGCCTCAATTGGTATCATAGCATTTTTTAGTAATCTATTGATTTTAAGAATATAAAAACATTGGTGTAAACCATAGGGATAAGTATAACTAGAAGATATAATCCTAAAGATCCTGAATGATGGAGATTGTGTGGTTAATAATCAATTATATCCCAATATTGATATAGAAAAATTTGATGTAGGCTCCAACAATGATGCACATAGGGGTAATAACCATTAATGGATTTCTGGGTATTAAATCGCTCTTTACGTGATTCAAAAAAGAGATATAACTGCACCCCATGTTTTACACGCCCAAGGGATATCATTTTATTTATTTAGATTCTATTTGTTGACTATTATTATGAATATGAGGATAAACCCTATTATAACCTAAGATAATCCATAGTTATATGACATAAAAATAAATTGTTAGTGGTTGAAATAATGTGTCATAATTTAGGAAATATTTAGAATTATTTTGATTATTATGTAATTATATACTCTCATTACTGATGATTGATTCCAAATAAAACCATTTTTTCATAAGTTATTTATGATAAAATGACGATGTTTAGGCTATGACATGTACATTCAAATATTGAAATATATTATTTGAAACTAATTATATAAATTTATATATAACAAGAATAGTCTATATGAATGTTAATTACTATAACCTATGATTAAATATTGAGTTATAAGTAAAAATTCATAATGCTATGATGATCACATATCAAGTCTATATCTCATCTCTGATAGAAATTTAGGGGAATTCGCTTCCTGATTAAAATCTATTTTCTATATATCTAAATTATTTCATATTTTTTTCATTTATTTACTCCCTTAATATATATACCATTAGAATTTCTTATGAAGGTATGTCACATTCTAAATTCTGAACAATCATATGATCATCATTCAGTGTAAGTATGAATATTAACATCCAATGGAAATTACATTATTTATAATTATATTACAACCTATTCGTGTAGTATATTTATATCAAATGTCTTGGTAGAAAATAAATAATGAAGATATTACCATTGATTTGTAATATGATAAAATAATTACTGATTTTTTGTCTCATCATCCCCCAAATTTTGGTTTTGAGTTTTCAAAATAACACATACATGGTGATACACATATTAAGAGAAAAAAATTAGAATGAAACTAATACAGTTGTAGTAATTAAATAATAGTCTTAAATAGAGTATGAAAATGGATTCATAAAAATTATTTTACCTCCATGGGGTTCACATATTGTTTTTTATAATGAAATGTGGATCAATGCATCCTTTCATTGATTATCATGAACATAAGAATATCACTATCAAGAACATGATCTTATGTCGACTGTTGTTGAATTGTTTGATCAAATGAGTTTATCTTAATATATTCCCATTATTTAACATAATCATAGATATCATTAATTGAGGTTCTAGAAGGATGATATACCAAAAATATACTTCCAAGTGAGGTGTGTTGATTATGAATTAATAGTTATTCGATTTGGACATACCAATTCAATTTTTAGTGTTGAAAATGTTCCTCAAGGTCTGTAACATGTGTTTTTTGTGAACAAAGGGTAAAAATCTTCTCCTATGATAATCCTAGTGCAAATGTGTTGATGGTATACGACATTAAGGAATTTCATGCAACTCACCCTTTGGAAATGCAAGTCACCTACATGAAAAAGGAGATATAAAACAAACTAGTTTGAACGGATACATGAAAGGACCTAAAATGGGTAATGGTAGAACACATCATTGATTATGTGCATGGGAAACCTATCTAGGAATGAAAATAACCTTCCTAAGGAATGATATGTCAAACCATTTCCTTAAACAATCATTCCCTGGAAGAAAATTTATTATAGGGATGGATCAAATAGTTGTGTGAGTTTGTGAAATGTCAAAAATATATATATATTTTCATGCCTAAAATCCTAGCTAGTTTCATTTCTTATAAATTGAGTATCATCCTCATTTTGGGTATGGGCCTCTGTAAGTTGAAGCTTTGGGTACTTTTTCAAACAAACCTTTCTATATTGATGTCACATAACTCCAACCTCCCATGGAAAAATAGTGGTAGATAACATGTTTAATTGACATAAAATGGGCCTCGTATTATCTTGGATTGTACTTGGGATACCCTTGTGATTCTTCCCCTGGTGGATAGCTATTTTCACACATGATTAGTTCTCTTTACACAATCCCATTATTTCTATGACTCCCAAAGTTGTACACACCAATTCCCCTGTCATTCATTCCCTACCGTAATAAAAGTTCCCATTTTTTAAAAAAAAATCATGTGATCACATTTTTAATGTCTAATGAAAAGAACTTTGGGTCCCCAATTCGATGCCACCATCCACTAAACATAGTTATCCACATGTTGAGTGATTAGGTCCCCTAAACCTACTATTGAAAAGTTCATTCACCCTCAACTATCTGCACCATTCGTATTATCAAAACTCGTATCTAGGCCTTTTTCTTCAAGTACATCATGGAAAATCTCATTTCCTATTTCTTCTAAGCATAGGAACCCTAATCTCGGTTCCTAAGAAATTTTTCCTAGAGGTTTCATCATCATAGGAAATCACTTACTTATTATTGTGATGAGGGATAGTACTGTAAAATTAACTCCTAAATAAAAATGGTCCTCTTATGTAAAAGTAACAACCATTGTATGGTATTTAAGACTTTAAACTACATAGCCCAATATCCTTGTCATATGACGCAAAAATGCAGGACAACATCCCCAAAAAATAACCTTAAACTATAATGTTACCCTTAATGCTGAACACAGGGTACCCTAATCAGGAATCATGATAGATTCATATTTTATGTGTTTATGTTAATATTAAACCCAATGTTTATGAAATTTAATAATTAATTCTTGTATTATGTAATTTTACTTATTTATTATGGTAGGATACAATGGTCGATCAAAAATGAAAAAATAAACAATGATATTGACCCACAAAAAATAGCATCATGCAACTTCACACCATGACACAACCCCAGCTTTGTGGAGGAATAACGAGAAAGTATAAAGGGAAATGACAAATCAAATAATGAATCCCAAAATAATTAATTAAGAACCATGTCTATTTTGAGAAAAATAGATAAAAAAATCAAACCAAATGTATGTTATTCACAACATGTAACATGAAGGAATATAATCCATTCAATAATCCATGAAAATATCTTCCCCATACATTACATATCATGAATCCACTATTCATGATGTGAAATATTACAAAAATCATAAGTCCTATCTAAAAATTAAATGTTGTGAATATTATTCATGACATGTTACCCTTGCACATGACAAAAAAATAAAATATGATAGAATTAATAGAGGAAATCCTATTAAAGTAATTGGAAGGCTCTAAACCATTAATCAACCCATTTATAATGGCTCAAAGGATCTTCCATGACTATAAATAATTGTCTATTTGGGTTTAAATGATGATCAATTAGTGAGGGATTCTCTAGATAATGAAATACAATAGATTTATTTCCCTTATTTACTTTTCTGTTACATTCATTCCATTCGTGTGATGCATCACCTCTCTTGATTCAACTCTAACATTACATTTAAGTTGTGGAATACTATTTTAGTTTCTATATATGGGGGGTCATATTACAACTGCTATATTTTGGTTTCTTCATTTAATGGAATAAGAATTTTCTCTTTCTTCTACCAACTGATTTTGATTATTTACACAGTTTTAAATTTCAAATGCATCTACAATTGGTTTTGATTTTTTTTATTTAAATTTCCTTGTTTAATGATTCATAAGTCTCTCCACCAAAACCAAATATGTTTTCCATAGATTAGATTACGGTTGGGTGGTGAGTGTTCGATGATCGTCATCATGTGTTAGGAATTTTTTCATGGACTATAATAATTATGGAATAAAAATTACCAATATGGAATTGAAATAATTTATCAGAAATATATGTTACCAAACCACAAAAAAGGTATATATATTGATATTTTATTAGTAATTCCCTTACCATCACCATATTACTAAGGGGTGAGATAGTAATCAAAATAGGAATCTCTCTCATACCATCCAGTGAAGTATAATTGGAAAAAATTTGAAATGATGATAGAATAAAAATAGTTTTATCGAAACCCATTTTTTTCACTATATTTTATCAATATTTTTTAAATTATTTAATTTAAAATACTTTTAAAAACACAAAATTTCTAAAATTCAACAAAAATAAATATTTTTACAAATCGACTGAAAGTTACAAACCCAATTTTTCTATACTCCTCTTCAGGATAGTAACCAAGTAAACTACTATACTATACTAGGTAAAAAAATTTATTTACCATGACCAATGATAGGTGTGAGTCAATATTGGAACTATTTTATGGGAATAGGTTACCTAAATTAGAAAACAAATTCAAAAAAAAATTAATTTTGGAAGACCAGTAGTTCCAGGGGCCAATTAATTGATTTTGACCAAAAAATTGATATAACAGTAACCCAATTAAGGAAAACTAACCTAAAACAAAACATTAATGAAATAATCCCCCCATATTCAATTGACACTCTCAGTATTCACTCTGAATTTGATGTTATGGCTAGAAATCTCTACCAAACATTACACGATATTTGCATGCCTCAATTCATTATTAAATATAACCAATATGTTGCCCCTAATTTCACAATATGATTTAAAATGTCATGTCAATATGATTCTAGTATCACCGATGATTTTTGGTCTTGTAGGAGAAGACAAAAATCATCATATTCAATAATCCATCTACATTTTCATCAATAACTGGCTTAGAGGTGAACTTGAAGACCAACATTAGTGGAGGAAATTCCCTTTCTCACACAAAGGGGAAACTATAGAACGGACATAAAATCTGAAACCAGGATAGATCAATGGTTTTTATGATCTAAAAACATTATTCATACAAATATTCTAACCCACATATAGTATTTTGACAATCAATATGGATATTTACATTGTGAGATAATCAACTAGAGAAACCTGTTATATGTACTATGAGCATTTTAAAAAGATCAATGTCAGATTCCCACATCAGTAAATGGAATATTATAAATTCCTCATGTTTTTATACCAAGTACTTCTTGAAAATGATCTCGACCTATGGGATTCCTCATCATGGGGAGATTGTATGGATAATCCATTAGTAGATTCCATAGGTCTGATTAAAAAACATCACATAGAATTCATAAAACATTTGGCTCTATAGTTATGGGAACTAGGGGGATAGTTGAGGTATGATCTTCTGAATCATCCAATTTTAATGAAACCAAGGTTGACGAAGCAACCAGTTAATTCTAAAAAAAATTTGTGACCCAAAAATGTGGAAAAAAATAATTCATTTAAAATATGTGGTTTCTATTATTTTAAAACTCTTTTTAATTATCAATTCACTATGGTACATGGAATAGATAGCAACACTTATTCTCTTCAACCATGAAAATTCCTATTGAATCATCCATGTAAACCCCATCCACAACCAATACATGGATAACTTCAAATTAATCCCTATTATTATAACCAATACCCACCATAAACTCCTTTATAATAAAAAAATATCATAACCAACCACCCTTTCATTATGCCTTTTAACCATCACCTTTCTAGTTGAAGGCCTATGAGAATCCTTCCATGATTACATCATTAACTGATGTGAAATTAATACATACCATGGTTGAGGTTTTTAAATATATGATATATAAACTATATGAATAGTTTAGATTTTTATGAACTTCATGATAAAAAACCATAGAAAATTACCATTCCTTACAATTTTGAATCCTAATAAGAATGTCTGTGTTATCACAAAATGATTAAGAAAAGAGCTTCAACCACCTGTATAGCATGAGGATGATGACTATAAGAGAAATACTAAAGATTCATAGATATAGTCCTGAAAAGAGTATATATTGAAAAATATTATAAAGACCACATTAACAAATGAAAGGACATAAATTCCCTTATATAAGTAGTAAACAGAAAACAAAATATGCATAAACAAGTACATTCTGCATTAGTTGAGTTAATGATTGGATAATAAGAGCTATATCAACATGTAATTTAGGAAACCCTCCAAAAATTAGAGAATAACATCCCACATCTATAGGCCATCCATAAAACCCTTAGACAAGAAACATTTCTTATGGTAATATGCACAAATAGAATAAAATTAGACAGATATGAATGAATCAACTTGTGTAGAAGCATCTCAACACTAATCACACCACCAATACCAAAAAAATGTCAACATACATGGAAATTATCTATTCCCTACAATATTGGATTTTTTAATTTTTAATAAGAATTTTATGATATGGGTACATCAATAAATTTTATGACTCACTCAAAAACAAATTTCATTGATCACCTAGTATTTTCTAGATTTTAGTTGAGGTATTATCCATAAGAGGTACGAAGAAAAATAGGTGTAGTAACATTTAGTTTACCAGAGAAAAAATAAATTTTAGTTGAATTTTAGAAATTTTTTGTTTTGAATACTTTTTTAAATTTATTTATTTTAAATAAATTGATGATAGATGATGATTGTAATGGATTAGGATAAACATAGTGATACACTATAAATGTTTCCCTTTATTTAGCCATTATACTTCTTTTGGATAGAAAGAGATATTATGATTTTAATTCTTATATATCCCTTGGCAAGATGTTGATGGTAAGGGAATTTATAATCAAATGTAAATCAGTATACCCACCTTCCAATGTGCATGGAACTTAAAAGTGTCTGTTTGATAAATTATGGAAATTCAAAAGTGGGATTTTTGACTCTATTTAACAATATCCCCTATTCACTCATATGGGATGATACACCACTATTCAGGTAGTATCTATGTTTATTACCCACAAATAAAATCCCTTATCCATAGTAGAATCCAGTATGCTCCTATGAACAATCCCCACACTTTCTGTTATTTTCATTCCTTCCATTACATAATCATCCTTACCACATGATGTAAAAATCCATGTACTATTCATATCACATGAACATAAACTATACACCAGAACCATGTGGGTTTTGATTTATGTATTCTAACATGGTATATAGGATTACTCCCTGAGGATCAATCATGATATACATGGAAACCTCCTAGAGGTTTAATCCTGATACACCAACACTACCATTAAATTTTATTATCATCCCCATGGGATGTGATAACTCCAAAGAGTGGTCATATCCCCCAGGTACACAATCAACCTCACTATCCATGACCAAGGTCTCTAATGGAACTTGGTGTTTTCATGGGAGGATAATCCATAACTATCCCATTACACAATAAGTTTGAATGGGAAATGTCCCTCCAAGACAATAATCTTGTGAATGTGCCCCCACAACACATCAAACCTCTGACCATATCCCAACATGAATTTAATCATGTGACCAAGTCCACACAATACATTAAACCTATGACCATTTCTCCACAATACATTATTATTATTATCAAGTAATGTATGACCGAAAATCTCTTACCCCACATGATGCATCAAAATATCTACCCTGATTGTTATGAATGTGATTATTGGTGTGATAACCCTCAGATGACTTACATCCGTAGTTTAAGTTACCTCAAGAGACAATTGGATTTTTTTGGGTTCCACACCTATGGTACCTCACAAATTAGATTTTTTTTATTTAAAAAGAGGAAACTTTGAAAATATTCCCAACACATCTCATGTACATAGATGTTTAGACATGTCTGATGTCACCATAAACTCATAATGTAGGTTTATTCTATATAAAAATATAATCAATGTAATTAATGTTCACATAACTCATGATGATGCCTAGAATGAGCATCATGGAAATGACTCAAATCTATGAGGGAGACCCAGAATAGAATATGAATGACAAGGGGGAATCCATGGATAGTAAAACTAACATCCAATAATCATTTTATGATAAAATATGAAACATAATAAATCATGGTGGTAGAGGTTTCCCCCCATTGGAAATCAAAAATGCAGTTTATGGAAAATGTGCATCATGACCCCAATACATGACCCGATAGAATACATTAGAAAAAAATGGTGAACCCGACATAAAAATATTATCCATTAACTGATATAAAATATTCTACATTAGAATAAACTATATTTTTACATCACCTAATCCAGACATTCATCATTAGGCATCAACAATAAAATTAGTGGGACCAAAAAAAGTGTTCTCTTCGATAGATAGGGGAAATGATGAATGTTAGGAACCCTAGGTCTAGGACATCATCGACATGGATCATTAATCTATTTGGAAATAATGGATAATATATTCACGCTAGGAATCACATTAATTAGACTGGTACTAATGGTTCCCTTCATGTTTCCTATAATAATCAATGTTTCCAAAATTCTTGATGACCCCACCAATAGGAAATGGTGTTGGAGAATCGATGGTGTGAAAATCACACATGACTACACTCCATCCATTATATAAACAACTTGAATAGATACTAAACATACTCTCCCCATATCCCCTTAAATCATTAATCAATTTAGGGTAATAAAATACAATTTTAATCAGTACAAAAATGATTATTTCATATCAACTAGGGATATGGCACGAAAGAGGTAGTATGAATCTATATATCGCTTATGTTTCTATAACCTTAAGATGTGTAGGAAAAACCATTACTCATAAAAATAAATCATTTTAAAAGAATATGTCTAGAAAATTCTTATTGATCACTCACCTATGTTAGAAATTCAAGGTATTTTTATGTCATGACTAGGGAAACCACTACCTAAGATATTTCTAAGAGATCTCCCATATGGCCTTCCCAAAAATACTAACTAGATCCATTGGTTGAAAAGAAGGCCAATTCTATCCATCATTCACTAGAGTTGGTCTAGAATAACTTATGTTGACTTCGGGGGAAGGAAACAAATACATCATTACATGATTTATCTCCATAATAACTTGTGTCCCATGCCACTATTTTATCATATCATGCATCCTTTATGACCACTGTATGGGGTCTCATGTTCACACAAATGTGATTAATAATGCATCCACCTACTAGGTAGGATGGGTTGAATCTCCCCATAATTTATGATACTAAAAAACATCAAGGTCCACCCTGTGAAATAGAATTCTATTACAGGCGTCCTCTCCATAAAACTACCAGTTCATAATATGGTCCTCTCAATGTCGAAGAGTTTCCCTTCCTTGAAGATCTGTCCTAGGGTAGGTAGGTAAACAACTATCATGGGGGTCCAAACATCGACACTGGTCATATAACATGATAATAGAATCCTTCAAACCCCTATGGTATTTTGATATGGGAACTCTCACTCCGACTAAGGAATGAACGGTGGAAACATCACATAACCAAGAACCTATAAGAGTATGAGGTGACAAACAAATTGATGGAAGAACCCCTCTATCATCCCAAAAACTATAGGATGAAACCACAAAAATAAGGATGACCATCCTTGAGGTTGAGGTATATAAGGTCCTTATATCCCTCTGCATGCACCTCCTTTTGGAGGATAATTTAGTCTCATTAAATGAAATCATTGTGTAACCATCCCTACAACCATCAACTACCCTCATCTATTCCTTAACCATGGATGTAAGGGAGACATCAGAGTCTAGATCATCACACTCTAATGATGGTGAGTTATCTATCAAGCCCCATGGGGAGGAAATCCTCCCCAATAATTAGAAGGACATGGCTACCCCATCCCACATGGATGTGGTCATGATGCAATTCCAACCTCCAAAATACACATCGATGGTTCAAGTAATGTTGGGCTTAGTGAGACCCCCTCTATCAAAGAATCAAAAACAGAGCATGAGAAGGTAATTTCTACCCACGGTTTATGAGAAAATATTAATTAAAATATAGTGAAATCAATAATATAAATATATTTCATAAAATTAATAGGAGGAAAAGTTGAGGGAGATTCTAGTCTCTAACCAACTACTGGTCATGTTCTTTCCACCCACATATTTTTTCTTCATTATCCTAGAGTCCATCTATAAGAACCACATGATGTGTATTCTCTATATTATCAAGGCGATAAAAAATCATCTCCAGGACCACTAGATTACCTATATATGAAACTATAATCACCTTTATGATATTCATAAGTAGTATTGGAAGGTATTTATTTTATATCTCTTAGTAACTCAGTGGCCTAATTCATTTGGACACTTCTTGAATTTCTTACCCATATATTCCATGATCCTAAATGTCCTCTATTGAATTATGAATGTGGATTATTATTATCTAAAAACATGAGGTTATAGAGTAGTGTTTTCCGCCACATTAGTTTTCCTCTAGGGAAATAATAGGATCATCAGTTTTCCTAGCCTACTAATATTAAAAGTTATTCCCTAACCATTGTTACTATGAAAATAATTGTAATCTACCACATGATGATTATAGAAAATGGGATGATAACATGGGGTATGATGAATAAATATCACCCCAATGGGATACACCATATAATATAGTTATTCTGATAGTAACTAACACTCATGAGTAAAGACATACAATGGGGATTAGAAGTCCCCTTGACATTGTACTACTATCTAATCATCGATATCTTAATGAAGGAAAAGGGATCGCTGAGAATATTAACATGTCATATGATGTTATAATGACCGAGTTAGATGTTAGTACGGTCACCTTTCTATAGGATCTTGAGGGATACTAGAGGTTCATTGATGGGATCCTCACTAAACATATCTCAGAGCGATATATTGTTAGAAAAGACCATAACAATCCTACACCATATTATTTATTCCTTCTTGGCTAGGCACTCGAAGTCAAGGTGGGTTGTCCAATAAACCCACTATAGATATAGGGATATTGATATGTAATATTAATGAGATAAGTTACACCAACCCAATTGTTCAGTTTGATATCCCACCTCAAGATTATTACCACTTTTCCACTTGAGCTAGTTGGTTGGTTAATGCATTGGTGACTACCAACCCTTATCTGGATTATGTGATAACCACACACATTTTTGATCTTAGGGTTTTTTTGAGATACCAAGAAATGAAACATATCTTAAATGATAACCATATCTAGTATGGGGAGATCATATTTTCCCTCCCCCATATTTCATAAATCCATGTTTTACATAATTTAATTGGACTGGTGATTTTTTGCAGCATCTGAACCACTTTTCCTTATGGTGTGGAAAAATTATGGGAATATCCAATAAACAAGAAGTCTCCAAGAATTTTTTTTCTATAAGTTAGAAGTAAAAACTATCATTTGGTACAAAAAACTCTCCGATGGGACTATTTCTAGTTAGGAAGTTCTCCACATGTTGTTCTTCAACCAATTTAGCTCCACCATGAATTAGGCTAGCATTATTGGAATCTTTAAGTTAAAATAGGGGGATAATGAGAAACTCGATGACATCAACTCTTGATGAAGAAAAATAAAAAACTATCTCAATATAAATTTTTAAAAGGAATAAATATTAAAAAAATAGAGAATTTATGTGATGATATGGTCCCCACCATCATCTCACTGAGTTATATAAGTTGATTATTTGAATACCATAAAGTTCATAGAACATAGAATAATCCTTATAGTAGACCAAATAGTGGTAATTACAATTACAACTTTCATCCCTTGTTCGTAATCCTCTAAAGAAATAAATTGAAATAATTGTATAAAATAAGGCCCCATAGCTAATACACTTTTATGAACATCAATAAGATGGGCCTCTCCATGTATGAGAATTAAAAGTTGATAAAAAGTGAGAATGTTGTAAAATCCCCTACCCAATAAAGGAACCTAAAATTCATTTTGTAGAGAAGAATAAAAGTAACCCGCCCTTTAAGAAATCATAGGTTATAGGGAACTTCATGAGTTCCCTAGAGATTAACATTATGAAGAATCTAGAATATAGAAGGCCTAAATAAGAATATATGACATAATCTTCTTGTTACTGTTATTTACATCGGTTCCATAGGGAAACCATTATGGATTGTTTTGTCTATAAATATTGGCACCAGGACATGGTATACCTTGGACTGGTTGAGTTGGGTGAAAACCCAAAAATGGCAGTACATGTATCTTCTCAACCTAATTGTTGTGATGTGGACACCATTGAACATAAGAGTGTCTATTACCATGGTATGTATTAGTATAATGATTGATTTTCTTATAAGACTATCACTCACACCCATGAAATTATTTGTGACTATTTAAGGAAAAAAGTAACACCTATAGATTCCATAGCTCCTCTAACCACCACATATGTTTGACTTCCTTCCACGTCTTGGAAGAATTGGCATTGATTACAATAGTCCAATCAGATTCCCCATCTATTTCAAATATATCATACACTCTTAGAGGCTTAATACCTCTCAAATTGGGAGAAACCCTCAATATTTTTCCCATTCGATAACATTAAAAAAATGATGAATTTGAGTATTATTATGTGAATTGTGTTATTATTGGGGATTATTTTACAATACTAAGTTATGAAAAGTTATATATAGCACATTTAAGAAAACCTAGACGATTCCATCAAATGATGGGTGGGTTTGAGGTTGAATGGAAATATGTCTGAGATATTAAATCATAAGGGACAAGACTGTGGTGTCATTAGACTCACTCAAATTTAAAATTTATGAAATCAAATTACTAATGTGAAGTGGTAAGGAAGATGCCAGAGAAAAAAAAGACTAATACCGTGATGACCTAATCCAATGAAAACAAAAAAAAATAAAGTGAAAAATGAAAATGGAATGTAGTGGGTGAAAGTGAATGAAATATAGGGAAAGAGACAAACAATGGGTAAATTTAGGGTCCTTGGGATTCTTTGAGATGATAGAAAAGATATTATCATATTCTAATATAATTAATCCACTGATACAATCATTAATAAATGGTGGAAATTCACTGAGATGTTGCATAAGTGAACATCCACAGCTTGATGAACCTTCTTAAGCCTTAATCTGTTGATTTTCAGCCTTGAATTATTCTGTTCATTATGGTGAATATATTCATTGACCTTTTCCAATTTTCGGAACTTCGATCGATGATCTAAGGTGTAACTATTCACTACCCTCACTTATCAGTTCATAGGTAGTGAAAAATGATTCTCATAAATAAAAAGAGAATAGAATCAAACTAAAAAGATGAACTAAACAATTAAAATAATAAAAAATGGATAAATGAAAATCACATCATTACAAGACTATTCCATTAAAATATTTAACTACACGTATTAATAAAAATAGTATGGACAATAATGAGAGAAAATGGATAATAAATCCTCTCTAGTGAAATTGATCTCGTCCTACAACCCCAAATTCGGCCCCCTACTCGGTTTCCTACTCCTTCCTATGTTCTCTGTGAATGGTGAATGGGTGGATGTGAATGGGGATAGGTTTTGATCATATTATTGAGAGATTGATTGATTGTATATTCGAATCTCGAATGGATTGCTTGATCTGAATGAATGAATGGATCACACATACTCTTTAAAATTTGGTATATTTTTCTGGAAAACTAGCTTTATGGATCTATAATTTCATGGTTGGGTCTCGCACATTAACAAAAAATCTCCAAACACCCCATCTATGTGCTCTCATTCATAGATAGGTTACAGATCCCTATCTCCAATGAGAGATCTATGTCAATTTTTATCCTCCCCCACTAGTGGCTCAAGTAAAACTCCTTAAAAAACTTCAACCTCATGACCAAAGTTTCATAACAACAACATAAAAAATTAAAAGATATATATATTAATATATATATAATACTAATATTTGTACTTATTATTATCAGTAAAAATAAATAATAAATAATATATAAAAATACCTCTCTCTAAAAATACATTATATAAAAAAATATTAATATTATAAATAAAATAAATATAAAATTATTACTATATCTTTTTATTGAAATAAATATAATAAAAGTCACTTATGAAAAAAATATGTATAATCCAAAACAAATTAAAAACAATGTTATTATTAATAATAGATAAATATATATATATATATATATATTCTTATAATTACATAAATATATGTTCAATTAGGACTATATATATAATTATTATTATTTTTCTTATTATATATTATATTACATAAAATTAAATATAATTGAATAAAAATAAGAATCAAAAGGGGGTGAGAGTTGTATTTTTTAAAAAGAGGAAGGGGGTTACACATGGTGGTCGAGCAGAACATGGTGGATAAGTTTTAGGTGCTTTAATAGGAGGGGGAATTTTGGAATCTCCATAAGGGTCAGATCAGTTGTATGATGGAACGAAAAACATGATTCTACTTTAAACAGGGATAATGGAAAACACCAACTCAACTTCTGGCTTCAAATATCATGAGGGTTGTGGAAAAGGGTCAGAATATTTTGATTTATATCCCATGTCACTTAGGTTTGGATTGAGGGATGATCTTGTTTATTCAGATCTTGTTCATCAAACTTCAAGCAGCTATGTTTGGTTTGGATTTACATACACTGGTATTTGGATCTAATTATTATTAAATATATTAATTTAATATGGAATTATGTTGAATCTCATCAATGATTTCATTGTATTTTTATGCTTCTATTAGTTTTCTTTAGATCCATTTGGGTTTGGTAGATGGTGGAAGTGATGGGGGGATAATATGGAGATGATCGTGGGTACAAAATAGTAGAGGTGGGTGGTTCTAACAGTGACCCCTAAGTAACCTCAATTGTCAGCTAGCATTGACTCATAGGAGTCATCACTAAAAGGATACCTATGGCGTCTCTAGTTCCACCATTTTATGGGTAAAAATTGATTATAGGGGGAAATGGTGACTCAGAAGAGTCCATTTATGGGGTTCCAATGGTGGCTCTGCTACCACAGTCAGATGAGGGGTATCAGTATGTGAAACATGGGAGATGCCCTATTCTAGTGGAATGTAATGAAAAATAACTAACTTAAGTAACTATAAATTAATCATTTAATTTAAAAAGGAATTTAAAATTTCTATTCACATTCGAAAATTGGAAGATGAATTTTTTTTAATAAATTTACAATATAATGAACAAATAAATTAATTCCAATTACAATTCATTTACACATTTTTTATTTTTTATAAAACAAATTCATAATAAATAATTTATTAAAATAATGAGAATTTAAAGATTATTTGATCTCATTAATTATTTAATTAATTAACTAAGAGATTTAATAAATGATAAATATTGAATAAAATTATAATTAAATATTACTAATTATTAAAAAATATTTTGAAAAAATAATTGAGATGTTAAAATAAAATTAATTATTCAGTGTTTCCTAATAAAGTGAAATTTAATTATTTAAAAAAAACGATGACTTATATAAATTAATGAACTAAGTTTAAAAAATAAAAACAATAGAGTATAAAACAAATGACTGAAAAAATGAAAATAAATATATCAATTAATTAATAATAATTTTTAAATAATTAATTATTTAGAAAACTAAAATAAAAGTAAATAAATAATAAATCAAATAAATGAGTGATATTAAATAAATGAAAAAAAATATTTGTAAAATGCGAAATGAAATAATACTGAAATGTAATTATTAAAAATGACAAAATAAATTCAAATAAAAAATATCATAAAAAATTAAATTTTTGTCTACATTTATTAATTAAACAGAATTTATTCATTAACAAATAATATAAACACTATAACACATAAAATTAAAACCAATTCATAATATTAAAAATTTGATAAAAAATTCAAAAAATTAATTCTTAAACAAACTTCATTACTTTAATAATAAAAAGTGAATAATAATTGAAAATTTTTGTGGAAAAAAGTAAAGAAATTAAGGCCACATCCGAATTTTCCATGGAAAAGTGATGAGACCTTAAGCCTTGCACATGGTTTGGTTGGATCATCACTCATGGGAAATTCCTTTGGGTAAACCTCCACTACCTGTGTTATTGGAAGATCATGTGACCTAGACATGATTGAAATGTACTATATAGAAGATAGAATATGACTAACCCCATCCTTCTAGTTCTCTTCCTAAGAAAACTAGTCAACAACAAAGCCTGGAAATCACTAACTAGGACCTAACACCATATCCAATGGCACCTACTGGGATCTTTTTCAATGAAATAAACATGGAAAGTAGAACTATGTGTAAGAACCTAGATCTTCATTTCAGGTATGTTTTTCCTTTTATGAATTTTTTGAGAAAAAGAAGAAAATCTAGAAATTTTCAAAGTACATGTCGTGTACTTTATAAGTACACGTTGTGTACTTTATAAGTACACGCTGTGTACTTTATAAGTACATGTCGTGTACTTTGATGCAGCACCAGGCCATGTTCTGGCCATGTCCGGGCCACACACACAGTGTGTAGGGGCGATGTGGAGGCTGCTTAAAGCGGAGTACGAAAAGGCCAAGTACATGCCGTGTACCCCAGAAGTACACGTCGTGTAGTTTCTTTTTTTCATTAAATGGACCGGGGTCATTCCTAATCGACGGAAACGTCTTCTTCTCTAGGTTCCTCGACCAAGAGCGACTCGTACGGTCGTGGAACTTCTTCGAGCCCCATGCCTCTGGACGTTCTCCGAATCGACCACCGTTGATTGCGTTGGGACTATAGCGGTAAGATCTTCCTTCTCCTAGAGCTTTGTTTTCCAATTCCTCCTCTTTCTTAAGGTATTTTTGGTTGAATGTTTTGTGTGTTTTCATAGATCTACAATGTTCTAAGGAGAATAAATCCTCGAGGTCAAAGTATATTGATCTCCTAGCATCGAGGTAGGTGGTTCGTGTCTTACATTTATAAGTCTTTGAGTTTTATGTTCAAATTCCACCAATACCCGTGAACGGGGTATTGCGTGTTTACTGTTTTTCCCTGTTATTTTCCAGCCATGCTTGTATGCTTGTGTAGAGGTAAATTGGTCATTTTTGTGGATAATTGTTGTGCTTGGATGTTTTTCCCATGCCTTTTTCTTGTTTCAACCTTTGGGTCTTGTTAGCCTTTGGTCGTTATACCTGTTTTCCATGCCTTGTGACCGTAGGATGGAATGATATTCTAGACATGCTTGTTATACTGTAGACTGGTAAGCCAAGTTGCTCTGTAGGTGTACATTGGAATTATAGCATTATTATGCACTGACTGACAGAGGACCATGAGAACCTAGTGCTATAAACTATAAGGGATAGACCAAGTGAGCTTCCCAGAGAGTCTTGGTTATTATGGACTACAGGAGGGTAGACCGAGTGAGCTTCCTTAGAGAGTCTTAGATATTATAGACTACAGGGGATAGACCAAGTGATCTTTCCAGAGAGTCTTGGATATTATAGACTACTGGAGGGTAGACCGATTGAGCTTCCTTAGAGAGTATTTACTTTGTTTAAATTTCTTTAAAACTTTTCCAGGCTAGAGAAGTAATTGACTGAGCGATCTTCCTTAGAGAGTCTATGATAGACCTGAGACTATAGGATGAATTGACTGAGAAATCTTCCTGAGAGAGTTTCTAGACCTTGGGGATATAAGAGGGTTAGACCACGTGATCTTCCTCAGAGAGTCCCTGACTACCCTAGACTATAAGGGGAATTGAACAAGCGAGCTTCCCCAGAGAGTCTTCTAATTTTGTATGACCAAACCAGAGGGGTTAGGCTGAGTGCACTGCCCAGAGGTTTGTGGGTATTTCTTGGATAGGACCAGATGGGTTGGCTGTGAGTACTTCCCAGAGGGGTTCCTGTTGTGGTTAGCTGTTTGCTTCTCTGCTACTTGTTGTTCTGTGGATTGATTACTGTTGTACGTAATTCTGTTACTGCTTACTAATTACTGCCTGCTGTTTACTATTACTGTTTACTACTTACTGCACTATTACCTGTCATATACTCACTGACTGTAAGGCACAGATCTTCGGGTGGTTGCCTACTAGGATTAGTCTCACACCCTGTTTGGGTCATGCTTTTGGGCCCAAACAGACTATGTTGTTGCAAGTATAGACAAGGGAAAGTGCCCTTCGACTTCTGGTACTTGATTCTTTGGATCAGGAGAGCATGGGACCAAGCCGAGGCTTGTGATGTTGAGGATTTGCTTATTTGTCTTTCTTTTGTACTTTGGTTTAGTATTGTATTCATCATTGTGACTTGTTTGGCTACTTTCCTAGACATATGTATTGTGCATCATTTTATATATACATGTGTTCTCCAGTTGTTTATTGTTTTGGTCTTCCGTTGTTTATTGTTGTTGGATATCTACTACTTCCACTATTGTCTGCTTCGATTACTTCCATTGTGTACTCTGCCAATGAGGGCATAGTTTCCCCACTATCACACCCAAGGCCCTCGCTGCTAGTCATCAGCCTCTAGCATTTGGGGAAATGCGCTTGATGCCATGTGACCAACTGGGAACGGGGTGCCTCTGGGTGGCTTCCAGAACTGGGACGTTACAAAGTGGTATCAGAAGAGTTATTTTCTCTTGATTTACTGTTTGGATCCTTTATCCAGGGATAGGACAGCTTCGGTAATTGGTAATAAGCTATGCCCAGGAGTAGCTAACCCATGTACAGGGAAAATCCAACCTACCTCATTTATTGCAGTTTTCTGGTTTTGAGAATTTACTGTTGATATGATTTCACCTAGAGTGATTCACATGCCTTGTGTTGTTATTTTTGTTGCTATTACGGTTCTATTTCTATCGCAACCTGATGAGATGAGGATATTCTATCTCATGCATCATATAGGCACTTATTAGAAGTCACATTCCATGCATTCTTTCCATGCCATCTAGGGTTCATTAGCAATTGCATGTTGTTGTGATAGACGTTGTGTAGATTATGCATGCTCTTGTGATAGATGTTTGATAGAATCCCTACGGTTTAATAGATAATTTGTTTGTATCATACCTTTACATAAATGAACACCATATTTTTGGTTCTTGAGGTGTTATGGGACCTCCTGAATCAGAACTTGGTGGATAATTGACTTGTTTCCCTTGTATTTGATATATAGAAGATTCCAAGCTTTGATTCGTGGGGAGTATGGGCCCCCATGGATTGAAATTTGGCACCTCCATGCTTGCTTTTCAGTGTTTTCTGGGTTTCGGTGCAGTTTCTGAGCTACTACCTGGAAAAACCCAGAATACATGGCATGTACTTGACTACACGCCATGTAGTTTTAAACCGTGTCACTGACTGTGTGTGCTGAAACACGGGGTGGGGAAAAGTTTTCAGGAACACGCCATGTATGTTCGTTACACGCCATGTAGTAGTGAGCCGTGTACCTAGTCATGTCACTAACAACACAGGTCGGGGAAACTCACGTAGTACATTCCGTGTTGGGTATGAACATGCCATGTAGCCTCTCTCTAGATACCCGACCATGTCACGAACAACATGGGACGGTGTTATCTCTCCAATACATGTCGTGTTTGTTCTGAATACGCTGTGTAAGGGTCAGCCATGTAGCCGGCCATGTAACTAACAACACGGGCCACCGAAACCTTGTCTGGTACATGCCGTGTCCTTAGTGAACATGTCGTGTAGTCTAGGGTTAAGAGGACCGTGTGGGCTAGCCGTGTAAGGAGACTCGGGCAATGGAATGGAGATCTAGTACACGCCGCGTGTGCTAACAACATGCCATGTAGTTTGGGGTGTTACATGACCAGCCGTGGAAGAAGTACATACCCATGTGTCTGGCTTAAGAAGGCACGTTGTGTAGTTTTATACATGTCGTGTAGTTGTGTTTTGTAGAACTTTTTTGTTCTTTCCTCCTATTCCCATTTTGTACTCTTGTGTTCTCAGTCCCTGATAATTCTGATATAAGGTGTGCTTTTGATCTTTCAGAGCTATGCCTCTAAGAGTTCCTCTGGTTGTACGTCAGTGAAGAGAGTGCCCTCTTGAGGTTGCAGGGTGTCACTTCTTATTGGACCTCTATATCCTAGAGATGACATGCTATGATTTCATTCTCGGTATGGACTGGTTAGTTCCCTTCCAGGCATTCGTCGATTGCTATTGCCGTAGGGTGAGTTTTTTATCACCAGAGGGAAGATCTTTTCTCCATAGAGGCGAGTGGGATTTCCGGGCGAGTAGAGCTAGACCAGAGCATCATGGGCTAGGAGGAGTTACAGCCCAGATTTCCAGTCTTTATCTGGATGACCAGGGGACTTCACACTTAGACTTTCCTCCAGTGGTGGATCATTTCAGGGATGTATTTACAGAGGACTTTTCAGGTTTTCCTCTGGAGTGTGAGGTAGACTAATCAATTGAGCTCATGCTAGGGGCGGCACCAGTGTCCATTCCTCCTTATAAGATGGATACACCTGAGTTGCAGGAGCTCCAAAAGCAGTTGGAGGAGTTACAGGCAAAGGGTTTCATCTGACCCATTACTTCTCCTTGTGGTTCGCCTGTCCTGTTTGTGAAGAAGTAAGACGACACCCTTAGGCTTTGCGTGGATTATCTGAAGCTAAACCAGTTGACGGTCAAGAACTGATATCCCTTGTCAAGGATTGATGACCTCTTTGATCAGCTTTGAGGAGACCGGGTGTTCTCGAAGATCGATTTGAGGTCTGGTTATCATCAGTTTCGCATTAGACCATCATATATACCTCTTACAGCCTTCCGAAGTAGGTATGGTCTATACGAGTATACGGTCATGCCATTCAGTATCACGAATGCACCGACAATTTTTATGGCACTGATGAACCGAGTGTTCCATCCATACTTGGATTCCTTAGTGGTGGTTTTTGTGGACGATATCTTGGTGTACTCTCACACTCAACACCACCATGCTACCCATCTTGAGATAGTTCTCAGTACACTGAGAGAGCATAATTTATAAGCTAAGATCTCAAAATGCCACTTTTGGATGGATCAGATTCACTTATTGGGTCACGTTATCTCAGAGACATGAGTATCAGTAGACCCAGAGAAAGTGAGAGCTGTTGTTTCCTGGGAGCAGCTGAAGAATTTATTTGAGGTGCAGAGTTTTCTAGGGTTGTCTGGATACTACAGGCATTTCATACAGGACTTTTCATGCCTTGCAGCACTGCTGACAGGTCTGACCAAGAAAGGTGTGAAGTTCTTATGGCCAGATTCCTGTGAGTCAGCCTTTCAGGAGTTGAAAGGGAGGTTGACGTCAGCACTGATACTAGTCTTTCCAGAGCTGAGAAAGAGCTATACATTCTACTATGATGCTTCAAGTGTCAGATTGGGAGCTATGCTTATACAGGGAGATGGAGTCGTTGCGTACGGATCTTGGCAGTTGAGGCCACACGAGAGGAACTACCCGACGTACGATCTAGAGTTGACAGCTATTTTTTATGCCTTATGTTGTTGGAGACATTACCTTCTGGGAGAGCACTTTGTGGTTTTCACCAAACACAAGAGTCTCAAGTACATCTTCACTCAGCGTGATCTGAATCAGAGACAGCGTAGGTGGGTTGAGTATCTTCAGTCCTTCAACTTTGACCTTGCCTATACGCCGGGAAAGGGAAATGCAGTGGATGATGCGTTGAGAAGGAGAACTCAGATTCAGGCAGTTCAGGAGGCCAGCAGTGAGTGGCATCTTCTGGCTCTGTTCTCTAAGATGCATTTGGAGTTGCATGAAAAAAAGGGGCAGACTTTTCTTTCTTATGTAGCTGCTACCTCTACTCTTCTCGATCGGGTATGGATAAGGCAGCTATCAGACTTAGAAGGCCTAGTCCTGCGGGAGAGTGTGTCAGGAGAGGATCCTCTTCCTGGATGGATAGTGGGTGAGTATGAGATCTTGCATTTCAAGGGACGCGTATGGGTGCCAATATAAATACGAGAGGAGATGATGCGGGATTTTCATTTTTCAGTCTGGGCAATTCATCCTGGCATCACCAAGATGTATTGTGATCTACACCGTCAGTACTGGTGGACAGGTATAAATAGAGATGTTTCTGGTTTTGTCATGACATTTTCTACTTGTCATCAGGTGAAAGAGGAGCATTAGCGACCAATAGGGCTTTTACAGCAGTTACCCATCCTTGAGTGGAAGTGGAATGATGTTGCGATGGACTTCGTGACTGGGTTACCGAGGTCACATCGAGGGAATGATGTTGTTTGGGTTGTCATCGACAGGCTTACGAAGGTTGCTCACTTCTTGCCGATCAAGGAGACCTTTAGTGTTGATGAGCTGGGGTGGTTGTACATATGAGAGATTGTATGTATGCATGGAGTTCCACACTCCATTGTTTCAGATAGGGATGTGAGTTTTACTTTTCAGTTCTGGCAGGGGCTTCAGAAGGCTTTGGGTACACAAGTACTTTTGAGTACAACATACCATCCCTAGACAGATGGCTAGTCCGAGTATACAATTCAGGTGCTTGAGGATATGTTCTGAGCTTGCATTATAGACTTTGGAGGTTCTTGGGAGAAGTATATCCCTCTTGTGGATTTTTCTTATAACAACAGTTTTCATGGGACTATTCAGATGTCACCTTACGAGGCTTTGTACGGTAGGCCATGCCGATCACCTTTATGCTAGCTGGTGATAGGAGAGGCAGCTTTGTTGGGACCTCGTCTAGTTCAGGAGACCTTAGAGAAGATAGAGATGATTCGGAAGAGGATGGATACAACACAGTCTCGATAGAAGTCTTATGCTGATCAGTAGAGACAGCCTCTGGAGTTTGAGGTTGGGGATCAGTTTTTCTTGCGTGTCGTATTGAGGTTGGGACACAAGAGGATTCAGAGACAGGGTAAGCTTTCATCATGGTACGTCGGGCTGTTTGAGGTGTTGGAGAGAGTTGGACCAATTTCCTATCAGTTTCAGTTACCTCAGAGGTACCGGGCTATGCACGACGTCTTCCACTTCTCTCAACTCTGACGATACATTTCAGACTTGTCTCATGTATTTCAACCCGAGGAGGTTGAGCTCGAAGCAGATGCGTCATTTGAGGAGCATACTATCCAAATTTTCGATCGCAGTACGAAGGTTCTCTGTGACCAGTCTGTTCCTCTGGTACGGGTGCTATGGAAGCACGGGCGGGTACAGGATGAGACCTGGGAGAGGGAGGCCGATGTGCGATCGCAGTGGCCGGAGCTGTTCGGGGTTTCTTCTTCTACGCCTTGCTAGGGAAATTCAGGGACGAATTTCTTTAAGGGGGGAAGTTTGTAAGAACTCAAATCTTCTTTTCATGTATGTTTTTCCTTTTCTGGTTGTATTTGAGAAAAAGAAGAAAATCTGGAAATTTTCGAAGTACACGCTATATACTTTATAAGTACACGCCGTGTACTTTGATGCAGCGCCAGGCTGTGTGCTGGTCGTGTCCGGGCCACACACACAGTGTGTGGGGGCGATGTGGAGGCCACTTAAAGCGGAGTATAGAAAGGCCAAGTACACGCCATGTACCCCAGAAGTACATGCTGTGTAGTTTCTTTTTTTCATTAC
Organism: Viscum album; assembly: GCA_963277665.1. Lineage (NCBI taxonomy): Eukaryota > Viridiplantae > Streptophyta > Magnoliopsida > Santalales > Viscaceae > Viscum > Viscum album. The sequence continues at coordinate 1,278,368,374 of OY728152.1, forward strand.
ATGGACCAGGGTCACGCCTAATTGACGGAAATGCCTTCTTCTCCAGGTTCCATGACCGAGAGTGACCCGTATGGCCGCAGAACTTCTCTGAACCCCCGTGCCTCTTTCCGTTCTCCGAATCAACCATCGTTGATTGCATTGGGACCGCAACGGTAAGCTCTTCCTTCTCCTATAGATTTTTTTCCAATTCCTCCTCTTTCTCAAGTTATCGTAGGTTGAACGTTTTGTGCATTTTCGTAGATCTACGCCTTTCTAAGGAGAATCAAGCATTGTGGTCAAATTATATTGATCTCCTAGCATCGAGGTAGGTGGTTTGTTCCTTACCTTTATAAGTCTTTTAGTTTTATGTGCAAATTCCAGCAATACCCGTGAACGGGGTATTGTGTGTTTACTGTTTTTCCCTATTGTTTTCCTTCCATGCTTGTATACTTTTGTAGAGGTAAATTGGTCATGTTTGTGGATAATTGTTGTGCTTGGATGTTTTTCCCATGCCTTTTTCTTTTTACAACCTTTGGGTCTTGTTAGCCTTTGTCCATTATACCAGTTTTCCATGCCTTGTGACTGCAGGATGGAATGATATTCTGGACATGCTTGTTATGATGTAGACTGGTTAGCCAAGTAGATATGTAGGTGTACTTTGGCATTATAGCATTATTATGCACTGACTGGCACAGGACCGTGAGAACCTGGTGCTATAGACTATAAGGGATAGACCGAGTGAGCTTCCCAGAGAGTCTTGGTTATTATGGACTATAAGAGGGTAGACCGAGTGAGCTTCCTTAGAGAGTCTTAGACATTATAGACTATAGGGGATAGACTGAGTGAGCTTTCCAGAGAGTCTTGGATATTATAGACAACAAGAGGGTAGACCGACTGATCTTCCTCAGAGATTCTTTACATTGTATGAATTTCTTTAAAACCTTTATAGGCTAGAGAAGGAATTGACTGAGTGAGCTTCCTTAGAGAGTTTATGATAGACCTGAGACTATAGGAGGAATTGACCAAGCGAGCTTCCTCAGAGTGTTTCTAGAACTTGGAGCTATAAGAGGGTTAGACCACATGATCTTCCTCAGGGAGTTCCTGACTAACCTAGACTATAAGGGGAATTGACCGAGTGAGCTTCCCCAAAGAGTCTTATAATTTTGTGTGACCAAAACAGAAGGGTTAGGCTGAGTGCACTTCCCAGAGGGTTGTGGGTATTTCTTGGATAGGACCAGAGGGGTTGGCTGTGAGTACTTCCCAAAGGGGTTCCTGTTGTGGTTAGCTGTTTGCTTCTCTGCTACTTGTTGTTCCGTGGATTGATTACTGTTGTATGTAATTCTATTACTTCTTACTGCTTACTACTTACTGTTTACTATTACTATTTACTGCTTACTACAATATTACTTTCCATATACTCACTGACTATAAGGCACAGATCTTTAGGTGGTTGCCTACTTGGATTAGTCTCACACCCTGTTTGGGTCATGCTTTTGGGCCCAAACAGACTATGTTGTTGCAGGTATAGACAAGGGCAAGTGCCCTTCAACTTCTGGTACTTGATTGCTTTGGATCAGGAGAGCATGGGACCAAGCCAAGGCTTGCGATTCTGAGGAGTTGCTTATTTGTCTTTCTTTTTTTACTTTGGTTTAGTATTGTATTCAACATTGTGACTTTTTTGGCTGCTTTCCTAGACATATGTATTGTGCATCATTTTATATATACATTTGTGCTCTAGTTGTTTATTGTTTTAGTCTTCTGCTGTTTATTATTGTTGTATATTTGCTGCTTCTGCTATTGTTTTCTTTGATTACTTCTACTGTGTACTCTACCAATGAGGGCATAGTTTCCCCACTATCACACTCTTGTCCCTCACTGCTAGTCGGAAGCCTCTGGCATTTTGGGAAATGCGCTTGAGGCCATGTGACCAACCGGGTACGGGGTTCCTCTAGGTGGGTTCTGGGACTGAGACGTTACACTATGAATCTTTCTGAAAAATATGATGTGTTGAAGAACCTCACAAGAATCTCAGTGAGGCTCTAGATCCTTGAAAAAATCTTTAGGATGAAAGATATGTGTGAGGCCCTAAAAATATTTCACCTATTTGAGACCGCGGTTATTTCTACTAAGACCTATTATATAGATTAATAGGATAAAGAGTAATACCATCCCATCATTTCCTTCACTAAGGAAAATGTATGTGCCACCATCCTGGGGAACATTCACCAACAATATTTCATAGGAATGTTTAATGGTGTGTAAATCCAATATTGCCTAGTGGATACTAGATATGGGATTAACCACATGTCAAATCATATATTCCACATGATTATGTGTAACTTTCATTAAGTATGACTTTCATGTGTCCCCTAAGAGCTACATTGAAATTCCATAGCTCAACCCCCAGGTTTCTACTCATCACCTTAACATCCCATTAAGCCACCATAGACTCATATAGCCATTAAGAAAGATTCCCCCTTTCCATATACCCATGGTTGAGACCAATTTTGACAAAATTATTATGGAAAATTTGAAAAGGAGGTCCAGTGACCCAAGTGGTTATCCAACATCATCCCATATAAGAAGATGAAGAGGAAAATTCATATTTGGAATCAACTTCTGGGATCTCAACCACCACTGTCCAAAATATGATTTTCCTCATCCAGTGGCAAAGTTGTTAATTGATGAAACCATTTATTTCCATGATATATTATTCACGGTGGGATACTATAGATATAATCATATATAGACGACCCCTAAAGATAAAGAATCCTCCACCATCAATGGATCTCAGGAAACCTTCTGCAATCAATTAATTCCATTCTGTTTGATATATGATGAGGATTCCAACTTTAATTCAATTCACCAGATCATAAATTCCCCACATCTGGAAATTTTTGGGGTGATACATGGATGATTCAGTGGTCAAATACTGGAAATATCAGGATCATATCATTGATATTGGAAATTTATTTGGATTCCTCCTCTCCCAATGCCTAAATCTAAACCACATTAATTGTACATGCAGTGTTACCTCTAGAATGTTCCTTGTAATTTTCTTCAGGTACAAATGCATTGAGATGGATCCATAGATGAACAAGTTTATAAGATAGATACCTCACCCATAAAACCTTTGGGAGATGTGAGGCCTCAATGTACCCTATCCAATATTTTATTATTCATTAAGAATCCATTAGGAAAGTGTAATCCCTTCACATGGATTGTTATGAAATAAACCATAAATCAATAGGATGAATACTTACTGTGTACATTCAAGGAGATAATATAGTATATCCAATGTCATCCGGTCCTGATTCCACCCATCCCTAGAAATCTTATGGTCCTTTACATGACCACCATTGAAAAATACCTATATTTTGCTACATATTATAATAAATGTGATGGAATTGAAAATTGAATGTATTACCCCATCCACATGTAACTTGACATGGTGTCTAGATATTATCCAATTCATAAAATTTACCGCTCTTTGGTATTCATGGTTCAGATATTATAGTACAACATGCATCAACACAAGATACAACCAGTTTCCTTCATCGATGTGATGATGTAAATAATAAACCTCTCCATGATCACTAGGACATTGACATGTTGTGTGGTGATTCAGTAGTATATTTACATTTTTTCCACCTATGAATCTCTCAGGGGTCAATGAATGGTATAATTCTTAGTTGTACATCCAACCATTATGGAACTACCCCTAAATATAGGCCTCCCATATGAGGCCATCTTCTCTGTGGATTTATAAGTTCCATGTTGGAAGATTAACTTTGGTGAATACTCTCAAAATATTTTTGTGAGATGGATAAATAACCCCAATATCAACTGGGTAGGCATGGGGGTTGTCTTCATCACCATTATAGGAGAATTATTCCTATACACGATCATGTTTTTAAAATGTTGTATCAAAAGTGAATCAATGTAACAAGATCTTATCACTAGACTTGCGCTCACTCTTCATATTGAGGTTACCTGAATACATGTTAATGGGTACTCGGATCTTGTAATCTAACATATCAATGGTTACTATAACATTTTAAAAATGAAACTAGTACCCTTACGGGATTGAACTCGTGAGCTGATGGAATAGTTCCCTTACTGGTATAAGGTGTCTCATGTTCCCCGATCCGACCATGACTGAGCTGACTCCTTATCAAGTATGGGAACATTCCATTTAGATCTTGAAAAAAATTAAATTTCAATTATAATTTTGCATAAAAGGATCATAAAAAACATTAGTCATGATGATGAATAAGGAAAGATAAATTAGTAACCCACATGTACATTTGTATCAGTGTCTTCAAACTCCATAGTATCAAATGTAAAAAAATGATTGGATTAATCCATTTGTTGAATCTCTCCATAATAGTAATATTCTACTATACTGAGCTAAGAATTAGTGAATCCATTGACATGTATTTCACCTTACCACCCAAAATGAACCCATCCTTGAGTAGACCATCTATATATAATACAATAATATGTCCCTCCATCCTTTTATCCAATGATTAATGATTCATAAATTCATGTATGAAGTCCACTCTGGGTCATATGGATCCTATAATCCAGGATTGAAGCTCTCCAACTATAATCAGGGGTTGGGATCTTATTGGAACACTATATTTCATTATTTCATCAAATTCACAAATAGGTGTCATGACATCTTGATCCATGCCAAATTTTTACATAAACTACTAGAGATTTTCCAAACCACAATGTACTTATTTCTCTTTAGTGTAAGGGGAATTGATGTTGGTGTATCCTATAAAATAGATAGATATAGATAGTAAAATTTTATTATGAATTCTATATAATTATTCAAAAAGTGTTCAAAATACATCCACCTAAAATAATCGAAGACCCGTTCTATGATTGATTTTGTGAAGTACCATATAAACCATAAATATGATATTCCTAATGATTTTCTTATAGACGGTGATGAAAATTTTCATTCTTCCAGGCTAAATAAGTTTTATTCCAAGTAAAACATCCAATACTATTACATCTCCTACTATTATGTATTGAAAAGGAGAGAATTTTTCTGTTTAAAAAAACCATCTCTATCATCCTAGAAAAGATAGTATATCAAAAAAATTGTGTTGATAAGCTCTCCAATTAACTTTTACCCTACTAGAAAAGGATATGAACTTCCACCCAAGGATCTTAATACATCCTAGTACATGGAATAAAGGAATTTTTTCCAATAAAGGTTTAGTTTTCATAAATTTATATGGCCATTTATGATCATTCAAACCCATACTAAAGAGATCATGTTTTCAAGGACAAGTTGGAATCCCTAGAAGAAGGAATACTGAAATTGTTGGTTGTCTTGTGAAGGAATCAAAATTAGATATTGTGAGAATTAAAAAATGGTTTTCACCTTATATCCTTTATCCAAGTTGATATGGTACTGGATCTCAGTTTGGAAATGATATCTACAAATAATCCACAAAATATGGAACCCCAATAGGAAGCAACTCAGAAAATTAATAAGGACTATAACAATGGTTCATAATTATTGATCAACCTAGGTGGGGAGTACATCACACCTCCCAAAAATCACAAGTTCATAAATAATTAATTCACATAACCTTATCCAATTGTATAATATATATATTTTTAAACTTTGAATACAAATGTATTGGTAAAATGATGTAAAGGTACATGACCACGTCGTAATCACATGATGTAAAGTTGTACGAAATCATCTTAGATGTAGAATTTTAGACTATAGGGTAGATTCCTTATCATATTCTATTAAACTATATAGCAACAAGGTCAATGATATATGACCTTAAACTACAACAACTATGTGCCCTCATCACATGACTTTAAGTTTTTTGTTCAACAACCTTGCCGAAATATGTCAAGAAAAGCACGGTCCACATATCTATCTTATTATGTGAAACTACATGATGATTTGAACCTTATATCAAGAGATAACCCCCTCATTCATTTTTTTATCATCTACAACACCAAATTATAGAAATATATTTAACTTTTTCCCAATTATAAAAGGATATTTAGTGATGTTTGGATCTCAAATCCATCGGCATCCCACCCTAAAACCTATTACTTGGTCTACCCCATTAAGATAATGGTCATTATTTTAATAATAATAGTTCTATAAAATTATTAGGAGAAAAATATATAATTTATCCTAGAGTTCTTAACTTCCCATAAAAATAAAATTACATCACTTTCACACTTCATGAATTCCTTATATTGGAGCCCCATTACACTCTCAATATGAATATTCCCATAACATCAATGGTTCATTGCTTAATTTTCCCACCTCTTATCCTAAGCACATGCCTCTATGGATCTATTATGATAAATTTTGGTTCATATGTGTCGAATGTGGTCAATGGTTGATCCTTTGTTTTTTCTTTCCATCCCCAACTAGTTCATTTCTGAAACAATTGATTAAAACGTTGTAAGAAGTGATTCACTAACCATTAGTTTCCTATTTCATGGTACATATCTCAGAAGTCACATTTTAAAACTTATCTAATCTCCCTTTATTGTTTTGTAATTTTAACACCCTTGGTATTATTCACCCATGTGTTCGAACATGATGACTATGTAATTGACATTATTGGGATCTTCCCAACTCTATTTATTTCTGCCCTTATCATGAACTCCCATGTGATTAGGGAAACCCCTGATCAATCCTTGTTCCTCACACTAAGCATGGTTAAAATGAGATTAGGAGTATTAGTATGATTTTTCTAAGTGTGGTTGAGGAACACAAGTACTTAAGAATGAAATTTCACTCCTATCCTTATGGTCTAACCATCTTGACCATAAACTATGTGGAACTTTCATTAGATATGTTTTAAATGGTATTGGGATCCACTTTACCATTCTTCATTTTGTATTTATGCTCTATTTAATGAATAAACATCACCATGGAACAAACCCCAATTTCCATACATGACCACAAAAATTTATAAATAATATATTACTATAAGACATTTGAAACTGTTGATTTTTAATCTCATCCTCAACAAAGAGGATAAAATCTCTTCTTTTCACTGGTTTCCTATGATGGTACATTTATAAACTCTGGTTGTCTTGATTCCCAGATACACAAGATACATATTGAATCTTGGACCTCCTATCTCTAACCCAACCAGAAATACATTATTAGGTGATAAAAATTTTGCAAATATTTTCATATAGCTCTCTGTTTATGATAGGGATGTAAATAAATAGATGACTAGACCATATATCCCTCACCAATGGTCTCAATGCCATGATGATAAAATATTTTACTATCACACCAAATATTTTCATGACTTATGAGGCCTCCTGGTCCCTCACTTCACATCGAGATGATACTCTCTCTTGTGCCACATTGTTTTTTATAGAATACCCCATACGACTTAATCATTATGACCTTAAATAGGTGAAAATAACCCCATAATGCCCACAATATACATTTGGTTTCCATATCCTCTATAATTTTAGAAAATTAATTCTCCCTCATCTATCACATACTCAAACAAGAGGACTTCACCATTATATCATTGGTCTCCCACTACAACACAACCTATAACTATGTGTGGCTTGATTCCCAAATTAGTGTGATACATAATGATTCCTATATTTTTTATCATGGTACCATTTGAAAATAATCAAACCACATATTCAATTATTTTTAATCCCTATCCACATATGGTACCTTTGTTTCTTCATACACACTAAGGATTTGGGATTCTCATGAAGATTTGGTCCTTGAAAACATCATTAAAAATATGAAAATGCTTGTTTCTCTGGTACTCCTTGGCTCTAACTCCATGATGGGTTCATGATCCACTCTGAAAAATATTCTTCTCTAAATTATTTTGAGTATATTAACTTAAACTAGGATCCTTGGTCCATGAATCATGATAATAAAATTTCCATAGTCATTCATATATATGTCCCAAAAGGTATTCTTATCCAGTTGGACTGGAATGACCCTAAAACTCCTAAGGAATGAGGAAAATATGCCTATTAGTTTTAAACCCCATAGTGCGATTCTCATAAAATGAAATTATTTAACCCTATATTCCATTGTTGTGAATTTGTAAAAAGCGAGTTTATGAATGCAGGATGTACAAAGATGGAAGAACATATCAATGATCCCTAAAAATGGATTTTTGTTCTCAATGGACCCATTGGTTCAGGAAAATGATATATCCAACCATAACTCCCTATACATCATAATTTCATCCCTGAGGTACCATACTCTATGGTCCCCTAATGTACATCCCAATATGATGACATAGTAAACCACACCCACATTTCGGTGAAAAGATAATAGACTGTGCTGCATACATCCTTGTCATATAATGTTAATATTTATGACACATCATCCTCATCATATAATGTTAAACAACATATTTAATTTCCATGATGCATGAAGATAAATTTTATGCTTCCTGTATGAATTAAATGAAATAATACAAAATATGTTTTAGTCCCCCTATAAAGGGTATATTTTCCCCACATTTGTTCCAATCACCTACCGCACCACTTGTGTTACTCCACCGTCTCTTACAAGTAATGATGATAAGTTTATTGGAAGGAGACTATCACTACTTCTCAGTATGATATGCCTACTCAATTTTAATGGATCTATGACGATGTAATCCTTGATCACTAATATCTATTTGAAAATTTCATCATGTTTACCTCCTCCCATCACATATTCCTTGATTTAGATCCCCTCTATCCTTTATATCTAAATGCTTAAAAATAACGGTGATTTTGATTGGAAAATTTAGATCACCTACCATCATGAGAACACTCATCGATAGACTTTTTATGGTAATATACAATGTCTCAAACATTTTCAATCATTAAACATCACTTATATTCCCTCAACCATTGATGTGTGAATGCATGACCCACATGTCTAATATGTTAAAATGTCTTCCTCAATCCACCTGTCAATCATCCAAGTGTTCCATGTCCAAGATGTCTCTTTTAGGATCCTCAATATTCTCCCCTTGTTTGGGTAGAGTACAACTACCCAAATTTACCCCATCTACGAAACTATGCATAGTGGGAAAGTATATCGGTTGAGCTGAGTCGTTCTCTCTAACCAAAGATTCACTAGTTAGGAAACTCCAAATGATCACTGAATAATTCTGACATGAATCATTCATTCCTATTTTAGTTCACTAATGCAAGTTAATAATATATTATTATATCTTGATTCTCAATATAATCATGACTCATTTAGGCATAGGGGTTTATAGTTTTCATTATTTTTAATGTGATCGATATTTAGTAATAATAATATTATACACCTGGGGAATTAAAATAAAAAAAAAATCCTTAGTTGAGAAGGGTCGTCCATAGGCTAGAGCATATCCTTTATTAAAAAACTGAGAGAAAGAAAAATTTATGGAAAATACCCCCTAGTGTGTGTCCTCAAAAATCATTCACTCTAGATCAACCATCATCTATAGGGAAACTTCTAGGGTATACTCGCACATAGAATGTTTCACTGCATCGAGCAATTTCTAGGGGAATCTCAATGAATAGGATATGTACCATGAACTATTCAACCCATCATGAAGATATAAAGGATGCCTCACACAAATCCACAACATCATCCACTTCAATACATTCCCTTAGTTAGTAGACGATCTAAAATTTTGTGTTTAAAATGACATCATTATTTCATTCACTCTCCTCCATCAAATAATGTTATTGTTTAGCCATACATTATTCCTTTCTGACTTAGTATTCATCTTTCTAGGTGATGGTGGGGAAGTCACAAGCACTCCTCCATGCCCATTTCATTACATAAAAATTTTCTATAGAGATATCAGAACCATATTCTTCCAATTCATTGAGTGGACCATGATAATTCTTAGGTAAGATGCAATGGTTTTTGCAATGGGGTTCCCCTCAGGAACCATCTCCAATTGGTAAATATGTATATGAATAGAATGAATAACCTTATTTGACACTTTTATGGTGGATGCATCCTCATCAGTCTCATGATATAATTCCCATCATTATTGTGCGTATGTAAAATTGATTTATCTAATATGATTATTGTCTAAACACCCCTATAAGACTGTCTCAATAGGGGATATCAAAACCTCTAGATAAAGAACCCTAAGTTCCCTAGGAACTCAATACTTTTCAAGAAGAACTGCAATAATCATTTTTACTAAAAAATAGAGATATTTGTTTTAATATTTTTAAATTAAATGGATTAATATAGCTTATAGAGAATATTTTTTACATTATGTGACATTATGGATGATATTTATGTCTAGGACCTTAAAAGGGAGGTCTACCATCAAGGACCCCTTTGCACCAGTAGGCACCTCAACAATTCTCTCAAGGTTCCTCAATGTTGTGATCCTATTATATATGCATGTAAGTAAATCATGTTATTCTATAAAACATGGTAAATTTTCCTGAGATATAAGAAAATAATGATAAGTGAGATTTACAATATTACCTTGAGAATACATGAGGATCTCAATTTTCTATGACTTTAGGAGGCCTTCCCAACAATCATAGGGAGTTATCATTAGAATTCAAGAATGTGGCCCCCATATATGACCAGGATGATGGTTGAATAAGAATATTCCTCTCAATTATCCTATTTATATGAACCTCCCATTGAATATTTATTATAATATTACAAAGTGGGATCCCTCGTTCCCATCAAGGAACCATCACCACCCTCTATAGAGGATTCTCATCCCGACCTTGAAAATTAATCTTCAATTAAAAAACATGGGCTAAATGATTTAAAGGAATGAAAAGATGAATTTAATAGTTTAGTAAATGATTTGAAATTTTACCATATCGAACAAGTTCTCAATGAATTCTTCACCAACATGAGTTACATCCCACTCTCCAGATGACCTATTTAGATGGATTTCTAACCTCATGACTCTTTACCATTAGATCACAGTGTATTGGTGGTAGGAGCTAATAAATCATGAGTTATAGATTTTTCTACTGTACCCCCCATCAATCCCCTCATCAAGAATCATCCATACCCATGTGGTTGTAGGATATCCCTCCCCATGCCACTCTGAAAAAGAAATAAAGTATTCTATATAAGTATACCTCTAATAGAAATTATCATGATCCATGATCCTCATGAGCCTATACTGTGGTAGCTTAATAAAACCCTGGTTTTTCTTCCTCTATATTTCCTAAAATGTCTAGGATCGCCAAAAAAATCCCCCATGTCCCCCAGAGATAAGGATGGAAATATTCGGTGGCCACACCATACTACTCATTTTCTACCCTAGGCGTCCCATGACTGAGTCTTCCTAGCAAGAGAGGTCTATATATTCCCTTGTGGCCACATCCAAGGATTCTCTTCTCTACAGAAGGACATAAGTTTGGTAGGTCCTTTATATTTCATTATTTTTACTCTAGACTAAGCTCATGATGCTTGGTGTTCACCTCAATGATCTCCCCACCTACCACCGTACTACTCTTATAGCTCATTGGATGGTTCCATCTTCCTCACCATCTGGAATAAAACATCTCTTGGGTACACCGATGTCCATTTTTCTTTCATGATTATCATTGAGGATAGCTTTAGGTTTGATGGAGGTATCATGACTATATACCATGAAATATGATATATTGAAAACCAAAAAAGAACTCATAAAGGGAACAAGGGTGCTTCTCTTCGTGGACCCCCATGTACACTTGATTAACTAGCTACTAGATGCACCAAAACTGCTGACAAAATAGAGATAGAGTGTATGTAACATAGTATGTGTCTCTTTCAGTCTGTTCAGTCTACACATTAATCATGAAGACTTGGAGATATTCCTTATTCTCTAACTTCCCCTAAAAATTGTCTAACATCTCTCTATTTAGGGTTGTGATGGGTCTGAATATGAAATTCGTGATGTAATTAATGCTGGAATCCACCCTATATATGCTAAGGGATATAGTTTGGACAAAAAAAATGTGGAATTGTGATAGTATAATACCAAAATTCATGGGGGTAATGGATTTTAGAAACTCATACCCCCTAAAATTTACCAAAATCAACCCTTGGAGGAATTGGAATATACCACATATATATCTTGGCATGTGACCCCTCGATATATGACCCAACTGGTTATGTGTCCCGACCTTCATAGGGACACCCATGTTGACTTTTTTGGGAGATTATAAGAATCCTTCCATTGATATCATCATCGACCCTAAGCCAGTGCATGGTTCCTCAATGAACAACAACCACCTTCTTAAAGAAGGTGGAATGGAATTCCACATATATATCCTCTTTATATTATCCCTTTATGATGTATCCCAATTCCTACTAGAGAAATAAAACTAATGTCAGATAGTTGGATCCTAACATCCTCATGTACCATTCCTTGGAACATTACTTCGTCCTCCACATCATATTATTGAATGGAACATTCAAAAATAGGCATATCAGTGAATTTTACATGATATCTCATTGTACATTAGGGTGATGATTCAAACCCAAAGAGTGATGGCCATGAATTAGGTGTTGGGAGGAACATGATGTATTGGAACCCTGTTAAGGGGGTCCCACTGTAACATCCTGCCCCTCCTCATTGGATTGGCATGGTGGTGGAACATTACTTGTAATTAAGAGACATCCCCAAGAGGCCAATGGATAGGAATGAGTGTCATGGGATTCCTTTAAAATTGGTGGATGATTTTTCCTTTTTAGATAAAAAAACATACCAAACATGCCATGACCAAATAAACTGCCACATGATGCATGATATACATGAAAGGAAGCTTATATAAATCCATTTATATTAAAATAAAACTACATAAGAGTACCATAGCAGAATAGTACAAAACCAAAAAAAACTCAGACTCTAAATAATACACCAAAGTGACAACATATCCATTCTTGAACTCCATATACATCTCATGTATCACTATGAACAACTAGAGAAATGTGATACTTTGACTTTTTCCATGTCTCTATAAATGATATCTTCATAACAAAAAAGTTTCAAAGCATCGGTGAGTAATAATATTCAATAGGTTTTACATAAATGACTTCCCTACCCATGCCACTAGGATGGAACATGATAACACAATTATATAAAAACAATTATATAAAACATTTTATGAAACATTTTTTACCATAATATAAACATGTGACATAATAAAACAAGTATATAAAATAATAAATGTTCCAAGAAATTAATTCAAAAAATACATTAAAAACAATTCACAACTTTTATTTTTATATAATCAATTTCATTCCACATATCCACACATCCATCCATACATGCAACCTATAACTCCCAATACTTGTGAGTGGTGAGTCATACTTTTACTAAGTTATCTCATAGTGAAACTTTTTCATGGGTTAGATCCCTAAACATTATCCATCATGCTAATGATGGGGGAGAATCCTTACCCTTATCTGTCAGGAAGGCATATGAAGAGCCACAAAAATTATTCCAAATTGAAATGCCAAACAAACATTTCAACCATTTCAATAAAACCATACTATTATCAAAATCCTTCAAAAAACCTAATTCAATAAAAGTAACCATTTATTAAAAACACTTTTACATTCATCAAAACCAAACAACCATTTTGAAATAATCATTGTAAAATAATTTTACCAAATTCCCTTTCTATAAAAATTCCCAATTTCCACAATTCTATAAACCATCATAAAATAGGGATCCCAAAAAGAAATTAATATAAACTTCACAAAAAATTTCAATCAAAATAATCAATTTGAAATAAATATTTCATTTTATAAATAGAGGAGTCGATATTGAATCCACATACAATGAGTTTTATGGTGAAAATAAGGAACAACAATCAAACGTCACCAAAACTAGGTAAAATCTTCTAAACCCTCCTTATATCGACTCCCATTTCATAAATAAAACAAAATATAAACATATTAGGAATAAAATACATTATTTCTATCCATAAAGGTACTATGTATAATAAATTAAGATATAGGGAGATGTATATCTAAGGAAAACCGAGAAAAACTATCAACAATGATGAAAATCTGCAAGAATCCTGCTTCAATGCACCAAGAGAAGCCTTCAGATCACCTCTGGATTTAGGAGAAGCCTCTAAAACCTCTAGGAGGATCAAATACCTAGTTTGGACCATTATGTGGGAAAAGGGGTTAAAATATAAAACCTACCAAGATCTACAATTTGTGAATTTATTTTTTAAATCAAGCGCTAACCATTCACCATCTTCTGTCTTAAGAAGGAACCTCACACAGTAGTATTTCAAAGTTTAAAAAACATGCACTAACCATGAGAAATCTCATTTTCTCATGTATAACTATTTCTACTAGTCAGCCACATAGTTTGGAAAAACTATGCACCTTTCTACCCACCTTCCCCTTATGTTCAGTCTCATTGTCCATGGTTTCTTGGGATGTTTCACGGTTTCCAAAAATAGTTCACAAATTTTTCACCTTTAAAAAATCCATAAAAACATTTCAAAAGGTTTCCAAAACATACAAAACTTCACACAAACACTTTAAATACTTTAAATACATAAATTAATAATTACTTACATTAAACCCAACATGCGCCATTTTCCCCGTCATTGGAATTTCCATCCCTGGAATGTAGAGAACCAATGTTGCTGTAAAAGAATTATGACCATTTCAATTCCATTTCCTTGTACTGTTCCTAACTATCTTTCTGAATATGACCATGATTCCTTAAAAACCATATTAGACCAATTAATTTCTCACTTAATACTTTCTCAGGACTATCCGCAATCCACACTGGCCTGTCCACCAATGTGTAATCCGAGTATAGGTAAATGTGATCCTATCGAATCAAATGGTCTAGACTAGGATGACACAATTTCAACTGAGATACACAGAACACATTATGCATAGCACTGAACCAGGGTGTTAATGCCCACTAGTATTCCACCTCACTAAAAAATAAAATTATATCAAAAGGGCATATGTATCAAGGAGATAACATTACCTTCTTCCAAAAAAGTCAATGTGCAAGTCATGGAGAGATCTTTAAGAACACATAATCACTCAACTCGAATGAAAAAAAAAACGCTGTTAATGACCCGCATATGATTTCTAATGACTCTAATCTATCTCCATCTATTTCTAGATCAACTAAATCTTTTTTGTTGTCTCTTGGACAATGCTCATCCCAACCAGTGATGTCTCACCTATTTCAAACCCACAAAGTGGATAAAAATAAGTAAACCCATCCATGCATCAATATAATACTTATTTATCGAGGCCTAATAGCTATTCATATATGAAAATTCCACCAATTGAATTTTTCTACCCATGATCCCCCAAAATATATTAAACAAACCTTCAATTTATCTTCTAATGTTTATATCAGCCTTTTGGATTGGTTTTCCTTCTGAGGATGATACACCGTAATCATAGCCAACAGAGTCCCAAGGTATTTATGTAAGGATTTCTAGAAATTGGATGTAAACCTCAAACCTTTATCTGAAACTATTGAAACTGCTACATCATGCCTCTTTACCCCTTATCAGATATATATTTTGGAAATTTACTCTACCATATGAGATTAGTGAATAATGATGAAATGTGCATATTTTGTGGGTTGATACACTATCAACCATATTTCATTGTGTTTCTGAACCATTCTTGGGATAAATGTTAATAAAATCATATCTATATACTCCCATTTACATACTAGAGTAGGTAAATATTGTAACATACTTGTTGGTCATTGATGCTATGACCTACCCAACTAAAAAGTTAAGCATCTCGAAACAAACTGAGCAACCTTCCTTTTCATACTGACCCACCAAAACTGAACATTCAAATCCTTAGACATGTTTTGTATTATAGGATGAAAACCCATCTTGAATGGTTGTAATCATGAATAAGTTGTTACTCACATGAAATAAGTATGACTATCTGAATTCTGATCCACAACAATAAACTCTCATCCAGCCACCAGCCCTCAATGGTCTTCCCACCATTGAGTTTTGACCACATAGAAATACATTCTGAATCTGTGTATGTGCCTCATTAACCATAATCACCAAATCAGGAACAAACAAAGCATGAAATAAAACTAAAACATAACCTTGATCTTTATATTCCAAGTACATGTAGGCTAGGACCAATATCATCTTCCACTCATCTAAATATTTTTTTTTCAACTGGGCATATGAATTTATACATAACGTGTCTTCCACCGAATTTCCTTTTCCTGGTGAATAAATAATGTCAAAGTAAAACATTTAGAGATATTCCATTCATCTTCTTTTTCACAGGTTCAAATTTATTTATGGAAAATTATGTTTCAAGCTCTTATAATCCGTTAACACAATAAATTTCTCATTAAAGAGGTAGTGGTGCCATGTCTTTAAAGGATAGACTACCTAAGATAACTCCAATTTGATCATTGAGTAGTTCTTCTCATTAAATCCCCAACTTAAATGATCCATAAGCTCAAACATGGTCTCTAGGCATGATAACACATCCTAACTCATATCCTAAAGTATCAAAATACACCATGAACCCTTGTCCTAATTCTAGGAAAATCTATTTTGGTATTTATATAAGGAAAATTTTAAACTCTAGAAAATACTTATGACATTCATCATCCTTTTGGAATGAAACAATCTTCCTTATAAATGATCTTATAGTTGAGGTTAGTCGTGGAAATCAAGAACAAAGCATCGATAATGACTATATATATAATGAAACAACATATCTTGAAGAAATTCTTAAATGGTTTCCAAGAGATAAAAGCTTATATCTTTTCTTGATCTATATGAAAACAATTTTCTAAAATTTAATTGTCAATGAAACATACCTATTGTTTCCAAAAATCACACTTTGATTATTTGGAATAAGGAAGGCAATCCCTCAAGATTCCCAACACTATCACAAAGTGATTCTCATGATAAAAACATATTATTGAATACACTAATATGTCATCCATAAACACCACCACAAACGAATCTAGATACTTATGAAATGTCTAACTCATAAATTCCATAATGATCATAGGTGCATTTGTAAGACCAAAAGGCATTACCACTTAATCATAAAGTCCAAATCTTCTTCTGAAAGCCGTATTTGGAATATCCTCCTTCCAAACCTACAATTGGTGATATCCTGACCAAAAATCAATTTGTATAATGAGTGATTCCCCCTTAGTTGATAGAACAAATCATAAATGTTTGGAAGTTGATATCCATTATTTAGTGCAACATGGTCAAGGTTATGATAATCTTGACCTAGGTGAAGAGTTTCATTTACCATTTTCAAAAATAAGACAACTACTACTCATAGACTTGTGATCATTAGAATGAACCCTTTTCTTTATATTCCTTCCACTAGAACATTCAAATCCCATAATTATATTGTATTAGTCTAATAAAATGGAATGAAAATCTGATTGATACTCAGAAGTAGAAAAATCATAAAATCCACTTCCCTTATAGATGGTAACCCTAAGAAATAATTGGGGAAAACATTAGAAAACTTATCAACCAATAATATCAATCTATTATTATAAATATCTCCCATCGATGCCAAAATTGGTTCTTCTATCAGGCACGAGATATTTCCAACAACTATTATCAACAAGCTCGTTGCACCAACTTTTAGAGTTTAGTCTCCTCAAAAGAGATTCTTTTCACCATATTCAATTGTGCATCAGTCCTTTCTACTATGATTATAGATGTGATCCTTAAACATTTCTAAAAAATCCATACCGAGGATTATAAAATATAAATCCATCTCAATCACATTGAATTCCTATATTATCTTAGATCCATAAATAGTTATAAGACATTCTCTACACTTAAAATGATCAACATTCTCTTTTACCATGATGATTTTGTTGTTTTAAAATAGAAGGAACCATATCAACATTTAAACCCAGCAAATTGATTTCATAATAAGAAATAAAGGAGTGGGATGTTCACATATCAAACAAACATTTCATATGGTTAGAATTTAAAAAAATATTACCTATCAAAGTTGATGTTTGAGGAAAATCATCCACAATCACTTATTCAGCTCCATTCTACTGATGAGCATTATTTTTATTACCTCATCCCATCAAATCATATGAGACCTATGACACATGAGAAGTGTCCTGAATTCCCAACCTCAAAGTACTATGATAATTTCACTAAATATTCCCCATATTATTGTAATTATTTAATTCTCTAGGCAATGTTGTAAACTGTCGCTTCATGTGTTCGAACGATCCACATTAGAAACATCCATGAATAATCTATGGTTTTAGAGGAAGACTCACATATCCAACCATTTGATTATTCCCTATACTCCTACCATGCAAACTGGTGTCCCTCTTATACTTTCTCCCTGAATTAGAGTTCCCACCATTTCATATAGTTATCAGTATACTTTCTCCTCATATAGCTCTTGAGATGTCCCTTTCCACCGCCATCACTCGATTAACTATCTTAGAATAATACATCGTACAAATAATAACTATCATTGAGTTAATATCCTACCTCATTCCTGATTCAATGATGCATGACTTCAATGATTAACTAGTAGAAACTTCATCTTCAAAGCACACTAAATTCAAGAATTTATCTATGTACATCATGAAATAAATTATTTCCTTCCTAAAGATGAAGGATTCTATCATCATTAATTTATTAATGTTTGAGGATATAATAATTTGTTGATAAATTATTCAAAATCATACCATGAAAGACCTTAGTTAAAGCTAGCCTTCACTACTAAATCCCACCACTGGTATACATGATCCTCAAGCATATAGTTTTCCAGTTTGACTTGTAGATCTGATTATGTGCCAATGAAATAAAAAATTTGATTCATATTTTTTATCCACACCTCTTCCTTTTATGGTTCTAAATCACCTGGAATGATGGGTGGATTTTTCTTCTAGATATGGTCGACATGATCCACCTTCCTTAGTTCCTCCCTCTTATTCTTGATGTCTTCAACTAGAAATACTTTGAAAGTACTCTAAACCATTGATTGGTTCACATGTGGATCAGGTGTAACCACATTCTCATGAGCTTCTTCTGATTGGTTCCTATGATGCCTACCTAGTTCCATTTTCTAAACAAAAAACAAATCCATAGGTCTCACTATATATTAACTTCTGTCTTAACATATCAAATTCTACCACATCACAACTATCAAAAAACTTCATTCCAAAATTCAATCTTTACAATGATTAACCATTTTAAAAAATAAACTTTGTTTTGAAAATAAAACTATTTTCATAATACAACTACCATGCTCTTTTTAAAATATTTAATTTGAAATCAATTTCATCATTTTCAAAAATGAATAAATTCCTATATGTTATATATCATTACACAAAATGAAATATGCACTTGTAGTGGGAAGGAATTTCAAAAATTCATGTTATGATCATCTCATTGGCTAAACCCATGATAATGAGATTACAATTCCTATAAGTGTGTAAAAAACACTTATGTACTAGATTATTTGGTAACATGAAGTTTAGCACAAAAGTTTAGATATTTAAATTTATGGTCTACATTTAAAGTCATGATGATCCTAATCCTTTCTACCAATCCTACATAAGGAATATACCAGAATTAAAATCAACTCCAAGAAAAAGATGACTGAAGACCACTAGTTAGGCGAGGACCAAACAAGATGATACTACTTGTAACATCCTACCCATCCCCATTGAATTGAGGAGGTTATAATTTTCCTTAAGATACATCCCCATGATGATAAATAATGGAAATAAATTACACAGGATTCATTTATAATTAGGGGAAAATTTTCCCTTTCAAAAAAAAAACAACCAAACAAACTTTCCATAACCAAATAATTCACTATATGAAGTATGAATTAAATGAAATAAAACTCATAAAATTCCATTTATATAAAAATAAAACCACAAAAGGGTACCAAAAAAGAATACTAAAATAGTAATAAAACTCAAATACTCGAAATAAAACTGCCAAGTGCCAACATATCCATTCTCCAACTCAAAAAATAGCCCTAGTATCACTAAGCACTACCATATATATGCGATGCATTAATTTTTACCATGTCTATATAAATGAAATATAAAAAATAACCAAATTTCAAAAGAATGTTTTAGTAATGAAACTCATTAGGGTTTCTGTAAATAAACCCCCTACTCACGCCACTAGAATAGAACATTCTAGCACAATTATATAAAATAGTTTATATAAAAAATTTCTATAACATTTTATATCGGAATATAAACAGGTTTGATAATAAAACCATTTTAAAAAATAATCCATGTTTTAGGGAAATAAAAAATAATAAATTAAAACCATTTCACAAGATCCACTTTATCATAATCTATTTTATCCCACAAATATAGAAATCAAATCATGCATGGAACCTGGACCTGCCTATACTCCTGAGTGGTGAGTCATCATTTCCAAAATCTATAACATAGTGTACCATTTTTATGGGTGAGATTATGAACCCTTATCCTTCAAAAAAATTATGGGGGAGACCCCTTACCCTTATGCATTCTGAATTCACTTGAACTCACACAACCATTATGCTAAAAGCCAATGCCAAAAAAACCATTTCAACCATTTTAATAAAAAAATTATCAAAAACCATTGAGAAAAACCATTAAAATAAAATCCAAATTTTATTGGAAACACTTTTCCATGCATAAACACCAAACAACCATTTTGAAATCATTATTTAAAAATCATATTATCAATTCTAATTTCCATAAAAATGCCCAATTTCCACAATTCTATAAACTATCACCCAAGAGGGGTTCCCACAAAAATTCATAAAAATTTCACAACCAATTTCAATAAAAACAGTAAATTTGAAATTAGGACTTCATATTATAAATATAAGAGTTGAGAGTGAGGCCACCTACTATGGGTTTTAAGGAGAAAATGAAGAATGACACTCAAAATCCAATGAAACTTGTTAAAATCTCAAAAAAAAACCACCTTAAATTTATTTACCTATCATAAAAAAGATAAATATCATTATATTTAGAATCAAATACCTTATATCCATCCAAATTAGAAGTAGATATTTTAAATAGTGAGAGAGTCAGAAGTATATATATGGAAATCCAAGAGAAATTACCATGAATGATGACATACCTTGAGAATACAGCTTCAATGAACTAAGAGAAGCCTTAAAATCACCTTTAAATCAATGGGAGTGGCCTCTACGGGCTTTCAGGGGTGAAAATATTGAGTTAGGGCCACGTTGTGGAAATAATTATTGGTAAAAACATATAACCAACCTAGATCCATAATTTTTGGATCTTGTTTTTTAAATCATTGATGGTTTGTCACATGGTTAGGAAAACCATGCACTAACCCTACTCTAACTTCTATTTAAAGCAGGAACTTCACACAATTGGGTAACATAGTTTTCAAACCATCCACCAACCATACCGAAGAACAATGTCTATAGTTTCACACTTTCTCTTAGGTGGCCTAATAGTTTGGAAAAACCATGCACCTACCCATGAACCTTCCCCTTAGCCTCTTTCTAATTATTCATAGTTTCCTAGGGAATTTTAACAGTTTTCATGAACCATTTACAAACTATTTACCTTTATAAAATCCCCAAAACATTTCAAAATGTATCCAGAACCTCCCAAAATTCACCCAAACAATTTATAAACATAAAATACTTAAATTTGAGGATTACATACTTGAAACTATGTGTGATACACTATCATATGTGGTTCATATTCCAAAATCTATTACAAAACTCCCTATGATGATGGTTGTAGGTGTTCGTATCTGAGGACCATGGGATGGGGAGATCGAACAGTGACTTTAGTTGATGGTAGTCAAGGAATTGGGATGTATACGCTTTATCATATAACAATATATGATATAGATCGACCATGTATTATTAACACATATACTGTACTTGATACATCCATTCTTTCTCTTTGGTGAAATTACCAATGGATATCAAGTGAGAGGCTTCATACTTGCCCATGTGATTGTTATGAATGTTTTATTAGATGATGATTGTAACGACCCAAAATTTTAAATAAATATTGTTTCCTAATTTTATGCGTTATTTTTATTACTCAAAAAAATGTTTTATTTGATAAACATGATTATAATTAGAATGAGACCATTAGTTTTGACTGTTATATGACCATCGGTTAATATGACCGCTAGGAACAAAATGTTTTGATTATTGTCTCTATATATAAGTAATCTGGGTTGATTATTATAGAAAGAAGATTTGATGGCCTCACCTAGTAGTCATGGAACGATTGAAGCCCATCTAACAGAGCTTGGGAAGGAGGTAGCACCATTGGACTTTGCTCTGGACCAAACCCAAGCCGAACTTCATCATGTGAAGCTAGAACGGAATCGCCTTCGCGAGAAGTTCAAACTGATAGAAATTACTACTCGGGCAATGTTGACCGAGCCGCCCCAAGATTCTATCACCCTAGCACACCTTACTCTTAGGTCCTATGCTGGTATTATAAGGGGCTATGTAACGAGACCGTAACTACCTTGTGTAATCCTTGTTTTAAATAAAAATTGGGATTTCTTCTTATGATGAAGATTATGAATTTTTAAATGACCGGATAAATATAGTATGCACATTTTTGATAAATTTTAGAAAAAGGATATTTTAAAAATGGTTGTGTAAACCTTAAATAATTAAAAATGTGTAATGATTTTCGAAAAATGGTCTTCTACAATTATGTTCAGTACGAAATTTAGAGTCTAATAAGATCAACTTGATTTTTGATGAATAGTAAATTATGAATAGTGATTTTATGATTAGGATTAGTAATATGACCAAATGGATTAGTAATTTCACTCAAAGAAAGTTTTAATATAATTTAGACACCTTGATTATGTAATGTGATTCAATAAAATGGGTAAATAACAGTTTCATAAATTATTATTCAAGTATTAGTTTTTTCGGATGAATAGTGTTTTTTAATTAAAAATTTAATTAAAAATAATTAGAAAATTATTTTTATAAAAATGACTTTATTTTTGAACTCAGAGCATCGATATTATGTTATGGTAATTTTAGGGGATTTTTCTGAAAAAATGAATTTTCGATGAATAGTGTATTTATTTAAAAATAAAATTAAAAATATTTAGAAAATTATTTTTATAAAATGGAGTTCATTTTTGAAATCATAGCATTGATATTTGGTTAAGGTGAAATTTTGGGATTATTCTGAGAAAGTTGAATTTTCGGTGAATAGTGAAAGTATAGTTTTTAAGTTACGGGTGTTTAATGACATCATTAAATGATGTATTAAGTATATATTCAATATGGTCTAATTATGAATAGTAAGATGAGGTGTGAGGTGTCCCAAGTGGCCAATACCATGGGCAAATACCATGGGCAAGCCCATGGTTTTGCCAAAACCACTAGTGAGGTGTCCCTTGGCCATTAATGCCTTGTCCCCTCACTTTCCCTATAAATACCCACCATTTCCTCCTTTAGTTTTCACTCCCAACTCTCCCCCAACGAAGTTCGGGTCTTCTTACCTTCCAAGGAGTCCTCCCAAGGTGCCCCCAAGCCCTCAAGGTCCAATCCTTTGAGTTTCAAGAGTCACGTTTTAAGGTAAGGGATCCGACCCCTCTCTTTCTTTTCAAGTGATCTCTTTTATGTCATTCCTTTTATGCCCCATGTTCTTATTTTGGAGGATGTTCTTTTATACTCCTCTTACTGCCCTTTTCATGTTCATATGATGAAAGACCCCCTCTTACTCTCATCATTTCGTTTTAAGAAAGTTTAAGTGGCGCCGTTAGGCTGCCGAATTTTCAAGGGATTCATTCACCTCTCTCTTTTTCAAAGTTCTACTTTCATGTCAAGTCTTTCAAGTTCATTTTTATTATGTTGGGGTATGATCTCTATATTTATAATACTGGTCTTTTATGATCACATTATGAGAGACCCCATTTTATCTCTTCAATTCAGTATTTTGAGGTTTTACGTGGCGCCGTTAGGCTGCCAAAATTTTAAGTGGTTCTTCACCCATCTCGTTTTGAAGTTCTACTTTCATGTCAATTATTTCAAGTTCATATTTGTTATATTGGGGTATGATCTCTATATATATCATACTGGACTCTTATGTTCTTATGATGAGAGACCCCATTTGATCGCTTCAATTCAGTATTTTGAGGTTTTACGTGGCGCCGTTAGGCTGTCGAAATTTTAAGTGGTTCTTCACCCATCTCGTTTTGAAGTTCTACTTTCATGTCAATTATTTCAAGTTCATATTTGTTATATTGGGGTATGATCTCTATATATATCATACTGGACTCTTATGTTCTTATGATGAGAGACCCCATTTGATCGCTTCAATTCAGTATTTTGAGGTTTTACGTGGCGTCGTTAGGCTACCGAAATTTTAAGTGGTTCTTCACCCTTCTCGTTTTGAAGTTATACTTTCATGTCAATTCTTTCAAGTTCCATTTATTATGTTGGGGTATGATATCTATATCTATCATACTGATCTTTTATGTTCATATTATGAGAGACCCTATTTGATCTCATCAATTCTTTTTTTGGTTGAAGTTTATGTGACACCGTTAGGCTGTCGGATTTTCATAAGAGAAATCGTATTTTTGTCTTCCTTTCATGCTCTTCATTTCATATGGTATATTTTCAAATTTCATTACCATGTTCTTAAATCCATTATATTCTTTCCCTCTACTATTTTATGGATAATTTATGAGTGGGTGACCCATGTCCCCTCTCTTTTCAATGTTTTCTAAAACCCCGAAACATAGCCGTTATGCTGCAGAATTTTTCGTCTCAAAATGCCTCTCTCTCTTTTATAAAAATTATTTTATGTTATAAAGTGAATACTCAAAGCTCTTATTTCTACAGGGGTATTCACATATATATCAAAATGTTCTATTTTAAATTCTGGGAATTTCATACATGAAACCCTCTTTCCCTTTCCGTGGGTTTAAAGTGACGTAAAGATCATGTCTTTAAAGCAGTTTTTAAAACATTATGATTATGAAATGAAACCCATTTATTTAATGCTATATGGGTTATTTATGAAATGTTTGATGATGATATATGTGGCTCACATGATAATAAAGGCAAATTTAAGGGTGCGCCCTGATAGCGCTCCAATGCATTGGGTAATGATGTAACCACTAGAGATTACAATTTTAACGATGCCTTGGTGAATAACCTTGGTAATTTTTAACGACACCTTGGGGATGGACCTTGGTGAAACGAAACGATTGTCAATATTAAATGTTGCAGCCACATCTTCAAGTTATGAAAAAGTTTTATTTTTATTATGATATGCCTCATGATTTCATTTTCATGCCTTAAAGTTCTTTTCATGACTTTATTGATGTATCCCAAGTTCATATGTAAAATGTTTCACTTGTTTCCCTTGCTGGGCCTTATGCTCACCCTTTCTTTTGATGTATGTCCCCAGGTTATGAGATGCATAATGAACATAGGATGAACTAAAGGAGAAGCCTTTCAAGTGTTTAAGAAGAATGTTTTATGTTTTTTTTATGTATTATGATCCTTGTTTCCAAGACACTAAACCTTAACGATCCTCAGTTCCGTGTAATGAAATGAAAGTTTATGTTAAAATGGCGGGATGCTATAGTTGGTATCAAAGGATGGTTTAGTTATTTGTGGAAATTAGGATATGAAAACTCTAGGAGAAACCCTATAGAAAAGTTTAATATAGGAAATATTCCTGGTATTTTGGTGAGTATTGAGTAAGGGGTTTCCAAGCAAATACATCCCTGTCTGGATACGAGCAGGTAGAGGTGGATCTGGCACAGATGTACATAGGGGTAAAACCCGAAAACACCGCTTTGAGCTAGACTCGAACGGGAACTGGTACACGACAACGGGCCTTGCTGCACTCTTGGTTACGACACTCCCGGGGGATATGCTTTGGTAAATTCATAAGCTTGGTATGAACCATTGTTAAAGGAACAAAGATAAAATAAAATAAAGGTTCACATAAGAATATATGATCATTCATAACCTAGATGGGAACCTAGGAGATCACAAGTTAGGGTATACCTTTCATATACAAGTTATCCTTATATGCTTTCAGTTCCTTTTCATGATTATTAGCTAAGTACTTAAGCCCCTAATTATGCTTTCTCTTCTTAGTTAATGGTGGGAAATGGAAGAACATGTTCCGACAACCAATGTGATAGGAAATGTGACGATTTTCGTATTAATATGATAGGGATGATTAGGGGATTAAAATATGATTATTATTTTGGAAGACGTTCATTATTTTGGGAACCATATTTGATCGAGGTAAATAGATTACTACGGTATTTTAATTGAGGAGTAAGGTTGACTTATATTTTGAAGAATCGAGGAATTTAAGGTGAACTTATAGTAATTTAGGTTACTTATGGGAATGACTAACCTATCTTGGGTAAAATATGTTTAGGTTAGCTATTTTTTTTTATAAGATGTTAGGAGTGGTTGATGTTGTCTGGAGATGAACAATGAAGTTGTTTTGGAAGACTATGTTATCAAATCCTTATTGTATTTGGGTTTCAATCTTAGTTTGGTTTGTTTTGAGGAATTTTAAGGACCGTTATTTATGGAACGGTCTATGATGAACTTTGGGTAGTACCATGGAACTTTGATGATTTAAAAGTAGTTTCCATTCCTATGGGATTCTTTCTTTTTGAAGAGTTGTTTTACCTTAACCTTTCTGTTTTTGGGATAATGTTTAAAGATAGAAGAAATAGATAGTTAATCTTTTGTAGATTATGTGATTCTATAGAAGATGATTCTTGTGCTTTTATGAGACCAAGTGTTTTTGAATTCTCATCATTTGGAGAAAAGATTAGTGTTGGTAGGGACTTGTTAAAGGATGAAACTCTACTTGAAGGTAGGTATATTTTCTTATGTTTTTGTTCTATGTAGTAAATGAAATCCTCAAAATTATGAAAAGAAACGTAAAACAAAAATGTTGTTGGTTTACGTTTCCTACTAGGTAATCAAAGACCGTTTACACACATCATAAGTTTGGGATTTTCTCATGGTTAACTTTCTCCTAATCATGTTCTCTATCACTCTCCCTCAGAACTTGACCCTTTGTTTTTTCCTCCATGTCCATGTTTTCCTACATGGAACCCTAGTGTGGGTTAACTCGGGTGACCTTTGTACTTCCCTTTCTTTCTTTTAAAGTAATAGTTTTACTGACTCCTTTTCCGATGTGGGACTTTCAATGAAATTTCAAAACCCAATTTTAAAAAAATTGCGAGGACGCAATTTCTTAAGGGGGGAAGATTGTAACGACCCAAAATTTTAAATAAATATTGTTTCCTAATTTTATGCGTTATTTTTATTACTCAAAAAAATGTTTTATTTGATAAACATGATTATAATTAGAATGAGACCATTGGTTTTGACTGTTATATGACCATCGGTCAATATGACCGCTAGGAACAAAATGTTTTGATTATTGTCTCTATATATAAGTAATCTTGGTTGATTATTATAGAAAGAAGATTTGATGGCCTCACCTAGTAGTCATGGACCGATTGAAGCCCATCTAACAGAGCTTGGGAAGGAGGTAGCACCATTGGCCTTTGCTCTGGACCAAACCCAAGCCGAACTTCATCATGTGAAGCTAGAACGGAATCGCCTTCGCGAGAAGTTCAAACTGATAGAAATTACTACTCGGGCAATGTTGACCGAGCCGCCCCATGATTCTATCACCCTAGCACACCTTACTCTTAGGTCCTATGCTGGTATTATAAGGGGCTATGTAATGAGACCGTAACTGCCTTGTGTAATCCTTGTTTTAAATAAAAATTGGGATTTCTTCTTATGATGAAGATTATGAATTTTTAAATGACTGGATAAATATAGTATGCACATTTTTGATAAATTTTAGAAAAAGGATATTTTAAAAATGGTTTTGTAAACCTTAAATAATTAAAAATGTGTAATGATTTTCGAAAAATGGTCTTCTACAATTATGTTCAGTACGAAATTTAGAGTCTAATAAGATCAACTTGATTTTTGATGAATAGTAAATTATGAATAGTGATTTTATGATTAGGATTAGTAATATGACCAAATGGATTAGTAATTTCACTCAAAGAAAGTTTTAATATAATTTAGACACCTTGATTATGTAATGTGATTCAATAAAATGGGTAAATAACAGTTTCATAAATTATTATTCAAGTATTAGTTTTTTCGGATGAATAGTGTTTTTTAATTAAAAATTTAATTAAAAATAATTAGAAAATTATTTTTATAAAAATGACTTTATTTTTGAACTCAGAGCATCGATATTATGTTATGGTAATTTTAGGGGATTTTTCTGAAAAAATGAATTTTCGATGAATAGTGTATTTATTTAAAAATAAAATTAAAAATATTTAGAAAATTATTTTTATAAAATGGAGTTCATTTTTGAAATCATAGCATTGATATTTGGTTAAGGTGAAATTTTGGGATTATTCTGAGAAAGTTGAATTTTCGGTGAATAGTGAAAGTATAGTTTTTAAGTTACGGGTGTTTAATGACATCATTAAATGATGTATTAAGTATATATTCAATATGGTCGAATTATGAATAGTAAGATGAGGTGTGAGGTGTCCCAAGTTGCCAATACCATGGGCAAATACCATGGGCAAGCCCATGGTTTTGCCAAAACCACTAGTGAGGTGTCCCTTGGCCATTAATGCCTTGTCCCCTCACTTTCCCTATAAATACCCACCATTTCCTCCTTTAGTTTTCACTCCCAACTCTCCCCCAACGAAGTTCGGGTCTTCTTACCTTCCAAGGAGTCCTCCCAAGGTGCCCCCAAGCCCTCAAGGTCCAATCCTTTGAGTTTCAAGAGTCACGTTTTAAGGTAAGGGATCCGACCCCTCTCTTTCTTTTCAAGTGATCTCTTTTATGTCATTCCTTTTATGCCCCATGTTCTTATTTTGGAGGATGTTCTTTTATGCTCCTCTTACTGCCCTTTTTATGTTCATATGATGAAATACCCCCTCTTACTCTCATCATTTCGTTTTAATAAAGTTTAAGTGGCGCCGTTAGGCTGCCGAATTTTCAAGGGATTCATTCACCTCTCTCTTTTTCAAAGTTCTACTTTCATGTCAAGTCTTTCAAGTTCATTTTTATTATGTTGGGGTATGATCTCTATATTTATAATACTGGTCTTTTATGATCATATTATGAGAGACCGCATTTGATCTCTTCAATTCAGTATTTTGAGGTTTTACGTGGCGCCGTTAGGCTGCCGAAATTTTAAGTGGTTCTTCACCCATCTCGTTTTGAAGTTCTACTTTCATGTCAATTATTTCAAGTTCATATTTGTTATATTGGGGTATGATATCTATATATATCATACTGGACTCTTATGTTCTTATGATGAGAGACCCCATTTGATCGCTTCAATTCAGTATTTTGAGGTTTTACGTGGCGCCGTTAGGCTGCCGAAATTTTAAGTGGTTCTTCACCCATCTCGTTTTGAAGTTCTACTTTCATGTCAATTATTTCAAGTTCATATTTGTTATATTGGGGTATGATCTCTATATATATCATACTGGACTCTTATGTTCTTATGATTAGAGACCCCATTTGATCGCTTCAATTCAGTATTTTGAGGTTTTACGTGGCGCCGTTAGGCTACCGAAATTTTAAGTGGTTCTTCACCCTTCTCGTTTTGAAGTTCTACTTTCATGTCAATTCTTTCAAGTTCCATTTATTATGTTGGGGTATGATATCTATATCTATCATACTGATCTTTTATGTTCATATTATGAGAGACCCTATTTGATCTCATCAATTCTTTTTTTGGTTGAAGTTTATGTGACACCGTTAGGCTGTCGGATTTTCATAAGAGAAATCGTATTTTTGTCTTCCTTTCATGCTCTTCATTTCATATGGTATATTTTCAAATTTCATTACCATGTTCTTAAATCCATGATATTCTTTCCCTATACTGTTTTATGGATAATTTATGAGTGGGTGACCCATGTCCCCTCTCTTTTCAATGTTTTCTAAAACCCCGAAACATAGCCGTTATGCTGCAGAATTTTTCGTCTCAAAATGCCTCTCTCTCTTTTCTAAAAATTATTTTATGTTATAAAGTGAATACTCAAAGCTCTTATTTCTACAGGGGTATTCACATATATATCAAAATTTTCTATTTTAAATTCTGGGAATTTCATACATGAAACCCTCTTTCCCTTTCCGTGGGTTTAAAGTGACGTAAAGATCATGTCTTTAAAGCAGTTTTTAAAACGTTATGATTATGAAATGAAACCCATTTATTTAATGCTATATGGGTTATTTATGAAATGTTTGATGATGATATATGTGGCTCACATGATAATAAAGGCAAATTTAAGGGTGCGCCCTGATATCGCTCCAATGCATTGGGTAATGATGTAACCACTAGAGATTACAATTTTAACGATGCCTTGGTGAATAACCTTGGTAATTTTTAACGACACCTTGGGGATGGACCTTGGTGAAACGAAACGATTGTCAATATTAAATGTTGCAGCCACATCTTCAAGTTATGAAAAAGTTTTATTTTTATTATGATATGCCTCATGATTTCATTTTCATGCCTTAAAGTTCTTTTCATGACTTTATTGATGTATCCCAAGTTCATATGTAAAATGTTTCACTTGTTTCCCTTGCTGGGCCTTCTGCTCACCCTTTCTTTTGATGTATGTCCCCAGGTTATGAGATGCATAATGAACATAGGATGAACTAAAGGAGAAGCCTTTCAAGTGTTTAAGAAGAATGTTTTATGTTTTTTTTATGTATTATGATCCTTGTTTCCAAGACACTAAACCTTAACGATCCTCAGTTCCGTGTAATGAAATGAAAGTTTATGTTAAAATGGCGGGATGCTATAATGATTGTGTAATGAGTGTGGAATTATTCATCTATTGGTTACTCCCTAGTAATCTTCCTCACCATACTTATTAGTGTGTAGATTGATTTCACTTCATGTTCCCTATTTTGGTTTCCAGTAGTAGAGTTGTTCAATTGGATGATCTCATCATGGAAAGAAAAAGAAAACCAATATATTTTGACATCCAATTCCAGGATATCCACATCATCCAAACCCTGATTTGGTGTCTAGTAGTAGAGTTGTTCAACTAGATGATCTCATCGTGGAGGGAAAAAGAAAACCACTATATTTTTACATTCAATGCCAGGGTATCCACATCATCCAAAATTATTATTATTTTTGAGATTAATCATATTTATCAACATACATTCCTTTTGAGATTCTTTTATTAGGTCAAATATGTCACGACCTGTCCTCAGGGCCCATGCCGTGACTACCCCAAGCCCGCCTTCCATAGGCTAGGGGTTGGTGACTAGCACCAATGGAAAATCCCTGATAAGAATGGGAAGGCATTGACTTTAAACTAGTAACACACACAGACTGAACGCAAGAAATAGAAGCAACAAGTACTAATATAGAAAAGAAGAGTGTTCTGAAAGTAAGTGGGCCAATATACAAAACCAACTAAACAAAAAGTATAAGTAAAAAGGGGAAAACAGCTCCTGGTCATCCACTGGGGAATCCTACCTGAATGGTAGGTACGGATCTCAAACAACTCGTCCCTGAGGTACGTCCCGTCTAGTCCAGCTCCGAGTAGCCTCTCGTCTGTCACCCTTAACCTCGATCACTATTGACCGTTGTCTGCATAGAATACAACAAAGTGCGGGCGAAGCCCATGCAGGGGTGAGTATAACAATACTCAGTAGGGGACCCTGAGACCCCCGAAGGTCTTCTAGAATCCACTAAGGATAAACCAAAGAATAAAGATACAATCATGAAATATCAACCAACCTTACTTAGGTATATGCCCATACATATACCTAAGTTACCAATCATATTACGACTCCAACACTCGAGCCCAAGAACAACCCCGTCCACAAAGGAAGTAAAGTCAATCATCTCGATGATAACGACAGAAAGTCAAGACTTAGCTCACGCAGGTATACAACACACGAAGAAGGGTAGAGATGATTAGATGTAGCCTATAAATCATCTCCTCTTTCGAACCCACGTAGGATCCTGGAACAATATCAGCGTTGTCGAACCCGCAGAGGATCCTGGTATAGAAGTCACCACTGTCAAACCCACAGAGGATCCCGGTACAGAAGTCACCACTGTTGAAACCACAAAGGATCCTGGTACATAATTCATCGATATCGAACCCACGGAGGATCCTGGTATAGTATCATCGCTGTCGAACCCACGGAGGATCCTGTCATATCAGTTGGAGCCAGCCATAGGGTTCCCGCACACAGCACGCTTGATTCCGGGAGGGTCCACTCCTCGAGCCAAGTTTCTATGCATAAACTACCATTAAGTCCTGAGTTGATGTATCATGTAATTCTGGTTCATCATAAGAAAACCAATGTGACAGACGGTGCGTCAATCGGACGCCCGGTCTGTGAGTTATTGGCATTTCCGTTCTAGAGGCCTGGTTGGTTTTTAGGTTCAAACCAACCCGACTGTACCCCAACTGTGTCTAAAACTCAAGCGGGGTATGACAAAAGAATCATATCACTCCAAGAATTCCATCATCGTAGATCGTTCGTCGATCGGACACCCGTAGCTCAAGATGCAGGCTAAAAGGTGTAAATGGCCATAGCGGGTCCGGGTCCAATCCGACCCAGTCGGACTGGCCTGGCCCAACCTGGTCCGAACTAAGGTCCGACCCGGTTCATGGGTGCAGCCCGACCCGAGTGGTCGGCCCGGACCGAGTGGGCGGACCGAACCAAGGGAGCGGCCCGAATGAAAGGGGTGGCCCGGCCCGAAGGCGCGGCCAGGCCCGAAGGCAGGACCCGGCCTAAGGGCGGCCCGGCCGGCCACGCGTGGGCGGGGGGTGCCCCCCAGTTTGTCGAATGAAATCGGCACATTGTGCCGGTTCAAGAGCTGCAGGACCCCGGTGGTCCCGCTTGTCTGGCTCCACGGCGGTCGGCCTAGCCGGCCGCCACTGCACCGCCACTATGGCGCGACGACGCCGCACCACCACCAACATGGCCCGACCTGGCTGCGGCCTTCGGCTCCACCGCGCGGTGCTGCGCTTCTTTATCCGTTGCGGCCCTCTCGGCCTCGGTTCCTCTCCGGCGTAGTGCGACGGCAACACACCCCTTCGGCACTGCCGTGGCCGGCCTGGCTGTGGCTCATTTTCTCTACGCGGCATGGCGGTGTCGCGCCCTTGCGGAAACCTGGCGACCTTGCGCTGCCAACTCCTTTTTGCGGTCCACCTCTGTCATCATCAAATGGAAACAAAAAAAGGGGAGGGTCGGACCATGTTCATGTGGTTCGAACCCTCCTTATTATAGTGCTATCATTTTGTTTCCAAACTATATATTCAACAATGAAGGACGGGTATAAAATCAACACAAATCCCCTACCTTGATTCGACGATTGTTCGTTGACGGCGGCATCATTTCATTGAAATCGGGGAGCGTCTGAGGAAGAAGCATCGTCGACGTTCATTCAAGGTGGCTCCTTCTCTTTTAGCTTGGTCTAAGATCGAGGATGATGTTTTTCGTTCTTCAGAGATGAGGAGCATTCTTCGTTGGGAGGATGAAATTCTCCCAAAGATTCTCCAAAGCTCCACCAAGGATTATGGCAACCCACAAAATAAAAGAATATGATCTCTTATTTTAATGTTGGCATAATGAAATCAAAATAATTCAAATCACTTCAAATTAATTAATTATTCCATTCATTAATTTTTGGTTTGGAAAACTTATGAAGGAAGGTGAAGAGGCTCCACAGTAAATTGGGAGTTCCAAGGGTTAAAGGAGGGTTTTATGCTTGTGTGGGCCCCACTGCATAATATCCTCCCAAGGGAGGTTATGCGCGGGTGGGCCCCACTACCAACCTCCGCTTGGAGGATTAAACCGCCACAAAATAAAAAAAATATTTCACACATATTTTTATTTAATTTATTTAGAAGACCCCCAAAATTAACTTCTGCTCTTGTTAGAACGCAACTGCGGTGAAGGTATCCTTAAGCGATTACCAGTGTTGCGAGTTCAATGGTGCCCTCAGAGTTCAATTTCGAGCACCGGTTTAAAAGATATAAAATATCACTCGTACGTTTACTAAATGTACCTGAACAAAACTTCATAAATTGATTCCAGCACACGGGGCCTCGGAATCAGGTGCCGTTAGAAACTGCGGACTCGTAAAATTTCCATGTATTTAAGAAAAAAAATTCCACGAAAATTCCGAGTCTTTACATTCTCCCCACCTTAGGGATTTACGTCCCCATAAGCTATAACTCACACTAAGGAAACAAATGGGGGTATTGAGCATGCATCTAAGCCTCCCGCTCCCATGTGCTCTCATGGAGGTTCTCGTGCTGCCAACGAACGTGCACCAGGGGTATTGACTATCCATGCAGGACCCGCTCCTATCGATCCTCAATCTCCACTGGAACCTCCGTGAATGTCACTCCATCATCGATGTCCATCTCCCCAAGGTCGATGATGTGGGATGGGTCGTGCACATATCTCCTCAGCTGAGATACGTGAAAGACGTGGTGCACCCAGTGCAACTGAGGTGGAAGAGCTAGGTGGTAAGACACCTCACCTACTCTGCTGAGGACCTGGAACGGTCCAATGAATCTCGAAGATAACTTGCCTCCTCAGCCAAATCTCCGTAGACCTCATTGAGGTGAGACCCGTAGAAAGAAATGGGAGCCATCCTCGAAATCCATTGGTCTTCATCTCCTATCAGCATAGGAATTATGCCTGCTCTGTGCAGTCTTCATCCACTCCTGGATGATCTGCACCTTCTCCGTCGTAGCCTGCACCATCTATGGTCCTACAAGTGCTGAATCCCCTAGGTCAGTCCAGCATAGAGGCGATCTGCAAGGTCAGCCGTACAGTGCTTCGTAAGGTTCCATCCCGATGGTGGAGTGGTAGCTGTTGTTATACGCAAACTCTACCAAGGGTAAGTGATCCTCCCAGCTGAAACCGAAGTCAAGGACACATGCACGGAGCATGTCCTCGAGTGTCTGAATGGTCCTCTCAGTCTGACCATCTGTCTGAGGATGGAAGGCGGTGCTCAAGTGAAGCTGCGTCCCGAAAGCCTCCTGCATCCCTTTCCATACCCGAGAAGTGAAATGGGAATCTCGATAAGAGACGATCGTCAATGGCACACCATAAAGTCATATGATCTCCTGTACGTATAGGCATCCCAGGATCTCTACTGAACCCTTCTCTCTAATCGATAGGAAATGGGCTAACTTGGTGAGTCGGTCGATAATCACCCAGATAGAGTCGTTTCCTCTGGATGTGCGTGGAAGTCCCATCATGAAATCCATGGATATCCCATACCACTTCCACTCTTGGACCTCTAAGGGCTGAACTAAGCCTGTTGGAACCTGGTGCCCTGCCTTCACTTGCTAAGAAGTGAGGCATCGAGAGACAAACTCTGCTACTAACTTCTTTATACCTGGCCACTAGTGCTGTTTTCGGAGGTCCTGATACATCTTCATTACTCCTAGATGTACCGCTAAAGGAGATGTGTGGAACTCCCCCAACACTTCCTCCTGAAGTGCAACTGGTACCATAGTGCATCCTCTGAAGAGAATGACGTGCACCCCACCAACAGAAAATCCATCAGGTGTCTACCTTATGGATATCTATGCACGTCGAGCCTCGTAGTCAACATCCCCACACTATGCCTCCCTGACTCTCTGAAGAAGTGGAGGTGTGACTGTAAGAGACTACAGAAAGGTTGCTCCATCCCGATCCACAAAAGATATTTGCAATGCATCCAGCTGCTCTGTCGCCTCTCCTAACAGCTGAATGACTGATCTCCTACTAAGAGCATCTGCTACAATGTTCCCCTTCCTAGGAGTATATACTATCTCTAATTCATAGTCCAAGAGGAACTCAATCCAATGATGTTGTCTTAGGTTTAGGTCCTTCTGAGAGAAGATGTACCCGAGACTCTGGTGGTCAGAGTAGATTGTAAAGTGTTCGCCCATAAGATAGTGTCATCACATCTTCAAGGTGAAGACCACTGCTGCTGACTCTAGGTCATGGGTAGCGTAGTTCTACTCATGTTGTCTCAACTACCGAGAACCATACGCGATCACTGCTTGCTCCTTCATCAGGACACACCTGAGTCTGGTCCCTGATGCGTCGCAGTAAACTATGTACCCAACGCCCTCCTCTGGTAGCCTCAAGATGGATGCACTAGTCAAACTCTGCCTCAGATCCTGAAAGATCTTTTGTAATCTCTCTAACCACATTAAGGGTTGCCCCTTCTTCATCAACGATGAAAGTTGTGCTGAAAATTTAGAGAATTCTGGTACAAATCTATGATAGTACTCAGCCAGCCCCAGAAAACTATGCTCCTCCGTCACACTCCTAGGTGGCTCCCAAGAAAGCACTACCTCAATCTTTGTTGGATCCACTACAACTCCAACCTCTGAGATGACATGTCCCAAGAAGTGATACTCTCGAATCCAAAATTGGAACTTCAAGAGCTTACTGTAAAGCTGGTGCTCTCGGAGTGTGTCCAGTATAACCCAAAAATGGTAGGCATGATCCTCCTCAGTAGTCGAGTAGATCAGTATGTTGTCGATGAAGACTATGACAAAGCGATCAAGGTAAGGCTGGAAGATCCTGTTCATGAGACTCATGAACACTGCTGGAGCATTGGTTATGCCAAAGGGCATAACCAAGAACTCATAGTGGCCATACCGACACCTGAAGGCCATCTTCTGGACATCCTCGTCTCGAACTCTGAGCTGGTGATAACTTGACCTAAGGTCTATCTTCGAGAACCATCGTGCTCACTTGATCTGATCAAAGAGGTCATCAATCCTTGGGAGTGGGTACTTGTTCTTCATGGTCACCTGGTTCAGGCGACGGTAGTCAACACACAGTCTCAAGCTTCCATCCTCCTTCTTAGCAAATAAAATCAGGGATGCCCAGGGTGAAACCCTAGGTTTTATAAATCCCTTCCCCTGCAAGTCCTCCAGCTGTACTTGCAGCTCACGAAGCTCGGTGGGAGCCATCCGATATGGTGGATTAGATATAGGTGTCATCCTGGGGTACAAGTCAATGTAGAAGTCCACCTCTCTGCAAGGAGGTAGTCCTGGAACATCGTCAGGGAAAACATCTATGTACTGATCCACCACAACAGGAAAACTCTGACTCTACACAACAACCGCTCTGAGGATGAGACTAGCCAACTGATGTGCGATCGGCTGCCCCCTCGTCTGGGTAAGTCCATCCTGCGCTGCAAAGGCTCCCTTCTCACCAGTGAAGGTAAACCTCATCCCATCCTCTCGGACACACCACACTTTTCGCCTAATACAGTCAAATGATCAAGAACTGTGAATAACCTATCCATACCCAAGATGACGTCATAAGGCCTCGACGCCACTACAAGGAGATCCCATCCGAAGCTCTCGCCTCCTAGAGTAAGCTCACACTGCGGGCACTAGTGCATAATCATCAAGTCTGCTCCCGTAGGAGTCTCTAGCTGTAAGGATCAAGCTGATGGATCCTTCGGAATCTCTGAGCTCTGAACGAGGTCAACGACAATAAAATAATGACTCACACCTGTGTCTATCAGTACTGCAGCAAGGGTGGAGTAGACATAGATAGTACATCGAATCATCTCAGGTGTGCCGTGGTCGTAGGCCTCGATTGCCTGGAGCTGAGCCCGCCCCTGTCTGCCAGCTCCCTGTGGTTGGGGTGTACCTCCTGGTGGTGGTGGTGGTAGGGCCTCGAAAAGTCATCCACCACTAACTGCTCGGCTAGCTCCTCTGCCACGTTCTCCTTCTCCCGACGGACCACCACGGTCGAACCTCTGCCTCTACCTGGGAGGTCCCTCTACTGTCTGCTGCTCATCTAAATTGTGGATCAGGAAATCATGAGCCATGTGTCCCTGCCTTCCAAATTCATAGCACTGCCTGGTCCTCATATGGTTGAATTTGTATCATGTACCCCGCACAACAAAACTTGTATCCTGGGGTCTCCCACCTGATGGCCTAGTCCTCTTGGAACTCTACATTATCTTTCTACTATCGGTTGTAGAATACTCCTCTATGTGTCGCCCTGTGGGGGGTCGCGCTACTGGTGACAGCTCAACGATAAAGCTCTCCACTAGAAGGGATCGCTACAATACCCCCGTCTACGTCAGGATGCTGAGGGAGATCATCGAAGCCCTGATCTCATGCCTGAGTCCCTGCTTGAAGTTCTGGGCCCTGAAGAATGGGTCTCGTACCATATCCATGGAGTAGCGTGAGAGGTCGGTGAACCTCACTGAGTACTGAGCTACTGTCTTGTTGCCCTGTTGCAGATGAAGTAACTCCTGAATCTGCACTGCACGAAGGGTGGCTAGAACAAAATCCTCCTGGGACAGGCTCTCAAAGTCTGCCTAGAGTAGTGATGCCTCTTCATGTACCTCAAGCATTAGACTCCACCATCTGCCTGCTGCTGCATGCAGGAGACTCACGACAAGGATCACCATGAGGTTGGCTGGTGTCCCTACCAATCTGAAAACTCTCACAAAAGCCTCCATCCAATCCTCAATTGCCTGTGGGACTGTCTCTCCCTGGAACCTGGGCGGCCTCTAGCACTGGAACTCATGTAACACACTCAAACAACGTGCACTCTCTGCTGCTAGAGCTGGTGGTATCGGTGGCCCAACGAGTAGTGGTACCGCTGGTACCTCATCTATGATGGGACCCTGCACCAAGGCCTCGTTTCTCGGTGGGCTACCATCTCATACAAAACTCAAAACCCTAGTTGGCTGCCTTCTTGAGACCATCCTGAAATGAAACAGGTGTTCCACGGTAAAAACAATATACATGGTGAGCTGACACAAAGAAATCACAAAAAAAAAACTTTCAAAGGAAACACACACGCAATCAGTGTTTTCATGCACTGAGTCGGAAATAAGATGTTAGAGTCCTAGTGTATGGATACGTCGGCCGCCACACCAACATCGGTTTCCCTAAACCGATAACGACACCCAAAACACTTAACACTATTGCCACTTAAAAGAATCAGAGTCCAATTTCTGAGGTAGAACCGACTCCTCTGAT
The DNA here is from genome assembly GCA_963277665.1 of Viscum album. Lineage (NCBI taxonomy): Eukaryota > Viridiplantae > Streptophyta > Magnoliopsida > Santalales > Viscaceae > Viscum > Viscum album. The sequence continues at coordinate 1,278,407,443 of OY728152.1, forward strand.
ACCAATTTGTCACGACCCATCCTTGGGGCTCGTGTCGTGACTACCCCAATCCCGCCTTCCATAGGCCAGGGGATGGCAACTAGCACAAGTGGTGAATCCCTGATAAGAAAGGGAAGGCATTTCCTTTAAAACTGTAACACATCTAGACTGAACGCAAGCAATAGAAGCAACAAGTACTAATATAGAAAAGAAGAGTGTGCTGAAAGTAAGTGGGCCAGTATACAAACCCAACTAAATGACAAGTAAAAGTAAAAAGGGGAAAATAGCTCCTGGTCATCCACCGGGGAATCCTACCTAAAGGGTAGGTACAGATCTCGAACAACTCATCCCTGAGGTACATCCTGTCTAGTCCAGCTCTGAGAAGCCTTCCGTCCATCACCCTCAGCCTCGATCACTGTTGACTGTTGTCCGCACAGAACACAATAAGGTGCGGGCGAAGCCCGTGCTGGGGTGAGTATAACAATACGCAGTAGGGGACCCTGAGACCCCTGAAGGTCTCCTAGAATCCAATAAGGATAAACCAAAGAAGAAATATACAATCACGAAGTATCAACCAACCTTAGTTAGATATATTCCCATACATATACCTAAGTTTCCAATCACAGTCCGGCTCCAACTCTCGAGCACAAGAACAACCCAGTCCACAAAGGAAGTAAAGTCAAACATCTTGATGATAACGACTAAAATTCAAGAATCAGCTCACACAGGTATACAACACATGAAGAGGGGTAGATATGATTAGATGTAGCCTCTAAAGCATCTCCTCTATCGAACCCACGTAGGATCCTGGAACAATATCAGCGTTGTCGAACCCATGAAGGATCCTAGTACAGAAGTCATCACTGTCGAACCCACAGAGGATCCCAGTATAGAAGTCACCGCTATCGAACCCACGGAGGATCCTGATATAGAATTCATCACTGTCGAACCCACAGAGGATCCTGTTACAGTATTGTCGTTGTCGAACCCACGGAGGATCTAGTCATCTCTGTCGCAGCCAGCCATAGGGTTCCCACACACAGCACGCTTGATTCCGAGAGGATCTGCTCCTCGAGCCAAGTGTAGATATATCAACTACCACTAATTCTTGAGTTGATGTATCCCATAGTTCTGTCTCATCATAAGGAACCCAACGCGATAGAAGGTGCGTCAATTAGACGCTCAGTCTGTGAGTTATTAGCATTTCCGTACCAGGGGCCCAATTGGTTTTTATGTTCAAACCAACCCAACCATACCCCAACTATGTCCAAACCTCAAGCGGGGTATGAAAAAAGAATCGTATCACTCCAAGAATTCCATCACCTTAGACGGTTCATCGATCGGACACCCGTATCTCAAGATGCGGGCTAAAAGGTGTAAATGGCCATAGTGGGTCCGGGTCCGGTCCGACGCAGTCATACGAACCGGTCCGAACCGGGGTCTGACCCGGTCCGCAGGTGAGGCCCGACTTGAGTGGGCGGCTCGAACCAAGGGAGAGGCCCAGCCCAAAGGGGCAGCTCAGCCCGAAGGGGAGGCCTGACCCGAAGGTGTGGCCCGACCTGAAGTGTAACATCCCGGTTTCGGGTGCCACTCAACAGGTGCCCCGAACCTGGTTCGCCACGTGACCTCAAGAACATTTCCCTAAACGCCAGAGGTTGTCGACTAGAAGTGAGGGCCCAGGTCTGATAGTGGGGAAACTATGCCCTCATTTGTCAAAGTGTAGCGCAGCGGAATATAAGATAAATATACAACAACAGCGGAAGCAATAAACCATACACAACTGGAATGAACAACTGATGAAAAAAAGGGAAACTAGCAGTCATATATATATTAAGATTTAGTATGTCACTAATCTATAAAATATCCAGAACATGTTACACTACAATACAATACATTACAACTGAAATACAAGTACAGAAAATAAAACAGAACAACCCACAACATCACGAGACAATGCTCGGTCCCATGCTCTCCTACACCCCAGAAGCAATAAAGTACCTATATAAGGACCCTTTCCCATATCTACACCTGTAGAAACATAATCTGTTTGGGCCGAAAAGCATGGACCAAACAGGATGTGAGAAATATATCTCAGTAGGCACCCACCAAAGGCTCGTGCCCTACTGGTGTGTAATAATGCAACAACAGTGTACAAAAGTAAAATGAAATAAAGTAAGAAGTACTCAAAAGTAATGAACTTAATAGTTATATTTCCATTTAATATTCATTTAACCATTTACTATTAAGAAAAACACCACAGTAAATTTCTAAGTGGACAGACAACGTCCTCAGACAAACAAAATCTCACCCTCAGGTAATCAGAATCCAACCCACAGGTAATTTCCCTCAGGTGTAACAGATTTTCCCTCAAGCGTAGCTATTGTCGCCCTCAGGCATGGAGTCTATCACCCACAGGCACAGAAGAATTTTCCCTCAGGCTAGGATAACAACTGCCCTCGGGCTAAGCAAAACAACGCCCTCGGGCTAAGTAAAAAACTGCCCTCAGGTGCAAGTAACCGGGCCTTTCCCAACATGTAATAAACATTCACATTAAATTCCTCTCAAGGAAAAAGTAATGCATAATATAACAAGGCATACCCTCGGGTATCCTGGCCAAACAGCTAAACAGAGGAACACACCCCCGGGGTGGTCCTGGATCCAAGCACTGATCCCAAACAACATTTTATTATCACATTTAATTACCTATACAATTCTAGGTATTCAAAATAGCCACGACCTCAGCCACACGACACCCCAACATGGGTTCGTGACACTAAAATACATAAAACACACAACAGTGGGAAAAATAAACACCAATCCACCTACCTTATACACCAACGAATGATATACGCAAATGTCAATTCCAGAAACTCCCAAGAACACCGTAGATCTGAGGTAAAAGAAATCTTTCTTAAACACAAATAACTACTGTTAGGGGAATAATTGGAAAGAACGATTAAAGAAGAGCGAAGGGATTACCCGTGCGGTTCCAACAAGATCGTCTGAGGCGGAAACAGATTCCCGACATGCGCTCGGCAGATCTCTGAAGCTTTGGCCTCCCTCTCCCATTCTTTCTTCCCGTTCTAAACCTTCCCTATGAAGAGGGGAGGCTACTTCCCATTTTATGCAAAAAAACAAAGTACACGACGTGTATTTCCAAGTACACGGCGTGTACTACCCATTTTTTAACTGTTCCTATGGCGGCTTCCCGCCAGTGTGGCATTGTTCATCTTCCAACATGACTACACGACATGTCTTCTTGAGTACACGGCGTGTGCTATCGCACAGCTATCCATCGCCTTAATATGTGCCTGCCGACTAACTACACGGCGTGTAAAGGACCACTACATGGCGTGTAGTTGGTTCCTACACCCTTCATCGCCGACATGGTCACATGCCCCATGTACCCATCCCACACGACCAAAAGTACACGACGTGTGGAAAAGTACATGGCGTGTACTTCCAAAATTTAGGATTTTCCCCATTTTCCTTATCTTCTCAAAAACACTTAAGGAAAAGAGAAAAGAAGAAACTCGTACCTCAAAGATAAGAACCGGGTTCTTACAAAATTCACCCCTTAAAGCAATTTGTCCCTGAATTGCCCTTACAAGGGTCATGAAGATAAATCTCAGAACAGCTCTAGCCACTGAGCACGTACGTCGGTCTCCTGATCCCAGGATTCGTCCTGCACTTGGCCATGCTTCCATAGCACCCGTACGAGAGGAACTGACCAGCCTCGGAGAACCTTCATGCTCCTGTCAATGATATGAATCGGATGCTCCTCAAATGATGCATACATCTGAAGCTCAACCTCCTCGGGATAAAGGATGTGAGACGGGTCTGAATGATAGCGGCGCAACTGAGATACATGGCAGACGTCGTGCATGGCTCGGTACCTCTGCGGGAACTGCAACCGATAGTCAACCAGACCGACTCTCTCCAGAATCTCAAATGGCCCCACATACCTCGGTGAATGTTTACCCTGTCTCCTGATCTACATGTGTCCCAGCCTCGGTGAAATACACAAGAAAAAATGATCCCCGACCATGAACTCCAAAGGTCGTCTGCGGCGATAAGCGTAAGATTTTTGACGAGACTGCATAGTAGCCATCCTCTTCCGTATCAACTAGACCTGCTCAGAAGTCTCCTGCATGAGACGTGGTCCCAGTAAATCTTCCCCACCTGCCTCTAACTAGCACAAGGGTGATCGACATGGCCTACCATATAAAGCCTCGTAAGGTTCCATCTCGATAGTTATTGGAAAACTGTTGTTATAGGAAAACTCGACTAGGGGTATATGCTTCTCCCAAGAGCCCCCAAAGTCCAGGACACATGCACACAACATTTACTCTAGCACATGTATCATACGCTCTGAGTGGACATCAGTCTGAGGGTGGTATGTTGTGCTCAGAAGCACTTGTGTACCCAGTGCCCTCTGAAAACTATTCCAGAAATGAGACGTAAAACGGGCGTCCCTATCTAAAACGATAGAATGAGGGACCCCATGAAGACGTAAGATCTCTCAGATATACAACTTTCCGAGCTCGTCGACTCTGAAGGTCTCCTTGATAGGAAAAAAGTGAGCTACCTTTGTGAGTCTGTCCACAAAAACCCACACGACATCATTGCATCTAGGTGACCTCAGAAACCCTGTCACGAAATCCATCACGACATCATCCCATTTCCACTCTGGAATGGGTAACTGTTGTAATAGTCCGGCTGGCCTCTGGTGCTCTGCCTTCACCTGTTGATAGGTGGAACATCTCGTAACAAAACCAACTAGATCTCCCTTCATACCTAGCCACCAGTACTGATGTCTCAAGTCTCGGTACATCTTGGTAACCCCGGGATGAACTGCCCAAGATAAATCATGAAACTCCCACATAAGCTCCTCGCGTATATCCCCTGGAACCCATACTCATCCATGGAAATGCAGAACCTCATCACCACCCATCTTCCAACCATGAGGAGGGTCCTCACTTGCCACCGGATCCCGTAGAACTAGGCCTTCTGAATCAGATTGTTGTCTCATCCTCACTATGTCCAGGAGGGTAGAAGCCACAACTAAATATGAAAGATAAGTATTCCCCTAACTGTCGTGCACCTCCAGATGAATCTTAGAGAACAAGGCCATAAACTGTCACTCACCACTGGCCTCCTGCACAGCCTGTGTCTGAGTCTTCCCGCTCAGTGCATCAGCTACTGCATTACCTTTACCAGGTGTATAGGCAAGCTCAAAATCGAAGGATTGTAGGTACTCGACCCACCATATCTACCTCATAATCAAGTCATGCTGATTAAAAATATACTTGAGACTTTTTTGGTCGGTGAAAACCACAAAATGTTATCCCAATAGATAATGTCTCCAACAGCACAACGCATGCACAACTGCAGCCAACTCGAGATCATGCATCGGGTAATTCCTCTCATGTGGAATCAACTACCGAGAACCGTATGCAACAACTCGATCACCCTGCATCAATACTTCTCCCAGTCCAATACCTGATGCTTCACACTAAACTATATAGCTCTTCCCCTGCTCTGGGAGTATCAGGATCGGTGCTGATTTCAACCTTCCCTTCAGGTCCTGAAAGGCTGTCTCGCAAGCTTCTGACCAAACGAACTTTACTCCCTTCTTAGTCAAACCCATCAACGGTGCTGCTAAGTGGGAGAAGTCCTGTATGAAATGTCTGTAGTAACCAGCCAACCCCAAGAAACATCGTATCTCAAAGACGTTCTTAGGTTGCTTCTAGGAAACTACTGCTCTCACCTTCTCTGGGTCCACGACAACTCCTGCCTCTGAGATGATATGACCCAGGAAGTGAATCTGGTCCATCCAAAAGTGGCACTTTGAGAGATTAGCATATAGTTGATGCTCTCTCAGTGTACTCAATACGATCTCAATATGGGTGGCATGGTCGTGTCGAGTGTGAGAGTACACCAAGATGTCATCCATGAATACTACCACAATAGAATCCAGATAAGGATGGAACACACAATTCATCAGATCCATGAAAACTTCTGGTGCGTTCGTGAGTCCAAACAGCATAACCAAGTACTCATACAGACCATATTTGCTCCGAAAAGCTGTAAGCGGTATATCTGATGGTCTCACGCGCAGCTGATGATATCCTAACCTCAAGTCAATATTCGAGAACACTCGTGCTCCTCAAAGTTGATAAAAAAGATCATCTATCCTTGGGAAAGGATATCGGTTCTTGACCGTCAACTGGTTCAGCTTCCGATAATCCACACAGAGTCTGAGGGTACCTTCCACCTTCTTCGAAAAAAGTACCAGAGAACCCCACGAAGAAGTATTGGGTCTGATAAAACCCTTTGCCTGTAACTCCTCTAACTGCCTCTTGAGCTCCTGCAACTCAGGTGTAGCCATCCTATAAGGAGGAATGAACATCGGTGTTGCTCCTGGAACGAGCTCAATAGAGAAATCCACCTCCCGCTCCGGAGGTAGACCTAAAAAGTCATCCGGGAAGACATCCCTGAAACAATCAACCACTGGAGGGAAATATGTCTGACAAGTTCCCTGGTCATCCAGATATAAACCCGCAATCAGGGTTGTGACTCCACCTCACCCACGATGCTCTAGTACAGCTCAACTCACCTAAACATCCCATTCTCCCTTGTATAGAAACTCTCCGCCATCTGGTGACGTGAAACTCACCCTATGACGATAGAAGTCCACAAAGGCTCGAAAGGGAACCAACCAGTCCATCCCGGGAATGACATCATAAGCTATCATCTCTAAGACATAGAGGTCCCAAATAAAGTGACACCCACCAACCTCAAGGGGGCACTCTCTGCACTGATGCACACATGTCGTTCTTGTCCCTAACGGAGTGTCTAGCATCATAGTATTGGAAGAAGAAGAAACACAGAGCCCAAGGCTCTTCACAATGGGTACAGATATGAAACTATGTGTAGCCCCCATATCGAAAAGTACTGAAGATAAGACAGAAGCTACTCGAATAGTACCTCTGACTGTAGAAGGTCCGAGATCATGCTCATGCTGGGTCTGTTGCACTGCATATTTCTGCCCAGTGTCACGGACCTACAACACAACCTGGCTACCCTGAGCTGTCCCGCCCTACTGCCTCTGAGATCCTGGTGTCTGGTTACCACGGCTACGACCACCATCTCTGCCTACACGCCCTGACGTATTCCTGTTCCCTGACTGGTAAGAAGCCATTGGTCCTACTCCCGCACGCAGAGTCTGCACAAAACCCCTCTCATTAGCCACTGGTGGAGAAGCCCTACAAAAGCGCTGTAGATGACCCATCTTGCCGCAATCTCGACACTCCACTGGATCACGTGGACATTGCGGTCTCTTGTGCCCCTCTCTGCCACACTGGTAGCACCTGACGGGGCCACCTGAATAAACTGTTTGGCTGGTACTACCACCCTGAGAGAAATACATCTGTCTCTTCCTCTTACCAGTAGAATTAGTACCAGTAACTAGTACTGAACCGCCCTGGCCCACACCACTAGATTCCCACAAGTTCCTCTCTATAATCAGTGCTTGGTTCACAATAGAATGTACTGAAGGCAACCTGAAAACATTCACCAGCGATCAGATGTCATAATGAAGACCATCCTCAAAACGTCTGGCTCTCAACGTCTCATCACCTACCAGCACGGGTGCAAAGCACTGAAGCTCAGTGAAACGATCAGAATAGTCCATCACCGAAATAGCGCCCTACTGCAGATTCATGAACTCTCGAGATCTATCTGCCCTCAGTGTCTCTGGGAAAAAGAAGTCATGGAAGACTACCTGAAAATCTTCCCACGCCATGTCCCTGTGATGCTCTAACTGGGTAGTAACATCCCACCACCTCTTGGTGGAATCACGCAGCATATATGTCACGAGCTTGACCCTCCGCCCTGGAGGCGTCTCAAGATGCTCGAAAATAGTATGCATCGACCCCAGCCAAGACTCTGAAGCCTGTGGTCTGCCATACCCTGAAAACGTAGGAAGATGCTGCTGCTAGAAGATACGTGTCCACTCAGCCATAGATGTGGCATCCTACAGTGCTCCCTGAAAGGTCTGCATGAACCGCATAAAGCCTTCACGGAACTGTGCCTTCGCGCCTGTGTCCGGTATAACAGCTGGCGCCGCATCTGGCTCTAATGGAGGTTCCACTGGTAGCCCATGGCCCACCGTCTCCGGAGTATACTCGTTGCCGCTCTCCTAGAAAACAATGTGTGGTCGTCTAGGCGGCATGACACTACAAGGTCAAAAACATGCCTTAGATTCAATATTTATCAAGACTGGAAGCGAAGGAACCATAAAGGGAACAAGAGGAAGAAATCATTTCAAGATTTGCAAAACAAGACTACACGGTGTGTATACTAACTACAAGGAATGTACCTGACTTCTCTTCCCCGGCCTGGGTCCTTCTACATGGATAAGGCACATGGCTCCATTGAAAAAAAAACTACATGGCATGTATAATACCTACACAGCGTGTATGGTGAAATTTCCAACTGCCCGTGTCGTTTGTGACATGGATGACTACTCAGCTTGAAACTGCATGGCGTGTTACACCCGTACACGGCGTGTACACAACTCCGTCTTACAGCCACACGGCTAAGTCCACACATTCTTTCCTCGGACAAGACTACACGATGTGTCCCACAAGTACACGACATGTACTAGACGAGCTCCGCCAACCCGGGTTGTTTGTTACACGGCCGGGTACACGACTCAACCTACACGGCGTGTTCCATACACACACGGCGTGTACTCAAAGGGATTAACCTAACCCGTGTTGTTAGTTACACGACCAGGTTCCCCGGTCAGACTACACGGCGTGTTCATCATTGACACGACATGTATGTTGTAAGGTCTCCTCCATCTGTATTGTTCGTTACACGGGCAGACTCCGGGTCAACACTACACGACGTGTACATTCGGTACACGACATGTTTTACCCAAAAATTTCCCTTCCCCGTGTCGCCGCCCACACGGTTTGTGACACGGGAAGAGACTACACGACGTGTACTCAGGGTACACGGTGTGTACTCAAAAATTTTACTTTTCTTCCCGAACAGAAGGCCATACACGACGTGTTTAATGATACTACACAGTGTGTATACTGGGTTTCTGGACAGTATGGCTCAAAAACTTCTTCGGAACCCAGAAAATACCGAAAAACAACACCTAAGTGTCAAATTCTGACCCGTGAGGGGCCATACTCCCCACAAATCAAAGTTTGACATCTTATCTATGTTATAACAAAATAAAAGCTAATGAGTCACCAAATTACAGTCAATGAGGGCCCATACACCCCAAAAACCAAAGTTTGGCGTCCATTCTTTTAACAAGATTATAAAACAATACCCTATCACATAGCAGGTATTTATCAAAGAAGCTATCACAACAGCATGCTTTTCTAGCACAACAACTATCACAACAACATGAAATTTCTAATGCACCTACATGGCATGGAAACTATGCATGGCATGTGATTCCTAGAATGTTCCTAAATGATGCATTAGATGGAATACCCTCATCTCATCGGGTTGCAATTAAATAGAACCCATAGTTAAATATAACCAGTACAATCACAAGTGCGTCACCCAACGGTGAAATCAAATCAACTATAAATTGAAAAATCAGTAAAATTGCAACATGAGGTAAATTGGATTTTTCCTGTACACGGGTTAGCTACTCCCAGACACATCTTATTATCAACTACCATTCTGTCCTATCCCTGACTAAGGCTCCAAACAGTAAGTCAAAGAAAAGAACTGCCTTTGATACCACTTTCTAACATCCCGGTTCCGGGTGCCACTCAACGGGTACCCCGAACCTGGTTCGCCACGTGACCTCAAGCGCATTTCCCCAAATTCCAGAGGCTTTCAACTAACAGCGAGGGCCTAGGTCTGATAGTGGGGAAACTATGACCTCATTTGTCAAAGTTTAGCGCAGCGGAATATAAGATAAACATACAACAACAGAGGAAGCAATATACCATACACAACTGGAATGAAAAACTGATGACAAAAAGGGAAACCATCAGTCATATATATATGAAGATGTAGTATGTCACTAATCTATAAAATATCCAGAACATGTTACACTTCAATACAATACATTACAACTGAAATACAAGTATAGAAAACAAAACAGAATATCCCACAGCATCACGAGCCAATGCTCGGTCCCATGCTCTCCTACACCCCAGCAACAATCAAGTACCTGTATAAGGACCCTTTCCCTTATCTACACCTGCAAAAACATAATCTGTTTGGGCCGAAAAGCATGGCCCAAACAGGGTGTGAGAAATATATCTCAGTAGGCACTCACCAAAGGCTCGTACGCAACTGGTGTGTAATAATGAAACAATAGTGTACAAAAGTAAAATTCAATAAAGTAAGAAGTACTCAAAAGTAACTAACTTAATAGTTCTATTTCCATTTAATATTCATTTAACCATTTAATATTAAGAAAAACACCACAGTGAATTTCTAAGTGGACAGACAGCGTCCTCAGACAAACAAAATCTCACCCTCAGGTAATCAGAATCCAACACGTAGGTAATTGACCTCAGGCATAATAGATTTTTCCCTCAAGCATAGGTAGTGTTTCCCTCAGGCATGGAGTCTATCGCCCACAGGTACAGAAGAAGTTTCCCTTAGGCTAGGATAACAACTACCCTCGGGCTAAGAAAAACAACACCCTCGGGCTAAGTAAAACACTGCCCTCAGGCGCAAGTAACCGGGCCTTTCCCAACATGTAATAAACATTCACATTCAATTCTTCTCAAGGAAAAAGTAATGCATAATATAAAAAGGCATACCCTCAGGTATCCTGGCCAAACAGCTAAATAGAGGAACGCACCCCCAGGGTGGTCCTGGATCCAAGCACTGATCCCAAACAACATTTTATTATCACATTTAATTACCTATACAATTATAGGTATTCAAAATAGCCACGGCCTCAGCTACACGACACCCCAACATGGGTTTGTGACACTAAAATACACAAAACACACAATAGTGGGAAAAATAAACACCAAGCCACCTACCTTATATGCCAACGAACGATATACGCGAACGTCGATTCCAAAAACGCCCAAGAACGTCGTAGATCTGAGGTAAAAGAAATATTTCTTAAATGCCAATAACTCCCATTAGGGGAAGAATTGGTGATAATGATTATAGAAGAGCAGAGGGCTTACCCGTGCGGTTCCAACGAGATCATCCGAGGCGGAAACGGATTCCCGACGTGCGCTCGGCGGATCTCTGAAGCTCTGGTCTCCCTCTCTTGTTCCTTCTTCTCGTTCTAAACCTTCCCTGTGAAGAGGGGAGGATACTTCCCATTTTATGCAAAAAAACAAAGTACACGATGTGTATTTCCAAGTACACGGCGTGTACTTCCCATTTTTTAACTGTTCCTCTAGTGGCTTCCCGCCAGCGTGGCATTGTTCATCTTCCAACATGACTACACGATGTGTCTTCTTGAGTACACGGTGTGTGCTGTCGCACAACTAGCCACTGCCTTACTATGCGGATGCCGACTGACTACACGGCGTGTAAAGGACTACTACACGACATGTAGTCGGTTCCTACACCCTTCATTGCCGACATGGTCACACGCCCCGTGTACCCATCCCACACGGCCAAAAGTACATGGCATGTGGAAAAGTACACGGCGTGTACTTCCAAAATTTAGGATTTCCCCCATTTTCATTATCTTCTCAAAAACACTTAAGGGAAAGAGAAAAGAAGAAACTCGTACCTCAAAGATAAGAACCAGGTTCTTACATGAAGGCGCGGCCTGAACTGAGGGCGCCCCGGCCCATGGTGGACCAGTCGGCCATGCGTGGGAGGGGGGGTGCCGCACCCCCCCAGTTTGTCAAACAAAACTAGCACATTGCATCGGTTCAGGAGCTGCGGGACCCAGGTGTTCCTTCTTGTCCGGCTACACGGCGGTCATCCCGGCCGACCACCACCACACCTCCACCGCAGCGTGACGGCATCACGGTCCTGCTGCTCTCCACGCGGCACGACGACGCCATACCACCACCTTCACGGCCCAACCTGGCCGTGGCCTTCGGCTCCACCGCACGGTGCGACAGCGCCACACTTATTCATCCGCTGCGGCCCTCCCAGCCGCGGTTCCTCTCCGGCACGGTGCAATAGCACTGCGCCCCTTCGGCACCTCCGCAACTCGGTTTCTCTACGCAGCATGGAGATGTCGCGCCCTTGCGGTGACCCGGTGGCCTTGCGCCGCTGGCTCCTTTTTACGGACCACCTATGTCATCATCAAATGGAAACAAATAAAGGGGAGGGTCAGACCGTGCTTGTGTGGTCCGAACCCTCCTTGTTACGGTGCTATCATTTGGTTTCCAAACTATAAATTCAATGACGAAGGACGGTTATAAAAACAACACAAATCCCATACCTTGATTCAAATATTGTTCATTGATGACAGCGTCATTTCATTGACGTCGAGGAGCGTTTTAGGAAGAAGCGTCGTTGGCGTTCTTCGCTGGCGGCTCCTTCTCTTTTAGCTTGGTCGATGATCAAGGATGGTGTCTGTCGTTCTTCGGAGATGAGGAGTGTTCTTCGTTGGGAGGATGAAATTCTCCCAAAGATTCTCCAAAGCTCAACCAAGGATTATGCCACCATCCAAAATAAAAGAATATGATCTCTTATTTTAATTTTGGAATAATGAATTCAAAAGAATTCAAATCACTTCAAATTAATTAATTATGCCATTCATTAATTTGTGGTTTGGCACACTTATGAAGGAAGGTGAAGAGGCTCTGCAATAAATTGGGAGTTCCAAGGGTTAAAGGGGGGTTTGATGCTCGTGTGGTCCCCACCGCATAATATCCTCCCAAGGGAGGTTATGCGTAGGTGGGCCCCACTTCCAACCCCCCCTTGGAGGATTAAACCGCCAAAAAATAAAAAATATATATGTTACACATATTTTTATTTAATTTATGTAGAAAACCCCCAAAATTAACTTCTGATCTTGTTAGAACGCAACTATGGTGAAGATATCCTTAAGCGATTACTGGCGCTGCAAGTTCAATGGTGCCCTCAGATTTCAATTCCAAGCACCAGTTCAAAAGATATAAAATCTTGCTCATACATTTACTGAACTTACCCGAACAAAACTTCAAGAATTGATTCCGGCACACCGGGCCACGAAATCAGGCGCCGTCAGAAACTGTTGACTCATAAAACTCCCATGTATTTAAGAAAAAAAATTCCACAGAAATTCCGGGTCTTTACAAAAAAACTCACATTATCATATAATACCCTCTTACCTAGGGTTGTTTAAGGATTTGAAGACATTTTGGCCATTTGGGTGGTATCACCAGCAATTATGGATTTCTTAAATGATACATCGGTCAATATAGACCTGTTCTAATAGTTTATCAAGTATGGATCATGCATTTTGGAAAAATTCATGAAAGGAAAATTGTTTCATGAAACTTATGAATATTTCAGGTAAGATCACAACTAATATACATATTTCATTAAAATTTTGTCATGTAATAGGAGTCTCATGAGCATTACAGCATTTGATCTCGTTAGTTCACAAAATTTGATGATTATCATACATGCGAGATATATTTCCATTCATGAATGTTATGTGAATGTAAATAGGTCACCCTGGCCTATTTATAGGTATGTGACCCCCTGAGTTTCATTTCTTTCTAATGGTTTTGTGTGATCCCCTTCTAAAATTGTGTGATAAGGAGGGAAATATTCAAAAAGTTTTCATTTTCCTCAGATATCACCTTTCACTTCTAAGTTAACTATAATTTAGGGGGGATTTTTTGATCAAAAATGTTCCTCATGATCTAGAACACATGTTTTTTATGAACAATGGAAATAAATGACCAATGGAACATTCTAGACATTGTGCGTAACTCACCATTTGGGCATTCATATCGCGTGCATGAAAGAGGTGATGATGACTATTCCATGTTTTTTGGATAATGTGTAACCTCCCAAAAACAAAGGGTAATGGTGAAACACAACTTTCTTTATGTGAAAACAACACATATTTTGGAATGAAATTAAGAGATGTGACGAAGGATACACCAAACCATTCCCTCATGCATTCATTACCCAATGTTAATGGGTTGGGAAGTGCCCAACAAATATATTCACAAGGATATTAATGACATGTGACTAGGATGAAGTTTCATGGTTATACTTCTGGCTATCCATATTTCTGATAAATAGAAATTCACTCCCTATTATTTGGTATGGAATTTGGGAAGTTGATGTTTCAGGATATTTTTTTTGAAAACCTTTATTTCACAATGTCATAAAATAATGGCCTCCCATGAATTTTAAAATGAGTATAACATGAGTTATTGAAAACACATAGTACCAAAATCATCTTGAATTCATTTTTAGATGTCCTCATGAGACTTCCTCTAAGGAAATGAATATTTTTGAATGATGATTTATCATCACACAAAACCATGGTTCATGTTACTCCATAAGTTAAATGAACCTATAACCCAATATCCATACCATGTATTTATGTTAGGTTATAGGTCTTGTAAAACTCAACTTGAACATACATTAAAAAATTAGTGTGCAATAGACTCTAGGTCCTTGACCTGATGTTCCTTCCACCAATCATAGTTGTACACAAGTTGAGTGCTCAAATTCCGTACACCTTCTCAATATAGGTTCACTTGTTCCTAGATCACCTGCATAACCAGTATTGTCAACCATTATGTCCATGTCATTTTCTTCAAGATAAAAATTTAAAATATCATCACATCCTAGTCTTAGGAATTGTAAACCTAACATTAAGACCCTTGTGTACTACCTAGATTTGGAATCATAATTAGAAAATGAATACTTAACCATGTGAGGAAGGATACTATAATAACATTATGTACCACATCATAATGGGTTCCCTATATAAAATTCCAAAAAAAACACCAAAATATTAAACATAAAACTGAATATTCTAACATCATAGTTATATAGAGTTAAACTACATGACAGATACCTTAGAACTAGAAAATAAATTATTTCCTTACACTATGTGTTGAACATATAATTACCCATGAACGACTCGCATGGAATAATACCCAACCATCCATGAAGCATCTATGATTAATCCCAACTCATACCATTAATTATATTTATTAGAATGTGGGATGGTAAAATGCCTAATACCCACATTATCCCTTTCTTACTTATTACATGTCACAATTATCCTTACTACATGATGTTAAACTAAATGGATTAGTCCTCTGACATGACCTTAAATTGTGCACTCAAACTGTCACTACTACAAAAACGGGCAAGGGAAGTGGTACCCCTTTAACAGCGCTAAAAAATGTACTGATAAAGGGGGGCCTTTTTCAGGGCTAAAAAAGTGCTGATAAAGGGGCACTTTTAACAGCGCTGTTAAAAGTGACCCTTTATCAGCTCTTTATTTAGCACTGATAAAGCCCCCCCCCCCTTTATCAGCACTTTTTTTATGGCTGTTAAAGGGAACCCCTATATCAGCGCTTTTTTTAGTAGCATTGATAAAGGGGGGGCTTTATCAGCACTTTTTCCTAGCGCTGATAAATTTTCTGTTTTAAAAAAAATCATGAAAAAATATATTGTTATATGAGTATATTTATATTGATATAAATATAATATATATTTTTTAAATATGTTTTAGATAAGTATAAATATACTATTAAATTTAATATATAATAAATTTATTGAAAAGGGATTTAAAATATTTTAAAAAATATTATTAATTAATAATTTTATAATTATCATTGATTAATAATCATTTAATTATAATTGGAAGACACAAAAAATCAAAAAAATATAATAAAAGATCTAAAATAAGTTGAAAATGAAACTCAAACTTCAAACGGCCATAACTTTTGATCCGGGTGTCCATTTGAGCTCTACAACATATCAAATCGAAGCCTGCGATGATCTCTACATGCTTGTGACTAAAGAAAAGCTTCATTCCCATTTTTCTATGCCAAAAATGGCCATAAGGCCTCCAAAACTGAGTTTTTAGTCAGGACAGCCCGATTTGTTAACATTCAAACATGTATAAATTCTCATCTGAATGTCTGTTAGGCCTGTACCACATATCATATCAAATATTTTTTTTTTCATTTTCTTCAATTTGACTGGTTTTGGAGTTGAAACAGGCTTCTATATTAGAAGTTATGGTCATTTTTTACATTCTATGTCTTTTCAAATACACATATATATGTATTTATTCATAAATATATATGTGTGTGAGTGTGTGTGTGTCTGTGTGTGTGTTGTATATATGTACATATGTAATTATTTATTTATTTATAAACACACATAAAAACATATTTTATAAATGTATTTAAAACTAATCTTATAAATATATATTAATATACAAATAAATATATAGATAAACAATTATAAGTAAATATATATATATATATATATAAACAAATATAAATATATATTAATATATGAATGAATATATATATATATACACAAATATATGAATAAATATATATGTATTAATATAACTAAATATATTTATATTAATATGAATCTACATTAATATACGAATAAACATAACTATATATATATTATACGAATAGATATATATATATATTTATATATGAATAAATATATATGTATTAATATAACTAACTATATTTATATTAATACGAATCTATATTAATATACAAATAAATATAACTATATATATATATAAATAGATATATCATTATATAGATAAAAAACAAAATGGCTTAGTGGTAACGGTGCATGCACGCAAGGGGGAGGTCATGAGTTCGAGTTCGGGTGGAAGCTAGGAGGTTCCGCGAGTGGGGGATGCGCGGGAAGGGCAGCGTGAGAGAGTGTGAGGCTGTGGGTCCGCCTAGCACTGATAAAGGGGGTGTCCAGTGCTGTTAAACCCCCCCCCCCCGCCGCATTATATAATTATCCCCCTCGCATTATATAATTATTTTATTGTTTTTTATTTATTTTTTGGAATTTTATTAGCACTTTTTAAAAGAACTGATAAAATTCCCCATTTATCAGGGCTAAAAAAAGCGCTGATAAAGGACCCCTTTTATCAGCACTTTTTTTAGCGCAGATAAAAGGGGTCATT
Source organism: Viscum album (assembly GCA_963277665.1). Taxonomy (NCBI): domain Eukaryota; kingdom Viridiplantae; phylum Streptophyta; class Magnoliopsida; order Santalales; family Viscaceae; genus Viscum; species Viscum album. The sequence continues at coordinate 1,278,424,544 of OY728152.1, forward strand.
TATCAGCGCTTTTTTAGCAATAATAAAAGGTTCCTTTATCAGTGCTTTTCTGAGCACTGATAAAAGGGACCCCCCCTTATCTTCGCGTCAATTAATAGCACTTTTTATCACTGTTAATGTACTTTTCTAGCAATGATAAAGGCCATATTTTTAGTAGTGTGTATGGGTTTTGATCTTTGACTTCTAACTAGGTACATAGAACACCTCCCTAAGGATCATTCTTGACATACATGGGACACCTTTATGATATTCTATCCAAATACCCCAACACTATAGTTAAATATTTATATCTTGTACATGGAAGGAAAAACCCATGAAGTGTGATCATTCCCCCAGGGACACACTCAAACACTCAATCAATGCTCATGGTCCCCACTAATCCATCATGTCTCCATGTGAAAGTAATCCAAAACCAGCTCATTACACAAAAAGTGTTCATGGGAAATATCCCCACAAGGCATTAAACCTATGATGAAATCCCCACAGGATGTTAAACATGTGTCCATATCCCCAAAGAAAATGAAAATGTGACCGTGTCCCCGTAAACAATTATACATGTGGCCATTCCCTACATGAAATTAAAAATGTGACCATATACTCACAAGACCCTAAACATGGGGCCCAACCTCATGCATTATAATATATATGCAATTTGACAATCATTTAATGCATTGGGTTAAGAGAATTAGATGGATTATTCCCATGGTGAAATTTGTACCATAAAAAAAAGATATTCTTTGGGTTCCACACATAAGACACCACATACATGAGATTCCCTTAACACTAAAATAGGAAGACACTTAATGATTCCAAACCTGAAAATTTTCCACTAATTTATAGACTTTTATAAGTTCACCATCAACTCTATATATAAGAATCTGACCTATCATGAATTAATTATAGAAATTAACTACATTCTACCTCGACATAGTACTATAAAAATAGTCACAAATGTGAATCAAATATATGAGGGAGATTCTATCTATGTTATAAAATCCATTTGAGAATAAATTGAAGGAGTAACCAATATCCTTTCACCTTATTCTGATTAAAGAGGAAAAATTATCAGACATATTTGTAGAGATTGTCTTTCTTTGGAAATAGGCAAACCAAGTCAAGGAAGAAGAATCTCATGTCTCGACGCACGCTCTAATGTAAATCATAAAAAATCCCCCTATATCTTCATGGAAAAAATGGATAGAGTTATCAAATATCACCATGATCAGTTTGGGGTAGTATTTATATATTATTTTATTTTATTTTTAATATGAAATTATTATCCCGAACATAAATTTGGGATTTTGTTAATGAACTTTAGGAAGGGTAAGATCTATAATTTTTTTTCAAAGAATGAATTTTGGATAGGGAAAATTTAATTCTTGGGTCATATATAATCTAGAGAGGGTATATCAGTGGACCTTTGAAGTATGGAATTTTTTTAAAAATGACCTCTACACACCATGATTACTGATATATGTAGTTTACCTAATTAGTTTGGATACCATCGATGAATAAGGATAAATTTCTCATGGGTATCTAACCAAAAAATAATTTAACTTAGAAGAGTTTGATGTTACATTATAACGGTTATTCAAAAGAAAATTTTAAATATTTGTTGAGATTCGTGGTCATTTAAACCATGCTTATACTACATTATAATAGAAAACTGATTTTTATTTGTATTGATATATAAGAGAAAAAAATTTGATGTGTCCACATGATGAATGATATGTTCGTAGTTTATGCCTTGCATAAAGTATAAATTCACAAAAAAATTACCCGATATGTGATTTTTAATTATCATCTTTAATGTTTTAATATAAAAATATAGATTTACTATCTTTATGATTAAATATGTGATATATATAATGATCATAAAATCATGAAGTGTATACTCACCTAGACTAATTTGATTTTTTTAAAAGGTTGTGGTAGTAGTAAATTAAATATTATCACTACTCAACACATTACCATATTGGGATAGAGAACAAGGTGATAGATTCTATGAGTAAAACAAAATGTGATATTTAATCAATGGTGAGGATTAAAATATGCCCAAATATAGGTGTATTTTTATAATATAGATCTCGAAATCTTGATAAATTTTGACATATCAAAACATTCTTTGATAATTTTTAAACCATAAATCCATGTGAAGAATAATGATGATGAAAATGAACTATATAATAATGTATGATAATTTCATGAGTTAAAACATAATTTTAATGGAATGATATTGTTTAGGAACTGATTACGTGTCCTGCTCATATATTATTTTATGATGGAGATGTAGTAAAAAGTCCATATTTCATAATGTTCTATTCTTGTTATATATAAAATTATGTATAGGGATTTGAAAGAGTGTTCCTAGTTGGAAAATATGAAAAGGAATATTGTATAGCATGCATCTTGATTATTTGTATTTTATCAAGTTAATAAAGAGTGAAAAAAGTCTAAGGGGATGTTATAACCATTACCCATACTTGAAATAAAATGGGAAAACCTCACATTGTATTTCATCATCAGACTCCCAAAATTATATAAATAAAATAATTTTGTTTGGTATGTAGTTGAACACCTTATTAAGTAAGTTAACTCCTACACTCTCAAATAATATTTATCTCTTGATCATAATTATAGGATATACATTGTGGAAATGGTAAGGATACATTGAGAAAAACATTCAACTGTATATGAAAAATATTTGAGGTTTATCTCTAAATTATGGAGAATTGTTCAGAAAGTATTGAATGCAAAGTTAATAAATATTAATGTATATCAGCATCAAATATAATGTTAGTCTGAGAGGACCATTGAATCCATAGAAGATATATTGTGATTTTTTTCAATGTATTTCAAAGGATTATAACATCAAAACCATTCCACCATTAATGTTGTATTACAATAATAGATTTCAATAATTTATTCTGATAGATACTTATGAATCCCTCTATAGTAGGAAGTTATGAACTCCAATGTACTAGGGTGATGTTTGTGAATGAATAAATTTGAGGACAAAGCTATATAAGGAATATGAAAATAAGTAAATAGCCTATCAGTGACACATTAGGGTAGCTCAGTTTTGGAAGAATATTTATGTTTATAGTCATAGAAAATATTTAGAGTTTAATGATGGGGACATGGTACTCATATGAATATTGAAATAGAAAAGGATTATGATATTTGGAAATAAGGTGAATTTGAGCCCAATATTTATTATTCACCTTTAGATTCTTGATCGTATCCAGATAATACATTATTTATTTTAACTCCCCCTAAACCTCTCACATTTTAATGATGCATTCTATGTATCTATTTTGTAGAAGTAAATACATGATCCTTCACATGTATTGAACTTAGTGGTTGTACCTCAAGAGCATATTCCATATTATGAGGAATAAATTTGGTAGATTATAGAACAGTGTAAAAATTCTATATATAAGTGGACCACTCACCTTCACATAGTTTTTTGGTGAAGTTATAAATTTTAGGATTCTATGTGAGAACCAGAAGATGTAAGGAGGAATAATTATCCTCAATTTTTTATATTGGAGTAATGGAATTTGGAGACCAAAATTCATGGGGGTGAATGTAACATCCTGATATTTTATGTTATATTTTTATATAAGTAAATATTATTTTTGGGATATCATTCATTATACACAATGATGATCCTAAATGAACTATGATATAAAATTGAAATATAATTATTAAATATGACTAGTTGTTCCTATACAATATATTTTTAGGTTTGGATAAGAATATTTTTAATGTATATATAAAGGTTCCCATTATTGAAAATGTATTTTTTAGTGAATAGGAAATAATTACTCAATTTTAAGTGTTTAAAATAATATGGTTTTCTATTAAAAGAAAAAATTCATGGTATTGTATTTTACAAAATATTATTTGTCATTATCACTAATGATATAGTATTTTTTTGAAGTATATTAGTATTGAATTGAAAAACAAAATTAATAATTAATCATTCATATATTATAAATTGGTTATAAATAATGATTAAATCAATTGAATATGAAAATAGATATTTTTTTATAATACTGTTTTTATTTTGAAAAAAAAGTATTTTATCTTAGTAAATTGATTTAATCACTATTGATGAGTTAATTTAATAAAATTATGAGAAAATATATTCAATAAAATATATTAAAATTGTGGTTTTTAGTAGGAAATTAATAAGAAAAATTAACCTTTTTTCTTAAAAATGATTTTTTTAAAAGAGTTTCCATGTAATTTAAAACCTTATTTTGAAATGGATTTATCAAAAATATATAAAATGAAACTAAAAAAAGATATATTCCATATTGATAATAATAACTTATAATTTTATTAATGATTTAAATTTCATTTTTCGTCATTATGAATAGTAACTATGGTAAAAATTCATTACTTTGTTAATGATTAAAATGGTTAATGTGGGGTTGAAAAATAGAAATTTTATAAAATGACCTAAATAATTGTGTAAATACAAATGGATAAATTTATATAAATCCTATAATCTCTTATCATAAAAACTGAGAAACTTTCTAGCCACTATACCAATATAATGACTTTATTATATTAAAATATTTTGAATAATTTCAAGTGTGACACTACCCTCACTTATAAAAGGGAAACTCCTCTTATATCTTATCCACACCAATTCAACTATAAATTTCAAAAAATATATACCAAAATACTCTCCCAACATAATAATCAATGAATTAAAGGTTTTCATATTCCTAGAAGACCCATCAAGGAATCCTTAAGGTGTTTTTAATGGGGGGATACCCAAAAAATAGGTACATGTTCTTATTGATATTTTTCAAGTCTCATTACAGTTAAAAATATTACAAATGTTATATAACAATATTAACATGATTTAATTAGTATGTTTAATATAAATAGATTTTTTTATATAATATTTATATTCATTTTTTATCTTCTTCCAATCTATTGGAAAATGAAAACATCACTCGTGCGAACTTGTGGACAACAGCTCCCATGAAGTGATGTGATTTGTGTTTCATTTACTATACAAATGGATGGTAATAAATATAGATTTAATTAATTAATATATATATATATATATATTATTAATTACATAATAATGAATATATAATGGTTAATTTCTATGTATATTGTTTCCATTCATTTAAAATTTAAATCGTCACCCGTGCATACATGTGGACTACCATCCCCACAAAGTTAATTAGCTGATATTTGATAAATACATTATATTAATTGTTATAAAAGATTATATAATAAATAAATAAAATATTTATATCATTTTTGAGATTTTACATATTATTATACCATGAAAATCTATGAGGAAAACCCCATTGAATTCAAACATACAAAGAAAATGGACTGGTTCTCACCCAAATGTAAATTTTAGTGAAGAATTTTTAATGAAAGGATAAATTGATATTATAAAGGAATAATAAATAGTATGTTATATATTAATATGGTTGTATTTTATTTTTATAATAATTATATATTTAATATTCATGATTTTTTAACCCATATGATGTAATATAGGACATGGGATAAGGGTTTATTTTACAATCCTGTTTATTTTTGTGATAGTCTATGCTAAATTTCCACTTATGGAAATCATATGGTCATTATCAATAAAAAACCAAATATTGTATTATCATCTAATTATTTCTATAAATTTCTTGTTCTAGTACCATTTTCCTTTCTTTGATAATAAAAAATATCAATAAAATGATTTTATAAAAAGCTGACCTTATTTCATCTTTGGTTGATAAACAGTTTCTTCCAGGTCAATTTTAATCAAAGTGTTTTATCGATGTTTTTAACTATAAATAATGGTTTGAGAAATATTATTTTTACTATCATTTAAATTATTTAAAAATTTCTAATGGAATTATTTTCAAAGGTTCTACATACAACTTCTCTATTAATTTTTACAACTATGTATAAATAATGTTCACTTTGAACATACAAAACATGAATGGTTGTTCCTTCAATAATGATGGTGTTTTTAGTTTAATATTCTATAAAAAGTATTTATGGCCATTTAATATAAATTTTTTAACAATATTCATGTATTTTTTTATTTTTTTTAGTGTTAAAGAAAGAAAAGGTTATTTTCCACATTTTCAAAGAAATGTTCAAATCATATTTTAGATGTATTTTTATCAATGTAAACATCCTTTAAGGATTATTATGATTTTTTTTAGTTATGATCATGTGGTTATATACACCTTATTTATTAGTATGAAATACAATAATGGTGTTTGGAGTTTTATTCTATAAAACTCGTTACTTTCCCCCATATTAATTAGGTGACGGTGAAATCTTTATTAAACCCAATTATTTTTCATAGGATATGATATGATGGATTGGTGGATGTTTTTATGATAGTATTGAACACATATGAATGGTTATATTTATATTATGGGTTATATATGAACTATATAGTCCTATAATGAATTGTATTAGGAATTTTATCTCATGAGTTTATGGTTTGGATTGTGGAGTGAGCCTAGTTCACTAATGGACACTATTATCTATGATAGTCCTAGAAGTGATCCTCAGAGAAATAAATGATAGAATGGGGAGTGAACTAAAACCAATATGAGAATATATCCACTATTATTGTATTGTCTGTGAACAATAACTATGTAAATAATGTAATTTGTATTAAACCAAATTCACAATCTGATTTTTTCACTCTAGTTATCTTATACATGATCCTTTACAATGTAAATTATTTTTTATTCCCATATGAATGATGAAAATTTATCTCTTATGATTATGATATGTTCTCAGGGCTCATAATTTATGATTACAAACTCTTATAAATTACTTCTTTGGTTATGAAAAATTCATATTCCATGAATCCTCATTAGTGATCCTTGACTGAATGTGTTTCAATTTTTAATGTTATGATCGTATTATCATACACTTATTCTTATCTTAATATCACTTATTATGATTTATTTATATGTATTATGATTACCATTACCAAGAATATAATCTCATAATTTCTTATGATATCCTTTCCCTAGGTTGTGAAGAAATGTTTTGGGTTGGGTAAGGATAAGATCTATAATTTTTTAGAATAATTTTGTGAATGATGTAAAATATATTTCATGAAATAAGTAGGTTATGTATCTTGTCTCCCAAGATACCAATACTTTATGGTTATGAATATTTTATTATTTTAATATGTATTTAATAATCCTATTAAATTATTTAATATTTAAATATATATAATTGTTGAGTCCCCTTAGTTCATATCAAAGAAGGGTTTAGTAATTTTTAGATATAGGACCATATAAGATTTCATAAAATCCCAATGTATAATTATAATTATAGGATAATATAATAATGTTTTTGAAAGATAAATATTGCATGGAATCATAATATTGGTATCCTTTTATGGATACATACATGTTAATGTAGGCATTGTAATAGATGAACCTAGGGGTAATAACCCTAAAAATGATGGTTGGGTATTAACTCAATATTCACCTACTACATGAAAAATAGTCTTAAATTTAGAACTACATTGACACACCTGAGAGATATTATTTTGTTAAATCATATCATCTGTATAAAGTAGTATGATGATTAACTAGATAAAATATATTACAAACTATGATAGGAGACAAAAATAAAGTATCATGGGAACTAATAAGGGTTCATAATTAATAACACATTTGGACTTATATTTAGGAATATATGATCTATTACCCCAATTAATGTTATATGATACTAAAACTCATAATTAATGCTTTGTTAAAGGATTTAAGATTCAATAATGAAGTTGAGGTGGTGACAATTACACTAAAAAGGTGAAATAAATTATTTCATCATCATCATATGAATTTCTTTATCTCATGAAAGGAAACTAGGAATGTTAATTCACATAATCAATTATTAGATTCTGAGTAGTATGTTAATAATATTAAATCTAAAATTATTATATTTTAACACTATCTATCCTCTTCAATATAAGTTTTTCATAATTTGTATCTTGAAAAACTTTTTATTATCCATATTTCTAAATATTTTTTTAGTTTTTCCCTTGATTAACCCTATTTATATAGAGTCATTATAATTTTCATTAGAAGGGAAGTCACATTTGATATTCTAAAAAAATATGATTGTATTTCAGTTCAAGGATGAATAGGAAATTCCTATGGAAATAAATTTTGTGTCGGTCATATTAACTATTAATGAGTTATATTTATCTCAAATGGATGGGGGAGAAACTCAACATTGAAGATATAACTACTTTTTAGGAATATGATGATAAAGTTACCTATGTCATGCCTATTATTCCATCGAATCGTGATGTTGAGTTTTCAATAGAAAACATACTTTGTTTTCCACCAATTTAAATGACTTCATAAAGAATTCCCCAAATTGAGTTTCTTGAGCTAAAGAATGTAACATCACAACCCAAACCACTGATCTTGATCTAGAATTCCACATAACCTCATGTACTACTCCCTGTATATAAGATGTTGATGAGTAGTAGAGAGGGTTTATCTCTTATAATGGGGAGAAATTACCCTCTGTATCATGTCATCGACTAGGATGAAGAATAATAATATCAGGAGAAAGAATAAAATAATCAGAGTAAATATGGAATATGAAGATAACATGCAAGGTATATAAATAAGAGCTACCAAAATCGAAATATGAAAAAAGTAATGAAAATCATATGATAAATAAAATAGCTACAAGGTACTCTAGTGACTACCCTAGTCCGCCATAGATCCCTAATCCACTTGCTTATCCATGCACCATAGGGCCCTTTCCATTCACTAGTTCTCTCATGATATCTACAAGAGCATCAAAATTCCAAATTAGGGTGTGAGTACAAGACTCATTAGGACACTACCAATGCATCCTTGACCTTATGATATCATTTATAAAAGTGTATTCCATAATAATTATAAATGTACTAAGCACATAAACCTAAAATCCAAAACCGAGCAGTTGTACGCAAACCAATATGCCAAACCCCCCATCTATACCTACTTCAGATCCATGCTGGATGATATCATAATGTGTTTCAAGAAACAAAACAATACATGTACAATATCCTCATGGTGTCATGTAAGTGATGTGTGGCATCATCTATCCCTCAAGTGGACCATGTCACTCAGATCCTCTAGACGAGAATAACTTGTACTCACATAGACTAGGCTATCTTGTGGTGAATGACACTTGGAATAAAGTCATCCTCAAGCACACCCTCGACATGACACCATGGATTCCTCATACCTCCACCTTATACTCATATCCCTCTTCTCTATTGTTTCAATCAAACATTCTCCCCTACTTGGGAAACAAATATCTTACGATGGTACACCTACCTCAAATACCACTAACAACCTGCCTTAAATACCACTAACAACCAATAAAAAATAGTAATACATATACAGGGTGAGCACACAACTAGGCATACTATATCAACTAGAGTATATAGTATCACACATGAAAATAATGATCATAATGAAACATCAATAAACGATACACTAATATCACTCATAGAATTGCAACATTTGTTATGGGCTAAACACACTCACATACTCACATGCGATCACAATCATGCACAAACAATAAAAATTCCAAAAAAAATATAATCATCATGGAAGTAAGTGTAAACATAATCCCATGAAAGTAAGGAACTTCCTACCTCAAAATTCATCAATTTAAAAATGTGAGGATAAAAAAATCAGGAATACCACTTCACGACTTTATTTTTGAAAAACGTTGACACGTCAAACTCGAGGTTCTTCAAGGTTTCCTAAAACGAAAACTGGTTATTTTACTTAAAAAAATGTAAATTATCATAAGTGATAACACATTCTATATCCTAGATGATTTAAAATTTATATCTTTATAATTTTCTTCATATAAAATTTCTTAAATCATCCTTTTATAAAATCACATGACCATCGGTTGATAATTATTTAAAATTATCAATTTAAAATTTTATTTTGATAACTTCTCATAAATTATAATTTTATAAGTTGACATGATAAATGATTGATAATTAATTATAATTATCATTTTATAAGAACACAAAAATTATAGTTTGATAATTTTAATAATCATCATTTGATAATTTAATGAAATTATCAACTCAAAATTCTATACACTATTCATTGGTAAAATCATTTGACTACAATTTAATAATTTGTATAAGATTATCTTTGATAATATAATGAAATTATATTTTGATAATTTTTAATAAAATTTCCATCAATTCTATAAATTCTATCAATTGATAATTTTTTTGTTAATTAGAATGGGATAATTTCATTAATAATCCATTTATAATTTGTTGAAGAATTATCCTTGATAAAATATAATTTTATCATTTATTTTAAATTCCTCCATTTTTTCTTCATTTTATGATGGGGGAATAAAATAAATAAATAAAATATAATGAAATGAAACTCACCTTTCTGTCTCCATGTTCACGCTACACATAGGTAAAATAAGGTCAAGTGATTGGGTTGGCTTGAGATCGAATAGGAAATCATCAACTCAATCACCACAAAGGAGCTCAAGTAATTCTCACTTGATCAGATCCACCATGAAAAACAACGATGGGATTGGTTATTAATAAAACCCAAAAAACCTTCTTCATCATTTCAATATTTTAAATACCCAATTTCCATCATTATTCAACCCAAAAATCAATGAAGTGTCACTTATTCATCCTCATGAAGGAATTAAAATAGAAATTGTTCAAAACGGTCCTGAAACGAATGATTTTGAAAACTATTATATGTTTTAATGGATGTTCAGTGGTTTGTGGAAGATAATGTCTTGAATTAATTTTTTTTATTAAAATTATTTCATTGACATAAAAATTTAAAATAACATCAATTACCTATTGCACATAGAATTTATGAATTGTCTAGGGTAAACATCGCATTTGGCCTCATATTTTTCATACGACGCACCGTTTTATAGATATTAATTATCTATTAATTAAGAAATGGAATAAATAATTAATTTAAATAAAAAATATTTTTATCATGAATGAGCCTTCTAAATTTCCACCAGATAAAAATATTATACCCTATATAGGGTAAACAATATATTCGAGACCTAACTGTGGGCTTAGATTTCCCATACAATTCACTATTTTGGAGTTGTTTAATTGTTTTGAATAAATTTCCCACACATAATATAATATATTTAATAATGTTATTTCATATTTTATAAGGATTATAGGCCCCAAAATCTCATAAAAAATTAGCATCTAACTCTGAAAATATTAATGTCACGACCCGTCCCTCGGGGCCCGTACCGTGACTACCCCATGCCTGCCTTCCATAGGCCAGGGACTCGTGACAAGCACCAGAAAGGTATATCCCTAAAATGGGAAGGCATTCCCTTTTAACCTGTATAGACACACATTCCAAGAACACCACATGATGCAACCACAAAGTAAACTATTGTAGTAAAAGTGTGATGAACTAATGGGGCTTGAATAAAATCCCAACCTAAAAGTACAAGTATAACATGAAAGTGAAAAACAGCTCATGGATATTCTATAGAGGATCCTACCGGAAGGGTAGGCACTACTCACAATCAGTAGTCCCTACGTCACGTCATGCCAAATGATCCACCTCCGAGCACCATCCAGTCCTGGATCCCTCAGCCTCGATCAATGTTGTCGGTCATATGCACAAGACACATCAAGGTGCGAGCATAGCTTGTGCAAGGGTGAGTATAATGATACTCAGTTGGAACCCCGAGACCCCCGTAGGTCTCTCAGTGTTCTACAAAGGAAAAACCACAAAGCAAGACCTTCATGTCAAGCACGAAGTGATAGACATCAACTCTACTTAGGTATATTCCCATACATATACCTAAGTTATTAAGGCATACTCATCTCATACATGGGGGATGAATACCACAAAGGAAACACCGCAAAGGTAGAAGTACCACACAGGTAACACCATGAAGATAGAAGTACCACACAAGTAACACCATGAAGACAACACCACGAAAGTAGAACTACCACACAGGTAACATCACAAAGACGACAACACGAAGGTAGAAGTACCACACAGGTAACACCACGAAGAAAACACCACGAAGGTAAAAGACTTAGCTCAAAATCAGGTATAACATAAGTACAAAAGTACATATTATTATTTATAATCTAGATCATCTTATTCTATTTAGAGGCACTGCTTCTGAGCCACACATGATCGATAGGTAATAACCCCCGCTAACCCACAAAGGATATGAACCACATAGGATCAGTGTAAGATTCCCCACACAGGATCAATAACCGCTGACCCACACAGGATCTAATAGATGCTGAACCACATAAGATCGATAGATGATGACCCACATAGGATCGATGTTCTTTCTTCACATTACAGCCTCCCATGGGATTCCTCACACTCGGTGCGCTCGAGCTCCATAGAATCTTCCCTCAAGATATCGGTCGTACCTCTACCACCACTATCCTCCACAAAGGAGTAACCCAAAGGATCTCTATGTTTTAAGGGTTCCAACGCAACAGATGGTGCATCAATCAGACGCTCGGTCTGTGAGTTATAAGTGTTTTAGTTATGAGGGCCCGGTTGGATTCAGCTTCGATCCAACCTAGATATTATCCATATTTCTCAAAAACTCAAGTGGAGTATACCAAAAGGACCGTATCACTCCAAGGGTCCCAGTGCCACAGACGGTTCGTCAAACGGACGCCCAGATTTTAGGTTATGGCCCTTTAACTATTTCTGGGTCCAGTTGGGCCCGAGTCTGGTCCGACCCAATCAAACAGACCCACCCTGACTTGGCATGGGCCTACCCGACCCGGTTTGTGTCGACCCAACCCGGTCTGGGTCTGACTCGGCTGGGCTGGGTCGTGGTGGGCTCGGCCTGCTTGGTCGTGGTTTGGCTCGGCTCGTAGGGGGCGCTGCTTGGCACACAAGGGGGTGAGGCCCACTGAGCACGTGACTCAGCCGCATGAGGCATGGCCCGCGGCTGGGTGGAGCGGCCCTCTATGGTGGGGCCCACCCTAGACACCACCTAGGGGAGTGACCCCTGGTTTTCCCGAACGGCCGTGAGGGATGTTCGGTTTCCTCCACAGCAGCGACGCCACATGGCACCCCCAGGGGGCATGCGGGACCCGCTGGAGTGGCTCCTGCCTCTAGTCACGGTCGGCCGATGCCATCCACCATCTCTAGTAGTGTGGGATGGCACACCGCTCTACCCCCCGAGGTTGGCTGGTGTGCCTGCTACCTCCCTTTGTCCACCGCAGCTGATGAGCCATGGCCCGCGTCCTCCGGTAGTGCGTTGGTCACGCCGCCCTCCTCTTCCATGTCCAGTCGGTGTGCGAGCCGCTTCCTCTAGCCATCGTGGCTGATGAACCATGGCCAGTTCCTCTGGAAGCGCGGGTGCACTTCCTCCTCCCTCACAACCGGCCAGTGTCGGCCACCGCCTTGGTCTCCGCCGGCACCGGTCTCTGGTACCACCATGCCGGCGGACTTCTTCAGGTCACTAGGTGAGCTTCTATGGCCCATTTTTCCTTCCGAAGGCATCTTTGAACTTCCTAGGACATCACCGTCGCTTCTATCCCATCAAAATTGGGTTGCGTCCATCTAGAAGAATCGTCTTTGAAGAACACACAAATTAATCAAGATAGTGGAGCGACCGGGCCTTATTTGTTTGGTCTACACCCTCAGTGTTAGCTTGATAGAAATAGGTTAAAGATATTGAATCATCTATACTTGAAATTAAATAAGTTCAAATCCCAACCTCATAAATCCATTGGAGAATGTCCGCACTTGAAGGTGGGTCGGTGTTCTTCATTCCCGCAACAAGCTTCCAATGACTCCACTGGAATGGCTATCCTATGACCTTGCTTGGTGCATCCATTCTTCACCGAAGGGTTCCTCCAAAGTTCTCCTCTCTAGATCTCCTCCATCACCAATGATTTCAAAAAATTCCACCAAGAGGAAAGAAGAGATTTCAACCATTAAAGAGGGGTGGTTCATTAATTTAGAATTATTTCATCCTATTAATTAAAGGGATTAGTGGTTACACACTTTGTGTAATCGGGTATTTAATGCCCATAATTTAATTCTTGAACTCCCTCTTGTGTTCCTTGCCACCAAAAATTAAAACGAGAGGTTTGAGGATATTCTTCTTAAAAATAAAATATATGTATTTTATTTTATCCTCCATGAAAAACACAAAAACCAACTTCTTCTCTCAACCCACTGCGGTCGAGGTTAAACCTCCCTTAAGTGAATCTCAGAACTGTAGATTCAATGGTGCCCTTGGATTTTTAATCCAAGCACTAGTTCAAAAGTTAGAAAATGTATCTCGTGTATTTACTAGATGTACCTTAAAAAACTTTATAAATTCATTTCGAGAAAACCGGGCCTCAGAATCACATGCCGTCAATTTTTGCAGACTCGTAATAATTCTATATAATTAAAAAAATACATATAAAATCCTGGTATTTAAATTCTCCCCACCTTAGGGATTTTTGTCCCCGAAAGCCATGATATATACTAACAAAAAAATGGGGGTAATAAGCACGAATCTAATCCTACTTCTCCCGAGTGCTCTCCTAGAGGTTCCTCTATAGCCAACGAATTCACACCAGAGGTATCGACCACCCAAGAAGGACTCACTCTTATCGATCTTCATTCTCTATTGGAACCTCCATAAACATTGCCCCATCATCAAAGTCCATCTTGCTGTGGTTGATGACGTGAGATGGGTCATGCACATATCACTTCATCTGGGATACATGGAAGATGTCGTGAAACCTCTCCAACTATAGAGGAAGTACCAAGTAGTATGACACCTCGCCTACCCTCTGAAATATCAGAAATGGTCCGATAAACCTCTGTGACAACTTTCCACCTCGGACAAATCTCTAAAAACCTCATCGAGGTGAGACCTGTTAAAAGACATGGTCTCCCTCCTCAAACCCCAAATGTCACTACCTCATGTTAGAATAAAACATTTTTCTGCTCTGTGCAGTCTTCATCCACTCCTTGATGATCTACACCTTCTTAGTGGTAGCCTGTACCAACTTTGGACCCATAAGTGCTGACTCCCCTGGGTCTGTCTAGTAAAGAGGTGATCTTCATGGTCGATCTTACAAGGCCTCAAATGGTGCCATAATGATGGTGGAGTGATAATAGTTTTTGTATGTGAACCCTACCATGGGAAAGTGATCCTGCCAACTGTGGCCAAAATCTAGGACGCATGCACAAAGCATGTCCTCCGGCGTCTAAAAGGTTCACTATGTCTGACCATCCATCTGAGGATGAAAGGCGTTGCTCAAACGTAGCTGAGTCCTGAATGCTTCCTGCAATCCCTTCCACAACTAGGAAGTAAAATGTGTGTCGCGGTCAGAGAAGACCATTGATGACACCCCATGAAGTCGAATAATCTCATGTACATAGAGGCTTCTCAAGCCCTCTACTAATCCCTGCTCTCATATGGGTAGGAAGTGGGCCGACTTGGTGAGTCAGTCAACGATCACCAAGATGGAATCATGTCCCCTGGATGTACGTGGAGGCCCTATCACAATTTCCATGGAAATACCATCTCACTTTCACTCCGGCACCTCCAGTGGATGCGCTAAGCCTGTTGGAACCTGATGCTCAGCCTTCACTTTCTAACAAGTGAGGCATCATGAAACAAACTCTACCAATGCTTTCATTATCCCTGGCCACTAGTGCTAACATCGGAGGTCCCAGTACATCTTCGACACACCAGGATTTACTACTAGAGGGGACATATGGAACGCCCTTAACACCTCTTCCCGTAGCTCCACTGGTACCATGGTACATCCTCTGAAAAAGATAATGTGCTCCCCACCTTTATAAAATCCATCAAGTGCCTGTACTATTGATATATGAGCACGTCATTCCTTGTAGTCAATGTCCCCAAGTTGCGCCTCCCCAACTCACTGATGGAGTGGGTGAGTGACTGTCATAGACTGGAGGTAAGCTACTCCATCTCTATCCATGAAGGATATCTACAATGCAGCTAGCTTCTCTGTCGCCTCACTCAGCAACGGAAGACCATACCTCCTGCTAAGTGTATCTACTACCACATTCCCCTTCCCAGGAGTATAGACTATTTCAAAGTCATAGTCCTAGAGGAACTCCATCCATCATCATTGTCTCAGGTTCAGGTCCTTATGAGAGAAGATATTCCCGAGTCTCTTGTGATTAGAGTAGACTGTAAAGCGTTCTCCAATCAAGTAATGTCACCACATCATCAGGGTGAAGACTACTACTGATAACTCTAGTTCATGGGTAGCATAGTTTTTCTCATGTTTCCTCAGCTGTCGTGAGACATAGGAAATCACTAATTTCTCCTACATCAGGCCACACCCATGTCTGGTCCCTGATGCGTCATAGTAGACTACAAACCCAACACCCTCTTCGGGTAGCCTCAAGATGGGGGCAATCGTCAGTCTCTGCCTCAGCTTCTGAAAAATCTGCTGGTATTTATTCATCCATAAAAAGGGTTTCCCCTTCTTTAACAATGCTGAAAATGGTGCCAAAACTCTAGAAATGTCATCCATGAATCTCTGGTAGTATCCATCCAACCTTAGGAAACTCCGCACCTCGGTCACACTCATGGGTGGATCCCAAGCTAGTACATCCTCTTTCTTAATCGGATCCACTACAACTCCAGCCTCCAAGATAACGTGTACCAGAAAGTGAACCTCTCGTATCTAGAATTGGCACTTCGAAAGCTTACCATAAAGCTAGTACTCTCAGAGTTTATCCAGAACTATCTGCACATGACATGCATGCTCCTCCTCAGTCACTGAGTACACCAAGATATCATCGATGAAGACCACCACAAAGCGATCGAGGTATGGCTAAAAGATCTTGTTCATGAGTCCCACGAACACTTTTGGGGCATTGGTCATGCCAAATGGAATAACCAAGAACTCATAGTGGCCATACAAACATATGAAGGTCGTCTTCTTCACATCCTCATATCATACCTTGAGATGATGATAGCCTGATCTGAGGTCTATCTTTGAAAACCAAGGATCTCCCTTCAGCTGATCGAAAAGAGCATCAATCCTCAGAGGTAGATACCTATTATTCACGGTCACCTAGTTTAGGTGCCGATATTCCACACATATCCTCAAACTTACATCTACCTTCTTGGCGAAAAAAATTGGGGCTGCCCATAGGGAAAAATTGGGCCTTATGAACCCCTTCATCTACAAGTCCTCCAATTATACCCGTAACTCATGAAGCTCTGTGGGAGCCATCCGATATGCTGGTGTAGATATCAGTGTCTTCATAGGGTACAGGTTGATGTAAAATTCTACCTCTCAGCATGGAGGTAGTCCTGGAACATCATTAGGAAAGATATCGGTATATTGGTTCACCACTACAGGATAGCTCAAACTCTCTACATATAATGCTCTAAGGGTAAGGCTATCCAACTGATGTGTGATCGGCTGTACCCTCCTCCGGGTAAGTCCATCCTATGCTGCAAATTATCCCTTCTCACCGGTGAAGGAAAACCTAGTCCCATCCTTGCGGACACACTGCACTTTGTGCCTAATAAAGTCAATCTGAACATGGACAGTGGATAACCAGTCCATACCCAAGATGATGTCGTAAGGCCTCGATGCTGCTATTAGAAGATCCTATCTGAAGTTCTTGCCTCCTAGAGTAAGCTCACACTGCTGTAAAGAGTGTGTAATCATCGAATCCTCTCCCGTAGGAGTCTCTAGCCATAAGGATCAAGCCAACAGCTCCACTGGAATCTCTGAGCTCCGAACAAGGTTCATCAAAATAAAAGAGTGACTGAAACCTGTGTTTATAAGTATTGTATCTAAGGTCTAGTAGACATAGATCGTACCTCTAATAATCTCTGGAGCATCATGGTCATAGGCCTTAGCTACCTGGAGTTGATCTCATCCTTTTCCACCGGCTCCCTGTGGTCGGGGTGGACCACCTGGAGGTGGTGGCAGTAGAACCTCGAATCACCACCCATCGCCTGCTACATGTCTAGCTCCTCTGCCACATCTTCCTACTACCTGTGGACCTCCTCAATCGAATCTCTACCTCTGCATCTGTGGTCCCTCAATAATCTGTTGGTCATCAGTATGAAGGGTCAAGCAGTCGCATGCCATGTGACCCTGCCCACCGCACGAGTATCACTGCCTACTCCTAATCTGCCCTCCTCTGTCCCATGATCCCCACAACACTAACCCTGTATCCTGAGGTCATCCACCATAAGGTCTGGTCTTCTTGGCCCCCTATATCATCCACCTACTTCATTCTGTAGATGACTCTTCTACCTGACATCAAGTGGTGTCTCTCGCTGTCGGTGCCTGCTCAGCTAGGAAACTCTCCACCAAAAGTGCTCACTCTATCACCCCAGCATGTTTCAGTATGCTGAGTGATATCATCAATGCTATGATCTACCATCAGAGACCCTGTTAAATGGTTCAGGCCCTAAAGAAAGGATTTTGTACCATGTCAGTGGATTAGTAGGAGAGATCAGTGAACCTCACCAAGTACTGGGCCACAGTCATGATGCCCTACTGTAACTGCAACAACTCCTGTATACGTGCTGAATGTAGAGTCGCTAGGATGAACTATACCCTGAAAAGGCCCTCGAAGTTCGCCTAGATGAGGTTCTCCTCTTCATGTAACTGGCATGTCAGACTCCACTATCTTCCATTTACTCCATGGAAGATACTGGTATCTAGGATCACCATCAGATTAGCTGGTGTCCCAACTAAGCGAAAAACTCTAGCCACAGTCTCTAGCCAGTCCTCAGCTGCCTGCTGATCTGTCTCTCCTCATAACCTCAAAGTCCTTTTCCATGGGAACTCTTGAAACACGCTTAGTTGGTGTGTATCCTCTACGGGTGGTTCTGGTGGAAACAGCTACCCTACGACTAGTGGTGTTCCTGGTACACCACCCGAAAGTTCTAATGCTATAAGAGGGACCTGCATCGAGGCCTCATCACTCGGTGGACCATCATCGTGTACTTTCTCAAGAATCCTGGATGGCTATCTACATGGCAGAATCCTAAAAGAAAATAGGTGTTCCATGGTCAATATGTTATACCTGGTGATCTAACTCAAAGACATCACAAGAAAAACTTTTTGAAAACACTTGCAATCAGTGTTTCTGTGCACTGATTCGGAAAACAGAATTCGAGGTCCTGGTGTATGGATACGTCGGCCACCGCACCATAACTGGATTCCCCAAACTGATAACCACACTCATAACACTTAAAACTATTGCCACATAGAAAAGATCAAAGTCCTAGTTCTTTGATAGAACGGACTCCTCTGATACCAATTTGTCATAACCCGTCCCTCTGGTCCTGTGTCGTGACTACCCCAAGACCGCCTTCCTTTGGATAGGGGCTGGAGACTAGCACCGAAAAGGAATATCCCTAAAACAGGAAGGCATTTCCTTTTAACCTGTACAGACACACAATCCAATAACACCACATGAAGCAACAACGAAGTAAACTACTGTAGTAAAAGTGTGCTGAAAGTAAAGGGACCAGAATACAAGCCCAACTAAAATGTACAAGTATAACTGGAAAGTGAAAAACAACTCCTGGATCATCCACCGAGGATTCTACCTAAAGGGTAGGCACAACTCATGATAAATAGTACATGCGTCATGTCACGCTAAATGGTCCACCTCTGAGCACCATCCAGTCCAGGCTCCCTCATCCTTGATCAATGTTGCCCATCATCTGTATAAGACACAACAAGTTGCGGGGGTAGCCCGTGTAAGGGTGAGTATAACGATACTCGTTAAGGACCCCGAGACCCCCATAGGTCTCTCATAGTTCCAAAAAGGAAAAACCACAAAGAAATACCTTCATCTAAAGCATAAAGTGATTGACATCAACTATACTTAGGTATATGCACCTACATATACCTAAGTTATCAATACATACTCATATCATATATGAGGAAAGAATACCATAAAGGTAACACCATGAAGTTAAAAGTACCACACAGGTAACACCACGAATCTAGAAGTACCACATAGATAACAACACAAAGGAAACACCACGAAGGTAGAAGTACCACACAGGTAATACCACGAAGACAACACCACGAAGGTAGAAGTACCACATAGGTAACACCACAAAGATAACTCCATGAATGTAAAAGACTCCACTAAAAATCAGTTATAACTTGAGTACAGAGGTATAGATGATTATTTGTAAGCTAGATCATCTTAT
This sequence comes from Viscum album, assembly GCA_963277665.1. Classification (NCBI taxonomy): domain Eukaryota; kingdom Viridiplantae; phylum Streptophyta; class Magnoliopsida; order Santalales; family Viscaceae; genus Viscum; species Viscum album. Next base: position 1,278,444,797 of record OY728152.1, read on the forward strand.
TCCATTAAGAGGCGCTGCTTCAGACCCACATAGGATCGATAGGTAATAACCCCCGCTGATCCACACAAGATCTGACCCACAAAGGATCGGTGTGCGCTGACCCACATAGGATCGCTGAGCACTGACCCACACAAGATATGAAATATGCTGACCCACATAGGATCGATATATGATGACACAGTTAGGATTGATGTTCTTTCTTCACATTACAGCCTGCCATAGGATTCCTTGCACTCGATGCACTCGAGCTCCGTAGAATCTACCCCAGAGATATCAATCATACCTCAACCACAAAAATTCTCTACTAAGGGGTAACCCAAATTACCGGCATGTTGTAAGGGTTCTAGTGTGATAGACGATGCATCAATTGGATGCCCGGGCTGTGAGTTATAAGCGTTTTAGTTTCGAGGGCCCTATTGGATTTGGGTTCGATCCAACCCAACCGTACTCCAACATTCTCCAAAACTAAAGTTGAGTATACCAAAAGGATATTATCACTCTAGGTGTCCTATAACCATATACGGTTTGTCAAATGGAAGCCCAGATTTCATATTATGCCCTTTTAAGTGTTTCTAGGTCTGGTCTGACTCGACCCGACCCGACCCGGGCTGGGCTGACACGACCCGGTTCGGGTCGACCCGACCTAGTCTGGGTCCAACCCAGCTGGATTGGGCCACAGTGGGCTCCGATCGCTGGGCCGCATTCTGGCCTGACCCGCTGGGCATGCAGCCCGGCCACGTGACATTTGGCCTGCTGCTTGGTGGAGCGGCCTGTTGTGGCAAGGCTCGCCTTAGCCGCCACCCAAGGGAGTGACCCCTGGTTTTCTCGAACGGCCGCGAGGGCTGTTCAGTTTCCTCTACAATGGTGGTTCCATCTAGAACCACCAGGTGTCATATGGTACCTACTGGAGTGGTTCCTGCCTCCGATCACAGCCGGATGATGTCAGTCACCATCTCCAGCGGCACGCGACAGCGCACCGCTCCACCACCCACAGTCGGCCGGTGTGCTGGCCACCTCACTCGGTCCGCCGCGGCTAACGAGTTGTGGAATGCGTCCTCCAGTAGTGCACTGGTCGCGATTCCATCCTCTTCTATGACCGGATGGTGTGCCAACCATCTCCTCTGACCGCTGCGGCTAACGATCCTCGACCGGTACCTCCAGCAGCGCGGGTGCGCCGCCTCCTCCCTCACGGTCGGCCAGTGCCATCCACCGGCTTGGTCTCTACTGGAACCAGTCACTGAGTGAGCTCCGGTGGCCCGTTTTTTCTTCCGAAGGTGTTGTTGAACATTCCAGGACATCACCATCACTTCTATCCCATCAAAATTGGGTTTCGTCCATCCCAAAGAATCACCCGTGAAGAACGCACAAATTAATCAAGATAGCGGAGGTACTGGGCCTTGTTCATTGGGCATGCGCCTTCTGCGTTAGCTTGATATCAATAGTTTTATGAGATTGAATCATCCATACTTGAAATTAAACAAGTTCAAATCCATACCTCATAAATCTGTTGGAGAACGTCCACGCTTGAAGGTGGTTTAGTGTTCCTCGTTCCCGCAACAAGCTTCTAACGACATCGCTAGAATGGCGATCTGCTGACATTTCTTGGAGGATTAATTATTCACCAAAGGGTTCCTCCAAAGTTATCCTCTCTATATTACCTCCATCGCCAACGATTTCAAAAAATTCCACCATGTAGAAAGTGGAGCTTTCAACCATTAAAGTGGGGTGGTTCATTAATTTAGAATTAATGAATCCTATTAATTAAAGCGGTTACACACATTGTGTAACCAGGTATTTAATTCCCAACCTTAAATTCCTAACCCCCCCTCTTGTGGTCCCCATCACCATAAATTAAAAGGAGATACGGGATGATATTCTTATTAAAAATAAAATCTATTTTTTATATTTTATCCTCCATGAAAAAAGAAAAAAATAACTTCTTCTCTTAACCCACTACGGTCGAGGTTAAACCTCCCTTAAGTGAATCTCGGCACTTCGAATTCAACAGTGCCCTAGTATTTTTAATCCTAGAAATAGTTAAAAAGATAGAAAACACCGCTCATGCGTTTACTGAACGTACCATAAAAAAAGTTCATAAATTCATTCAGGGCACACCGGGCCTCAAAATCACGTGCTGTCAATTTTCACAGACTCATAATAATTCCATATAATTAATAAAAAATTACATAGAAAATCTGGATCTTTATAATTCAATTTAATATTCCAAAGTGTTAACTAGTTTTTAAGGCCTTTCACACATTTATTAATTTATTTCACTGATAAATCATTTTTTCACAAAAGATATTAATAATTTATCATAAGAATGTTTTTATTATCACTATAAAAAAGTAGGATATACCCTCTATATACTTATTGTCTTCGATAAGTAACACTAGTTTTATTTCTCAAATAGCTTAGGCCACTGAGATCAAACATCATAATCATATTCTCACATCTCTTCATGGATCCATCCATGCTTCCATTGAAACCAAACTAGTGGTATCTATTTTTTTCCCTTGGATTCCTTTCTCACTTCAGTCTGTAATCCCCACTTTACAGACATCAAATGATTAAAGAGGTTCCTACTCAACATCCTTGCAATCTATAACATTCATAGGATTGGGAATGTTCCTATAAATCATAGAAATGTGGAACAAATTATACATATCTTAATAGTGAAAAGGTAATTTTGTATGATACACCCCTAATCCTATCCACGTATGGAGTCCCTCATCATTCTATGAATAAATTAATTACTAACTAATTCTCACTTATATAGTATGGATTCATGTTATCATTCAATGACCTATTAGAGGAAGGTATGTTAGAAAAACATAACTCTATCGGTAAGTCAACTCCAGACATAGATCACATATATATAGAAAATAGTAGAATCTAACATGGAATTTGATCAAAAGGGAATGATCTCGTATAGTAACATTTTCTTTATCACTATCATTTAGTGTTATATCCATTGCATATTCATGGTCAGCCTAACCTCCTTGATCATATCCATGACATTCTTGAGTCATCGTCGTTAGGGGAGTTTGTATCTCATGATGGGGTTATCCACTAGACCTTCAACCCCTTGGCTATGTTGGAACCCCCTTTCTTGCAGATAATATGGCACAACAACTATAGAGGTATCATATCCTCCAGAATTTTTGGCACTGGCTCTGGGTTTCCATACACAACAGACTGTAGAGTCGAAACATCTGACAGTAAAAACAAAATTGGTAACCAAAATAATGAACTGAAGAGACTGAGATCTAATACAATTTCATTCTGCTACTCTTATGTATGTCTGTGGCCTTCCTCTTCTTTCAGTTAGAAGATGTATTCACAACAGGAGTGGGAGGTCCACCTATCTGAGTAGCGAATAGTGGGAAAAAGTCAACTCTTTGTCCATTGTCTAGAATCTTCTCAATGATCAGGGAGTTACATGGACCCTCAGGGTAGGAAGCTTGGTCGAAGATCTTGACCTACTCTCTATGTTAATGTCAAATACTAATTTCATTCATCATGGCCTTTTGGGCCTCTTTACAAACTAGAAGTGGTGCAATATGGTTAAGGTCGGTAAAACATATAGAGTATTCTAATACTATCATGGAACCCTGATGGAGCTCTATAAACCTTTGTGGTTAATTAATATTTAGTGTTTAATGGAACCACTCTCTAAAAAATAGGGGCTTGAAGGCCTGCCAAGTGAGACCCTTACATCATCTTTCTTGTCCTATTACTCCCCACCAATGCCTAGAGGGTCCCTATAACATGAATGCCATTATATTCACCTTCATGTATGATGGAATCTCTATGAGATTAAAGATATCCTCTATGATATCCACCCAATCCTCAGCATCCTATGGTCCTCCAATTCCCTAGAAGGCTAGAGGATGCTGGAGATGGAAACCACTTATGTATTCAACCATGTATCTTGGTGGTAGCTGATAAGGAACAACAATTTGCACCACTAGAGCTAGTATGGGGATGTGCTCAGGAGCGGCCTACTTGGCTGGTAGTCCCTCCAAACATATGTGTGGCAGAATCATCTAAAATATAGGGAGTATTCAGATCATGAAAGATCCTAAATAGTCAATAGGATCAAAAAATGGGTTTTTTACAAGTCTATGGGATCAAACAAGGTTTTCTACGGAGTCTACCCTTAACCCAAGGTATACCCCTCAAAGATCATACCCCTTTCTTCATTAATATACATTATTCAAAGTTTTTATATATATAATAACATAGAATCATGATCAGATCAAGTAATTAATTCTAATATAGATACCCAGATAATATCAGAATGTGTCAGATGAAACAAAACAACCCATGTATGAAATCCTCACAGTGTGAGGGAGGTGATACCTAGCATCATCTATCCCTTAAGTGGACCATGTCACTAGGATCCTTTATATGAGAATGACTTTTACTCACATCGACCAAGTTTTTATGTTTTGAATGGATCATGGAATAAAGGTATCCTTGAGTACACCCTCGACATGACGCCATGGTGTCCTCGTACCACTACATTGTTCTCAGGTCCCTCATCGATAAGGTTGTAATCAAGCGTTCTACCCCACTATGGAACAAAGTATGTCATGATTGTCCACCTACCTCAAATACCACTTACAACCAAAAAGGAATGATAATATATATACAGGGTGAGCACACAAGTAAGAATAGTATACCAAAAAGTGTATATAAGAGCATAAACAAGATCATTTGATCATAATCAAACATGGATAAAAGATAAACTAATATCACTCATGCAATAACAAAAACATTTATGGGATTCACACACACTCACATCCGATCATAATTACAAATAGTCAATAAAATTTCCAAAAAAAATATAAACATCATGGTAATAAGTGTAAATGCAAGCCCATAAAGGAACATAAATTCCTACCTCAAACGTTTTCCATGTAAAAAGGTGAGTATAAAAAAATTAAGAACACCTATTTACGATGTTGTTATCAAAAAAAATTGACCTATAAAAGCTCTAGGTTCTTCAAGGGTTCTTAAAACCAAAACTGGTTATTTTACTTCACAAATAAGTAAAGTTTCGAATGCATTGATACATTATCCCTCCTATATGATTTACAATTTATCATTTTCTAATTATCTTTTGTTAAATTTTCTTAAATCATCCTCTTATAAAATTAAAATATCATCACTTTATAATTATTTATAATTATCCTTTTAAAATTATATATTGATAATATTTCTTAAATTAAAATTTTATAAAAATACATGATCAATGCTTCATATTTATTCATAATTTTACTTTTGTTACTTCATAAAAATTATCATTTGATAATTTTAATAATCATCCTTTGATAATTCATTGAAAATATCATCTATAAATTATATAAACTATCTTTCAATAAGATCGTGTGATTATAAATTAGTAATTTTTATAAAATTATCTTTAATAATGTCATGAAATTATATTTTTATTATTAATAATAGAACATCCTTCAATTATTTTGGATTTATCAACTGATATTTTTTTGTTAATTATAATTGGATAATTTATGTAATAATTCTTTGATAAATTTTTTATGAATTATCCTTGATAAAACCAAATTTATCTTTTATTTTAAATTCCACTAATTTTTATTCATTTTATGATGGAAGAATAAAATAATAGGCAAAATAAAATAAAATAAATCTCACCTTTCCATATTCATACTCACACTGAGCTAAGGTAAAAAGCGGTCGAGTGATTGGGGTGGCTTGAGATTGGACTAGAAATCATCAACCCAATCGCTGCAAGAGAGCTCGAGTCATTTGCACATGATCAGATCCACCAAGAACAAAAATGATTGGTTCAGTAATGAATAAAACCCAAAAATCATGTTCATCATTTCAATAATTTAAATACCCAATATCCAACATTATTCAACCCAAATATAAATTCTGAGTCACGTTTTCATCCTTATTAATGTGTTAAAATAGAAACTATTCAAAATGGTAAAGAAATGAATGATTTTAAAAACTCCCATATGTTTTAATAGATGATCATCATATTGGGGAAAATAAATTATTGAATAACATTTTTTTATTAATAAAATTAATTATTTAACATAAAAATTTAAAAAACCATAAAATGACTATTATATATAGAATTTATTCCATATATAGAGAAATCTACCTGTTTTGAACCCAACAGTGGTCTCATATTTTTAATATGACCCATAGTTTGAGATATATTAATTATTTATTAATTAAAAATGGAAAAAATTATTAATTTAAATAAAAAAGTGTTTTATCCTGAGAGAGTCATCCATAGTAGTCAATGCATTCCTACCAAGGTCATCATAGTGAAGAATGTCCTTTGCTGAACTAGGTTCACACTCTATTCTAGCCAGGTATTACTGAATCGAGTTCACTCCTCATTCCAGCCTTGTAATACTAAACTAGGTTAATTTCCCATTCCATCCCTTTTTTTTCTCTTGAGATATAAATATTTGTCTAATACATTGGATAAATATATATGTTCCACCCATATCATAATGAAATCATATATACATGTTATAATAGATTTGTAAAAATTACATCATAATCCATGAAATGATATTGGTATAATAAAAATGTAATCATATAATAACATATAGAAAATGATAAATGTTTCATATTCGCTTCATTAAAATCATAACCCATGAAAAGAAGCGAGTTTCAAAGGTAAAAACCATGTGAAAGAGAAAAGACTTTCATAACCATAATTTCATAAAACATAGTCCATTCAGAGAAATAATAAAATGGAAACATTGAATAATTTCCATATAAAAGAATGATTAACACCAAAAAATGTCATCTCATATGGGATATAATTTTGAAAGATCCTTTAAAAACATTTCATGATATAAATATCCTAACTTCTTTGAAAAAAATATTTAAAACATAAAACCATTATGAACTGTTTTCATGGAAATAAGCTTTAAGAATTATAAATAAATCTTTGAAAACATTTTAGAATTTTTATTCTTTGAAAACAAATATATAGAGCTTGAGAATGTTTTGAAAAACTTTGTATGTAAAAACTTATAAAATAATCATGAAAACATTTTTTAAAGACCCGAAAATTTCAAGGATTTTTTTTAAATACTTGGGAATTTTACAAGTCCGTAGTTTCTGACAGCGCCTGATTCTGAGGCCCGGTGTGCCCGAAATCAATTTATGAAGTTTTGTTCGGGTACGTTCAATAAATGTACGTGCAAGATTTTCTATCTTTTGAACCGGTGCTCGGAATTGAAATCTGAGGACACCGATGAACTCACAGCATCAGTATTCGTTTAAGGGGGACTTTAATGCAGTTGCGTTTTATGCGAGCCGAAAGTTATAATTTGGGTAATTGTCTTAAATTAAATAAAATTGGGGTGATACACAATTTTATTTTAAGAGGTGGTTGTTTCCTCCAAGAGGAAGTTAGGGGTGGGGCCCACACCCCACATAACCTCCCATGAGAGGATTTAGTGTGGTGGGTCCCACACGAACCCAAACCCTTTCACCTCCCCTCAACTCTCCATTAAAACCCCTTTTTCTGTTTATTTTGACAACTCCCCATATTTATTATGGTGGAGCCTCTCCACCTCCCACCCATTGAATGTGCCAAACTCTAATTAATATCTGCATTAATTAATTGGAACCTCCTTTAAATTAGTTTGAATTGCATGGAAATTCTATTTAATTGGGGGAAGCCTTATTTATAATATTTTCCTAAGAAAATATTTGGGTGGGGAACCTTTGGAGAATTAGAGGAGCTTCATTCTTCCACGAAGAACATCATCCTCTCTAGACGAAGAACGCTCCATGATTTCTCCTACCTTCTTCTTCCTCTACGTCAAGGGAGAACACATCGCTCGCGAGAATCATCGCCTACGTCAATGACTCTTCCTCCAATGTTGACAGGACGACACCGTTCTCCGCGACGCCATCTTCCGCGACGCCCGGCTACCACGACGCTCATCTTCTGCAGCTTGTCGACGTGCGATGTCAATTATGAGTTAGGGGATTTGCTTCAATTTTAATTGAATAAAATTGTTCTTTGTTCTTCTTTGAAACCATGTTTTATCTTCGGAAAAATTATACCACCTAACGCAGAGGGTGCGGGCCGAATGAACATGGCCCGAAGACCCTCCCTTGATCCTCATTTTATTTCAATGGAGGCGATGACGGAAGAGGTGGTGGTGACCAGAGGAAGCGGCAGTCGTATTCCGTCCATGTGGAGAGGAACCATGGCCCGCATCTGTGAGCCACTCGGCCGAAGAAGAACCGGCCTGCCGTAGCTGGCCGGGATGGTGGAAGTCACGGCGCCTCATGGCGCCGCACTACAGAGGACCGCGGCCCGCTCTCCGCAGGCCGCTTCAGCGGGTGAACTGGTCGGCTCGTCAGCCGGCCGGGTTGGAGAAGGCCGCATGCGAAGGATAGCGGCCTGCCCAAGCGGGCCGCTTGTGCTGGAGAAGTCGGTCAGCTTCGGCCATCCGGGCAGGAGGGTAGCGCCGCTCAGTGTTGCCGGTTCGGGAAGTCGCCCCCCCCCCCGCTCTGCATCACTCAGCCAGTTGATTAAGATGCGGTCAATAACTGGTCGGGCTGCGCCCCGCCGGGCTGGGCCGCTTGCAAAGGACCGGACCGTGCCCCACCAGTTCAGGCCGCGTATTATCAGGTCGGGCCGACCCCTTAGCCAGGTTGGACCCACTGAGCTAGAACGGGCTGACCCGCCAGCCCACCGGGCTTGACGGGTCGGGCCCGTTTCACTTAAATGCAAATAACTTCACGACCGTGCATCTGAACGACGCGCTGTCTGCGGAACTGGGACCCTTACGATGAGGCGGGTTTGGAATGAGCGTATTTCCAACTGGGCCCCTGGATTGGAAAATCCAATAACTCTCAGACCGGGTGTCTGATTGACACACCATATGTCGTGTTGGGTTTCTTTTGACGAGACGGAACTTCGGGATACATCAACTCAGGACTTTGTGACAATTGATGCATCGACCCCTTTTTACTCGAGGAGAGTACCCTCTCGGAATCGAGCGTGCTGTGTGTGGGAACCCTAAAGCTGGATGCGACTGCGTCGACTTCTGTACTGGGATCCTCTGTGGGTTCGACAACAACGACTATCATACTGGAATCCTCCGTGGGTTCGACAGAGACAACTACCGTACTGGAATCCTCCATGAGTTCAACGACGATGACTACTGTTCTTGTATACTGTGTGGGTCCGGTAGTTTGACCTCTGTACTTGTATCCAGTGTGGGTCCGGCAGAGTAGCTGGTCTTGTATCTTGTGTGGGTCCGACAGCTTAGCTGATCTTGTATCCTGTGTGGGTCTGACATCTTAGATGAATCAGTGACTACATCTGATCATCTCTATCACTATTTGAAAGATGTATACCTATGTGAGCTGAGTCTTGACTTTCAATCATTATCATCAATGTGATTGACTTCTTTCCTGTGTGGACTGGGTTGTTCTTGGGCTCGAGAGTTGGAGCCGAACTGTGATTGATAACTTAGGTATATGTATGGGAATATACCTAAGTAGAGTTGGTTGGTACTCCTTGATTTTATCCTTCTTTAGTGGTTTATCCTTCGTGGATTATGGGAAACCTTCTGGGGTCTCGGGGTCCCTACTGAGTATCATATACTCACCCCTGCACGGGTTATGCCCGCACTACATTGTGTTGGATGTAGATGACGGAAAACATTGATCGAGGTGGAGGCTTGTGGAGCTGGACGGTACCCGGAGGTGGACCACATGGTGAGACGTTCACAGAGCGGATGGTCGGACCTGAGGTGCTGTGGAGGCCATCTGTACCCACCCTTCAGGTGGGATTTCCGGAGGATGACTTGATGGTTTCTATTTTACTTTACTGTAGTTGTACTAGTTTTTTTAGTTGTACTAGTTTTTCAGTTGTACTGTACTTACTGTTGGTCTTGTATTTCCGGTCCCTTTCCTTTCAGCACTTACTTTTTGTATACAGTATTTAATTAGTGTTTACTACTGTTGCGTACTATGTTGTGTTTGTTTACTTTCATAAAGGCAATGTCTTCCCATCTTATGGATTTACGCCTTTGGTGCTAGTCTCCAGCCCCTGGCCTATAAAAGGTGGGCTTGGGGTAGTCATGACACGAGCCCCGAGGACGGGTCGTGACAGATTTTGAAAACCATTTATTTTTAAAAAATAAGCTTGAAAACATTTTTAGAAATAATTACCTTGAAAAAAAAATTAAAACCTATAGAATGTTATTGAAATTTTATTGATAACCATTTCCTTGAAAACAATTTTAAAACTTATAATTATTGTTCTAAAACCATTTTAAAACATTTTCCTTCCAAAAAACATGAATATTTATAAGGAAATATTGAAAACCCTTTTAAAATATTTTTATTGAAAGTAGCTTTGAAAACACATAAGTAAATCATTTAAAATAATTTAAATCCTTTTACTTTGTAAATAACATTCAAATATAATTTTAATAAATTATTTTGAAACATTTTTCAAATATGGGTTTTTGAATAAAATTTATTTCCGACCAAAAAGAGAATTGAGGTCAATTTTTCTTTAAAATGTTTTCTTAATTATATTATATACCAGAGAGTGTTAAAATGGTAATAATTCATGAATAAATCATGAATAACCTGAGTATAATAAGAACATGATTGTTCATTAGATATGTATTATTGGAATTCCTCAATATAATAATAATGTTAAACAATCTCGATAAATGATGAGATTATTAACATAAGTTGTTACCATTTTGATAACTATAATTCACAAAAGATAGAATAAAATTACATGAAGCATAAAAAATAATGAAAAATTTATAATCATTGTATAAATTTCTAAATGATTTATATACACTTAATATAATGATATAGGTTCATAATATGTCGTGTGTCTCAAAGAAGGCAATTGGAGACAATGTTACTTTACCGATTTGGTAACTTTTGAATCATAACACCTATGAAATAATTATCATAAAGTTGATATGTAAATATAAAAAGAATAATAATAATAATCATATAAAAAATAAATTATAAGTATAAACACCACAAAAATGAAGTGAGTTTTGAATAATGCATGTATCTCCTAGAAACAAAAAGTGAGATGAAATCCCCTTACATTTTGTCTTCAATCTCATAGTACTCATTCAAACCTTATATATAATAAATTTATGTTTATTATATATATTTTAATGAACCCTGTTATTATATATAATATCATATATGGTTTTATTATGACATTATATTACCCTCTTGTTAACAATTCTATGTTATGTTTTCAATTCGGCTAATATCTGTGTTATACTTCGCATGTGTCTTAATTTGTTATATATTTGATCCTTATACTTACATAAGGATTTCCAGAATTTAAAACATGATTTATATATATTTAATTTTATATGTTTTTATTATTATAATAATATATATAATATAGAAGTAGGAAATGTAATACACCGTTTATGGAGATGTTAGTCCGTACGTACGCATGAAAAGTACTTCTGTTTTATTGACATATTGAATGAAATAAAGTAATGAATGTATGTACATGTACATATATATATAATCATTAAAGTGGAATTATTATTTCATATATATAATATAATATTAGTAAACATATCATTAATAAATTCAAAGTAGTGTCTAAACGAATCACATTACTTTGAGGGGGCAGTCCTCCACAGTTCCTCAAACGAAATTATCATATTTACAAAAAAATAAAATTATTAAGATATTTGTTATATAATAATTTAAAAAGATTAAATACATTATAAATATGATATATATTATATATAAACATATTTTCCATCGTAATTCTCACCATGATAAGCAGTAAAGGAAAAACAAACAATCGTCATTTTGTGAGGCAGTAGTTCGAGGTACACAGAAATAGTATGTTTATTAACCATTAGATGGTGGTGTTTGTAAGTGTAGGTCTAACCCTTATTATAAAAACATCATCGTTTTTTTATGATATTTTATTTAATATACAATTATGGAATAAGAATTGTTTATAGAGTGGATAATGGAAATAAAAGAAATCAGCTTGAGGGACGGTGCTACCTCTTAATTGGTTTACTCCATTTAATTTGAAGCAAAGGTATTCCAGAGAAATATTTATGCAAAAATATAGGATTAAATGAGGTATTTATGGTTTTTAGTAAGTTTATTGGTCAGATCATGGCCGAACATAAGTCATTTTAAATGTGTAAGGAAGTGGTAGAGTGATTTCCTTTTTATAGTGGAAGGGGAGTGGAACTCACGTAAATACAAAAAGGTATTAATTAATGGAAGTTATAACATAAATAATGTTCCTAAAAAAATTAAAAATAATGTATTAAATTAGGATAATGTTTGATAAAAACCTCCAACACACAAAAATATGTCAATTTAAATAATTTGGTTCCTTAACTTCTAAGTTTTTTTAATTTTATCATTTTGGTTTTTATTAAAAACGCTAGTTTTATATTGTATGGTGTTTAACCCTTATGAATAAATTAAAGTGATACATTATTAAAAAAAATATCCACTTAATTATAAATTTTATACCTAATTTAAAAAATAAAATTCTCATGTGTCTTGGAAATCAATTTTAAAAAAAGCAAATATGATGCACAAAAACACTGCTTAAACACGGACCATGCTAAAAATATTTTTACAATATAAGGGTCAATATGTTAGTTATAAAATATAATTTGGTCCATTAATAACCCATATTTAATATTTATTAACACTTAAAAATAACTTTGAATAATATGTTATTATTATTAGTTTTAAATCGTTAAATTAAAAATTATTTATTGTAAAATGATCTTAATTTCAATGTGACATTATTTATTTAATTTTTATCTTAAAATATTAAAAAAAATTAGTTTAAATATATTAAGTTTAAAAATGTTTAAAATAATTTATTTTTCTACAAAAATAATTATATAAAATAATTCAATTAATTTACCTGAATTTTAATATTTATAGTATCATTTATTTTAGTCAATTATTAACTAAATAATCACTATGTTGGTGTTTCATAAGCATGTTAAGTAAATAAATTATCTATAAATATTAATGATAAATTATTATGATAAAAATAAACCATTTATTTTTTAAAAGGATATGTATAACAAAAATACTATGTATTTTACATATCTCAGAGTTTTATAAATTTTAATGGTAAGGAAAGTTCTCTTTTTGTCATTTTCCTAACTTCATATTTTATATAGGGCACTTCATATATAATAATATCACAATAACCCATATAATTCGAAACAATCTAGGATATGGTCGAGTGATTGGTATCCAATGGCCTTTGGGCAAGATCCTAGGTCATTTTGGTCCTTAAGATTAAGTTTTAGTCCTATATTATGATTAATTTTACCTTAATCACCATAATTAATTTTAATCACTTTCACTAATAATTTTTGGTAAAAATTTTAATTTAATCGTATTAGAACAAAAATATTATATTTATTACAACCATGTATGTCCGTTTTTCAAAAATTCATATCACATAAGTGGTCAAAATAACTTTAATGTTAATCCCACATAGGTTGTGATAAAATGGGTTTATAAAGTAAAAAATGTTCAAAATTTTAGAAAGTGTTAATATCTAATTTCAATATAAAAAGATTCCAATGACTTAAACTATATTAATATATTTATTATTGATCCATTTTGACTATATAAACCAATTTAATATATAAGTTATCATTAATAATTATTTAAATGAAGATGTTATTTTTAACTAAAATATATTAATTTTCACTATTTATAAAAAAATTAATTTCTTAGAAAAATACAAAAAATCCACCATAATATAATTTAAACATTCTTATTTAAAAAATAAAGTTTATATTTTCAAATTTAATTTCTAAAAGTTTCTAAAATCAATTTTATTAATATTCAAAAAAGGACATAAAAAGGAGTTCATATGAGAAAATAGTATTTTAAAACATATAAAGACAATATAAAAAATTATATTTTTTATAAATAATATGTTTTATTTATATAAATCCCTTATGAAAAATATTTGAAAAGTGTTAATTAATATTCATATTTATACATTTAATTGTTATATTATAATTATGTCATTTGGATAATTATGAAAAAAATATGATGTTTCGTTGAAACTCAATGTTGCGTGTAATGTACACTAAGTTAGTGTAGAGTGTATAACAATATTACCATGGTATAGCATATAACAAAAGTATGACATAGTTATTTAATATAAATTATAAAAAAACTATTTCCAGTTTTTTGTGAATTTCTAAATATCAAAAAGATTAAATTAATTTGAAAAAAATTAATTCACAAAATCTTAGGGTGTTAAATTCTATACCCTTAAAATGAATTTATCCCTCTAAATTCCAATGGGATATCGAAGTTTCGATACTTTTATGTTCCTTTATCATAAACCCACATCGTAAAAATGAACACTAAAACATCCTTCAAAAAAACAATGTTGGAATCATAACAGTTATCTAGAGTAACACATAGTTGGGTTTCCACATAAAAGAACATAGGATAAAAGTTAAAACATGGAAATGGAAGATAAATTTTACTAAAAGGTTCTATAGGAGAGTGATAGAGATCACAGTTAATAGAAATTAAATAGTAAAAAAACCATAAATTTGTGATTATCAAAGGGACCATTTGATTCATTAAAAAAAGGTACTATGATAACCTTTTCAGTTTCAAGTTTGATTCCCTAGAGTTAAATAATTTTCATAAGAAGTAATACTTACATTAATTCATTACCTTTCATATGTAAAATCTCACCCTTTGGTTTTATGTTGACCAATTTTCACTACACGTCATTATCCAGAAAGGAGGGGTATTTTTTCATTCCTAAAGAACTAATAGATCATCATATCCATGATAATTCATTACTGGAAAATAGTTATCATAGGTTATCCAACCTTCATAATTTCTCATATGGTGAGATATTACATTAATATAACAAACTTCATCTGATCTTAAACTAAATCCCTTCCATAAATGTTTAAACTTATAACTCTTATAGAAGATAAAAATACAAAACATTAGAAAGATGGTCATGAAATCAGATGAACATTGATACACCATATATCCTAAAGTAGATCTTGGTTGTCACATTAAAAAAATGTGAATACCATCATCATAAATTCTCTTGTAACATGGTAATAAACTAAATTACCATAAATCCTTTTGCAAACCATGAATTCTTACTTATCCCAACATATATTGGATCAATGAAAAAAAGTTTTAAACATCATCCTTCATGACATATACAACATTTTCCACAAATCAATAATCAGATCCATGATAATTAGTGCTATATAGTTTACTTATCCAAATCAATCATCTCTTTATCCAAGCTAAATACAATTTTATCAACATATTTATCACATTATGGATTAAACCCCCTTAATAAAAATATCCCCTTTCTAAGTATTCATTACTATTAAACATTTCCCATTAAATACAATGTGAAACAATACTAAAAAAAATATATTTCATGATTCATATAACACAATATTTGAATTACAAGACATAAATACTTCATTCATCCAACATTAATCTTAAACCATTACTTTGGATTTATCAACTTATTCCTTAATAACTCTTTCCTAGAATGAAATGTGAATAATGTCCTAATGTTCCTAAAACTCAATATAATATTGTTTTTTCTGTTTGATGTAAACAATACTAGAAGAACATAAAATACCTTTCACATGTTGTCCGTGGTCTCTTTATCTTCAGAAGTATAACCAATACCCATAAAACCTTCTTATTTCTCTTTATGAGATTCCAACTTTTGAAATGAATTTTCATAGTGTCCATGCTTTAAAAATCTGAAACATTAAATTTAAAAAATGTTCTTTCTAGATCTCTCTATTGACTTGAACCATAAAGTACCGGGTGAGAAACACATATCATAGAAGAAAATATTGTAAGCATGAAAAGTTACTTATAGGATTTCTAAATAATGACACCTAATTTTTAATCAAAGACGCCTTGGGTTTCTCTATGGTTATTTATTGTCATATTCCATTTACATCCTCCATGATGGTTCATGAAGAGTATGTGAATTTCAAAAAAACATCCCCAGGGAGTGTCAAACTAGTTTACAGTAGGGCCCATTATGGTGTACCATATTATCCCAAGTCAAGCCCAGAACAAATTTTCAGAGATGTTACACCTAGGTTCATTTATTATATTTCCACATCTACATGTAGTATCAAGAGAGAGGTATAATTATATGAAACCAATCATTTGAACCTTTACCAAAATCTAGGACATTTTCTTAAATGTTTACTCATCCTTTTACTTATCCTTTGAGTAATCCATAGATATACTCTTAGAAATATACCTTGGGATATCACTAAAGTATTCACATCCTAGCTTCCAAAGGATAGTTAAACATTATTTATGATTCCAACTATAATGACTATGTCTTAACATACATATAAATTACATCACTTTTACAGAATACTTAAAACATTATATAAATAGATGCCAAAATAACATATTAGTCTCATTCCTTTGGAAACATGGATACATATAAACACATATAAATAAGTGAACTACATTATCTTTATCTATTTTCTTCATGAATAGAATCCTTTTTAGGAACATCATAATTAATTTATATTATTATATCCTAGGGAAAGAAACATAAAAAGGGGTTAGCTCAGATGCTCAATAAGGGTAAAAAAGGGAGACCTGTAATCATATGCATGAGCATAATGTTATGAGATCGTGATCATAACATTGGAAAATCATACCCTACATATCATAATATCATAAACATGAATCATGGAAGGAATCTTGGTAGTTCAAAATAGATGAATCATATGGAAATAAATATCATAAGTAGTGAAATCATTTTATAGGAATAAAACATGGTATTATGGTAGACACGTCAGCATATATAATGATTTCCATAGTAGTCAATGCATTTTTTTGAGATCATATTAGTGGAAAAAGTCATTTAATGATCCAGGTTCACATGCCATTCAATACCTTTATTGCTGAACTGATTTGACTCCTCATTATCTCCATATAATAATGAACTCAGATCATTTCTCATTCTATCCCCATCTATCTCATGAGATATAAATCATTACCCACTATATTGAAGGTTTTTATAGGTCCCACCAATATCATTACAAAATCAGACATACATCTCACACAAGATCATTTAAAATCATATCATAACCCCGAAAATTATAAAGATATCATATACATGTAATCATATCATAACCTATGAAAAAAGATACAGGTTTCATAATCATTTCAAAAAAATCATAACCAATGAAAATAAGTGGGATTAAATATTATATAACTTGTAAAAGAGAAACGAGTTTCATAAACATCATACCATCAAAACATAATCCAATTATGGAACGAATTTTAATGGAAAAAATAAATAATTTCATAATAAAGGCATGAGTAAAACCGATGTAAGACATCTCAGATTGGAAATAGTTTTGAAAGATCATTTAAAAACATTTATTGACGTAAATATTGTATCTTATTTGAAAAAAACATTTTAAAAAATAAAACCTTTTGAAAACAATTTGTTAGGAAATAGCCTTGAAAACATATAAAGAAATCATTTGGAAACTATTTTCAATGAAAACATATAAATATATGATGAAAACGTTTTGAAAACCATTTTCCTTAAAAACATAAAAAGAATATTGATTTTTTTATAAAAACATTAAAAAAAGAAGATTGAAAACGTTTTTAAAATAATTTTCTTCAATTTTTTTAAAAACATATAAAATTATGCTCAAAAAATTTTAATAACCATTTCCTAGAAAAAAATGGAATACTTATAATTGTTTTTTAAAAACCTTTAGAAAACATTTTCCTTTTAAAACAAATTAAAATGTTTAAGGAAATATTTAAAACCTTTTGAAAACCTTTTCATTGAAAATATATTTTAAAAATAATAAAAATATTTTTAAAACACATAAATCCTTTTAATTTTTAAATAACCATCAATGATTATTTTGAAATAGTATTCTATTTTTTTTGAAATTTTAGTTTTTAAATAAAACTTATTTTCGACCAAAAAGAGAATTGAGGTTTGTTTTTTTAAAAGAATTTATAAATTATATTGATTATAACATACTGGGAAAATAGTACTTATATATTAATAAATCATTGATAACATAAGGGGGATAAAATTCATGTGTTTTATTTAGATATTGATGATGATATATCATCAATTGAATCACCATCATAATCAATCTTGATAGACGATGAGATTGTACAATAAACTATTAACATTTCAGTAACTCAAATTCAATATGGACAAAATAAAATTACCTAAATCACTAAATATCATGAATTTTTTTTATTAATGATATAACATGTCAAAAGTATTTATATACATTTTATATAAATATATAGGTTCATAACATGGAATGTGTCTCAAATAAGGCAAGTTGATAAGAAGTTACTTTTTTGATTTTTTAACTTTTGAAATATAACACCCATGAAATAAATATAATAATGTGGATATGTAAATAAAAATAAAAATAAGTATATTAATCATAAAATAAATCCATTGGTATTTTACACTCCACACAAATTAAGTGAGTTATGAATAAGGAATGTATCTCACGGAAATGAAAAATGAGATGAAATCTCGTTACCTTGTGTCATGACTCTGATTGTACTCATTCAAACCACTTGTATAATAAAATTAATTTTAAAATAAATATTTTAAAGAAACATATTATTATATATAATACCATATATGGTGTGATTATGAGTTTATATTACCCATTTTTTAACATTTCTATTCTTAGGTTTCAGTTTGAGAAATATCTGCTTCGTTTTTTTCTGTATCTTAATTTGTTATATCTATGATAATTATACTTATATCATGATATAAATAATGTAAAACATGATATAAATATCATTAATAGTAATTTTATTTTTATTATATTTATATATGGAATATATAAGTATGAAATGGAATATACTGTTCATGGAGGCAGTTGGTCATACGTACCCATGAACGTAGCTTCTATTTTATTGATGTATTTATGAATGAAATTAAATGATTTATTTGTATATTTATATATGTATATTATATCATTAATTTATAATTATTATTTCATATATATCATATATTTTCACTAAAACCTTCCTTAATACGTTTTATAGTGTGTGAACGAATCACATCACTTTGAGTGGGCGGTCGTCCACACTTCCTCAAGAGAAATTATCATATTTACAAAAAAATAGAAACTCAAATGATATGAGCTGTAAAGTTATTATGGAATCATAAATAAATTATAAATATCATATATATTATATATAAACACAATGTTCATCATAATACCCATCACGATAGGTGGTAAAGGAAGAACGAGCAATCATCATTTTGTGAGGTAGTAGTGCGTCATACACATAAATATTATGTTCCATACCCATTAGATAGAGGTATGTGTAAGTGAGGTTTGGAACCATAGATTAAAAAAAATCATATTATATTTATGACAATTATTTTTTATACATATTTAAAATAAGAATAGTTTTGGTAATGGAGAATGTAAATAAAATAAAGGACCTTGAGGGAGGGTTTTTCCTATTAATCGGGTAACTCCTTTTGGTTTTCACCAAAGGGATTCCATGAAAGTATTTATTATAAATGGGGTTATTAGATAAGGAATTTAGGTATGTTTTTAAGTGTATTGGTAATATACTATCAGATTTTATCTGGTTTTATAGGTATAAGGAAGTGGATGAGTGATTTCCTTTTTATAGTGGATGTAAAGACCCATAAAATTCAAGGGAAATTTTTTTCTTAATTTTCTTAGGGATTTTAGAAAAATGCAGTTTCTGAAGGCACCTGATTCTGAGGCCCGGTGTGCCCGGAATCAATTTCTGAAGTTTAGCTCGGGTATGTTTAGTGAACGAACGAGCGGGTTTTCCTAACTTTTGAACCGGTTATCGGAATCGAATTCCGAGGGCACCGATGGAATCACAATGCCAGTAATTGCTTAAGAATACCTTTTCTGAAGTTGCATTTTCTCGGGTGAGGTTATTAATTAATTGGGTTAACTAAATAATAAAATAAAATATTGTGCTATAGATTTTAATTTTTATTCTAACTAGTGATAACCTAGGCATGGTGGTTGGAGTGGGACCCACTAATATCCTAACTCCTAGGTAGGATATTAGTGAGGTGGGGCCCACACAATCCCCACCCCCTTTATTTTCCTTTTACCTCCTACGTGCATTTAATTTTGTAACACACCCGCACCCCCCTTTTAAATGCCAAGTCAACTCTCGCATTTAATTGGATTATTAAATGCCTCATTAATTGGTCAATGCACGATAATTAAATTGTGATTTAATTTTTGAATTTCAAAGGATGGCATGAGTAATAAAATAAAGCAAAGCCTTATTTTATTATTGTTGTTGTGTTGTGCGAGAAGATTTGGGGAGAAATTACTCCAGTCTTGAAGAACGTCCTTCCTCATTGAAGAACGCGAAGAACGAAGAAGAACGCCGGCCTCCGACGAAAGACGGCGAAGAACGCAAGTTCCTCTGAGATCGACGACGTGACGTCGTGTACCGTGACGCCGACGATCCTCTTCCCCGCGGCGCCGTGTACCGTGACGCCCACTATCCTCATCCGCGACGCCGTCTTCCGAGACGTCCCTTTCCCGCGACAAACCTCGTTCGAAAACTTCATCGAGGTAGGGGGTTTGGTTTAATTTAATTTATGTGGATTATATCATCGACATATGATTAAATTGTTGAAAGTCGTTCGAACCACTAACGCGGTGGGTGAGGACCAAATAACAAGTACGAACCCACCGATTCTCTATTCTTGATGCGCGAAACTTTGGGTGACGATGAAATGGGACCGTTGAGCGATTGGAGGCCATCGCAGAAATCTACGGGTCCCGAGACGACACCAGGTGCAAACAGGAGCAAGAACGGACCACTAGAGTGGCTCCGGTGGCTCGCGGACTTCACCGATGGCATCGGTGGCTGGAGGCGGCGGCTGACACCGGCCGGCCACCCAGAGGTAGGAGCGTCCCTGCGCGCCGCCAGGAGGGACTACGGCGACGGCAGGCGACCGGGATCCTGCGGCCGCGAGGGACCCGGGGGAGATGCGGCGCCCAGCGCCGCGTCCGCTGGAAAAGGAGCGGCCCCCATGTGGGGGTCGCAGTTTCAATCAAGGGGGGCAGCCACCCCCCCTTTCCGCTTGGCTCGGCCAGCACCGAGCTGGCCGTGTAGGGCGCGCCCGTGCCAGGTCAACATGCCGCCTAGGCCGGGCCGGGCCGCGCCGGCTGGGCCGGGCCGCGCCGGCTGGGCCGGGCCGTGCTGGCTGGACTGGGTCGCGCTGGATGGGCCGGGCTATGCCCACCAGGCTGGGAAGCACCCTAATAGGCCATACCCAGACCCGTTTCGGGTCGACCTGGTTCGGGCCGACCCAGGGGGTCTCGGGCCGTGTCGGTCCGGGCCCAAAACCCCCTAAAACCGGACAGGTTCGTTCTTTTGCCCATATCTTGGACTAAAGACCTCTGATCAATGCACCGTCTATTGCAATGTGATCCTTGGGTCGAGATGTTCGTTTCAGTATATTACACTCAAGGTTTCGGAGAACTTTTCATACAACCGGGTTGGTTCGAACACGAAACCAACCGGGCCCTCGGAGCGGAAACACTTATAACTTGAGCTCTGGACGTCCGATTGACGTGTCGTCGACTTTGTTGGATTTATCTTAGTGAGACAGACCTTTTGGATTACTCCGCTCGAGGTTTGGACATAGTTGGAGTGCGGTCGGGTTGGTTTTGACTTAAAAACCTACCGGGCCCCTGGAACGAAAAAGCCAATAACTATCAGACCGAGCGTCCGATTGACATGCCGTCTGTCGCATTGAGTTCCTTTTGTCAAGAAGGAACTTTGGGATACATCAAATCCGAACTACATGTCAGTTGATGTATCGACCCCCCTTGGATCATGGAGCGGATCCTCCCGGAATCGAACATGCTGTGTGCGGGAACCCTAGAGCTAGTTGTGACTGCGACGACTACATTGAAATCCTACGTGGGTTCGGCAGTGATGAAGACTGTACTAAAATCCTCCGTGGGCATGACGGCAATGAAGACTGCACTGAAATCCTCCGTTGATTTTGGCAGCGATGAAGACCGTACTGAAATCCTCCGTGGGTTCAACGACAATGAAGACTGCACTAAAATCCTATGTGGGTTCGGCAGCGATGAAGATCGTACTGTAATCCTCCGTGGGTTTGATGGTAATGAATACTGCACTAAAATCCTCCGTGGGTTCGGTAGCGATGAAGACTGCACTGAAATCCTCCCTGGGTTCGGCAGCGATGAAGACCATACTGGAATCCTCCGTGGGTTCGACGGCGATGACTACTGTTCTTGTATCCTACGTGGGTCTGGCAGTGTTTGACTCTGTTCTTGCTATCCTACGTGGTTCTGGTAGAGTAGATGGTCTGTATCCTATGTGGATCCGACAGCTTAGCTGGTTTAGTATTATACGTGGGTCCCATCTTAGATGAATCAGTGGCTACATCTGATCATCTCTATCACCTTACTAAGAAGTATACCTGTGTGAGCTGAGTCTAGACTTTCAATCAATATCTTCGATATGATTGACTTGTTTTACTGTGTGGATTGGGTTGTGTTATCCTGTGTGGATTGGGTTGTACTCCTATGTGGACGTGATCGAACTTAGGCTCGGATGTTGGAGCCGAACAGGAATTGATGACTTAGGTATATGTATGGGAAAATACCTAAGTAGTGTTGGTTGTTACATCTTGATTTTAACCTTCCTTTTTGGATTATCCTTTGTGGATTCTGGGAGACCTTCGGGGGTCTTGGGGTCCCTATTGAGTAGCATATACTCACCCCTGCACGGGCTATGCCCGCACTACGTTGTGTTGGATGCAGACGACGGACAACGCTGATCGTGGTTGAGGCTCGTGGAGAAAGTCAGTACCTGGAGGTGGACCACTGGGCGAGACGTACACGGAGCAGACGGCTGGACCCGAGGAGCTGAGGAGGTTATCTATACCCACCCTTCAGGTGGGACTTCCAGTGGACGGCTCGACGTTGCTTCTTTACTTTCAGTTGCTATACTTCTTTCCAGTTGTACCTTACTTTCAGTTTGGGTTTGTATTCTGGCCCATTTACTTTCCGCACTTACTATTGTATCCAGTTTTACTTAGTGATTACTTCTCCTTACTTACTCTGTGGTGTTTGTTTACTTTATAAAGGAAATGTCTTCCCCTTTTTGTCGGGATTTACGCCTTGGTGCTAGTCTCCAGCCCCTGGCCTATGGGAGGCGGGCTTGGGGTAGTCACGGAACGGGTCCCGAGGATGGGTCGTGACAAATTGGTATCAGAGGAGTTCAGTTCTACTGCAGAACTTAGGACTCTGATCTTTATTCTATGTGAAGCAATAGTGTTAAGGGTATTGAGTGTGGTTATTAGTCCATGGAGTTCAGTGTTGGAGTGGCGGCCGACGTATCTGTACACCAGGACCCTGACTTCTGATTTCTGACTCAATGCATGAAAACATTGATTGTATGTGTGTTTCAAAAGTTTTCTTTGTGATTACTTTGTGTCAGCTCACCAGGTATACTGTTTGACCGTGGCGCACCTATTCCTTTTCAGGATGGCCCCACGATGGCAGCCATCTAGGTTTCTGAGTTTTGTGCGAGCCGACATCCCACCGAGCGACGAGGCCTCGGTGTAGGGCCCTTTTTCAGCAGAGGCACCGGCAGTACCTCTACCTGCCGAGCCACTGATGCCACCAGCCCCAACAGCTGAGAGCGCATGTCGCCTTAGTGCACTGTTGGAGTTTCATCATCAGAGACCGCCCATGTTCCGTGGGGAGATGGACCCTCAGGCAGTCGAGGATTGGCTGGAGGCTGTGGTTCAAGTTTTCAGGTTAGTGGAGACCCCAGCTGACCTCATGGTGATCCTTGCAGTGAGCCTCCTGCACGCAGCAGTAGGCAGATAGTGGAGCTTGATGCTCCAAGTGCACGATGAGGCATCTCTCCTCTGTACAGAATTTGAGAGCCTCTTTCGCTCGGAGTTCGTCCCAGCCACCCTTCATGCGGTGCGCATCCAGGAGCTTCTACAGATGCTTCAGGGCAGCATGACGGTTGCCCAGTACTCAGCGAGATTTACCGATCTCTCACGCTATTCGACGGACATGGTACGTGACCCATTCTTCCGGGCCCGAACCTTCAAGCAGGGATTGAGGCATGAGATCAGGGCATCGATGATCTACCTCAGCATTCTGACATAGGTAGGAGTACTGGAGAGAGCACTTATCATAGAGAGCTTTCTTGCTGAGCCTACACCAGCAGCGAGACCTACCGCAGGGCGGAACGTAGCAGAGTCGTCTCCAGCTGGCAGTCGACAAATATCACAGGGGTCCAGGCGGACTGGACCATCAGGAAGACGACCTCAGGACACTGGCTCAGAGGTGCGGGGCACACGACACAGAGCCAGCCTTCTGAGGAGCAGGCAGTGCTACGCATGCGGCAGGCAGGGCCACATGGCTTGTGACTTCCCGATCTGCCGTGCAGAGGAGCAGTAGACGGTTGAGGGGCCACCCAGGCAGAGGCAGAGGGTCGACCGTGGCAGTCCGCCGAGAGAAGACGGACGAGGTAAGGGAGCTGGCCAAGCAGCCGGTGGTGGGTGACGCTTTGAGGCTTTACCACCACCACCACCAGGAGGTCCACCCCGATCACAGGGATCTGGCGGGTAGAGACAGGCTCAGCTTCAGGCAGTAGAGGCCTACGACCACGGTGCGCCAGAGATGATCAAGGTACTATCTGTGTATACTCTACCCTTTCTGTAGTTCTTATAGACACAGGAGAAAGTCATTATTTTATTGCCGCTGCCCTTGTTTGGAGCCCGGATATTCTGACAGAGCCGTTGGCTCGATCCTTACGGCTAGAGACTCCTACGGGAGCAGACTCGATGATTACGCACTGGTGCCGGTAGTGTGAACTTACACTAGGAGGTAAGATCTTCAGTTGGGATCTTCTTGTAGCGGCGTCGAGGCCTTACGACGTCATCTTGGGCATGGATTGGTTATCCACAGTCCATGATCAGATCGACTATATTAGGCGCAAGGTGCGGTGTGTATGCACCGACGGGAGCAGGTTCACCTTCACCGGCGAGTAGGGAGCCTTTGCAGCGTAGGATGGACTCACACAGAGGAGAGGAAAACCTATCACTCATCAGTTGGCTAGCCTCATCCTAGGAGCAGTTGACGTGCGGAGTCTGAGTTTTCCTGTAGTGGTGGATCAGTATGCGGACGTTTTTCCTGACGACGTTCCAGGACTACCTCCTCGCAGAGAGGTAGAATTTTATATTGACCTATACCCCGGGACAACCCAGATATCCACTACAGCATATCAGATGGCTCCCGCTGAGCTTCGAGAGCTACGGGTACAGCTGGAGGACTTGCAGGGAAAGGGATTCATCCGACCCAGTGTTTCACCCTGGGCTTCCCCGATATTGTTCGCCAAGAAGGTGGACGGGAGCTTACAACTGTGTGTCGAATATCGCCGGCTGAACCAGGTGACCGTGAGGAACAAGTATCTACTACCGAGGATTGAAGACTTCTTCGATCAGCTCAAGGGAGCACGATGGTTCTCGAAGATAGACCTCAGGTCAGGCTATCATCAGCTCAGAGTTTGAGACAAGGATGTGCATAAGAAGGCCTTCAGATGTCTGTATGGCCACTATGAGTTCTTGGTTATGCCATTCGGCATAACCAATGCTCCAGCGATGTTCATGAGTCTCATGAACAGGATCTTTCAGCCATACCTCGATCGATTTGTCATGGTCTTCATTGACGACATATTGATATACTCGACCACTGAGAAGGAGCACGCCTACTACTTACGGGTTGTACTTGACACACTCCGAGAGCACCATCTTTATGGTAAGCTCTCGAAGTGTCAGTTCTGGTTACATGAGGTCCACTTCTTGGGACACGTCATCTCTGAGGTGGGATTTGTGGGGGATCCTGTGAAGATCAAGGCAGTGCTAGCTTGGGAGCCACCTAGGAGCGTGATGGAGGTGTGGAGTTTCTTGGGGTTAGCTGGGTACTACCAGAGGTTTGTGCCAGACTTCTCCAGATTTGCGGCACTACTTTCAGCTTTGAAGAAGAAGGGGAAACCTTTCGTGTGGTCAGATAGATGTCAGCAGAGCTTCCAGGAGCTGAGAAAGAGATTGACCAGCGCACCTATCTTGAGGCTACCGGAGGAGGGAGTAGGGTACATAGTCTACTGCGATGCATCAGGGACTGGACTTGGATGTGTCCTGATGCAGGAGCGGTCCATGATCGCCTATGGATCACGTTAGTTGAGGCAGCATGATCAAAACTACACTACCCATGACCTAGAGTTAGCAGTAGTGGTCTTCGCTCTGAATATGTGGAGACACTATCTGATGGGCGTGCACTTTATAGTCTATTCTAACCACCAGATGCTCAGGTACATATTCTCGCAGAAGGACCTGAACCTGAGACAGCGGTGATGGCTCGAGTTCCTCCAGGACTATGATTTTGATATAGTCTATACTCTTGGGAATGGGAACGTAGTAGCCGATGCTCTCAGCAGGAGGAATGGCATTCAGCTACTTGGGGAGGCGACAGAGCAGCTAGCCTCTTTGCAAATATCCTTCATGGATAGAGATGGAGTAGCCTTTCTTTATTCACTCACAGTCACTCCTCCTCTACTGTAGCGGGTTAGAGAGGCTCAGCATGGGGACGTTGATTGTGAGACGCGGCGTGCATAGATATCCTTAGGACAGGCACCTGATGGATTCTCTATAGGAGGAGAGCATGACGTCCTTTTCAGAGGACGTACCATCATACCAGATGCATTACAGGAGGAGGTGCTAAGGGAGTTTCACACTTCTCCTTTAGTAGTACATCTAGGAGTGGAAAAGATGTACCAGGATCTCAGATGACAGCACTGGTGGCCGGGTATGAAGAAGGCTGTTGCTGAGTTTGTTTCTCGATGCCTCACCTATCAGCAGGTGAAGGCAGAGCACCAGGTACCAGAAGACTTGGTGCAGCCCTTGGAGGTCCTGAAGTGGAAGTGGGACGGGATATCTATGGATTTCATGAATGGACTTCCACGCACCTCCAGAGGTCACGACTACATTTGGGTGATTGTTGACCGACTCACCAAGTCGGCCCACTTCTTACCCATCAGAGAGCAGGGCTCAGTAGAGATCTTGAAATGCCTCTACATTAAAAAGATCATACGGCTTCAGGGTGTGCCATCATCTATCGTCTCTGATTGAGATGCTCGCTTTACTTCCTATCTTTGGAAGGGGTTGTAGGAGGCATTCGGGACGCAGCTATGTCTGAGCACCGCCTTTCACCCTTAGACGGATGGTCAGACGGAGAGGACCATTCAAACTCTCAAGGACATGCTCCATGCATGTGTCCTCGACTTTGGACGCAGCTGGTAGGACCACTTACCCTTGGTGGAGTTCGCATACAACAACAGCTACCACTCCACCATTGGGATGGCACCATACGAGGCATTGTACGGCCGACCTTGTAGATCACCTCTGTGTTGGACAGACCCTGGGGAGTCAGTACTTGTGGGACCAGAGATGGTCCAGGCCATGATAGAGAAAGTCTAGGTCATCCAGGAGCAGATGAGGATAGCTCAGAGCCGGCATAAGTCTTATGCTGACAGGAGGCGGAGGCCACTGGAGTTTGAGGATGGCGACCACATCTTTTTGCGGGTCTCACCTCGACATGGATTACGGAGATTTCTCCAGGGCGGCAAGTTATCTATGTGCTTCATCAAACCATTCCAGGTCCTCAGAAGGATAGGCGAGGTGGCTTATCGCCTGGCTCTACCACCTCAGTTGCACCAGGTGCACGACGTCTTCCACGTATCTCAGCTGAGGAGATACATGCATGACCCGATGCATATCATCGACCATGGGGAGTTGGACATTGACGATGGGGCAACTTTTGCGGAGGTCCCGGTGGAGATCGAGGATCAACAGGAGCGGGTCCTATGTGGATGGTCGATACCTCTAGTGCGCATCAGATGACAGCACGAGAACCTCCAAGAGAGCACTTGGGAGCAGGAGGCTCAGATGCGTGCTCAGTACCCACATTTGTTCCCCTAGTAAATGATGTATCTTTACGGGGATGTAAAGCCCTGAGGTGGGAGTAATGTAAAGACCCGTAAAATTCAAGGGATTTTTTTTCTTAATTTTCTTAGGGATTTTACAAGAACGCGGTTTCTGATGGCACCTGATTCCGAGGCCCGGTGTGCCCGGAATCAATTACCGAAGTTTAGCTCAGGTACGTTCAGTGAACGAAAAAGCGGGTTTTCCTAACTATTGAACCGGTGCTCGGAATCGAATTCCTAGGGCACTGATTGAATTGCAGTGCCGGTAATTTCTTAAGAACACCTTTTCCGGAGTTGCGTTTTCTCGGATGATGTTATTAATTAATTGGGTTAACTAAAGAATAAAATAAAATATTGTGCTATAGATTTTATTTTTTATTCTAAGTAGTGATAACCTAGGCATGGTGGTTGGAGTGGGACCCACTAATATCCTAACTCCTAGGTAGGATATTAGTGAGTTGGGGCCCACACGAGCCCCACCCCCTTTATTTCCCTTTTACCTCCCACATGCATTTAATTTTGTAACTCACCCGCACCCCCTTTTAAATGCCAAGTCAACTCTCGCGTTTAATTGGATTATTAAATGCCTCATTAATTGGTCAACACACGATAATTAAATCGTGATTTAATTTTTGAATTTCAAAGGATGGCATGAGTAATAAAATAAGGCAAAGCCTTATTTTTATTATTGTTGTTGTGTTGTGTGAGAAGATTTGGGGAGAAATTACTCTAGTCTTGAAGAACGTCCTTCCTCGTTGAAGAACACGAAGAACGACGAAGAACGCTGTCCTCCGAAGAAAGACGAAGAAGAACGCAAGTTCCTCGGAGATCAACGACGCGACGCCATGTACCGTGACGCCGAATATCCTCTTCCCCGCGGCGCTGTGTACCGAGACGCTCATGATCCTCTTCTGCGACGTCCCTTTCCCGCGACAGACCTCGTTCGAAGAATTAATCGAGGTAGGGGGTTTGGTTTAATTTAATTTATGTGGATTATATCCTCGACATATAATTAAATTGTTGA
This sequence comes from Viscum album, assembly GCA_963277665.1. NCBI lineage: Eukaryota > Viridiplantae > Streptophyta > Magnoliopsida > Santalales > Viscaceae > Viscum > Viscum album. The sequence goes on from OY728152.1 coordinate 1,278,474,003, forward strand.
AAGTAGTTCGAACCACTAACATGGTGGGTGCGGACCAAAGAACAAGTCCCAACCCACCGATTCTCTGTTCTTGATGCGCGGAACGTTGGGCGACGATGAAACGAGACCGTTGAGCGATTGGAGGCCTTCGTAGTAATCTACGGGTCCCGAGACGACCCCAGACGCAGACGGAAGCAAGAACGGACCACCGGAGCGACTCCGGTGGCCCAAGGACGTCACCGGTGGCGCGTGTCACCGGCATGGCAGCGCCGGTGGCCGGAGGCGGCGACATCCCGGTGCACCGCCAGGAGGGACCGCCACGGCTGAAGCCGCAGCGGCAGGAGAACGGGATCCCTCGGCCGCACGGGACTCGGGGGAGACGCAGCGCCCAGCGCCGTGTCCGCTGGCAAAGGAGCGGCCCCCACGTGGGGGCCGCAGTTTCAATCAAGGGGCGCAACCGCCCCCTCTTTCCGCTCGGCTCAGCCAGCACCGAGCTGGCCGTGTGGGGTGCGCCCGCGCCAGGCCAACCGGCCACCCAGGCCGCACCGGGTCGGGCCGCCCAGGCCGGGCCGGGCCACGCCCTAATAGGCCGAACCCAGACCTGGACCCAGTTCGGGCCACTCGGTTCGGGCCGACCCAGGGGGTCTCGGGCCGGGTCGGTCCAGGCCCAAAACCCCCTAAAACCGGACAGGTTTGTTCTTTTGCACATATCATGGGATACAGACCTTCGATCGACGCACCGTCAGTTGAGATGAGATCCTTGGATCGAGATAGTCGTTTCGGTATATTACACTCAAGATTTTGGAGAAATTTGGGTACAGACGGGTTGGTTCGAACACGAAACCAACCGGGCCCTCGGAGCGGAAACACTTATAACTTGAGCTCCGGACGTCCGATTGACATGCCGTCGACTTTTTTGGATTCCTATTATTGAGAAGGACCTTTTGGATTACTCCTCTCGAGGTTTGGATGCAGTTGGAGTGCGTTCAGGTTGGTTTTGGCTTAAAAACCAACCGGACCCCTGGAACGAAAAAGCCAATACCTCTCAGACCGGGCGTCCGATTGATGCGTCGTCTGTCGCATTGAGTTCCTTTTGTCGAGACAGAACTTTGGGATACATCAACTCCGAAATACGTGTCAGTTTATGTATCGACCCACCTTGTCTCCTGGAGCGGACCCTCCCGGAATAGAGCATGCTGTGTGCGGGAACCCTAGAGCTGGCTGCGACTGCGACGACTGCACTAAAATCCTACGTGGGTTCAGCAGCGATGAAGACAGTACTGAAATACTCTGTGGGTTCAACGACAATGAAGACTGCACTGAAATCCTCTGTGGGTTTGACAACGATGAAGACCGTACTGAAATCCTCTGTGGGTTTGATGACGATGAAGACTGCACTAAAATCCTACGTAGGTTCGGCAGCGATGAAGACCGTACTGTAATCCTCCATGGGTTTGAAGACATTGAAGACTGCACTGAAATCCTCTGTGGGATCAGCAGCAATAAAGACTGCACTGAAATCCTCCGTGGTTTTGACGACGATGACTACTGTTCTTGTATCCTACGTGGGTTTGGCAGTGTTTGACTATGTTCTTGCTATCCTACGTGGGTCTGGAAGAGTAGCTGGTCTGTATCCTATGTGGGTTAGAAAGCTTAGCTGGTTTAGTATCCTACGTGGGTCCCATCTTAGATGAATCAGTGGCTACATCTGATCATCTCTATCACCTTACTAAGAAGTATACCTGTGTGAGCTGAGTCTTGACTTTCAATCAATATCTTCGATATGATTGACTTGTTTTCCTGTGTGGATTGTGTTGTGTTATCCTGTGTGGATTGGGTTGTACTCCTATGTGGACATGATTGAACTTGGGCTCGGATGTTGGAGCTGAACGGGAATTGATGACTTAGGTATATGTATGGGCATATACCTAAGTTGTGTTGGTTGTTACTTCGTGATTGTAACTTTCCTTTGTGGATTATCGTTTGTGTATTCTGGGAGACCTTTGGGGGTCTCGAGGTCCCTACGGAGTAGCGTATACTCACCCCTGCACGGGCTATGCCTGCACTACATTGTGTTGGATGCAGACGATAGATAGCGCTGATCATTGTTGAGGCTTGTGGAGCAAGTCGGTACCTGGAGGTGGACCACTGGGCAGGACGTACACGGAGCGGACGGCTGGACCTGAGGAGCTGAGGAGGTTATCTGTACCCACCCTTCAGGTGGGACTTCCAGTGGACGGCTCGATGTTTTTTCTTTACTTTCAGTTGATGTACTTCTTTCCAGTTGTACCTTACTTTCAGTTTGTGTTTGTATTCTGGCCCATTTACTTTCCGAACTTACTATTGTATCCAGTTTTACTTAGTGATTACTTTTTCTTACTTACTCTGTGGTGTTTGTTTACTTTATAAAGGCAATTCCTTCCCCTTTTTGTTGGGATTTACGCCTTGGTGCTAGTCGCCAGCCCCTTGCCTATGGGAGGTGGGCTTGGGGTAGTCACAACACGGGTCCCGAGGACGGGTCATGACAAATTGGTATCAGAGGAGTTCGGTTCTACCACCGAACTCAGGACTCTGATCTTTCTTCTATGTGAAGCAATAGTGTTAAGGGTATTTAGTGTGGTTATCAGTCCAGGGAGTCCAATGTTGGTGTGGCAGCTGACGTATCCGTTCACCAGGACCCTGACTTCTGATTTCTGACTCAATGCACGAAAACAATGATTGTATGTGTGTTTCAAAAGTTTTCTTTGTGATTACTTTGTTTCAGCTCACCAGGTATACTATTTGAACGTGGCACACCTATTTCTTTTCAGGATGGCCCCACGACGGCAGCCATCTAGGGTTCCGAGTTTTGTGCAAGCCGACAGCCCACCGAGCGACGAGGCCTCGGTGTAGGGACCTTTTTCAGCAGAGGCACCGGTGATACCTCTACCCGCCGAGCCACCGATGCCACCAGCCCCAGCAGCTGAGAGTGCACGTCGCCTTTGTGAACTGCATGAGTTTCAGTGTCAGAGACCGCCCATGTTCTGTGGGGAGATAGACCCTCAGGCAGCCTAGGATTGGCTAGAGGTTGTTGTTCGAGTTTTCAGGTTAGTGGGGACACCAGCTGACCTCATGGTGATCCTTGCAGCGAGCCTCCTGCACGCGGCAGTAGGCAGATGGTGGAGCTTGATGCTCTAGGTGCACGATGAGGCATCTCTCCTCTGGACGGACTTTGAGAGCGTCTTTCGCTCGGAGTTTGTCCCAGCCACCCTCCGTACGGTGTGCATCCAGGAGCTTCTACAGCTGCTGCAGGGCAGCATGACGGTCGCCCAGTACTCGGTGAGATTTACGGATCTCTTGCGCTATTCGACGGACATGGTATGAGACCCATTCTTCCGGGCCCGGAACTTCGAGCAGGGATTGAGACATGAGATCAGGGCATCGATGATCTCCCTCATAATTCCAATACAGGTAGGATTACTGGAGCGATCTATTCTCATAGAGAGATTTCTTGCTGAGCCTACACCAGCAGCGAGACCTACTGCAGGGCGACACGTAGCAGAGTCGTCTGCAGCTGGCAGTCGACGGATGTCACATGGGTCCAGGAGGACCGGGCCATCAGGAAGATGACCTGAGGACACTGGCTCAGAGGTGCGGGGCACATGGCACAAAGCCAGCCTTCCGAGGAGCAGGCAGTGCTATGCATGTGGCGGGCAGGGCCACATGGCTCATGATTGCCTGACCCGCCGTACAGAGGAGCAGAAGACGGTTGAGGGGCCACCCAGGTAGAGGAAGAGGGTCGACCATGGAGGTCCGCCGAGAGTAGGTGGACAAGGCAAGGGAGCTGGCTGAGAAGCAGGTGGTGGGCGACACTTTGAGGCATTACCACCACCACCACCAGGAGGTCCACCCTGACCACAGGGAGCTGGCGAGCAGAGACAGGATCAGCTTCAAGTAGCAGAGGCCTACAACCATGGCGTGCCAGAGATGATTCGAGGTACTATATGTGTCTATTCCACCCTTGCTACAGTTCTTATAGACATAGGAGCGAGTCATTCTTTTATTGTTGCTACCCTTCTTCGGAGCTCGGAGATTCTGACGGAGCCGTTGGCTCGATCCTTACGGCTAGAGACTCCTACGGGAGCAGACTCGACGATTATGCACTGGTGCCGGCAGTGTGATCTTACTCTAGGAGGTGAGAGCTTCGGCTGGGATATTCTTGTAGCAGCGTCAAGGCCTTACGACGTCATTTTGGGCATGGATTGGTTATCCACAGTCCATGCTCATATCGACTGTATTAGGCGCAAGGTGCGGTGTGTACGCACCGACGGGAGCAGGTTCACCTTCACTGGCGAGAAGGGAGCCTTTGCAGTGCAGGATGGACTCACGCAGAGGAGAGGACAACCTATCACTCATCAGTTGGCTAGCCTCATCCTAGGAGCAGTTGACGTGCAGAGTCTGAGTTTTCCTGTAGTGGTGGATCAGTATGCGGACGTTTTTCCTGACGACGTTCCAGGACTACCTCCTCGCAGAGAGGTATACTTTTATATTGACATGTACCCCGAGACAACCCCGATATCCACTCCAGCATATCGAATGGCTCCCACTGAGCTTTGAGAGCTACAGGTACAGCTGGAGGACTTGCAGGGAAATGGATTCATCCGACCCAGTGTTTCACCCTGGGATTCCTCGATATTGTTCGCCAAGAAGGCGGACGAGAGCTTGAGACTGTGTGTCTAATATCACCTCCTGAACCAGGTGACCGTGAGGAACAAGTATCTGCTACCGAGGATTGACGAACTCTTCGATCAACTCAATAGAGCACGATGGTTCTTGAAGATAGACCTCAAGTCAGGCTATCATCAGCTCAGAGTTCGAGACGAGTATGTGCAGAAGACGGCCTTCAGATGTCGGTATGGCCACTATGAGTTCTTGGTTATGCCATTCGGCATAACCAATGCTCCAGCGGTGTTCATGAGTCTCATGAATAGGATCTTTCAGCCATACCTCGATCGATTTGTCGTGGTCTTCATTGACGACATATTGATATACTCAACCACTGAGGAGGAGCACGCCTATCACTTGCGGGTTGTACTTGACACACTCTGAGAGCACCAGCTTTATAGTAAGCTCTCGAAGTGTCAGTTCTGGTTACGTGAGGTCCACTTCTTGGTACACGTCATCTCTGAGGTGGGATTTTCGGTGGATCCTATGAAGATAGAGGTAGTTCTAGCTTGGGATCCACCCAGGAGCGTGACAGAGGTTCGGAGTTTCTTGGGGTCAGTTGGGTACTACCGGAGGTTTGTGCCAAACTTCTCCAGAGTTGCGGCACCACTTTCAGCTTTGAAGAAGAAGGGTAAACCCTTCGTGTGGTCAGATAGATGTCAGGAGAGATTCTAGGAGCTGAGACATAGATTGACCAGTGCACCTATCTTGAGGATACCGGAGGAGGGAGTAGGGTACGTAGTCTACTGCGATGCATTAGGGACCAGACTCAGATATGTCTTGATGCAGGAGTGGGCCGTGATAGCCTATGGATCACGTCAGTTGAGGCAGCATGAGCAGAACTATGATACCCATGACCTGGAGTTAGCAGTAGTGGTCTTCGCTCTGAAGATGTGGCGACACTATCTGATGGGCGAGTGGTTTACAGTCTAGTCTGACCACCAGACTCTTAGGTACATCTTCTCGCTAAAGGACCTGAACCTGAGACAGTGGTGATGGATCGAGTTCCTCCAGGACTATGATTTTGAGATAGTCTATACTCCTGGGAAGGGGAACGTAGTAGCTGATGCTCTCAGCAGGAGGACGGGCATTCAACTACTTGTGGAGGCGACAAAACAACTAGCCACTTTGTAGATATCCTTCATGGATAGAGATGGAGCAGCCTTTCTTCAGTCACTCACAGTCACTCCTCCTCTACTGCAATGGGTCAGAGAGGCTCAGCGTGGGGACGTTGACTGTGAGATGCGGCGTGCACAGATATCCTCAGGACAGGCACCTGATGGATTCTCTATAGGAGGAGAGCATGATGTCCTTTTTAGAGAACGTACCATGGTACCAGCTGCTTTACAGGAGGAGGTGCTGAGAGAGTTTAACACTTCCCCTTTAGCGGTACATCCAAGAGTGGCGAAGATGTACCAGGATCTCAGACGACAGCACTGGTGGCCGGGTATTAAGAAGGTTGTAGTTGAGTTCGTTTCTCGATGCCTCACCTGTCAGCAGGTGAAGGCAGAGTACCAGGTACCAGCAGGCATGGTGCATCCCTTGGAGGTTGAGAAGTGGAAGTGGGACTAGATATCTATGGATTTAGTGACTGGACTTCCACGCACTTCCAGAGGTCATGACTCCATTTGGGTGATTGTTGACCGACTCACCAAGTAGGACCACTTCTTACCCGTCAAAGAGCAGGGCTTAGTGGAGAGCTTGGGATGCCTCTACGTTCAGGAGATCATACGGCTTCATGGTGTGCCATCATCTATCATCTCTGATCGAGATGCTCGCTTTACTTCCTAGATTTGGAAGGGGTTGCAGGAGGCATTCGGGACGCCGCTACGTCTGAGCACCGCCTTTCACCCTCAGACGGATGGTCAGATGGGGAGGACCATTCAGACTCTTGAGGTCATGATCTGTGCATGTGTCCTAGACTTTGGTCCCAGCTGGTAGGACCACCTAACCTTGGTGGAGTTCGCGTACAACTACAGCTACCACTCCACCATCAGGATGGCACCATACGAGGCATTGTACGACCGACCTTGCAGATCACCTCTGTGATGGACAGACCCTGGGTAGTCAACACTTGTGGGACCGGAGATGGTCCAGGCCACGACAGAGAAGGTTCAGGTCATCCAGGAGCAGATGAGGACAGCTCAGAGCCAGCAGAAGTCTTATGCTGACAGGAGGCGGAGGCCACTGGAGTTGGAGGGTGGCGATCACGTCTTCTTGCGGGTCTCACCTCGACGTGGATTACGGAGATTTGGCCGGGGCAGAAATTTATCTCCGCACTTCATCGGACCATTTCAGGTCCTCAGCAGGATAGGCGAGGTGGCTTATCGCCTAGCTCTACCACCTCAGTTGCACCGGGTGCACGACGTCTTCCACGTATCTCAACTGAGGAGATATGTGCATGACCCAACGCATATAATCGACCATGGGGAGTTGGACATTGATGATGGGGCGACTTTTGCGGAGGTCCCGGTGGAGATCAAGGATCGACAGGAGTGGATCCTACATGGACAGTCGATACCTCTAGTGTGCATCAGATGGAATAACTAGAACCACCAGGAGAGCACTTGGGAGCGGGAGGCTCAGATGTGTGCTCAATACCCACATTTGTTCCCCTAGTTTATGATGTATCTTTACGGGGACGTAAATCCCTAAGGTGGGAGTAATGTAAAGACCTGTAAAATTCAAGGGAATTTTTTTTCTTAATTTTCTTTGGGATTTTACAAGAACGCAGTTTCTGATGGCACTTCATTCTGAGGCCCGGTGTGCCCAGAATCAATTTCCAAAGTTTAGCTCGGGTACGTTCAGTGAACAAACGAGCGGGTTTTCCTAACTTTTGAACCGGTGCTCGGAATCGAATTCTGAGGGCACCGATGGAATCGCAGCGCCAGTAATTGTTTAAGAACACCTTTTCTGAAGTTGCGTTTTCTCGAGTGAGGTTATTAATTAATTGGGTTAACTAAAGAATAAAATAAAATATTGTGCTACAGATTTTATTTTTTATTCTAAGTAGTGATAACCTTGGCATGGTGGTTGGAGTGGGACCCACTAATATCCTAACTCCTAGGTAGGATATTAGTGAGGTGGTACCCACACGAGCCCCACCCCCTTTATTTTTCTTTTACCTCCCACATGCATTTAATTTTGTAACTCACCCGCACCCCCCTTTTAAATGCCAAGTCAACTCTCGTGTTTAATTGGATTATTAAATGCCTCATTAATTGATCAACGCACGATAATTAAATCGTGATTTAATTTTTGAATTTTAAAGGATAGCATGAGTAATAAAATAAGGCAAAGCCTTATTTTATTATTGTTGTTGTGTTGTGTGAGAATATTTGGTGAGAAATTTCTCAAGTCTTGAAGAACATCCTTCCTCGTTGAAGAAAGTGAAGAACGACGAAGAACGCCGACCTCTGATGAAAGACGACGAAGAACGCAAGTTCCTCGGAGATCGACGACGCGACATCGGGTACCGCGACGCCAACGATCCTCTTCCCCGAGACGCCCTGTACCGCGACACCCACGATCCTCTTCCGCGAAGTCGTCTTCCACGACGTCCCTTTCCCGTGACAAACCTCGTTCGACGACTTCATCGAGGTAGGGGGTTTGGTTTAATTTAATTTATGTGGATTATATCCTTGACATATGATTAAATTGTTGAAAGTCGTTCGAACCACTAACACAGTGGGTGCGGACCAACGAACAAGTCCGAACCCACCGATTCGCTGTTCTTGATGCGCGGAACGTTGGGCGACGATGAAACGGGACCGTTGAGCGATTGGAGGTCGTCGCAGTAATCTACGGGTCCCGAGACGACCCTAGGCATGGACGGGAGCAAGAACGGACCACCGGAGCGGCTCCGGTGGCCCGCGGACTTCACCGGCGGCGCAGCGGTGCCAGCAGCCGGAGGCGGCGGCCGGCTGGCCGGAGGTTGTGGCGTCCCGGCCCGCCGCCAGGAGGGACCGCCGCGGCTGTAGCCGCGGCGGCAGGCGACTGGGATCCTGCGACCGTGCAGGACCCGGGGGAGACACGACACCCATCGCCGAATCCGCTGGCAAAGGTGCGGCCCCCACGTGGGGGTTGCAGTTTCAATCAAGGGGGGTAGCCCCCCCCCCCCCCATTTCCGCTTGGCTCGGCCAACACCAAGTTGGCCGTGTGGGGCGCGCCCGCGCCAGGCCAACCGGCCGCGCCGGCCGGGCCGGGTCGCGCCAGATGGTCCAGGCCGTGCCCTAATAGGTCGGAACCGGACCCGGTTCGGGTCAACCCGGTTCGGGCCGACCCAGGGGGTCTTGGGCCGGGTCAGTCCGGGCCCAAAACCCCCTTAAACCAGACAAGTTTGTTCTTTTGCCCATATCTTGGGCTAAGGACCTCCGATCGACGCACTGTCAGTTGAGATGTGATCCTTGGATTGAGACGGTCGTTTTGGTATATTACACTCAAGGTTTAGGAGAACTTTGGGTATGGCCGGGTTGGTTCGAACACGAAACCAACCTGGCCCTCGGAGCGGATACACTTATAATTTGAGCTCCGGACGTCCGATTGATGTGTCGTCGACTTTGTTGGATTCCTTTTAGTGAGATGGAACTTTTGGATTACTTCACTCGAGGTTTGGACGCAGTTGGTGTGCAGTCGGGTTGGTTTTGACTTAAAAACCAATCGGGCCCCTAGAACGAAAAAGCTAATAACTCTCAGATCAGGCGTCTGATTGATGCGCCGTCTGTCGCGGTGAGTTCCTTTTGTCGAGACGGAACTTTGGGATACATCAACTCCGAACTACGTGTTAGTTGATATATCGACCCCCCTTGGCTCGTGGAGCGGACCCTCCCGGAATCGAGCATGTTGTGTGCGGGAACCCTATAGCTGGCTGCGACTACGGTGACTGCATTGAAATCCTACGTGGGTTTGGCAGCGATGAAGACCGTACTGAAATCCTCCATGGGCTCGATGGCAATGAAGACTGCACTGAAATCCTCCGTGGGTTCGGCAGCGATGAAGACCGTACTGAAATCCTCCGTGGGTTCGACGACGATGAAGACTGCACTGAAATCCTACGTGGGTTCAGCGGCGATGAAGACCGTACTGTAATCCTCCGTGGGTTCGACAACAATGATGACTGCACTGAAATCCTCCGTGGGTTCAGCAGCGATGAAGACTGCACCGAAATCCTCCGTGGGTTCGGCAGCGATGAAGACCGTACTAAAATCCTCTGTGGGTTCAACGACGATGACTACTATTCTTGTATCCTACGTGGGTTTGGCAGTGTTTGACTCTGTTCTTGCTATCCTACGTGGGTCTGGCAGAGTAGCTGGTCTGTATCCTATGTGGGTCTGACAGATTAGCTGGTTTAGTATCCTACGTGGGTCCCAGCTTAGATGAATCAGTGGCTACATCTGATCATCTCTATCACCTTACGAAGAAGTATACCTATGCAATCTGAGTCTTGACTTTCAATCAATATCTTCGATATGATTGAATTGTTTTCCTGTGTGGATTGGGTTGTGTTATCCTATGTGGATTGGGTTGTACTCCTATGTGGACGTGATCGAACTTGGGCTCGGATGTTGGAGCCGAATGGGAATTGATGGCTTAGGTATATGTATGGGAATATACCTAAGTAGTGTTGGTTTTTACTTCGTGATTGTAACTTTCCTTTTTGGATTATCCTTTTTGGATTCTGGGAGACCTTCGGGGGTCTCGGGGTCCCTACTGGGTAGCGTATACTCACCCCTGCATGGGCTTTGCCCGCACTACGTTGTGTTGGATGCAGACGACAGACAACGCTGATCGTGGTTGAGGATCGTGGAGCAAGTCGGTACCTGGAGGTGGACCACTGGGCGGGACGTACACGGAGCAGACGGCTGGACCCGAGGAGCTGAGGAAGTTATCTGTACCCACCCTTTAGGTGGGACCTCTAGGGGATGGCTAGACGTTGCTGCTTTACTTTCAGTTGCTGTACTTCTTTCCAGTTGTACCTTACTTTCAGTTTGGGTTTGTATTCTGGCCCATTTACTTTCCGCACTTACTATTGTATCTAGTTTTACTTAGTGATTACTTCTTCTTACTTACTCTATGGTGTTTGTTTACTTTATAAAGGCAATGCCTTCCCCTTTTTTTGGGATTTATGCCTTGGTGCTAGTCGCCAGCCCCTGACCTATGGGAGGCGGGCTTGGGGTAGTCACGACACGGGTCCCGAGGATGGGTCGTGATAGTGGAAGGGGAGTGGCACTCCTATAAATACCAAAAGGTATTCATTAAGAAGAAGTATACATGACCTAATGTGCCTAAAAAATGGAATAATAGTGGAATAAAGTAGAGTAGTTTTATATAAAAACCTCCACCATACAAAAAATTGTGAGTTTAAATAATTTTGTTCCTTAATGTTTAAGTTCCCCAATTTTATCATTTTCGTTTTTATTAAAAACACTAATTTTCTAACCTATGAAATTTATCCATTAAGACTAAAATAATTTTATATTATTTTTAAAATATATATCCAATTAATTATAAATATGAATCATAATTTAAAAAATAAAATTCTCACGTGTTTTGGAAATTAATTTTAAAATAAGTGCATGTGACGCACAAAAACACTACTTAAACCTGGTCCATGCTAAAAATGTTATTACAATCTATGGGTAAAAATGTAATTATATAAGATAAATTGGTCCATTAATATCCCATATTTAGTATTTATTAAATATTACAAATAACTTGACAAAATATAGTATTTTCATTAATTTTAAATCATTTAATAAAATATTGTTTATTATGAACTGATAATAATGCCAATTTTGACATTATTTATTTAATTTTAATTTCAAAAATATCAAAATAATATTTTAATTTAAACATATTAAGTTTACTTCTATGTAACCTTATATATTAATATAAAAATAACAATTAGATCCAATAATTCAATCAATTTACGTCACTTTTAATAATTATAATATCATATATTTTATTTATTTATAAACTAAATAACCACTACGTTGGTGTTTCTTAAGAATTTTAAATAACTAAAATAACTATAAAAATTAATGATAATTTATTATGATAAAAAAACATTTATATTTAAAAGGATACGTATAAACATAAATATTTTTTTTGTACATATCTCAATGTTTTATAAATTCGAAAGGTAAATAATATTCCCTTTTTTTCTTTTCCTTACTAAACCATTTATATAGGGAACCTCTATTTAATAATATCACAATAATCCATAAAATTCGAACCAAGAGGCGATACGGTATAATTATATTTATAAAATGTCTTTTTGAAAACTGTTCACGCCATTTTGGTCCTTTACCTTATGTTTTAGTCCCTTACTAAGCTTAATTTTACCTTAGCAACCATAACTAATTTTAATCACATTCACTAATCGTTTTTGGTTAAAAAAATAAATTTTATCTTATTAGACCAAAAATAGTATATTTATTACAACCGTATTTTTTGTTTTCCAAAATAAAATCCCAAAAGTGGGAAAATTAAGTTTAACACTAATCCAGAAGACATTGCAGGAAAGTGAGTTTATAAAGTAAAAATGTTCAACAGTTCAATTATTGTTTATATCTAATTTCATTATAAAAATGATTATAATGATATAAATTGGATTAATATATGAATTATTAATTTATTTTTTACATTAGAAACCAATTTTAAATATAATTTAACATTACTAATTATTTAAATGAATAGGCGGTTTTTAACTAAAATACAGTACTTTTAACTATTCATCTAAAATTGAAGTTTCTTAGAAAAATCCTGAAAATCTACCCTAATATAAATTCTACATTTTAAATTAAAAAAATTAATTTTATTTTATCAAATTCAATTTCTAAGTCTCAAAAATTAAATTTATTTTTTTTGAAAAAATACATAAAAAGTAGTTCATTTGAGAAAATAGTATTTTTAAGCATATGATGAATTTACCAAAAATTATATTATTCCTAATAAATACATTTAATTTATATAAAAAATTATAAAAAATATTTTAAAAGTTTTTTTTCACTATTCATATTTATATGTTTAATGGTTAGTTTATAACTATCTCATTTAAATAATTATAACAATAAAATGAGGTTTCACAGAAACATAGTGTTGTGTGTAACATATACCTTGATACTATTCCATGTAGCACAATCTTACCTTAGTGTAGCATATAGTGAAAGTATTTGTTATTTATTTAATATGAATAATAATATAAATCCATTTCCAGTGGGTTGTGAATTTCTAATTATGAATGAGATTAAATTAATTTGAAAAAAAATAATTCATAAAATCTCTCGGTGTTACACATGGGAGGATAGTAAAGCTTGATAAATATATGAACTAGGGGATAAAAATTACTAGTGATATTTTTTGGTCCAAGAAAACTAGTATGTGGGACTGTGATGGAATAAATTGTTGAAATTATTCATTTTTTATTTCATCCTATACACTTTGTTGTCTTATTGATATTTATATTTTATTCATCTTTTATATGTTTAATGTCAATGATGTATCATGTCACTGGATTTATTGAGTTATTATGATTTTTACCTATAAGGTTTTGGGAAAAATAATTTAGTTTTAAGACTTATATGGGGTCATTAGTAAGTATTGGATTTTTGAGGGGATCCTAACTGAAGTTAAATCTTCTAGCATACATATGCTATCCTCAGAGGCTGGGTGAGATTGGCCAGCAAGTAGGAAATAAATTTTTAAGGAGTCACTCCTGGTGGAGATACGAATTGTATCCAAATATGGGGTTTTATTCTCCTTTTTAGAGGGAAATACTTAGTTGAGTATTATAAGTGTGTCCACCAGGGTTACATTTTGTTTAACATCCCATGTTTTTGAATGGTTTGAAAATTCCATGAGAATTTGAGCTTTTAATTTGGTGGATATTCCAAATATTAAATTCTAACTTAGAATGTAAATCATAGTATTATAACACATTAATGTGATGTTTTTAGGTGTGACTTGATGTCTGAGATATGACTCAAGGGTTTGGCTTAGTTTTTTGTGCATTGGGATCTGAAAACCAATATTTTTGGAAATATAAGGGGAGGAACATAGTTTACATATAGTTATTCAGAACCATGAAACCTCAACCATTTGGACCATAAGGGGTGTCATGTAATTTGTAAAACTATGCACCTTAGTCCACACGAACGTGTATGTGGTCTAGAACAACTGAATAAGGGATCTCATGGCTTGTGAACTTTTTGTCAACCCATTTTCCTAGCCATGTGATGGGGTGTTCTTTTGAACAGTATCACTGCACGGTTGGCGCAATGTTCTCAAAACCATGAGTCCAAACCATGTGGCTCATTTAATGGTGAAAATGATATTTTTTTACCACCATTCCTTATGATAATTTTAACCTATTTTCACCCCCCTATATCAATAGGAGATCTCGCATGCACACTCTCCTCTTCCTCCCAATCCCTGGTTGGTTCTTCACTATTTTCTATCTTATTTCATAATTTTTTATTTATTGGATTCATATTTTTATGTATGATACTCATTTATAATCTATTTTCTATTAAGTATCTCTATGTTAATTTATATTATTGTGTGAGGTCGTTTTCCCTATTATCAAAGAGTGAGCCTGATCCGACTATTAATCTCATTTCATCTTGAATCAATGCCTCATATTGGATATGTGAAGCATCCTTGGTTTAAGGTATGTGGTCTAACAATACTCCATTAAGTTTTACCATATTTAAAATATATGATGCATTCAAAAAATATTTCACTCTATACGTATCCTCATAAAAGTAAAATTATTCTTTTAAATGATAATTCCTTAATGTATATTTCAATTGAGAATTTAAATTTCACTATTTGTTGATGTTTAACATGACTCAAACCATCCCCATTTGGTTTGTTTCTAATATTACTAAAAATTAATTCTTAGGCTTCAAATTAAAACTACATTTTGATGTGTATTAAATTTCCTCTTCTAGAATGAGATGATAATGGAAATTAATTGAATGGTAAGTGGTGTGTTTGTTTCCCTCTTTCATAAGATCGTTATTTAATGTTACACTAGAACCATACATTGTAAATTATGTGACCAATTTAAATAGAATTATATTTTATTTGATAGGATATACACATGGCACATAGAAAATAATAAAGTTAATGGTTGCATTATCCCACATGAAAAATTGGTAGTGGAATTTATTATTTAATTTACTTATTTATACCATATAAAATGAATTAAAAATTATAAAATTATGGTGAAACATATACATTTTTTAATGGGAAATTTTGTGGCCTATTATATAACCTTTTTTACATGAATGGATATAACTACTTAGTGGAAATTAGCGCTGGCCCTTTATATCACATGAATTGATAAATGGTGTGGAAAACCCTCATAAACCATGATTATTTTTTAACAAGAAAATTCTTACCAATAATCGCATTCCTTCAATGAACCCTGTTTTCCTAGGTCATAAATCCTTTGAGGGGATCATTTGTGAGATTAATTTTGTAATCCTTGAGAAATAATAGGGTACATTATACGAAACACCTTTTATGGGATCATAAGCTAGTTTTTATCATATATACACTATAAGATAATCATTGATTCATGATACAAAATAACTTGGATTGGATCAATGGTTAAAAGAATTCTGACTATTCATGTGTGATACATGGTTTGGTTCTTGATATATAATTCCCTCAATAGACTCATGTGTTACATAAAATGATATACTCATTAAGAGATACTTAGACTCCTGATGTGGGCTACTATAGATGGGAACATTGGTTAAATGGAATATTATTATGAAATGAATTGTTAGATACATGGGTTCCTAATTTAGAATGAATTGGGCTGGTGTAGAAGTCAAATTAATTATATAACTATTGATTCCTAATTGTATTACCTTTTTTTGATATGTTTTTAATATCATAAAACATGTATAAATATATATTATTATAATTACACATGGAAACCTATGCTTATATACATGGGTTATAAATTCAATATAATGTTCTTATATATATATATATATATACTTGGGATCATTCCCATATTCACATAATGTTACCCATATGAAATTATTAAGAGTATTAATGGTTGCTAGAGTTGTTCCTCATGACTTAGCCACTACAATGTATATATGTGTGTGTGTGTGTGTTTCTAAATATGTTATTAAGTGAGTAGTATATATATATATATAAAGATATATACATATTCCTATATACACAGTGGTACATATTAAGAGGTATTTTGTCTTAGGCTGATGTAGGTATGGACAACCATTTGTACTTAAGGAACCTGATGCAAAATCATTTACAGTTTTCACATGTTATTGACTATACATATAATATAACTTATTTTATATCAATATATTTTATACCATTTTAAATCATTAGTGTTGGCCTACTAATTTTATATCACACCATGCTCATGAATCCATTTTGTAACCAAACATATCTCATGGTTGTAGGTTCAAGAACATGGATTATACTATGTGTTTTTACTTATATACATGGGAACTTTTGAGAATAAGACTTATTAGATTCCCAACATTATGATAGAGACATCCTTTGTGTAATTTTTTCATTTCAACATATGTGTTTATGTATTATCATCTATATATCTATTTTGTAAATTTTACAATGTTAAGTATTGATTATTCATTCATTGTTTATCAATTATTGGTTTATCATTATACTAATTCCCTATATATATATCTTTTTAAACAATTTATCTCATTTAATACTAACACACTACTATGATTATGAGGGTATAGTCTCCCCACACTACCATCATTAGGCCCTATCTACTTTTCGATAGCCTCAAGAATATGGGGAGGTTCTCTTGAGGCCATGAAACTAATCGTTTAGGCTACTAATTATATAGAAATTCAGGTTGGGGATTTATATTACCCATAATAGTGATAGTTATATGAATGAGATTCTCTCCAATTGGGTGTTGGGGAACCCTATGATGGATTTTTGTATTAAACTATGACATGGTAATGGGAATAGATCCATTTAGACATGTAGTTCATGGGAAATTTGAGAAGCACATCAATAGTCACGTAGTTATGGATCCTCTAGTTAATCTACTCATAGAGGAGGTCAAGTTTCATAGGGTTATAGGAATTAGTGTCAGTAGGGTAATTATAAAGCCCAACCTTAAAACATTACTTAATATTGAGTTAAAATAATAATTCACATTGAGGATCTTTATAGGTTTAGAGTTTTAGAGAGTTAGGCCATCACTATTACATTTCAAAAGTTACAAAGTAGACACTTCTACTCAGTTTCAACTTTTTTCATAAAATAAAAACTCTTTAAAAAAAGATTCATGTCTAGTTCCATGTTTTAGATGGCATGACTTTTCCTTGATCCCATCCTTGATCCTATTCTACTTTATGTCCTGTGAAAAACATTTCAAAAAATTGGGAAGAGAATAAAAAGCTCAGTAAGGGATACACAAAGAAGGAAACTGTTAGTTTTTCAAAACAACAAGTAAACCATGAATAATTTAACATAAGTAATACTTTTCACCATTATGAAGTAGTAAATACTCTTCACTGAATAAAATATCACTAATTTCCCTTTTTTAACCCAAAGATTACCGTAAAACCCATGTAAAGGACACATAACATATAAAGTTAACTTGGGATATAAACATACTTAAATGGAATAACCATATGGCCAACTTCCACACATATCACTAAATGTTATAGCCATACGGCCGACTTCCATACCTAATGCATTGGAGGTTATAACGTAACCACCTGTCCTGGTATTCACAGCACCACACATCATTTGGTTTATCACCTAACCACCCATCAAATGTCCAAGTACCATTATAAAATCATAAGACATAAAAAAATTATAATGGAAAGAAAACATTTCCACATTTCAATCACAATATATCACTTAAATATATTGACATAACAAATCCATTATCAAAACCATTTTCAATACCAAAATACATAAAAGAGTATATGGTATTTATTTTCTTTTAAAAATCATTACGTCTTGTTGAGGAAGCCAAAGATCAAATAATACTCGCGGCGGCGGAAAGGTCGTTGTCACCACATACGTTAAAAAGAAACATTCATTTTTGTTGTTTAGTAAAATGCTTCGAAGAGAAAATATTCCTTTTGAATAAAAGTAAAATTCAAATGGGTTTATATACCATATAAAAGAAATTTGTGTATAAAATAAAATATGCCTCAATGAAAGGAGATTGAGACGAAGTCCCTTACAAAGTCGGTATCCTTAGATTAAGGATAAATCAATTACATAATTATGTGTGACAAATATAAATACACCCAATATAATAGGTTATTAAGTGTAAAATAATTATAGGTTATCCACACATATTCATAGTATGACATAATCAAGAAGTAGAGGTTTAACCCAAAGAATTGAAATTGGGTTAAGAAGTTCCTTTACAGAAATTCGACAGCCTAACAGCGTCACTTTAAAATTCATAAAATGAGTCGATGAGAGATAAAAATGGTATCTCATCAACTGTACATATAATTTATAGAAATAAGTATATATAATAACATATCCTAACATTATAAGATGTAAATTAAAAGACCTAACAAAATAAGTCTTTTAAAAATAGGAGGGTGAAAGGTTCCTTTACCGATTTGGGTAACTTTCGAAATGTACACCCCATGAAAGAAGGATCATAAAATGTTGATGTAAATACCCATAAATGAAATTATATTACACAAAGAGTATAATAATGGGCAGTACATACACCACTCAAAGGAGATAGTGACAAATATAGCATGAATCTCACGGGAATAAAAGTGAGATAAAAACCCCTTACCTCATTGTAATAAATCGAGTCTTATGACCAAAAGATAATAAACACCAAATGAATCTCTGAATACCGTGAATATAAATAGAATCATGATAATATATGTAAGTACACGATACACCACATGCAATAAATAAGTGGCGAACAATGGAAATCTCACGAAATTAAAAGTGAGATAAGAAATCCCCTAACAAAAATTCGGCAACCTAACGACGCCACTTAAAAATTATTAAAATGAATGTATGAGAGTAATAGGGGGTATCTCATCATATGAAAATACAAACTAGAGTATGGTGAATATAAAATAATATCCTCTAACATAAGAACATGGAGCATAAAAGAAATGACATAAAAGAGAGTACTTGAAAAGAAAGAGAAAGGTCGAATCCCTTACCTCGTGTCCGACTTGACTCGATCGTTCTTTAATCTCCTGAATAATAAACTAGAGTTAATTTCTACTTGATTAAGAACTTTTTAAAGCTCATTATTCCTTTTATATCACTTATTACCATGTTATGAACATTATGTAATCATTTAAGTTAATAACGGTAGTTTTGTCGATCCTTGGTACTTGAGTCAAAAATAAACTTCTTATAATTACAAGTTGTTCATGTGGTAAAATATCCACTATATCCAAAATTATATTCATGATGTAGATATCATATATATCATATATATCCAGTATATTCATGCATTTACAATATTACACAACATTTAGAGGTAAGAAATGAAATGCACTGTTCATAGAGACGGTAAGTCCTACGTACGCATGAACGCTACTTTCATTTCTATTTCATATTTAATAGAATTAAAACATAATGATACATAGTTATATCATAATTCCAGTATATTATCATATATAATTTCATTAAATTCATCCTTTATACATACCACATATGGTATTAATGAGTCATATCACTTTGAGGGGGCGGTAGTCCGAACTTCCTCTAATGAGATTATCGTGTTTACCCATAATGGAAACCATAAAGGTCTGATATAAAAGAAAAATACAGAAGCATAAAGTAAACATAAACATAATATATATCATATATAAAAATAGTTTCATCTTAATTTCCACCATTATAGTTGTTAAAATAAGATTGAACAATCATCGTTTTGTGAGGCAGTAATTCGTCATCCATAGAAATAGTATGTTATTTAACCATTAGACGAAGGTGTGTGTAAGTTTAGCTCGAATACTTATTATAAAAACATACTAGTATATTTAATATACTGGTGTTTTTACAAAAGAAAGTAATAAAAATAGTTTAGGGGGTTGGAGAATCAAAATAAAACAAAATAACATTAGTGAAGACATTACCTTCAAATCAAGTAACTCCTCTTGGTTTGAACCAAAAGGGTTTCTTGAAGGAATTTATGCCTAAGTTAAGGCTTCTAGGATGAATATAGGGATATTGGGAGCTTATTTTAGTAGAGTTTGGACAATCCAAAGGGCTTGAGAAGTGTGAGAGTTGGGTAGGAAGTGGGGTCTTTTTATAAGGGAGAGGAGGAGCTCTTTTGGAAATCTTGAAACTATTATTTTATTATAAAATGAAATTCAGTTTCTAAAGCTCCAAAAATAATTAATGTCAAAGATAAGGTGTCCCATGTTTGAATTAAAATCATCCAATAAGATTTGGACATGTATTGGATATTATTTTAAACTTTATCTTCTTATTTATTTAATTTATTCATTAATGACATAAACACTGCATCACCATTGTGTCATAAATAATTTTCTAAATTTGATGTCTAAAAATTATAAAAAAATTACCATGATGTAGGAAATATTTTTATATTTCTAATTAATATTTATAGTCAAAAAGATAACTTATATAACCCCATGTAAAAACTACTTTAGTAAAAAAATATATGTTTGTGACATTTTTATTTTTACTTTAAATAAAAGGTATTAATGTCATTATCTTACCCAAGTGGCTCAATGGGGTCCCCAAAATCGACCCATGGATTGTAATGATCGGAAATTACTCATCCAATAAGTGTAGGATAAGTGTAAAGGTAGTTTTATATTATTATAACATTATATTTACCTTAAATTACACTAATTACCTTTAATCGCGATTAATAAAACTTAAAAGTTACTATTCACCAAAAATTAGTTTCATCCCATTGAACCAAATTTTACTTACTAATGACAACCATGTATGTTGGATTTTTGAAATTCAATTCACAGAAGTGTTAAAGTTTTATTTAAACGAAAAATCAGTTTTTTAACTACCACTTAGTTGTTTCACTATTCATCAAAAATTGATGTTTTTCAGAAAAATACCAAAAAATCACCCTAAGCTATATTTGATATCCTGAATTCAAAAATGATGTCTATTTTACAAAATTCAAAACATATAAGTCGCATTAATTAATTTAATAATTAATTCCTGTTGTCAAAACAAATAGAGTGTTTTTAAGAAATAATATATATCAAAAGATTGACACTTGTTTATGTCCAATTTCAAAGTGAAATTAATTCCAATGTCCACCATTGGATTAAATGGAAAAAATATATTTTAACTACACTTTAAACCCAATTAAAAAGATAATATAACCATATAAATAAATTATATTAAAAATAGGTTTTGAATTAAAATCCAGCATTTTTCGTTATTCATTAAAAAATGAACTTTATCGGAAAAATAACAAAAATTTACACAAAGTAAATTTTTGATGTCTTGATTTTAAAGAAGGATTTTAGTTTTTCAAATACATCATATAAAATTTTCAAAAGGTATATTTAAAAAGGGTTCGCCATCAAAAGTTGGTTAATCAACCTTTTAAATAACATTATAATATTTATGATTAAAATCGAATTCTTTTCTTATTTTAAGCCTCTAACTTTTATTGGATAAATGTAAAAATATATTTAACAAAATATATTTAACAAAATATATAATCATTTTTTAGTTAGTTATGTTCATTCCTGCCATTACAATGGATAGGCGTTAACGACCATTTAAAATAATATTATTATATTATTAGTGTGCAACGTAAGATTTCAAAGAAACTAGTTGTTGCATATTGGTTATGCCATCGAACATAGCATTACTTTTAAAGTAATATTAACATTCTATTCACAAATATTAATAAACATGAAAATGTCATATTATTTATTGACCTGATAAGTTACATCCTTCCCCCCTTTTGGGAATTGTGTCCTCACAGTTTTAAAATTGGTCTCAGAAACATTATTAAAAGCCCCCCACATCAGAAAAGGAGTCAATTAAAATATCACCTTAAAAAAAGAAAGAGAAGTAAAAAGGTCACCCGAGACAACATATACTAGGATTCCATGAAAACATGGATATGGTGGAAAAAAAACCACCAAGTTCTGATGGAGAGTGATAGAAAACATGTCTAGGATAATGTTAACCACCAGAAAATCACAAACTTGTGAGGGGTTAAACGGTATTTGATTCCCCGGTAGGAAAAGTTAACAAACAACGTTTTTGTTTTAAGTTACATTTAATTGAGGAATTTATTTATGAGCTTAACTAAAACATAAGGAAACATACTTACTTGTCATGTAGGCTTTCATCTCTTACTATATTTCTAACACAAACTCATATTTTCTTCAAAAGATGAGTATTTAGGATGACTTGTTCACATTAAGACTGCTATAATAAACTTCTAGAGAATCACCTAATCCAAAAAAATAACAATATGTTTCCCATGTCTTTAGACCTTAACCAAAACCAAAATGGTTAGTTCAAGATCAGATAATCCCCAAAAAGGATAATCTTTTACAAAAAGAAAAACTACTCTTAATCTCCAAAATTTGTCCAACAAAACCCAAAGTTCATCAAAGACCATCCAATAAACAGCTGTCCATAAAATTCTTCAAAGTAAACTAATCTAAGATTGAAACCCAAATCTATGAAGGATTTAATCACTCAATCTTCCAAGATAAATCCTAACATTCATCTCCAAATAACATTAGTTACTATTAAAGCCTCATATTGAAAAGGAACTAACCTTATCACATATCCTCTATGATAGGTCAATCATTTCCATAGATAACCAGAAATCAACTTATTATTGATTCATAAAATCATCTAACTAAAAGAATTTGTCATACTAACCAGGGACTTCACATAGTCCAGTGGTAGGCGATAAATACCAGTTGCATTTTGGTTGTGGGTTCGATTCCCACAGCTTTGTCCGATGCGACGGGTTGTCACATGGTCTGCGTGTTGTCCTTTTTCAAAAACTATATAATTTTATAACATTCCCAAAAAGAGTTAAATTCATCAAAAATAACAATAACATAATTTAACCACAAAGGATATCTAATAAATTTCATTTTTCATCCCAAAATGTATTAACCAGTAATTGCCTCAAATTCAAGGATCATATAAACCCAAAATTTTTCTTTATGACTATATCCACAAAAGAAAAGATAATTATTCCTTGAATAAAATTTTCATATATCAAACATCCGGGTTACACATACTATAAAAAGTCTTCTAATGTGATCTCATCGTCAAAAGATCCTTAATACTTTTAAGAATATTACCATCTTAAAATCTACCATAGCTCTTGAATCCCTTATACGTTTACTTCTTACTCATTCAAAATTCTTCATTATTCATTAACCATTCCGTGCCAACTTATTCTGAAATACTTCTTTCCTACAAAAAAAAACCATGAATCATATCCTAATATTCAATAATAGGAAAACATATGATAATAAATAATCCATACCTTTCATTGGTCATTTTCAGTTTCTTCATCCTCAATAGGAATGGCATTAGGTATTGGTGAACGAATATTTGTACGATATTGGTGATCCCATTCCTGAAACTTCTTCATAGGACATGTGTTTGCATAATGACCATGCACACCACATTTAAAACATTCAATTGATCCTTCAGAAAGAACTTCTTTCCCTTTCCTAGAGTTAACTAGATGCTTCCTTTTTCCATGGAAGGTTCTTGCTTTATGACCTTCATTTCTATATATATAGCATGTTTCTATCCCTTTGAAACATTTTCCTATGTGTTTCTTTCCACATCTTTGACACCTAGGTTTTTGAACATACTTACCTTTATGATTATTACCTAAACTTCCATGGGGATTTGTTTCTCGAATATATGATGTCTTGTAAAAATCATTAAGGTTCTGGTGGTCAATCATGACTCCATATAGTTGGTTGAGAATAACCACAAGAGTTATCATTGCAGCTCCCATATCATTCAGTTGCTTGTTCATAAAACCGTCACAGTTTTCTTCACATCCACTGTTACTTTGGTTCCTGCTAGATCCAGCCATTTACTAAAACCAAAAAGGTTAGTGTGAGTATATTAGTAAAATCATCATATAATACTAAGATATAATTATTCATGTTATCTTAAACTCATTCACTTTATCTAAAAAAACTACGACTCTTTCTGAAATCCTAACCATTATGGTAATGACACTTATGCTTAAAGAATACCCTAACCTATAAAGTTATCTAAACCGACCTTTGATACTAACTATAAGGCCCAACCTTAAAATATTACTTAATATTGAGTTAAAATAATAATTCAAATTGAGTATTTTTACAGGTTTAGAGTTTTAGAGAGTTAGGCCATCACTATTACATTTCAAAAGTTACAAAGTAAACACTTCTACTCAGTTTCCATTTTTTTCATAAAATAAAAACTCTTTAAAAAAAGAGTCATGTCTAGTTCCATGTTTTAGATGGAATGACTTTTCCTTGATCCCATCCTTGATCCTATTCCACTTTATGTCATGTGAAAAACATTTCAAAAACTTTGGATGAGCATAAAAAGCTCAGTAAGGGATACACAAAGAAGGAAACTTTTAGTTTTTCAAAACAACAAGTAAATCATGAATACTTTAACATAAGTAATACCTTTCACTTTTATGAAGTAGTAAATACTCTTCACTGAATAAAATATCACTAATTAACCTTTTGTAGCCCAAAGATTACCGTAAAACCCATATAAAGGACACATAACATATAAAGGTAGCTTGGGACATAAACATACTTAAATGGAATAACCATATAGTCAACTTCCACACATATCACTAAATGTAATAGCCATACGGCCGAATTCCATACCCAATTCATTGGAGGCTATAACATAACCACCCATCTTAGTATTCACGGCACCACCCGTCATTTATTTTATCACCTAACCACCTGTCAAATGTCCAAGTACCATTATAAAATCATAAGACATAAAACAAATACAATGGAAAGAAAAAATTTCCACATTTCAATCACAATATATCACTTAAATATATTGACACAAAAAATCCATTATCAAAACCATTTTCAATACCAAAATCCATAAAAGAGTATATGGTATTTATTTTCTTTTAAAAATCATTATGGCTTGTTGAGGAAGCCAAAGATCAAAGAATACTCGTGGTGGTGGAAAGGTCGTTGTCACCACGTACGTTAAAAAGAAACATTAATTTTTGTCATTTAGTAAAATGATTCATAGATAAAAGATTCCTTTTGAATAAAAGTTAAATTCAAAGGGGTTTATATACCGTATAAAATAAATTTGTGTATAAAACAAAATATGCCTCAATTAAAGGATATTGAGATGAAGTCCCTTACAAAGTCGGTATCCTTAGATTAAGGATAAATCAATTACATAATTATGTATGAAAAATATAAATACACCCAATATAAGAGGATATTAAGTGTAAAACAATCAGAGGTCATCCACACATATTCATAGTACGACATAATAAATAAGTAGAGGTTTAACCCAAATAATTGAAATTGGGTTAAGAAGTTCCTTTACAGAAATTCGACAGCCTAACGGTGTCACTTTAAAATTCAGAGAATTAGTCGATGAGAGATAAAAAGGGTATCTCATCACTTGGAAATATAATTTACAGAAATAATGATATATAATAACATATCCCAACATAAGAATATTTAAATTAAAAGACCTAACAAAATAAGTCTTTTAAAAATAGGAGGGTGAAAGGTTCCCTTACCGATTTGGGTAACTTTCGAAACGTACACCCCATGAAAGAAGAACCATAAAATGTTGATGTAAATACCCATAAATGAATTTATACTACACAAAGAGTATAATAATGGGCAGTAAATACACCACTCAAAGGAGTTAGTGACAAATATAGCATAAATCTCACGGGAATAAAAGTAAGATAAAAACCCCTTACCTCGTTGTAATAAATCGAGTCGTGTGAACAAAAGATAATAAACACCCAATGAATCTCTGAATACCATTAATATAAATAGAATCATGATAATATATGGCTGTACACAATACACCACATTCAATAAATAAGTGTCGAACAATGTAAATCTCACGGAATTAAAAGTGAGATAAGAAATCCCCTTACAAAAATTCGGCAGCCTAACAGTGCCACTTAAAAATTCTTAAAATGAATGGATGAGAGTAATATGGGGTCTCTCAACATATGAAAATAAAAATTACAGTATGTTGAATATAAAAGAACATCCTACAACTTAAGAACATGGATCATTAATGAAATGACATAAAAGAGAGTACTTGAAAAGAAAGAGAAAGGTTGGATCCCTTACCTCGTGTCCGACTTGACTCGATCGTTCTTTAATCTCCTGAATAATAAACTAGAGTTAATTTATACTTGATTAAGAACATTTTCAAGTTCATTATTTATTTTATATCTATTATTACCATTTTATGAACATTATGTAATCATTTAAGTTAATAACGGTCGTTTTGTCGATCCTTGGTACTTGAGTCAAAAATAAACTTCTTATAATTACAAGTTGTTCATGTGGTAAAATATCCATTATCTACAGAATTATATTCATGATTTAGATATCATATATATCATATATATCCAGTATATACATTCATTTACAATATTACATAACATTTAGAGGTAAGAAATGAAATGCACCGTTCATGGAGACGGTAAGCCGTACGTACGCATTAACGCTACTTTCATTTCTATTTCGTATTTAATATAATTAAAACATAATGATACATAGTTATATCATAATTCTAGTATATTATCATATATAATATCATTAAATCCATCCTTTATACATACCACATATGGTATTAACGGGTCATATCACTTTGAGGGGGCGGTAGTTTGCACTTCCTCTAATGAGATTATCGCGTTTACCCATAATGGAAACCATAAAGGTGGGATATAAAATAAAAATAAAGAAGCATAAAGTAAACATAAAAATAATATATATCATATATAAAAATAGTTTCATCTTAATGGCCACCATGATATGTGTTAAAAGAAGATTGAACAATCATTGTTTTGTGAGGTAGTAATTCGCCATCCACAGAAACAGTATGTTATTTAACCATTAGACAAAGGTGTGTGTAAGTGTAGCTCGAATAATTATTATAAAAACATTATAGTATGTTGAAGATACTGGTGTTTTTAAAAAATAAATGAATAAACATAGTTTAGGGGGTTGGAGAATCAAAATAAAAAAAAGAACATAAGTGAAGACATTACCTTTAAATCGGGTAACTCCTCTTGGTTTGAACGAAAAGGGTTTCTTGAAGAGATTTATTCCTAATTTAAGTCTTCTAGTATGAATAGAGGGATATTGGAAGATTATTGGTGTAGAGTTTGGACGATCCAAAGGGATTGAGAAGTGTGAGAGTTGGGTAGGAATTGGGGTCTTTTTATAAGGGAGCGGAGGGGCTCTTTTGGAAATCTTGAAACTATTATTTTATTATAAAATGAAGTTCGGTTTCTAAAGCTCCAAAAATCATTAAAGTAGAATATAAGGTGTCCCATGTTAGAAATAAAATCATAAAATAATATTTGGACAAGTTTTGGATATTATTTTAAACTTTATCTTCTTCTTCATTTTATTTATTCATTAATGACATAAACACTGCATCACCATTGTGTCATAAATAATTTTATTTATTTGATGTCTAAAAATTATAAAAAAATTACCATGATGTAGTAAATCTTTTTATATTTCTAATTAATATTTATAGTAAAAAATATAGCTTATATAACCCCAAGTAAAAATTTATTTAATAAAACAATACATGTTTGTGACATTTTTATTTTTACTTTAAATAAAAGGTATTAATGTCATTATCTTACCCAAGTGGCTCCATGGGGTCCCCAAAATCGACCCATGGATTGTAATGTTCGGACATGAGTCATACAATAAGTTTAGGACAAGTTTAAAGGTAGTTTTATATTATTATAACATTATATTTACCTTAAATTACACTAATTATCTTTAATCGCGATTAATAAAACATAAAAGTTACTATTCACCAAAAATTATTTTCATCACATTGAACCAAATTTTACTTACTAATGAAAACCATGTATGTAAAATTTTTGAAATTCAATTCATAGAAGTGGTAAAGTTTCATTTAAACGAAAAATCAGTTTTTTAACTACCACTTAGTGGTTTCACTATTCATCAAAATTGAAGTTTTTCAAAAAAATACCAAAAACTCAACCTAAGATATATTTGATATCCCGAATTCAAAAATGATGTCTATTTTAAAAAATTCAAAACATATAAGTCACATTAACTAATTTAATAATTAATTCCCGTTGTCAAAACAAATAGCATGTTTTTAAGAAATAATATATATCAAAAGATTGACACTTGTTTATGTCCAATTTCAAAGAGAAGTTAATTACAATGTCCACCATTAGATTAAATGGTAAAAATATATTTTAACTACACTTTAAAACCAATTAAAAAGATAATAAAACCATATAAATAAATTAGATTAAAAGGTGGTTTTGAATTAAAATCCAATATTTTTCGCTATTCATTAAAAATGAACATTATCGGAAAAATAACAAAAATTTACACAAATTAAATTTTTGATGTCTTGATTATAAATAAGGATTTTATTTTTTCAAATATAACATATAAAATTGTCAAAAGGTAGATTTAAAAATGGGTCTCCATCAAAAGGCGGTCAATCGGCCTTTTAAATAACATTAGAATATTTATGCTTAAAATCAATTTCTTTTCTTATTTTAAGCCTCTAACTTTTATTGGATAAATGTAAAAAAAATATTTACAAACATATATAATCATTTTATAGTTAGTTATGTTCATTCCAGCCATTACAACGGCTAGGCGTTAACTACCATTTAAAATAATATTATTATATTATTAGTGTGCAACGTAAGATTTCAATGAAACTCATTGTTGTGTATTGGGTACGCCATCAAACATAGTATTCCCTTTAAAGTAATATTAACATTTTATTCACAAATATTAATAAACATGAAAATTTCATATTCTTTATTTACATGGGATGTTACTGTAATGTATGTCCAGGTATTCACGTGATGGTAACTCAAGATCATGTTTCTTAAAAGATTCATTCCAGTGACAATACTTCTTTCATATAGGATGTAGATCCATAAATAGTGTGAAGTAATATTTTTCTACCATCAAATATAGTTCATATTTTATTTCATACATGTTTATAATAATATTTTATATCTAATTAGCCTATTATGGATTTGGGGATTTCTATAGAGTATCTATATTGACTTTTTTCTATTAAAAATACAATTTCTATGTGATTAGAGTGTATTTAGAGATGTGCATAGTTCACTATAAGGATTAGTGTTTGTAGGATTGTATAGGTATTCTGCGTGTTGTTGATGTGATCCTTGGGAAGGATTCTTTGACTAATTATGGAGCCTAAATTGACTTTTGTCCATTAAAATTATTTTTAAAATTATACAACATGAATGTCAAACCAACATTTATGAATGTGAATTAGAGTAAGGATATAAGGGATATAGAAATTATAAACTAGGGGTGATAATGAATAAATTTTCTAGTGTTTAATTGATAATTGAGTAAAGGTGCTAGGTTATATTCCCACTTATCATTGATCACTTCTAGTATGCATTTCATGAGGATTAATAATTATTAACACATGAGATTAAGATCAAGATTATGGTCAAGAATTTACCTGGTGTAGATCCCATATATATTCCACTCTATATAATGGATCCTAGAAAGTGTCAACAAATAATATCCAAAATTACAAATTTATAGGAAATGTGGTTTATTATCCTAGTAATATCACATAGGGAGGTCCTATTTTTTATCCCTAAAATTGGGTAAATCATTGTGATTGTTTTTGGATATCCAGTAGCTAAAAATTTTAAATTTATGAAGTGATATAAACTTATTATTATTAATGAATAATTACTTCCATTGAGAGGATCCAAGTCATTATCTATGATCGATATGATGTTGGTTTACCACCTATTAAGAGTGAGGTCGTCTGGTATTCCATATACTACTATCAGGGGTTAGTATGACCAGTATGTTATTCATTGATGTTGATTAGTTTGATGAAAACATTGGTTCTATTTATTTCATTCATAAAAAGTCCATTAATCTATATTTAAATTTATACATGATTTTTTATGATGTTATGATGGAACACTCTAAAAAATGGGATGTATATTCTTTCCTTTTAATGAAAGTTCTTAGTACTCTAAGGGGGATTCTATTTTTTGAAACACTCTCGAAGTGTCAAATTTTGTTCAGTGAGTCATGATTATTATATAATTTGATTTTCTCGACATAAATATCAATGGTATCAAAGAAATTAGAGTTTTTTTTGGGAAATCCCTTGAATATATTATATATTTATATATTTATTATTTTTTTATATTATTATATGAACATTAAAATTTACTTCTCTCGAAAATAAGCACAAAGTATTTCCTTAAATAAGAATGGGGGTGAAGTTCTTGGGGTGAGTATTTTATGAAAGAGCCATTAAAATGGTCAAAAATTTAATTACATTTATATTAATCCTTTCCTTACCCAATCCATGTAATTAGTACATGCTATATTGATATTCTTTTGTTTCTTTTAATGAGATCATTCTGAAATAGGGATGTTGAGTGGTTTCTAATAGTTCTAGGTAGCTAAGGCCCCATGTGCGCCACTACTAGGCATAGTATCTATTGAGACATCCTAGACCCAAATTCCTAGTTCTAGTGATAAAAATAATTTCTTTTATCACTAGATTTGATAAAAATTTATATGATACTATATTTATTTTATATGGTAACCTTAATTTTAACATTAAATCTCACTAAAAATCCCATCATTCTAAGAATATATGAATTATTGAATTTTATAACCATCCACATAAGAAAGATTAATTATAATACTTATGATCATTTTTTCAATTAATACACATTATAGTCCATTATATACTTCTCATAAGTCATATTATTCTTCATAACCTATGTAATGGTCACATAAGAAAGGGGTGATCTCAGAATTTCAGAAAGTGAAAACACATCATCATGTAATCTTGACTTAAATTAAAATAATAAGAGAAAACATGAGGAATGGGAAAATATCATATCATAAAAAAAATATAATAATAATATTTTTTCCATTTTCATTATATATGGACATAAAATATCAAATTACCAATCATATACCATGAAACAAGTCTGAGTAATAAGGATATTATAAGTACAATCCATCAAGTATAATCATTGGCATATGGAATCGAGATATGACATTCACTTGAAACATAGCAAAAGAATGAACTTTGGCACAAAAAAGAAAAAAAAGGAAAATCATTAATGTTAGTCACACACTTTCACCCATGCTTGAAAGACAAGATATTTATAACCATGGTTACATCCCTTTCGTGAGTCAAACACTTACATTCATGTATTCAAGACAACATAAATTCATTATCTTATACATATCATATGAGATTTATACATTTTTCAATTTAATTATAGGGTGATTTAGGACCCCTGACATCAATTATCTATATATATGTGTTCCAAAAAAATTAATAATTAATTATATCCTAAAGAACCCATGGAACTAAAATGGGATTCATATCATTCTGAAATGTAATCACATAATGAAATCATTCACAATACCATTAATAATAAAAATATTTTATTATAATTCTTAGGAAAATAAATAATCATGTAAAGATATTAGTGGAAATATAGGTAAATACCCTTCAATCATGTTAAGAAATCATATGGTACACACATTGAATAGGAAATGGGTATACGTTTATGTCAAAAAATTTCCCAATAAATTGATGCACGGAATCTTTGTGAACATAATTCTATTAAAGGGAAGAAATATATAGTTTTTTAGAAAAAATTACATAAAATAAAAATAATATTTATACACAATGAAAGATTTTGACTAAAATAAGATCAAATAGATTTTTGGAGGATTTTAATCCCCCAAAGTAGTAAAATATAATTTATAAGGACATTTATGAAGAATATATTTAGATAAATAAAACATTTTTTAATAAAAATTAAATTGTAAGTGAAACTGTAAATGAATTTTTTGAAAATATTTTTCACATTGAAAAACAAATAGGTCATGATTAACTTTAAAAAGTATTTTTTAATGGGTTATGTGGAATCATTTAAAAACATTAAATTTTTCAATAAATCCTCTATAATTGAACCATGAAGAAATATATAATGTTATTCCTAAAGAAATTTGGGGTGGAATATAAATAAAATATTAAAGGAAAGAAAATTATTTTTTTATTAAAAATAAATTTTCTGGAACACATATTATAAAAATGCATAATAAATTTTCCTTTTGAAAATATGAAAATTGAAATGTGAACATTATATAGGATAACCAATAATTGGGTATCAATATATAATAGATAAAATATGAGGGAAGGTAAAATATGGACATGGGGGAAAATCATCATTAAGGAGGATAAGAATTATTCTATTAAATACAAAACTTTTTGATTGGTAGATCCATCAATGTAAAATAAATGTTTTACAAATTAATTTTCCCCTAAAGGGAAATATATGTTTTCATTAAATAAATTCTTACCAATATTGTAATAATGATGTTTATGAAAATTTATTTTAGGTCAATTAAGGGAAATGAGTTAAAAATAACACCTAAAACATTGTCTAATTTTGAATAACAATTCTGTGAAAAATGTGATATAAATTATGTTATTACTTGTATTTAATTGTAATTGTGAAAAATGAAATCCATTTTCAATATATAATTAAAAAAAAGTGAACAATTGGTGGAGACACATAATATCTAAAAGAAAAAAAAATTAAGATCAAAAATCCATTACATTTTATCCAAATTTTCAAAATATATTATAACCTCATGTATGAAAAAAATAACAATCATGATATCCTATTTTAAAAAAATTATTCTTACCTATAAATTTTGATCAACCTTCATGGTTATTATTTATTTCAAATATATTGGTCAAAATTATTCTACTTTCATCATCAGATGTTATTAGTTTCAATAGTTTTTTTATATTATCTTTGTAATGACAATATCGATTAATATTTTAAGATTAGTTTTTCATCATTATTAGATTAGTATAGGTCCTATAGTACATATATTTTATTTATAATGTTAAATTTTAATTTCATAAATAATGTTTTGTTATTAGTGGTGATAATGTTTGTGGTGATATTATTCTAGTATATTTTTTATGAATAATGTGTTGTATTATAAATAAGTTAAAAATAAAAAAATCATTTTATAACCATAAAAAATGAACTTCTCATTAATTTATAAAAAAACAATTTTTTTTTTCTATTATAATACTTTATATAAATTTATAACATTATTATTTTGGTAGTTAAACAAACACAAATAATAACATGTTATAATATTTTTTTAAGCGTGGTGAAGAATGTGATTATTTTGGAGTAATATAAATATTAAATAATCATGATTATATTATATAGATATATCTATGGTGGTGAATAATATCATAAAATTGTTTTATGAAGAAGAAAATTTCATATAAAAAAGAAAATTCATCACTTTTATAGATGTTGTAATCTTCACAAATGCATGGGTGATGTGTTCATTTACAAATAACATAATGTAGGTAGATATTATTTTAAATTTTTAGAATCATAATAACTTCTTATATGTCATTTGTTTTACTAAATTCCACATTTGATCTATATTTTAAGGAAATTTTGAAAAATGGATCTTGTCACCTATGGAGGTCATCATCATCGTATAGCACAAGAGACATTTCCTTTTGATAAACAGTTCAGAGGAAGTTAGAAAAGTGATATTAAATTATTATCATAAAATTTAATCATACTAATAATAGTTGATTTATGATAATTTCATGGATAAAATAGGTTTTAGGATGTAAATGATGAATCCATTTAAGAAATAATTTTGGAAAAACAATACCCCCTCCCTTTGGATATTCTCCCATGGTGAACAACTTAAGGATCCTTAGATTGGTCCTTTGGAAAGGAAAAGGATTTTAAGACATGGGGAGAGAGTTTACAAAATTCTAGGGTTATTTTTATCATTATTTTTATTTTGAATTCATGTATAACTTTATTTTATATTAATTAATTATATAAGTTAATAAAATTTTATTTTTGTAAATACTCCTTGCTTTTTCAAGGATTGAATGACACTATTAAAGGGTCAATAGTTCCAAAAGTGGAATATAATGTGGTTTTGCATGAAATAATATTTGGAAATATTCTATATTTTATCTGAACCCAATTTTTGAACATGTTTCATGTCTTTTACTACTAGATTTTGACATTTTATTATTTTTGTTTCATCTTTAGTAACATGTTTTTACCAAATTCATTTATATTTTTTTGAAAATATATTGTCATAATTATCATTCAAATTAAACCATTAAATATATAGAAATGTTATTTATTGAAAGTTTTTTATTTAAAGTTATATTTTCTTATTTGATATTGATTAAAAATTGATTGAGTGTTAATATATTTATATATCAGTTTAAAAATTATATCACATTCAGTAATATGATGATAATAATTTATTTGATATGATAAAATTTATGAAATGTTATTAAAAATATTCTTTGAAAATAAAAACTTTCCCATCATCAAGGTAATTTTTTGTAAGACACATAATATTATTATTATGAATAAAAATAAAAATAAAAATATTATATATTAATAAAATTCTGATATAAAATATGAAATAACTTTTCTATATATAATTTCTACAAGTTATGATAACTAATTATTAATATAATACACTTAAAGTAGTTTATAAAGTGAAATATTATATATGTCTCAAATCATTAAACATTGGTTTTGTAAATACAATATAGTATTTAAAAATGATTTATTTTAATTTAAATATATATTTTTTTCTTATAAAATGGTTTCAATAACCTTTTAGTCATTCATGTATTAATCTAATTTCTGGAATGTGACTGAATTATAAAAACTGTTATTTTTCACAATTGAAATAAAAATTAATTATTTTAAAGACATATAAAATAAACATCCTAAGATAATATTAAAATTTTGAATATACATGTGAAGTTAGATTTTTCAAATTTAAAATTTAAAATATATAAATTTAGATATTGAATAAAATTTTACTATATTAAGGTATGTTTATTTTGTTAAAAAATTTCATTTGAAAATATTTACTATTCTTAATCTTATTTTTTATGAATTTATAATTGATTAAATTTTTTTACTATCTATATGTTTCATTATTAATTTATTTTCTTAATAATTTTCATCTAAGATTTCTTAAATTATCTTAGTTCAAAGTTTCATGTGTATGAATTTATTGATCATAGTATTTATTTAGTGAATACTATATTCTAAAATCCTAGGTCAATACATTATATTCCATTAAATAAATTATAGATTCATAATTTTGTGTGTCACATTCTAATTAAAATAGATATGATTATCTAAAATGTTATCATGAATCAATAATTAATTGATATATAAATATAAACCTCATAATCATAGTGAACATATGTTTTTTCATAATAATAGGTTTATTTTTTATATTGTGTTTTTTATAATATTTTGAGATAAAAAAACCACATTATTAGGTATCATAACTCATATAATAGTGTTTTATAAAAGATATCATAGTCATCCATTAATTGATATGTGCAAAAAATTTGTCGTCTCAATGGCTCATAGCGTGGCATTTTGGCATTGGGTATCTCGATCTCGGGTCGATGCCGGTTCTGGCATGTATCAGGCTCGGTGGTTCCTTCTCTCTCAGCTCGGCATCAGATCTGGAGAGATTTGGATTCTATTCAGTGGCTCCGAATGCAGATTTCTGATTTCCACAACAGATCTAGTTAACTTCCTTCTGGGGGCTCTGGGTCAGTTTTTGTTTTGGTTCGGTACTGGTGTGGACCGACATTTGGTTCTGGTGCGGTTCGTCTTCCATGGGTGGCGTGGCATGGGATTCTGTGAGGGTTGGAGGGGGGAGAATCTAGTTTTTGGATTTTATTTTCTTTTATAGTCTCAAGTATGATGGTTGCGTGGTTTTTTTGGATGTGTGATGGAGTTTCTTGCGGTGTCCTTTTCACTGGAGCTCTACTCTTTGTTGGCCCTTCATTGCCATTTATTAGGCCTTTGGGAAACCCGGGGAGGGTTCTTCTACACCCTTGACCTGACCAACCTCATGCCTAGGGTGGCGCTGTTTTTTTAGGTCTACTTGGATCCCCTCAATGGCGACGCTCCTTCGATGTGTAGTTTGGTCTTCCAGTCCTGGGTGACGAAGACCCGGCTTCATACTCCTTGGCTCATCTTCCTCTTCGGTTTTCTGTGGTTGTGGTGGTGGAGGTGCCTTGCGGTTGCAGCGACACTTCTGTGTTTTTGATTCCAACATTGTGGTTCTCATTTGCATGATTGACTATGTTTCATTGAATTCTTTTGGAACTCAGGATCAGATATTCATCCAGACTAGTTCACAAGGTTCAAATCCTATGAGGTTTCAGAGCTGGCATTTCACCAGTGCAGGCTTTACGAATTTTGAATTTTGAGAGGGTGTGGCGATAGCCATCAGATATGGCATGTGGTTCCTTACAGGAAACTTGTTTTCTATTCAGTCTTGCATCAGGTGATAGCATCCTCACGGTTCAATTATTGGGGATGGGTCATTCTAAGTTGTCAGTCTGGAATCTATTTTTCTATGATCTATGGGTCGGTTATGTTTTATGTCATGATGTCTGTTTGGTTCCCCCCTTCATCCATTAAAATGGTCTTCTTTTGAAATAATAAAAATCTAAGGCCTTTGGGCCATTGGAGATGATTTCACGATATCATTGATTGATTTTGAATATATATCAATATATAAAATATATTTAAATAATGAAATCATGTTCCTCTTAATGAAGGACAACAATACTTTCAAGGATCATATTCCAAAAATACATGAAGGATATTTATATAATTTTGATATAATAATGATAATACCTTAAGTTTTTATATATAATTAAATAGATAATAGGTTTTGATAGCTTACATGACATATGAATTGCATAAATATAGACTAAACACTAAGTTTACTGACTATAACTTATTTATTTTTATCTACTTCAATAGTTATCATTGAGTACTATTTTTCTATTCCCAAGGTCTAGGAGATTGTTGGTGTTGAATTTTAAATTAATTATATATATTTTTGTATTTGTTTGTATATATCTCAAATAAATCAGATCTATAACCTCTAATTGAAAATGGATCCTTAGGATTAAAATTTTTCTTGATTGTGTGAATTGAAATCTTTTATTGTCCTTGTAAATTTTCTCTCATTTTCCTCATTACTATAGGGAAAATATCTTCTGGTTATTTTGAGATATTCCATCAGGTTCCTATTCAAACACATTGACATGAAGGAAATCTATTTTTCTTTCCTTAATTATCTAAACATCCATGACACTCCATCCTTTGTTTCATTCATGTGTTTTAAGAATCAACTATGGTCATATTTCTAATCATAAATCATGATATCTTATTAGTCATAAACATAATAGTTCTCACTCTGACGATTATTCTGTGAGGTTATTCATTGGGACAATATCTATATTATCTATATCAGCTATTATTGACTTGGTTTCTTTAGGATTCAACCATTACCAAACGAAATTTTTTTAACATGAGTGATGATAAATTAACACCATAGGAAAACTATTATAATATAATTAAATGTAAGATTCAACCTCAAAATATAATAGTCTTTCTCCCTATAATATTAGTCTATAGTTATTTTATTCCTAAATCACACTTGTTTCAATCTCGATTTCCTTTGGTTGGATTCTTTAACACGTTGTATCCTGATTTAAGAACATAAGAAAATTATAAGTAATTCTAAAGTGAGATTTATTTACTATAAAAAATTTCACATGATTTTATAGATAGGATTTAAGTGGTAGGAAAACATATTTTTTATCAAGTGTAGATCAAGTTAATAGTTAACTAGGCATTTTTAGGGTGATTACCCCTAGGTGAATTTATCCCACAATTGCATCCACTCTCCAGTATATGGTCATTATTTTTATGTCTAGGGAAACCACATACTCATCAAATCATCGAAATTTTATTACGTAATCCAACACTTAGACATAGTTATTATATATATCTTTAGGGTTTTTAATACAGTTATCTTATCATAATACCATAAAAGAACTATGTTAATCCCCAAAAATAATAAAATTGTTCTCCAATTCAAACTGAGGTTCCCCTAACCCACACATCCATGTATTCTGCTAAAAACACATACATTAATCATTTAATTTTATAAAAAGGGATATTAACCATGATGGATACAAATTCTTATTATATTTTTTTTCAATTAATAATGAAATATGAATGATGTTAACATGTTATTCAAGAGAAAATCTCAAAATAATAGTGTTGAACCCATGCATGTTAAATTAATTAGTTTCTTTCAAATTTTGCTGATAATAGAAGATGTTCTTGCATTGAACATGTGATGACAGAATGAAGAAGATTCATTAATACCATATAAACAATATGTTGAAGTAGCATAGTTAATTATCTAAAGTTGATGTTGCTGAAGAATAATTCATGAAGATATATTCACATAGAAAATATCATTTGGAATATAAATGTGATACTAATTGGTTCTTCACATATATTTTTGGTTCATCCAAAAATGATGATGTTAGTAGTGCTACCATTTTACTAGTAAGGATATAAGAACTTGATAGAAAATGTATGAGATTCTCTTATCCTAGATGATATAGCTAGATATATTTTATATAGAATTATTTATGTGCATTGATTATTTTACTCATCTTAATAGAGATATGAAAATTTCTAAAGATAAGAAAAATTGTCTATAATTTATTGGAAAGGGTTTTTGTTATGTTTCTGTGTACTGATATGAGATCCATTGGTTTCAATGGTGAATGATTTCTCGATTTGAGGATATATGAGATGAAAAAAATGAAGAATACTTCAAAGGTATTATGTTCTTAAAGTACATAATAAAAATTCTATTATAGAAATTTTAATGTTTCTAAGAAGGGTGGTAGATGTTTAGAGATGTCCCAAAATTAATTTCATGCTAATAAGAATATATTTGATTAAATTATTGATGTTTTATTA
This sequence comes from Viscum album, assembly GCA_963277665.1. Lineage (NCBI taxonomy): Eukaryota > Viridiplantae > Streptophyta > Magnoliopsida > Santalales > Viscaceae > Viscum > Viscum album. Next base: position 1,278,512,896 of record OY728152.1, read on the forward strand.
TATTTTTGAATAACAATAAAAAAAAATATCATATTTTATGGATCATATATGATGTTTTAGTTTCATATTTGTATACTAATATAAAAATGAGTTAAAAATAAAAATAGAATATATAATATTCATATATCTTGTTGGATACCTGCATGATTTTTGAAATGTTCATATGATTATTTGAGGTTATTTAAGAAAATTCATCTATAGATTAAATGTTTAATAAAAAATCGATAAAGGGTTTTATGATAAGTTATAGAGGAATATGTAAGATAATCTATCTTTATAATTCAAGATATTTAAGAGGCTTATTATATATTTGAGTGACTAGAATAATTTTTATGATATTTTTTCTTTTAGAGTTCCCATAATGATTTACTTTGTGAAATTCTATAAACCCAAAATCAAGACTGGTGTAGAAAAAATTAATAGAGATATATTCATAATTTTATATTCAAAAATAGAGATTTAAATTATAATATTCTTGGGGTACACTCATCATGGATCAATCATGATGAAACAATAAATTATTATGATCCAATATGATATTAGTATTAAACCATATAATAAATAAACTAGTATTACACATTTGAGATCTCCACACTAGAGATTGTGGCCCCATTTCATAATACATGGGACTACACTGAAGGATTTTTCCATGTAACAGAATGAAATTATACATCAAAATTCATATTAAGACCAAAATATGTGGAAATATATAGTGAACTAAAAGGTGATGATATCAAAAAACTATTCCTGAATTATTTCCAATATCACTAGATAGAAATAAGACATGTTATCTTCTAAACACTAATAATGATTTTAATGAGGCATTGAGGAACATATTTTAAGAATTAATGTCTACGATTTGAGAAATCTCAATCTTAAAAATATATGATACTATTGTGACTATTCCATATATATATATTGAATAATATAACAAAGTGAGATTTATACCCTAAAATTGGTAAAAAAATGATGATATTATATATGTTTAATAATGTCGAATAAATTTTTTCTACTGTATATACCTATGAATATAATTATAATAAAAATAGAAAGGTTGAGATAATAACTAACTCTGTGTGTGCTTTAATTTCTCTAAAAAGATGGATGTTAAAATTTTTCTAGTGGTATAATAATTATTTCTCACTAGGGAAGAAAAGGAATAATAATATAGAGAGATCCAATCTACAAATAATATTCATTCTAGAATCTAGGAGAAGAGAGAGTAGATATACACTATTTAGGATCAACTCTATGAAGAGAAAGATGAGGTGTATATCACACTACATCCATATTTGGTATATTTATAATGTTGATAGATTCATACCATAGGACTAATATAGTTTTGGAAGGATATCAGCTACATAATCAAAATAGGGACATGGTATTTTAGTTCTAATAAACATTATAAACATCAGATAATATTATGATAATATCATGGTTAGTTCAAGGGAATGGAAAATAAGGTGGTGCTAAATTTATAGCTAGTCGGTGCGAGGATAAAGAGTGGGAGGAAATATCCTAGATAATTCTTTCATTGATGGTAATTGGTAATTTTTGAATATGGGATAATAACCATATTTCATCGGGTACGTATTCATCTACAATGAGGAAAACCTTGTTAACATTCCCTATTGTTCATATCTCTCTCTTTCCTATTCTATATCTACATACAGATCAACAGAGGTAAATATAAGAAGTCAACCATTCACTAAATAAGTGAGGATATAATTGAAGGATAATAAATAAAATTGGAATAAATTTTTATCCCTAATGATTCAATCCACCTATTTGTGTGGGATTATCCCAATACGATGTTAAAAATTGGTAACATAGGGTAGGTCACGCCTTAATTGGATTAAAATATTTTATGTTCTATTTGTGAGATAATGTTCCACATTCAAAAAGGTTATATGAAGGTTAATTTTTGAAGAGTCCTATGAATAACCTATCAACAAAACCATGTAAGATATGTCTTCTATAAAAATAAAGAAAATGAAGAAAATGGTAGATAAAAAGTTATAAAAAATGAATCAAATAAAGAGACCTATAAAGTATTTATCATTTATCAATGTGAGAGTATTTATATTACAAATATTAAAAATTTATATATTATAGATTATGGGGGAATAGAAAATAAGGAGGAAATTTTTTTTCCCAATAATAAAATCCCAAAAAAGAATGATTGTTCATTGAAGATTAATATTAGGTGGTGGAGTCAACTACAAATGAAATATACAATAGTACTACCAAGGTTGGTTATTATCCCTATACTAAGAAGGTGATGCTAAAATATATTGTCCAAATATTCCTTCTAAGGAATCATTTATCTATGGGGGTGATTATAGTTCTGAGGACTCACATTATTAATGAAAAATTCTATAAAATATATCATGTGTGACTAACCAAATGAAAAAATTTAAATTATTTTTGGAATTATTATAAGTATATAATAGAAAATAATCCACCATGTTTATGAGAATCAAATAATGAAAATTAATTAAAATAATGGTTACAATTCTGTTTTAATCCCTTAAAACATGTAGTATTAATCTATGAAATAAATGTGCAGATATATAAATGATAAACTAGTTTTTAAAATGAGTGTTTCAAAAAATAAAGTAAATGGAAGATGAAAATAATGGGTTTATGGAGAATATTCATATACTGAATGATGTAACCACTATCTATTATTCTATACTAGTTATAAAAGACAATATTATTAATAATCTAGACTATAAACAATCAGAAAAGACCCATAATAATGAGAAGTGTGATGAAATTTTTTTTAGAATAAATGTGAAGATAAACTAAAGTCATTTGTGGATGATAACATAATCCATAAAATTAATTTTTTTGTAACTTTTAATTAAATTGATTACTATAGAATAAAACACAATGGATCTTAAAAACTAGTTAAAATATGAGTTTTATCCACAAAAACCAATATGAATATTCCGTGTGATGAAAGACATCTATATAGTGGGATAAATATTTTGAGATCATAAAATGATCAGTGTAATGTATCCACAAATGGAAATGGATTATAATCTTCTGAAATTAATATCCCTTCTAAACCTATTTCTTCAAACTATTAAGACTTAAATTAAAAAAATATTCATATATAGATGATCAAAATATATAGCAATCCTATAATAATGTTATGTATGGATAGATTATATTTTTTGACAAGGAAATCAAGACCAACTAAATACTTAAAATACTAAAAAAATTGTGTGCTATATGTTTTAGAAAATTTTGATAGTATGAAATTCAAAAAAAAAAATGTTTTTTGGTTAGTTTTATTTATATAAGAGATTCCTAGATATTGATATGGAATTATTGTATAATATGTAATCCTATGAAATAAATGTAGATTTAATAGTAAGGGGGTAGATATTTATACACTAAAACATCCATATTATATTATTAAAAATATATGTATAAGAAAAAGATTTGGAATACATTAAAAATAACATGGTACATGAGATGGAATTGGTAATAGTGATTAATAATGAGAGTATAAATCAGTCTTTATTTCCATTAGAAAATGATAATATAATTCCACATAAGATGAATAATAGAGACAAGTATACCTTTGAAAATAATCATAATAAAAATGTTGAAATGAAAATTAAAACAAAATTTGATGATAGAAATTATGTTATCCTTAGCTAACAATTGTAAGGAAAATAAGTAATTTCACAACACAAAATGAAGTAAAATATGGAAAATCCACAAAAAGGGAGAAACTAATTATCCTTTTCAAAGGTGGACACAAAATGGATTATTTTAAACATGAAAATAATGTATTGTTTTATGTTAATATGTATAAAAAGAATGAAATATCTGTCTAAGGGACAAATAAAAGGACTAATTTGGTGATGATAATTTTTGAAATGCTATATGAAAAATCCTAAATTTCAAAAAATATTATTAACGTATTTCTAGGAATGTCACATGCTTATTTTTAAAAATTACATAATTAGAAACCTATGAAATTTCAAAATACAAAGGGAATAAAAAGAGTGAAATAAAGAATAAATAAAAATTCAGGTGTATTAATTAATATTGGTGACCAACAATATCATTATAAGTATGTAATGTATAATTATATAGACATAATTATAATACTTAGGTAGCATTTATTCCATAATAAGAACAAATGATGCACAAGATTAATGCTTCAAAATTTTAAATATGTAACATAAGGGGTTATAGTAAAAAAGAAAAACCAACATAATCCGAAAGAGAAATAACCCTTTACTTGGAAAGAAAATTTTTATTTGAATGAAAAAGGTGCTAGAATAACTAGTCCATGTAGACATGCAGATAAATAGTAAAGGGGAAATATATTGAGAATAATTTCTCAATACAACTCCACAAAATTATTAACAAGTAGGTTTCACCCTATTCATTTATTGTTTATGTTTTTGTTCAAACTATAATGGAAATTTTAAGTGATGATGGATCTCAAATTGAGAACTAATGAAATAATGTAAGTAATAATAACAATTATGTAACTGATGAGGAAACCAAAATGTGGTGAATTATCTTATGGTAATATAAAGGATATATGTGTAAAATCATAATAAAGAATATATAAAAGTTGATTACAAAAAAGGATATTCTAAATGATAAAAATACCAATATTAATAGGAATGATTTGTAGGATAACCTATAGAGTATATAAAGAAGAGAATTTTCACCATTATAAAAACTATTAATGATTCTATCTTCATTATATCACAAAAAATGGAATCATGAATGTTGCATGATTATGAGATCACTCTTAATGATGTGAATATGGAGTGTATACCTATAGTGGTAGCATCATTATAAGCATTTTGGATAATTCAATTAATACAATTATGGAATTTTATAAAGGTGATTGAAAAAAAATGTCATTAAAAAGTTATAAATTCATATTCTATCGTCCTTGTTTCTCAAAGAATTATTCAAAAAATTATGGTGGAGAAACTATTTTAATGACTACTATTTTATTGATGAAACCAAAATTTATCCATATGTTGTTGAATTAAAAACCTTCTCATTTCACTTGAATGATTCAAATATATTTTTTATTTTTGAAAAAAAATTAGGGTGACAAATGTTTGAGAATTTTTTAAACAACAGATTTCGAAAATTGAAATCATATTGGATACAAGTGAAAAGATTATGATGAATATAATTAACAATGATAGTGGTTGGTATCATCTTCTGTTGAATATGGATTTTCATGTTGTCTAAATAAAATCCTTCTTTTTTATACATAAATAATGTATTAAATAACCTTAGCATGGAATAATTTATAGAACATTTCTTAAATAATAATATATATCACCTACTATCATATGAGTTATAAGTTTATCAGCTAGGGGGATATATGAGAATGTAAGTAGGAAATTATCTAGAAAATGGAGAGTTGAAATGAGTTCACATAATGAATAACCTTGTTCTATAATTGGCATTGGCAACAAACACAAATGGGGACATTAATGAACCCACATTATACATGAGTTCAATTTTTATTAATGAAGAAAGTAATATGTGTGATGTCAATATGTGATAGAGGGGAATTTTTATAAATAAAATTTTTTTTCCGATGCATGTTGAAAAAAACACGGTTGGTTTTTATTCATATTAACAAGTAAGAAGTACTGGAAGTATAATAATTTTTTATGGGAAATATGTAACTATTATTCTTGAGGTAAATATACATAATATCTTTATGTAGATGTGATAATAATATAAAGTAGATAATTATGACGTATGTTTGTTTAATATCCATTCACATTTAAAAGATTAATTGAAATTTAAATGTTTTATTTTTTAAATTCAGATTTATATTTTGGTTAATGAACAAACCATGATGATAGTGGCGATACCATTTAATTATTATGCTCCCAATCACATGAAGAAAAATTAATGAGCTAATTCTATAATAATGATTTTTATGGACATATTTTTGGTAGAAATACTTATATGTGATGATTATTCTAGTTAGTTTTAATGGAGATATTACAAGGGATGGATTGAAGAAAGAACTATCTATATAATATTTAATATATTTAGTTGTTTAGATATTTTGATCACTTAATATAGTTATTGGATTCATTATATGAAGATTTATTGAATGTGGGATAGAATATTTATTGAAATAAATAATTTATCCATGGTGTTATGATCCTAAAGACATCAAAAAAAAATTAGAAGAATGTTTGAAGTGTTTAATAAATATCATAGAATTTTATAAAAGTACCAAAATAATTTTCAAGATGATTATAATTTATTTAATGATATTCATGATGTGTTGTGATGAAGTAAATAAAACCGGATAAGGGAAATATACTACAATGAGGCTCATATATGATGATTTCATTCTATATATGTTAATTTCGTCATAAATGAGTGAAAAGTGAAAATGAAAAATATAATATGTGTATGTATTTTTGAATATCCATTTTATTTTTAAGAAGTTTTTATAATAATTTCAAGATATATATGAAAATTAAATAATGTGAAAAATTAATAATATATCCATGATTAGAAAAGTGAGTACGATTATTTGCAAAATGAAATTCTGAGAACCTTGAAATGGGCATTATATATATAATAAATAAATGTGATATATTCATATTTGAATATTATAAAAATAGAGATTTAAATCAGGTGGTTACTTTTTAATTATATTCAGATATCAAACAACAAGATTAAATAAATGATCATGATTCAACATACAATGGAGTTTGAACTAGCCAAGGGAGAAACTAGTATTTCTATGATGAGATCTCCAAACCACAGAAGATGGCTCCATGGAATTACATGTGGGATTGCACCAAAATTGAGTTCAAAATAGAAGAATGATATTCCACATCACAAGTCTCTTGTAGATACAACTATATGTAAGTATATATCAATCTAAAAGACATAGATATGAAAAATGATTAATCTTACAATATTAAAAAAATAATAATAATAAATTAATATGAGTCATTTTCCAGAATTTATGTATTATTTTAATGATGCATTGGAAATTTTTTTTGTGATTTAAAGGAAGATATTCAATCGAGCATGGAAAAAAAATTAATCATATGCTTATGATAATATTCACTCTATATATGTATATATATATACTATTTTAAAAATATTAAAAATCAACTCAGATACTCTCGACTATGTAAACACAAACTACATTACACAATTCCAAAAAAGTAGAGATGTTATTGACTATGCCTACCCATGAATATACATGAAGGAAAAAGAGGAATCTAGTGATAAGGATTTACTATAGGAGTGATATAAATTTTATAATTGAATTAAAGAAGATGTTTTTCCTATCGTGTGACAATTTTTTCATAAAGAAAATAAAGGAGAAGATGAATATTGAGATAACCATCCAATGAACTTATTTCACTATAAAATCTTGAAGAGTGTTTAGATATTATGGTAATGATTATACTATGAGATAATAAAGATGAAGATTTCATCCTTCTAAATTACTATTTGGTAGATTTATGATGAATATCAACCCAGTATTCTTGGAAATTTTAGTTGAGGAAGGATATCACCTAGATAATCTAGGAGGTATAGTTTGTTTTAGTGTTGATCATATTTAAAAGGAGAAGGTATATATCTTGTAATTTAAGGGGTAAAATATTATTTTCTTCTAAATGTGGGATTGAAGGGAGGATCATTATTTGTATATAATTAATACTAGGATAATGAGAACAAGGATATACCCATTATTAGGCTTTACTGGACAATAAGGAGGATGTTGTGGGATAATTATCATGTGTCATATGGTACAATGTCAGGTACCTAGATTCAGACCTCATTAATAATCAAAATCATTATTAAATACTTCATACCTATTATATATCTTCATAAAAAAATTTATAAATATATAGAGAGAATGATTGAATGAATAAGTAAAGAGGTGATTAAGTTTGAAAAATTAAAATAAAAATAAAAGTTAATCCAAACTTATTCCCCCCTTCATAGTGTGGGATTATCCAAAAATAATTCTAACAAATCAATTTTTGTTTTACATCATTTATGTAAGTTTGAAATTACTTCTCAAAAAATCTTACATTTTTAATAAAATAAAGTTTATTATCATTGAGGATATGCTACATTAGAAATTAATTTTTCAATTATTTTGAAACTTTCACCATTATTTATCCACACTATATACACTTATAGACATATCATAATTTTTAATCTTATTAAAACATGGGAAATGGAAAAATAAAAAATGGTGAGATCAAAAACTCAGTTGGTGAAAAATTCCTCAACATGCAATCAATTGTTAGATCCAAATAATATGAGAAAACACTATTAGGGGAGAAATATACTACTAAAATGAATGTTGAATAATAAAAGTTGTCTATAAGTAAGGATAGAAATAAAAATAATCTCAAAAGAACCAAAATATACCATGGAAAAGGGTTTGTAATCATGAGATAATTGTCATGCTTCATCGAGAATAATCATTTTCATGTTTAATGGAAATTTAATATGAAATTAAAACATAGTACTATAAAGAAAATTGGAAAAAACATAAGCAAATAGAACTTTTAATTTTTTAGTTACAAACATTAACACATGTTTGTGAGATAAATTAATTGTACCCACAAATACATCACATTCCCAAGTCACCAATATACATCCATGCTTACAAGACAAATAAATTTCTCTCACATATAATTATCTCTTAATATTTATACTTTAAGCCAATTCATTGGAGGGTGATATAGGACTCCACAATTAAATCATCCATACAAATGAGTTCCTCAACAAAAATATTATCCATCACATCAAAAAATGAACCATAGAATGAAAATGGGTTTCATATTTATTTTCAAAGAGTATCATAAAAATTAATGTATAATTCCAAATATAACCAAAATATCATAATACTACAGAATATAAATGGAAATATAAATTTATTTAATACCCATCAATGTAAGTACACTTCTATAAAAAATAATAAAGTATATGGTATTTACTCCATAAAGATAATGGGTATACAGTAAAATATATAATTTGTTTAGTCAATCGATGTATGGAATCACTGCGAACACCGGTCATTCAATGTAAGGAAATTTTAAGTGTTTATAGATGATAGTCACTAGAAGAAAAGTAATATTTATTCATAGTGTATTATTATTTATCATATAAGAAGTAATGTATTTATAGATGTTTACTCGCATAAATTTTATTAGAGAATTTAAAGAGTTATTCAGGAAAAATAATTTATAATGAAATAAAATAGTTTTTTAATAAATAGAAATATATAAGAGAAAATATAACATATTTTTTTTAGAAGATTTTGTAATTTTCATAAAAGAAAGAGTTATTGGACACTTTCAATGTAATTTTTTTAAAAGTTGATGGGAAAAAAATTTACTATTTAAAATAATACCTAATAAAGGTTTATTAAGAAATATATATTTTATCCTTATGAAATTTGGGGTTGCAGATAAATCAAACAACATAGTATGAAATATCATTTTTAAACATTTATATATGTTTTTTAAACCAATATCTTAAAAATTGATAACAAATAACCTTTTTTGAAAATTAAAAATGTAAATTTGGAGATCAAATGAAAAAGGAATAATTTGGTTTCAAAATATAAAAGAGAAAATTTTAGGGATGGATAAATATAGAAAATGATGGAATCCATTATTAAATAGTTTTCAAATTATTCTCAAAACTAATATAATTTTTGATGGAGATATACATTAAAGTAAAATAATTGATTTAAAAAGTAATTTCCCCCCAATATTGGATGATAAGTTACAGTTAAATGACTTATTAAGGTGAAAGAAACAAAAATCAGAATAATAATGTTTACGAAGAATCATTTTAACTCAATAATATAAGTTGAGATAGAAGAAAATTCCCAACATTGATTTCTTTTAAATCAAAAGACCAAGGCACATAAAATTTCATATTTATTTTTAAATCCAATATATTTCTAAAAAATTATGAAAAAATAAATCGATATACATTATATAAACCACGAAGGGGAAACAAGTTGTCAATACACATAATATTTCAATAAACCAAAATTGAGATAAAAAACCCTTAAAATTTATCTAGATTATTCAAATATGTTATATCCATCTATAAAAATTATTAAACACCTTAATAACATATATAAAAAACATGTTCATACATTTTATGAACATATTTTATAATAATTTATTAAAAATATAATAGAAAATAAGATATTATTTTTATCAACATATGTTACTAGTTTCAAAAGGTTGTTTTTGTAGACCATTTTTAGTGGAGATGTAGATTCTTATTTATAAATTGAAATTTCATAATTAAGATATCAATTTAGGTACTATAATAATTGTATTTTTATGATTTATAATGTCCATATTTTATTTCATAATTATTTCGTTTTTCATTCATGATGATGATGTTGATTGCGATTTTGTTTCAATAATTTAACAAATAAGGAATTTTATTAATAATAAGTTAAATATTAATATAATCCATAAAAAACCATAAGACATAATTATTTTCTCATTAATTTATAAAAACACAAGTATTTTTATTTTACTCATTAATTATATAAATTAATTACATTGTTCACGTAGGTGGTTAATCCAACCAAAACAAGAATAATTTTTAATCTGTTGATGGGCATTGATAAAGAAGTATTTTTTTGGCTTAGAATATTTATTATAGAATAAAAATGACATAAATATTGGTATTATTATGGTGATGAATCTTATTTTAAGTGAATTTTATAAAGAATAAAATACCATATAAAAAATTAAATTCAACACTTTTATGGAGAAGTTAGTTCACACTTATACACAGGTGACATATTTGTTTACATAGAACATAAATAAAGAATGATTTGGTTTAAATATAAAATATATTAATAATTTTTTATGTATCATATTTATTCATTAAATACATCATTTGAATCATCATTTTAGGGCCATTATAAAAATCAGATCTAATCTCTTATGGATAAAGTAGTTCACATGTAACACCATCAATGATTTTTATTCCAAGATGGTTGAGAGGATTTTTGTAAAGTGATATTTAATTAGTATTATAAAATTTAATAATATTATTAATAATTGTCTTATAATAATTTAATGTAGATAAATGGTTTGATGGGTTAAAATAAGATTCAAATTAAGAGATATCAGTTGAGAATACAACCTCTGCCTTTGGATGCCCTCCCTCAAGTTACTCATTAGGGCTCTATTACTTGGTATTTTCGAATGAAAAAGGGTTACAAAAAAGGAAAAGAGTATATGAGATTATAGGTATGTTTTATGATATAGATAATGAATTAAAATTTTTATTGAAATTTAGTAGATGTGATATCCAATTATTTATGAAAAAAATAAATTTTTTAAATACCCATTACTTTTTCAATGAAGTCATGAAACTATTCATTGGTAAATTTCACTATAAGGGGGAAATAATAAATTTTATGATAGGTAGATGTTTTATAAGTCCCAATAATTAATTTCAACATATGTTTTTAAAATTATTAATATCTTTTACCACTAGTATTTTATTTTTTTCATTTTTATCATTTACCTTAGTAATAAGTTTTAACCATGTAATTTGAATTTTATTAAAAATATGAGGTCAACCCTATTAGAAAATATTGATCATATAAAACTAATGAAATTATTTATTCTATTTAGTTTTATTTATAAATTTTTTGTAACATAATAATAAAATTAAACCATTTAATATAAAGAAAAACTCTTTTATAGGAAAATATTATTTTTATCCTTAACTAATCATAATATTATTTAATATGGATTATAAATTGAATTAGTGTTTTTATAATTATTTAGATGTTGAAAAAATATATTATCATCATTCTTTAGAATATATAAATTTATTTTATTACATAATAATTAAAACATGTTAATAAAAAAATCTCTAAAAATAATAATTTCACTATTATCAAGGTAATTAACTTTAATCCATGAAATCATATTTAATGCCCAAAAATTAAATTTAAATTATTAAAAATTAATAAATTTAATATATGAAATAGGATATCCATTTTTTTACATTTAATTTCTAAAATTAGTGTAATATAATTTTTAATATAAGCGAATGAAAATAATATTTAGTGTAAAATATTATATATGTTCTAAGAACATTAATCATGGGATTTATTAATTCAACATAGTATTTTAAAATTATTTAATTTACAATATAAATGTATAATTTTTAATATTTATATTTTCAAAAAATGTTATTTTTTATTTTATTATGATGATTTTATATGATTCATGTTATTATAAAATTTATTATTCATTCACTATTTAACTAATTATTTTTTGAAAATCTCAAAAATTCATCATTAAATAAACATAAAATGTTTTTGTCAATAAATTTTTATAATTATTTTATATTAAAATTAATTTTTTTTAATTTTATCATTAAATTCAATATAAAATATATAATGGAACCTTAATTTATTGAAATAATAGCTTTTAAATTATTTATCACTATTTTTCTTATTTTATATGAATTTATATTTGATTATAATATTTTTTTAAATGATTTTTTATTACTATTATATTTTATTATTAATAATTCTCTAATATATCACAAATCATTTTAGTTTATTTATCTGTGTGAAAAAATAAATTGATCATATTATTAATTTAGATAATAAAAAATCCAAAAACTCAGGGTGTTGCCTATAGAGATTGAAATTGTTATCACTATAGAATGATAATTGTTTCACTACCTTCTTGGTTAGTGTTTTATCATGTATAGAAACTATATGTGCTCCATGATTTGTTTTTCTCATAGGGACATAAACTTTTTTAGAGGAAGTTCCTCAACTACCTGTGTGATTTTTATTATGAGATTTAATATACCCATAGAAAAGGGAATATCATAGCTTATGTATCATGTTTGAAAACTCAAAAATATGTCACTCAATTGGGTAAAATTATGTGGTAGATGATGATCATATTCACTGATATGCATATTGATGTTTAAGTGTATCTTTGAAACCCTAAAATGTTACATTTTTATTGAGGTATATAAGGTAATTTTCTCACTTAATTTTTGGGTTTCTGTGGTGTAAAATTCTAAATGTTCAAATCATTTATAGTGCATAATGGTTATGTGAATTTTTTTACAAACTGTGTAGTAGTAACTGAGAATCATATGTAATTTTTTGCAAAAATGATCACATGATTTTCACATTGTTTAGTAAAAAAGGGTAATCCATATGACCTTATTGAGTTTAAATATTTTTATTATTTCATCTTCTTTAAAATTTTGTGACACTATTATTAAAACCCTATTTTGAACATTATTTATGAGGTGCCTCATATTATCCTCTCTTAATCTTCCAAGAACCTCCATGGTGGGATTTATATGATCTTTTTATTCATTAGAACAACCTGAGTGGGGAGATGTGAATCAAGGAGAAATTTTTTTAATAGAATTACACAGATATTATTACCATATTGGTAGGAACTTGTGTAATCTATCAAATGAGAATATTAAATCACATACCAAACATATGTAGAAAAGGAAAATGAACCTAGTTGTTTAAAATTATTCATCTCTAAGGGACCATTAAAGGAGCATACACTGATGATGTTTTTTTCATTCCAACAGCCATAATGATTTAATTGATGATGTGGATTAATTTTTTTTGATATTGGTGACTCTATTAAGGGATTACTGAATTTATAATACATTTATGAAAAACACACTATCTTCCAGAGTTCACTTCCAATAGCTCATCCTCGCTCACTTCTTTGGGTGAAGAATTTATTATTTTATAGACATGAAGGACAATTCTATACCTAAGTATATAAAGGTTATTCCTTTCATAATATAGATCTAATTATGATGTTATAATCTATTCCATGAAATTTTCCCTAGTTCATGTAAATTCGAATAATTATTATTCCTGGAACACCCTTTTTCCATGAAAAAACATTCATTTTCCACAAAAATAAAAACATTCATGAATATCCTAACATACATTTAAATTTTGACATTCATAAAACATATGCCTTTCAAGAAACCCCCTTCACTAAAAACATTTTAACTATTTAGTTTTGATGAATTATTATCACAAAACATGTGTTCATGTAATATTAATAATTCCCAAAATAATTATGTTTCAATAAAACATTAAAAAAATCAGAGAGATATGACCTCCAACAAAAACATTGATACTTCAAATGATATGAATATTCTGATTTATTGGTGAAAATAAACATTTCAAGAAACCCTATATTTGTCTCCAAAATCAATAAATTATATAAAACTCAACACATTTCCAAAAAAATATCCACACTCAAAAAAACATGTTGATTGGAAATAAACACAACATTCAATTAGTTTCCACTTTCAAATACCCTTGAGATAGAAATATTTATTGTTGATTTATTCCCTAGATTGAAATGTAATGGATTCTCCATTATTATATTATTGGTTTCTCTTTATTTATCCCATATTCACTAACCCAAGTAACCATGATGGATGATTTATATGGTTAGTGTTGTTCAGAACTTGGGTTTTTTGGTTTCGTTGTGTTTTCTCCCCTCTCTTGATACCTAATAAGTTTGTATTCATTATAGGTGACACAATTACATCTTCTATGGTTGTTGTTTCAATTTCATTTACATTTATTTGATTTTTTATTGGATACATGATGTTTTAATGGTTCTCTTGAACTAAAATAGTGATCTATATGATATCTATATTATTATCTTAATGTTTTTCCAGTATTTGTTTGGTATTCATTTTGACTATAGAGGGTGATTTTATTATTTTACTATCACATTAGTTTCAATGTTAATTTCATTAATACATGGTGTTCAAAAAAATTCCCATGATGTATTTCATTGAAAAGGCAATTTATTCACTATTGGTCAACCAAAATTTATTTACTAAGATGATTTCTTGTGTTATAAATACATTAAAGGTTTTAAAAATGTGTTGTGGATCATTTGATTGAATTATTTGATAATTACATTTGTTAGTTGTGCTTGATGGTGCCTTCATATAATTTATATTCTTTTTGGAAATCTTCTTTAAAAGTTGTGTAAAAAAATTCATTTCTAAATGTTTGATAGTTGATTTTAATCTAAAGGAGTTTTTCATATCTTTAATGAGTTATAAAATAATTTTATTGATAGTTAAAAAATTATTGAGCTGATTTTATTCTCATTATGAATTCTTGAAATTATGTGTTAAGGTTTAGTGAAATTTTATTCTTATTAGGTATTTAGGGAGGTAGATCATTGTTGAATTGTTTGTGTTTTATGTGGGATATTAAATATTTTTTGTTACAATTCCTTTTGGGTATGTGGTTGTATTTTGATTGAAGTTGTCTAGATTATGGCCAACCTCCTTTGGTTATTCAATATGAAACTCTAGTTTCCTAAGTAAGTATTTAAGGGATGTTAGCCTTACTAGTTAAGAGTTATGCACTATACATTAGTCCCTAGTTGAATTCTATTACCTAGAAAAGGGATGTGTCGCTGATGATGATACTTGAAAATGATGTTTTTGATAAGTTATTGTGTTATTATCATACCAGTGATTGGTTACAGATGTTCATATTTATTTTTTTCCTATTAAACCCTATGGTTTTTTCTCAAGATAATTATATTATGTTATATAAAATTATTATGTATCAGAATTTTATTTTCTAATTTCATTAATGGAGCGTTCATTTATGTATTTATATTTCTTTTTGTTTAGTCATAATGTTGAATAGTTTGGATCCATTTTAATATTGTCATCATTTTATGGCCTATCCATGGAAAAATATTTTTTATGGATTCTACATACTTTTTAGTTGTGATTAATATGTGTGTGTGTAAAGATATAATTTTGAAACTGGGTGATTTTTTTTAATGTTTATGTCTTTATTAGAACCCTTTTATGTTTATTTTTAATATATAAAATGGTTTTCCTTCAAAATTGATGTTTGAACTGGAAAAGGAAAATTTAACTAGTCTTTTTCCATGTTGAGTGTTATTAGAGGGATGTTTTTTTTTGGAATGATAATAACCTGGTAAGTCATATTTGATTCATTTTTAGATGGTTTGATTTAAGAAAGGATTTTAGGTATCTTTTTATTTTTATATCATATAATGGAAAGAAAAACATAAATAACTATCATATATTTTAAAACTAGAACTTTATAATTACATTATTAAATTAATGAAATGGACTCCTTTTTTTATCCTAATATGAATTGGATCACACCCTACATAGTCATATTGTAGTCAATCTATCCCATATAATCCATTTAAAAAAAATCATTTATTTTGTTAGGTGGAAAACATATATCCATTTATTGAAAATGGAAATAATGATCACTTGAAATTACCCATGACTAAAAAATAGATCCAAAAATTTAGACTAGGAAATAGAAAAATTTATACTTCAAACAAATAAATAAAAAATATCATCAGGTTATGGTTGATTCCCACTTAAAAGTCTAATTTCAAAAGTATTAGAACACATCCCCAACACATACATTTAGACACCTCGATTAATTCACCTAATGCATAAGTAACTATCATCATCACCAAACCTACTCATGAGAAAACAACCTAAATCCTTAATTCATCACAAAAAAATAATCAAAATTGGTTTAATGAAACACTAGAAAACAACATCATCTTTAATTCCAGGAACTATGACCATTAAGGAGAACCATCCATGAAGAAAACCATATCATCATAATTAGAAATATATGAAAACTAATATCTTCATTAGTATATACCTAGAAAAATATGGAAACTTGTACCATACCACCAAAGATAGTCTAAAAATAATAAAAATTCATAATAAACCCTAGAGAAATTCCAGAGATAAATAAGGTGAGGTCAAGCACTAGATGCTACCACCAAATGACTACCAAAAAATACATTGTTAGATCAACCAATGCATCAACACCATCCCCACCACTAGAACATTTATAAACAAACAAAATATTTTTCATATATTAATTAAAATTTTCTCAAGAACAAATATCTCAAAAAAGAGTACTAGAATGGGAGTTCATTATTATGAGGAAGACACCACCAAATATCATCTCTTGCACAACCTCATACCACCGGAGTGTCATCATTAAAATCTAATTCAGGATTTCAATGTGATGGGTTAGTGATATGAGTATAAAATGAAGTGTTTGAGGCCTTGAACTATCTAAGTTCATTAAATAAAAACAATGTAAGATTCCACCAAACACCACCAAGAAAATCCTAAACTACATGAGTTCCATTGTATCAAAAAAATTAGGTTTATGAATAATAGATCTAGAACAAACCAAATTCCATGTGATAGAGTATTCCATGTAACATGTTTGTTCAATCTGGGATAGTTCATCAGAAAATTATATTTTAGACAATTTTTAGGGTTGATGGTATATATTAGTTATGACCACTAGAGATCGAGTAATGGGTGCAAAGGAGTTCCTACCTAGACCCTCCCTATGGTAATCCACTATTTACCATTTGTTGTTGGGATATTTTGTTTTGAATTAGGCATTCAACATTATTTTTTTATAATATATTTTGATTTGGTTCTATGTTAATATATTTTTTAGGATGATCTAGTGGGATATTTTTTGAATTTTATAAGTTTTGAAGAAAAGCTACAGGTAATCTTGGGGGAACACAATTATGGTGTATGGTCTATCAAATTGTGCACAAGCTATGTGAAACCTTTTTAGGTGTCTTATAGTGGAACTCAAATGTTTGGTGTGTGATTGAAAGATTGTGCATCCAATCTCATAAAATTGAGAACTATTTGGAATTTTTTATTTTCAATCCATTTGTACTTTTAGCCAGTTTTATGCTTTATAATGACTTTTTAAGAGTATTTATGAGAGTTTTTATATATTTTAATTGTTTTTAAAATATTAAATGAAATATTTTATTCCATGGTGAATGTGAATGTTTTATAACCATGTTTTGGTTGTTTTTAATTTCTATATAGATATTTTTATCAATAGTATAATTATTTTCATGTTTGTTGTTCAAAGGGGATGTTGGTTTTCATGAAGTAGGTATCTTCTATTTTTATGTTTGAAATACTTAATGATTTTGATGTAAAACCATGAATTTTATTTTAAAGAATCATGATGTATGTTTTTAATCATATTAGAAATGGTTGTTTCTCATCGTTATTTTTTTACATTTTGTATATGTAACCCTTGTACTGGGATTTTAGATAGTTTGATTAAATAATATATTTTATCGATGTTTTAGAATTTTAAACCCAAAAATTAGTGGAAATTTAATAAAGGGAATATCTTGGGTATTCCTTCTCATAATCCATATGTTTTCATTCTAATCAATAACTTTACCCAAACTCTATAAAGAGTTCATAGGACATATTATTATCATCTAGTGAATCATGTGTGAGAGTTTATGAATGGGGATCCTATTGTTTTTAGTGGTGATAAACAATACTAGTAGATGATTGAGTGGAATGATAATGTTAATGATATCATCAATTCAATAGGAACTCTATTAAACTCTTAAGTGTTGTATAAAATTTAACTATTCAAATGGTCAAGTTTGGATTGGTCTATGTGCACTATCTATCCAAATTCAATTATGTTTTTTCCTTAGAATATTTCATGGTATACCTCATACAAAAGTTTTACCATAATAATGTTAGGGTTGATATTATGGTGGAGTTATTATGAGTTCATTAGGTGTATTAGTTAGTGACATAATGCATTAAATATTTCACTGGAGATGTTTCATCCTCTATTGAGTTGGATGATGATGATTCAAAGTTTTTTTAGATAAAAAAATGATTACTTTACATAGATATTTGTTTTATGGTGTTCTAGTTTAGAATGGGTACATATGTAGATGTCATGTATATGTAACTATGAAGTTTTTGGATATAAAAACAATTTAATAAGATTATTTAACCCTATCAAGGGTTAGTAAGGTTGATCTGGCTAGAGACTGGTGGGAGCATGATGGTGATGATGATGTGAATATTTCATCTCAACATATTATTCCTAATTTAGAAAATTAGAATCAGGTAGAGTGATAAAAGTGTGATTTTTCATAGAATTATTGGCCCTATATTCCAAAATATCTAAGTTACTAGCATCGGTGTGGCTTTCTTGGTCTCTATTAGGTAATTTTTCAACTGAATGGATGTCAAAAAATGATGCGTCAGAAATAAATTTGATTATAGAAGAAGCCTATTTATATTATTCCACCTATAGAGACATAATATTAGAAGTGTTATGGGAGTTTCATCTTTTATTATATTTTTTTGTTGTCCATATTTTATAGCTCATATATTCCCTATATAAATTTTTTAATGGAAGGAATTGGATTTTGGATATTAAAAAATATGTTCTTGAGATGTTCTTGACTTTTATTTTCATGATTATTATTTACATTTGATCATGGTTTGGACCATGCCTTGAGTTTTTTTAATGGATAACATGGTCATAAATTGAGTGTGAGATGGGGTAAGATGAAAAAGAAATCGTTTTCTTGATAGACCATGAGAGACACCTTATTGATATTTTTCCCATGATCACTCTGAGTAGGTGTTCCATGAGTTAGTCACTATATTTTCCATATTATATAATCTTGAAATGAGTTTAGAATCATGTAATTATATTCCAAGTAATGTTTCTTTTGGGGTATTTATCCTTTCTTCATAGAATTTTATATGTTGGTTATCTATTCTAATAACCATTTGTGTGTTTCATGGTGTTTATTTCTCTTAAGTGGTGTTGAACAAATCTATTTAATTTTTTTAGAAAATTTATTTATAAAAATGATTAATTTATAAGGTATCTATATTCATTCCATATTCATTTGGGAGTTACCTTCAAAGAATTTTTTTTTCATTTAGATGTTTAATTATTCAAAATACTTGTGAACATGGTGAATCAATAATAGTATGTTATGATTTTTCATTTGTTTTGATTCATAAAATAAAGAGAACATGTGAGATTTATTATATTCCATTTTTTGGAGTTCCCATATTTAAGTAATATTAGAGGAATGGCCAAAATATTGCCTCATTTTGTGAGGAATCCACATTTACAGTTTTTATTGATTTGGTAGTGGGTAAATTTTATATTTTTTAAGGGAAGTTATCCCATGGAGTTCATTGGTTTTAGACCAAGAACATTATTTCATACTCATGGGGAAGTCTTATGGGTTGGTCCCTCCATTAATGATTTTGTATTAAAAAAATTCTATGTCATATGTTATTGATGACTCCCTAAGGGAAGAAATGACATGGTGGAGAGAATTACAACACCAAGAAAATTTATTTAATTATTTAATTATATAAGGCTAATTTATACCCTAATTTAGAGAAATCTAGTGGTGAAATTATGAATATTTTCATGATTTTTTAGAGCCAAATTGTTATTCACACAGTTTTGTGAACTTTAATTTAGTAACCATGAGAGAAATGTAGTTTTAGAAATGTAGGTCACACAGTTGACTTGTAGTTTGAAAAATTGTGAAGATGCTCAATATTGTGTAATTTTTCAATTTCACATGCTTTTTAATTTAGGGCTTCTACCTTAGATTCCCCTTTTTGATCATTTCATCTAGGTCACCTCCCAATATCATATATTCCTCTTTCCAACATGACCACTATTGGATTAAGGTTATTTCATGGTGGATTCTTCCCCATATTGAAAGGTATGGTCTTATCATTCCATATAATCATAGTTTTTTCCACATTTATACAATATTTTATATCATAAATGGACATTTCAGTTGATTTCTATGCCTATAGTTTTTCTAAAATTTGGGGGTTTAGTTTCTAGGGGTTGTGATCCATTTATTGAAACCCATTTATATGGAATTCAACATATGATACACTGTTACTACTATTGATGATGGCTTTTCTATTTAATTTCCCTTTACTTTATGGTTATTTTTCTATATTATATTTTGAATTAGTTTTTAAAAAAAGAATTTTAAATAAATTATATCTATATTGTGAGATAATATTTATTCTATTCTTTGTTTTTTTGATTTCGATATAAATGGAAAATTTTAAAAGTTCAATGGAAATTTAATTTCATAGGGTGTTATATGAATTATATGTTTTGGATAAAATTGTAATGATAGATTTAATTAATAAAAGTTGTTAATTATCGATATTTTGGGTACAAATCGATTTACAGTGTGGAGTTTTCAGGTTTTAAGGGATGTCCTTCTTTTTAATATAGGTTTTCTGCAATTTTATTGATTTATGAGATAAATGTTTTGAAATTTATGCATATTAGTGCTTTTATGTGACCAATATGTTTTATAGAACCTTTGTCCCAAGGTAGTTTCAATTCCAAAGGTGTGATTATTTATATTAATGTAAAGGGAATTTTGGAATCTTTTTTGAAATATTGTTTTTTTATTGATGGTTAAAAACCTATAGAGAACTATTGATACCTGATTCGTATTCTTTGAGAATGTGTTAGGATTAAATGAATGGTGATTCATCTTTTTTTTGGGAAGGGGATTTATTGAAGAGGATGTATTTGAGGTGGAATATTCATGATTTTTGTTTTATGTTTCGTTCTGGATATGTGAGTGTAATGTGTTTAAAATTGGATTGATAACAGTCCACCTCATTTGGATATTATATGGAGAACCCTTTGATACTAAATGTGGAGTCAATAGATATTTTTCTTACTCTTTTGGAGTTATACATTGGATTTTAGCCCCTAGTTGAATGTTATATTTGTGTAAGTGGATACTTCACCGATGATTCTAGTTAAGATCTATTTGGATGACACATTGTATGAATATTAACATTCCCATTGATGGTTCCACCTATACACATAGAGTATTGTACCATTAGTCCCAATGCAGTTTCAATGTGATGTGTATCTTATGATATACCACTTTATTTTTTATGGTCATTTTAGGTGATTATTTCTTTTATGGGGCTTACTTTTATTTATTAATAATTACTTTGGTATAGTCTAAATTATGACTAGTTCATCACCATTTTTATATTGTAATTAGTTGATGAGATTTACATGGATTAATAATAGTTTATGGATTTTTATTAATATTGAAACATGTTTGATAAGAGTTTGTTATATTTTAACATACAATAGGTGTAGTTGTTTTATAAATATAGACATTATTGAAATAATCTTTGGGTTTATTTTAATCTCATGTTAGGGTTTTCATTCAATAGTTAAGTTTTAAATGAAAAATGAGAATGATAATAATGGTTTCCTTAAATATTAATTGTCTTCATGGTAATTTTTCGTTTTTGATGTAGAAATACCTTTGAATGTCATCTTTGATGCATGTTTTATAAATGGTGTGTTTTAAGAATTTATTTATGGTATTTTTTGTTTACATAAATATCATGTAAACAAAATGAAAAAAAAATCTATTATTTATTTTCATACTAGATTTATTTGATTATTTTTTAAATGGAATGAAATGGAATATTTTTGGTATTCTACATAGAGTTATATTATTCCTTATATAATCACATTAGAGGGTATATAATATTCATGAATTTTACAAATCCTTTGGGTTTGGGATTTTAGGTTGGTTTTTAATTTCTAAATATTGGAAATTAGGTGATTATTAGAGATGTTGGTGACTTGGGAGTCACATGGTGGGGTTGGGGTTTGTCTCATAGGTTTTTTGGACAACCATGTATTTTGTGTTGTATTGGAATCCTTGAATTATTGTTTTTATTTAGTTTAGAGTCTATGTTTAATCATGTAATTTTTTAAAAAACTTGTTTTATCATTGGAAATTGTGTTAAAAAATTATTTTTATTATTCTTTAATTACATTCCATAATTTTAGGATTATCTTATTATTTTTTTATTCATATTTTTTGGTTGTCATTATCAAATGAATATATTATTCATAATGGGTTACTAGTGGGAAAACTTTATTTTTCTTTACATTTTTTAAGGTAAAATTATTGAAACAATATTAGTTGTAAATCATTGGACCTATCTTCTATCCTAGGTATATCAGTAACATGCCTTATGACATATCATAGAGTGGTATGGGTGATGTGTGGTTTGACCTAAGATTATTTGTTAGGGTATCAGGGTAGTAAAACCTTGGATTCTCTGATTATTTCATCCTTACTCCTAGATAGTGTAAAATATTTCTATCTATCTATCATGAGATACATGGTTATGAGGATATATATATATATATTGGGGATCTAAATCCTTATTAGTATTTCAATGGTTTTGAGGTCCTTTATGTGAGGAGTCTTGCAGTAGCCTAAAGGTAATTATTGTGGTGATTAAATAGGAGTCATAATATATAATACAAGTTTTTCAGTTAGGTATTATAATGATAAATCATGATATCCATGAGGGGTTATGTTTTCTATATAATGAAAAATTAAGTGAAATCAAGCACATGTATTGTTGATCATTATTTTATGAAATGAAAGAGAAATAATTAATAAATAAAAAACCATAACATTTTCACCAATTAATCCATCGTTTACTCTTCATGTAACACTTGTTGACGGTCTTAGTAGTTATAAACCCATGATTCCTGCCTATGAGGTATTACATCAGATAAAGGATCTAAATTTATAACATCATGATTCGCATAACCAAAGAGGGACTCTAGCATCACTACTATTCATGAATAATGATGCCATGGAACTAAATATAATAATGATTGTATTTCATATGAATATGGTACCATTAAAGGGGTATCACATCCTAATATATATTCATCCTCTACGTTTTCATGTAATGAATGGAATCGATCATATCAAATGTATCAAGTTTTATCCCATGGTTCTCATATATTATATCCCATTAGTTCATTAATTTAACTTTTTCAATCAATTTTTAATCCTTGAATGAACCCCCTGGATTTTAAAACTGGAAAAAATGTGATAGTGAAGTGGAATTGCAATGAACTAATCCTATAGTACGTTTGGAGAAACATAGTTTCAAGTTCAAAAAATGAACACCATGATACATTTTAATCAATATAATATAATACCCTTATTAAATGATAAATTTTTAAACATGTCCTAAATATATATGTATCACAATTATATTGTGATATACTAAACATAATTATCCCATAATTACATGACTAGTAGAAAATTTTTCATTACCTGTATTCTGAAATACTTTTTGGTTTAGAGTTTTAGAAAATTGGAAAATATATTAAATAATAAATCCCATTCCTTTCCAAACTGGTGGAAAAATTTCCTCCTTTTTTAAGAATTAATTATTCCATAATAATGATTCAATATCTCCCAAAAAGTCTCAATATATATTTTTTTATTTCAGACATATCATGTGTAATACATTTCTCCATAACTAAGGGAAATTTAAGTATTAGAAGGGTGATTTCAAACATTCAGTAAAGAAATGTGTATACCACATTCTATAATTTAACAAAAAATGAAATAATAAAAATTTATTATGTAAATCATTATTAAATAATTTCATAAAACTAACCACATGAGATTGAAATGAATAAAAAATGACATATAAATATATACAATCACATGGATAACAGTAAATAAATTTATGGTAACAAAATGAATAATGTGATATATCATTTACCATTATAGCCTTATCTAATACATTATTCATTACTTTAAAGAAACTTCATATAAATAAAATTTTCATGAAGGTCACAACTAAGACATTATTCATTCATTGGGAAGTCATATAACACATACCCAAACTATTTGTCTCATGAGACCAACTAATTCATTATTGAGATATATAATATTAGGCCCCACCCATAACACCATTATATATAATTTATTCAAAATTTAAATTATATTAATATCAATTAAATACATAATTAACTTCCATTAATAATCAATAAGCATCCACATGAAGATAAAAACATATGGAATTACAATAAAATTCCTTCCAATAAATGGTCATATTCCACTAAAAATTTTATAGTGTATTGTTTAAAAATATATAATAAAATTTCTTGGTTAATCAATAAAAATCAATATCATAATAACAAGTATAAGGATTTTAAAATTTTAACCAATCAATAAGTGGAATATAATTCATTGTAAGAATCCTAAAACTAACATTATATATAGTAATGGTATATAGGTAAGTCAATAATTTTTCAAAATTGATCATTTCATGAGTATCTAAAAGAATTATCTTTAAATATTAATTTAAAATTGGGTATTCATATATTAAAGGCATTTTTAAAAAGTTCTTTCTATAATAAAACTGATTATTTGGAAATACGAGGGTTGTTATGGATCATTTATCTTATAGATATTTCATTAATTTTGTTGTAATAAGTCCATATAATTAAAAAATATACTCAGTTAATTATGGATGGAAAATAATGATATTATTAAAATCATCTAGTGAATATTTTAAAGAAACAAATATATTCTAAACTAAAAAAAGAGGTTGCATCATTTTCATTACAATGTGTAAATGATGTGTCGAGGGGGAAATTGAAATAGTGAGGAGGCATGTAAAAACCAAAACATAAAATGAGGATAATAAATATAAGGGGGTTTTAAAGGAAATAAAATTCAAATTACCAAGATATATTATCTTTCAAAGGCAATCCAAATATTGAAATTATGATCGGAGAAGAAACTATTACGAATTGGATGACATTTTTAAAAAATCTGAGATAAAAACACTTATAGTAATGGTAACATAAGAATCAATAGATCATTAAATTTTTACCATTAAATAGATATGAAAATAACATGAAGTTAAATATATTAATTATACATGATGGATGTAGGGTATTGAATACACCAAATAATGATAATTATGGTGCATAATATTTTATCATGTCTCGGGTAATTAAAAATAGAGACAAAGAACCCCTTACCTTAATTCTTGGATTATAATATTGCATAAGAATGTAACAGAATATAATAGTTCATTTTTTATACACATTATTTCATGAATTATTACACTATAATAGAATTAAAAAATCTCAAAAGATAAATATGACTAGTTTATTTGGGTAATTAGACACATATCCTAATAACTTGACATAGGGATACAATGAATTTATTTAAATCTTTATTACATGAACTTAAAATTTCAGTGATCCTCTAAAACAGCATGGTATTACATTAGATTCTAAATAATAAAGGGTTGAGAAAAAATCCATCTAATAGAAGAATTAATACCTAGAATAAATTAGAGAAACACATACGAGTGGAGAGGAATAACACAATTAAAGAGAATGGATAGAATAATAATCAAGAAAATCAATGCATAGTATAGGAAATCCCTTAAGACATCATATGAAGGTGATAAACACATTCAACCTAACATCATAAGCAGAATTTAATGATAACAACAAAGATATCATAACATAATTTTATTAGGGTAACTTTCAATTCACAATTCATGTTATCTCATAAGAGGTAAACATTAGAAAATTAATTTGAGGTATTTATATAATTATGAGACCACTTGTTAGATTCATATTATGTATAAGAATTTTCATCCCTCATTGATCATCTAATATAGGAATTTTTTTATTTAATATTCATAAAACTATTATGGATTTTGGGATACTTATATATAAGTACCAAATAAATGATGTATATGTACATATGGGTGAATACCTGTGAGTTTAAATGTTCATGAGTAATCAAAACACAAAAGTTTTTCATGGGAAGTCACATTATAATTTCTGTATCATAACAGCTGAATATAGTGGTTTATGGAAATGTTAAATGAGATTAAATGGTGTGATATCATTACTTGGAAAGCATAAGGATATCATAGGGATGTGTCAAAAACCCCTTAGAACATTAAAAGGTATAATTCATTAGGCTTAATACAATTAAAATACTTGAAGCATAATTAAGAGAGGAAAATACATTACATTAAGAGAGTGGTTATAAAAGAGTAGGTGGTGATTCTTTAGAGCATGGGAACACCATGGGAGGAATTTATAGAGGAATTGTTAGAGGAAATTATTTATCAGTGAGTTTTTAATGATGATTAGTCTGATGTTTATGGGGTATTTATAAAAAAAGTGTGTAGAGGCCTATTTTAATTTATAAACATATTTTTAGACTCAAAGTGATAAAATAATAATAACCAAAATTCATACCATGTTTTTTTGAAATTGTTTAAATAAACGTGGAGTGGTTTCTATATTGTATTATTCCATGATCCTAAACTCATAAAATAATGCAATTCATGGTGTGGAAGTTAGTCATGATCATAAATAATTGTATTTAAATCCATAAAATATAATACAGGGTTTGATGGATTCATTATAGGTATGTAAAATTACTAAAATAAATTAAAAAATACATTATTTTCAATTGGAAATATTTTTTCATATTCCTCTTATAGTATTTATTAAAACACTTTTAGGAAATTATGATGGCATATTTAACACCGTATATTTATACACTATTTAATTTTACTATAGATCGTGAATTTCTCAAAAAAAAATTAAAAATACAACATTGAATAATATTTATGTGCATATTTTAAAAATAATATTTATTTGCCAATATAAATTTCTAAATATGACAATTTAATCTTCTATGTAAAAAAAATATTAATGGGAAACAATAATTTTCATGAAAAAAATTTAATTTAAAGACACTATAGAAATTTCATTGAATATTATTAAATTATATCAGCATTTATATATAAATATTTCGTATATAGTATGAATGTATCTTGAAAATATAATTTATTCCATTACTCTTAATTTTTTTAAAAATGTGGTCTAATTGAAACTATATAACAACCAAAAATATATTTCCTATTCCTTAGTATAAAATATATTTTTATACAAATCACATTATAATCATGTTTACAAGATAATTATGTAAATGGATAAAAATATTATTTATTATATTATAAATAAAATATAAAAATTAATACTACTAGTTTATAGATACAAAAACCCTTATTACAGTAATTTACACCTTAAGGGAAAGATGTTCAATGGTGTAACTTTCTTACATTAGCTCAATGAACATGGATTAGTTAATGATTTGGATAATATTTAATTTCTCCCAATAATGTTTTTTCTCATGTTTTTTACTTGAATCTCATCATGGGATTAGTTAAGATAAAACCTCAGGGATTTTATGTCCCTCTGAAACTCAGATAAATGGGCTTCATAGGGTATTATCAAATTGATCTTGACTATCACTTCATTATTTTTTTAAATTAGATGTTATATAATAATCTTAATGTTCACTGTAGATTGACTATATTATCAAAGGTTATGGTTTTAAATTTTATTTTCATCTTGAAAACATTATAATTGATATATTTTATAACTGTTAAAAATCAATAAATTAGTTCATGTGACAATATTACCAAATAATTAATTTATTCAATCAAAATGGAATTTCATTTTAAAATGTTTGGGTCGTTACATTCTCATTACTTCAACAATTTATCCCATGAAATCTTATTTTTAAAAATAATCTAGATTAGGGTACTTCTTTTTCATCACCACTTTTGGTTCCCCTATAGACTCCTCAAACATGTGGTTTTGAAACAACACTTTGACTTGTTGAGTTTTCCAATTTGGTATAACTTTTCCTCTGTGATCAATTATATTCATTGTAAACTCCTCGAATGAATGATCATTCTCCAAGGACACTACCTATGGACTAAATATATGTGATGGGTCTAGTTATACTTTATTAAGAGGGATATATGGAAAAAATCTTGTACATGAGATAGGATAGGTGGGAGTGATAGTCGGTAATGAATTTCATCGATGAAATTAATGACCTCAAAGGTTCAAATATATATAAGAATAATAATTCCCTTATTTACTATATTCATGACATTTTTTCATGGTGATATATGAAGAAAAACATTATCTTTGACCATAAAATCTAGGTCATGTGAATTTTTTATGTGCCTTTTCTATTAAATTTTCATAGATTCGATATGATGTTCAATTGTATTAACCTTTTTTATTTTATTTTGGATAATAATAGTTCCTATAAGCCCCCATTTTCCAAATTCAACCTAGCATGTTGTAGTCGAATACCTCATCCCATACAGAGCATCATAAGTTTTCATTATAATAGTATAGTTGAAATTTTTGTTGTATAAGATATCCAATAATTGAATGTGTTAATTCCAACATCATTAGAAATCCATTTAACATGTTTTTAGTATATCCTATAGAGTTTTAATGCTTTTATTATACTTATCATTTGTTTGAGTGTGTTAAGAAGTTTTTAAACTCAGATTTATAACAAATACATGTTGATGTCTTCTCTAGAACCTCAAGGTAACATGTTATCTTGATAAAATACAATTGATAGTGGTACTCCATGTAGCCATAAAACTTATCTAATATATATATATATATATATATATCATGGAGAGTTGGTCAGGAGATAAATCTTACTTGATAGTAATGAAATTATTTGACTTTATAATGTTATCTAATAACACACAATTGGCCTTATTTCCATTATATTTCCTTGGGTGTACTATGAGGAAATATATTGTTATGTTTACTAATTTCCATACCAGTAAGATAAATGGTTACATCATACCCATAGACTTTTATCATTTGGAATGTACTTATAGACATAACATTTATCGAGATATAAATTTTCCAATATTTATCTTCATGATAACCAACCCTATGTTATAATTAATATCTCTATACATCTTATGTATTTTGGGATTAATATAAAATGATGGTAAATAAATGTTATCTATAATATCCCCTATGAGATATATATTTTATGGGACATATATCCCAATTCCAGATATTATAAATCCATCTTTAGAAAATTTGAACTCCAGAAAATTCAATTCCCCTTTCTGTATATCCTTATAAACATGTTAGTCTTACTTGATCCACTTAAGAATAGACATTTGGATTTTTAATGGATCATGATTTGATGATGTTACTATTATTATTCCTATGTACATTTTTCATGTCCAAAAATATTGGATCCCTTTCAATCCTCACAATATATGAGATTGTGGGGTCCTTTCTACTAAGAGCATCTAAAGTTTTTTCTCATTCAATGGATGGTAATGGATTGAACACTAATAATCCATGATAAAATACAACTACAATTTTTTGTACACACTGTCATCATTTTTTTAATATATACTTCAGTATTTTTTGATCTATACACAAGTAAACAACTATTCCTTTCACATTTTCATGAAAAGTCAAAGGAAATTCGTCTCAGAAAAAACAGGAATATTACTTTGATAATTTTTTAAAAACAGTCTTCATATTTTTTTTAAAAAAATGACATGTAAGAGAATTTTTTTTCAAATTAATAGATAAATAATGTAAATATTTCTTAAAAATAGATATTTGGCTTATTTTGTTCTTAAAGAGAGGAAAATGAACAGGAAATAAATATTTTTTGGGTCAGACCTTTAGAGTAGGAAATTCAGGGTTTTATTTAGAGATATATCATAATATTTTATCATCAAAAATTTAATCTGAAATAATCCCAATAAACAATGAGATTGTAATATAAAACATTTAATAATTTGGTAATGATTGAGCTCTAAGCCACATTAAAGAGTTAAACTATGATGGATTTGTATATCAAAATATTTCAATGATATAAATCATTAAAAAAATTAATGTTCAGTATATAAACAACACAAAAAAGATAAATGTGTTGTATAAAGCATGTGTTCCACAGAAATAAAAGTGAGACAAAAAATCATTACCTCAAATCATGACATTGTCCAAACACATTAAAAACTCATATATAATAAATATGTGTTTTTTATAAATATATACAATAATAATAATAATATGTATCATTACTTATATGATTTACTTGTAACTTTATATTACATGTTCATCAAATATTTCATCTTAAAATCACTTTTTATATAATAACAACTTCGTTTTTCATGTTTTTGTTGTTTGGTATTTTGGGACATTTTACATTTTTTATGGTTACATCATCTGCATAATTTTAAACATGATATAAATATCGTATATATGAATATATATTATATGTATTGAGATTAATTCATAATTATTAGATATAGAAAATTAATTACACCGTTCATCGAGACAATTGGTCATATGTACACAAAAATGTTGTTTCTATTTTCGTGGTATATGGAATGAAATGAAAATAAATAATATATCATATTTATAAAATAATTTTTTTTAATTTATATCTATACACTCAAAAAAATATCATAATTTCCCAAAAATTAAATATAAAATGAAAACTTTATCACATCACTCCATGGAGGCGGTAGTCCACACATAAGCATGAGAAACATTATCATTTTCCAACAGATTAGATGATAAGAAAGTATATGTTATATTATAATTATAGATTCATAATTATATCATAAATATCATATATGTGTTAAATATATCATTTTATTTATACATGAATTATAGTGATGGAAACGAATTGTAAGGGTTTGTGAGATGGTAGTCCTTCATACACACGATCAGTGGTTTTGTTTCCCATTTGATAGAAGAGGAAATGGATTGAGGTTATAAAACTAAAATATTAAGATATAGGTATATTAAGGAATATCAAGATCTTATATCACCATATTTTATGAGTATTTAATTGATGTGGAAGATGAAATAAAATACAAATACCCTGATAGTAATGATGTATCTTCTTCCGAAAACATATGTAGGTTAAAACCAAAGGCCTTCATAGCAGATTTTCCTAATAAATTTAAGGGAAATAAGACATGATAAGGGATTTATGTGAGGTATTTTCTACTCCATAAAGATTTTTATGTTTGAATAGGATAGGAGATGTGGTGTCCTTTTTAATTTTGAGAGAGGACACACTTGGAATTTTTGAAAAGAAAACATTATACCAATGTTTTAAACATTCTAAAAGAAAAAAAAGATAATTATAAAGCCTTATATTATATCGTTTATAAATATAGTCTCAAAAAATTAATCAGATAAGTTTTTTTTATATTTACATTTATAATTTTAATTTTATCCATGGTAAACCCATTTTAACATTAACCAAAGTTGTTATTTTTTACTATTTGAACAATTGATTATAACTATAATTTAAGTTTTCTTATCCCCAAATGTAATGTACTATTAAAATTACATGTATATAATGTATATATATAATTAATGATATATATAAATGATGAATATAATTCTGGAATTAAAATATACATACCTCTCATTTAGTTTTAATTCCACTAATATGACAAAGAAATGAAAGTAGCATTCATGCGTACGTACGGCTTACCGTCTCCATGAACGATGCATTTCATTTCTTACCTCTAAATGATTATGTAATATTATAAATACATGTATATGCTGGATATATATGATACATATTATGTCCAAATCGGGAATTTCATTCTGGATATAAAGAACTTTTGACCACATGAACAACATGTAATTGTAAGAAGTCAACTTTCGACTTAAGAACCAAATATTGACAAAACAAACATTATTAACTTAAATGGTTACATAATGTTTATAACATGGCAATAAGTGATATAAAAAGAATAATAAACTTTAAAAAGGTTCTTAATCAAGTATAAATTAACTCAAGTTTATTATTCAGGACGTTAAAGAACGATCGAGTCAAGTCGGACCCAAGGTAAGGGACTTCGTCTCAATCTCCTTTCATTGAGGCATATTTCGTTTTATACACAACATTATTTTATACGGTGTATAAACTCCTTTTACTTTTAGTTTTATACAAAAGGAACATTTTTCTACGAATTGTTTTACAAAACGACAAAAAGGAATGTTTCTTTTAACGTATGCGGCGACAACGACCTTTTCCGCCGCCGCGAGTATTATTTGGTCTTTGGCTTTCTCAACAATCCGTAATGTTTTTAGAATAAAATAAATACCATATACTCTTTTTTTGTATTTTAATATTGAAAATGGTTTTGAAAAAGGATTCTATTATGTCAATATATTTATGATATATTGTGATTGAAATGTGGAAATTTTATCATTCCTTTATATTGGTTTTATGTTTTATGATTTTATATTGGTACTTGGACATTTTAACGGGTGGTTACGTTATAAACCATATGACGGGTGGTGTCGTGAATACCAGGATGGGTGGTTACGTTATAACCTCCAATGCATTGGGTATGGAAGTCGGCCGTATGGATATTCCATTAAGTATGTATGGAAATTGGCCGTATGGCTATTCCATTAAGTGATATGTGTGGAAGTCAACCGTATGGTTATTCCACTTAAGTATGTTTATGTCCCAAGTTACCTTTATATATTCTATGTGTTCTTTATATGGGTTTTATGGTAATTCCTTTGGTTACAAAAAGGTAAGTAATGATACTTTATTCAGTGAAGATTTTTTTTTACTACTTCATGAAGGTGAAGGTATTACTTTGATATAGTATACATGGTTTACTTGATGTTTGAAAAACTAACAGTTTTCATTCTTTTTGTATCCCTTACTGAGCTTTTTATGCTCACCCCAAGTTTTTCGAAATGTTTTTCACAGGACTTAAAGTGGAATAAGGTCAAGGATAGGATCAAGGGAATTTCATGCTATCTAAAACATGGAATCTAGACATCTTCATTTTTAAGAGTTTTTATTTTAAGGAGACTTAGTAGAGGTGTCTACTTTGTAATCTTTTAAGATGTAATATTTATGTTCTAATTCTCTAAAACTCTAAACCTGAAAAGATCCTCAATGTGAATTATTAATTTAATTCAATATTAAGTAAGGTTTAAGGCTGGGGCCTTATAGTTGGTATCAGAGATCGGTTTAGACCACTTTAGGAGTTAGAAAAGTGTTAAATTATAATATGATTGAAATGATATAGCATTTACGGATTACCATGTTGCTTCGCCTAAGATATTTCTGTGTTCAGAATGGTTTTCCGCAGAGGAAACAAAGCAGCTATGTTGGGACGACATCAGGAGGAAGATAACCTTCCAAATCAGCAACCTGAGATGGTCGGAATCGGAACTGAACAGTTTGTTGCAGTGATGGAATAGTTGACTCAGGCTATAAATGGTGGTGGTATCCATGCACGAGATCAGCCAGATCAACCGCAGAGGAACATGTCAGTGGTGGAACATTTCATGAGGCAACATCCCCCATCATTCATAGGATCATCTGACCCTGTGCTAGCTGAAGGGTGGATTAAAGCACTGGAGAAGATTTTTGATGTCATGGGGTGTTCAGAACATCAAAAGGTTAGTCTTGCTGTTTACCGATTTGAAGGTGAAGCTGATCAGTGGTGGTCGATGGTGAAAAATATAAGGGATAGTGATGAGATTGAGGATCTTCACTGGGACGAATTCAAAGGTATGTTTCTTGAGAAATATTTTCCTAAGGTGGTTCATCTTAGGATGGAAAAACAGTTCCTAGAATTGAGGCAGGAGGATGATTCAGTGGCTACTTATGAAGAAAAGTTCACTCGATTGGCAAGGTATGCTCCAAACTTCATACGAGATCTTGATAGTAAAATAAACCGTTTTTACTCAGGGTTAAAGCCAAAGTATCGAAGGGCTTTAGCTTCTCGTGAGTTCAAAAGTTATGAAAAACTTGTTCGATGTGCGGAGAAGGTGGAAATGGAGTTTGCCGATGATCAGGTGTTCTATGACAAACAACAGAATAAGAGGTCTAGTTGGCAGGAAAAGGGGAAGAATTCATCAAAGAAGCAAGGAGGTAAGAAAACCAAATATCCATCCTGTGAGATGTGTGGTAAAATGCATCCTGGAGAATGTTTATCCAAGTCTGGTAAGTGCTTTCGGTGTGGTAAGTCTGGTCATATTGCTCGTAACTGTAAGGAAGATGATCAAGTAGGAAATGAAAAGCCAACGGTAAGATGTTTTAAGTGTAATGAAATGGGTCATTATGCAAACGAGTGTCCAACGAAGAACTCAACTGGGGAAATGCAGCCAGACTACAAGCAGAAAGGGGTGGTGAAGTCCTTTGCAAAAACTTCAGCAGATGTTGGTCCATCGAATGAAGTGGTATCAGCTCCAGGGAGCTCAGTATTTTTCGAAGATTGACTTGAGGTCGGGGTACCATCAGTTGAAAGTAAAATAAGCAGACGTTCCGAAGACTGCGTTCCGTACTAGATATGGCCATTATGAATTTGTAGTTATGCCTTTTGGGTTAACCAATTCACCTGCTGTATTCATGGACCTTATGAATAAAATTTTCCATGAGTTCTTGGATAAGTCTGTGTTTGTGTTTTGAGGTTTGTGAAGAGGTTATGTGTGCCTTGTGATTCATAGTTGAAGAATGAGTTGTTTTTTCATCCTGGCAGTACTAAGATGTACAGAGGTCTGCGGGAGTATTACTGGTGGGATGGAATGAAAAGAGACATTGCTGATTTTACTGTGAAGTGTTTGACATGTCAACAGGTTAAAGCAGAGCAGCAGTTACCGAAAGGGATGCTTCAGCCTTTACCAGTGCCAGAGTGGAAATGGGAAAACATATCCATGGACTTTGTTGTGGGATTACCGAGGACATCTCGAGGTAATAATGCAATCTGGGTTATTGTTGATCGCTTGACCAAATCTGCTCATTTCCTTTCTATACGAGATACTTTCTCTCTAGATCAACTTTCCCGTTTGTATCTTAAAGAGATAGTCAGGTTACATGGAGTTCCTCTCTCCATTATATCTGCTCGTGATCCCAGGTTCACATCTAACTTTTGAAAAGGCCTTCAGAAGTCTTTGGGTACTGAATTAAATTTTAGTACATCTTTTCATCCTTAATCAGATGGGCAGTCAGAACGAACAATTCAGACCTTGGAGGATATGCTACGAGCTTGTTCGATGGATTATCAGGGAAGTTGGGACCAACATCTTTCTTTGGTTGAGTTTTCTTATAATAACAGTTTTCATTCCAGTATACAGATGGCACCATTTGAGGCATTATATGGGAAGCGGTGTCGAACTCCAGCATTTTGGAATGAAGTGGGGGAAAGGAAGCTGATGGGACCAGAATTGGTAGAAGAGATGGCAGAAAAAGTTCAGTTGATTCAGAAAACACATGTGAACAGCTCAGAGCAGGCAGAAGAGTTATGCGGATAACCGGAGGAAGGATCTATCTTTTGAGGTAGGTGATCATGCTTTTCTCAAGGTTTCTCCTTGGAAAAGTGTGATGAGATTTGGTAAGAAAGGAAAGTTGAGTCCAAGGTTCATTGGACCATACGAAATTCTGGAGAGAGTTGGATCAGTTGCATACCGAGTGGCTTTACCTCTGAGTTTATCTCAGGTACACAATGTTTTTCATGTTTCAATGTTGAGGAAGTATATGCCAGATCCATCTCATGTTTTGAGTCCAGAGGTAGTTCAGTTGGAAGAGAACCTATCTTATGAGGAACAACCGGTCTAGATTCTTGACCATAGGGAGCAAGTGTTACGGAATAAGGTGATTCATCAGGTAAAGGTTTTTGTGGAAAAACCATGTGATTGAAGAGGCAACATGGGAATTTGAAAATGCTATGAGGGATAAATACCCCCACTTATTTTGATAAGTGAATAAAATTGCGAGGACGCAATTCCCAAAAGGGGGGAAGGATGTAACATCCCAGGTAAATAAAGAATAAAGAATTTTCATATTTATTAATATTTACGAATTAAATATTAATTTTATTTTAAAGGGGTTGCTATGTTCGATAGCGTACCCGATACGCAACGATGAGTTCCTTTGAAAACTTACGTTGCACACTAGTAATATAATAATATTATTTTAAATGTTAGTTAATGAGTAGCCGTTGTACTAGAGGGAATGGATAGAAATAACTAAAATATGATTATATATGTTTTTAAATGTTTTTACATTTACCCAATAGAAGATAAAGGCTTAAAATACGGAAAGAGTTCAATTTTAGGCATTTATACCCTAATTTTCACGAAAGGTCCACTTATCACCTTTTGACGGAGAACCGTCATTAAATATAGTCTTGATCACTCTTATACTTTATTTTGGACCAAATATAACTCTTCTTTATAATCGGGACATCAAAATTTACTTTGTGTAAATTTTTGGTACCTTTCTGATAAAGTTCATTTTTTTATGAATAGTGTAAAATGTTGTATTTTAATTCAAAACCTCTTTTTAATCTAATTTATTTATATGATTAGATTATCTTTTGAATTGGTTTTAAAGTGAAATTAGAAAATATTTTTACCATTAAATCCAATAGTGGTCGTTGGAATTAATTTCACTTTGAAATCGGACTTAAACTAGTGTCAATCTTTTGATACTTATTGTTTCATAAAAACACGCTATTTGCTATGACAGCGGGAATTAATTATTAAATTAATTAATGTGACTTATATGTTTTGGATTTTTTAAAATAGACTTCATTTTTGAATTTGTAATATCAAATATAGCGTAGGGTGAATTTTTGGTAATTTTCTGAAAAACTTCAATTTTTGATGAATAGTGAAACCACTAAGTGGTAATCAAGCAAACTGATTTTTCAGTTAAATGAAAGTTTACCGCTAATGTGTATTGAATTTTGAAAATCCGACATACATGGTTGTCATTAAGAAGTAAAATGTGGTTCAATGAGATTATAATAATTTTTTGGTGAATAGTAACTTATTAAGTTCTTAATCGCGATTAGAGGTAATTAGTGTAATTTAAGGTAAAAATGATATTATAAGAATGTGAAAACACCATGACACGTGTCCTACACCTATTGGGTGAGTCATGGCCGACCAAGACAAGCCATGGGACAACTTGGGGACCCCATGGAGACACTTTTGTTGGGAAATGACATAAATAACTTTTTATTTAATGTTAAAATTAAATTGACACAAACATGAGTTGTTTTACTAAAACAATTTTTAAGTAGGGTTACACAGGTCCAAATTTTGATTATAAATAGTCATTGGAAAGATAAAAAGATTTAATACATCATAGTATTTTTTTTATAATTTTTAGACATTAAATAAATTAAATTATTTATGACATAATAATGATGCAATGATGACATCATTATTTGACGATTTAAATAAAATGGAAAGATAATGAAAAATCTACAACCTACACATGGCCAAAACCAATTGGATGAGTGGATTTCGAACCCTTATCACCCTATACACGAATTATATCAATGTGGGACCTTTTAAAACCGAAAAACATTTTCAAATAAAGTAATATTTCTTTACTTTCCAAAAGTGCCCCTCCTCTCCTCTTATAAAAGGCCCCCACCTCTACCCCATTTCAAACACTTCTCAAGCCTTTGGCTCAGCCAACCCCTTCCCAATTACTCTGTCCACATCCCTCTCCTCATCCTAGAGGATTCCATTTGGGCATAATCCTTTCAAAGGAAGCCTTTAGGCTCAAATCAAAAAGGAGTTACACTTTTAAAGGTAATTCATTCTCTCTTGTTCATTTGTTTTATTTTGCTTCTCCAACCCTCTAAACTCTTTTTATTTACTTCTTTTGTAACAACACCAGTATCTTAAATATACTAGGATGTTGTTATAATATTTATTTGATCTACACTCTCACACAACTACATCAAATGGTTAAAGAACATACGGTTTCCGTGGATGGCGAAATTCTGCCTCCCGAAACGATGATTGTTCAATACTCATTTAACACCTTCAAGGGTGGCCATTATGATGTCACTATTTTTATATATGATATATAATATGTTTATGTTTTCTTTAAGATTCTGAATTTTTTCATTTTGGCATACCTTTATGGTTTCCATTATGGGTAAACGTGATATCTTCATTTAAGGAAGTGCGGACTACCGCCCCCTCAAAGTGATGTGATTCGTTAATACCATATGTGGGACGTGTAAAAAATGGATTTAAAGTTATTATATATGATGTTATAATGGAATTATAATATACCTCTATATCATTATTATTTCGTTCCATTAAAGTATGAGATAGAAATGAAAGTAGCGTTCATGCGTACGTACGGCTTACCGTCTCCATGAACGGTGCATTTCATTTCTTATCCCCAAATGTAATGTACTATTAAAATTACATGTATATAATGTATATATATAATTAATGATATATCTAAATGATGAATATAATTCTGGAATTAAAATATACATACCTCTCATTTAGTTTTAATTCCACTAATATGACAAAGAAATGAAAGTAGCGTTCATGCGTACGTACGGCTTACCGTCTCCATGAACGGTGCATTTCATTTCTTACCTATAAATGATTATGTAATATTATAAATACATGTATATGCTGGATATATATGATACATATTATTTCCAAATCGGGAATTTCATTCTGGATATAAAGAACTTTTGACCACATGAACAACATGTAATTGTAAGAAGTCAACTTTCGACTTAAGAACCAAATATTGACAAAACAAACATTATTAACTTAAATGGTTACATAATGTTTATAACATGGCAATAAGTGATATAAAAAGAATAATGAACTTTAAAAAGGTTCTTAATCAAGTATAAATTAACTCAAGTTTATTATTCAGGACGTTAAAGAATGATCGAGTCAAGTCGGACCCAAGGTAAGGGACTTCGTCTCAATCTCCTTTCATTGAGGCACATTTCGTTTTATACACAACTTTATTTTATACGATGTATAAACTCCTTTGACTTTTAGTTTTATACAAAAGGAATATTTTTCTACGAAGTGTTTTACAAAACGACAAAAAGGAATGTTTCTTTTAACGTACGCGGCGACAACGACCTTTTCCGCCGCCGCGAGTATTATTTGGTCTTTGGCTTTCTCAACAAGCCGTAATGTTTTTAGAATAAAATAAATACCATATACTCTTTTTTTGTATTTTAATATTGAAAATGGTTTTGAAAATGGATTCTATTATGTCAATATATTTATGATATATTGTGATTGAAATGTGGAAATTTTATCATTCCTTTATATTGGTTTTATGTTTTATGATTTTATATTGGTACTTGGACATTTTAACAGGTGGTTACGTTATAAACCATATGAAGGGTGGTGCCGTGAATACCAGGATGGGTGGTTACGTTATAACCTCCAATGCATTGGGTATGGAAGTTGGCCGTATGGCTATTCCATTAAGTATGTATGGAAATTGGCCGTATGGCTATTCCATTAAGTGATATGTGTGGAAGTCAACCGTATGGTTATTCCACTTAAGTATGTTTATGTCCCAAGTTACCTTTATATATTCTATGTGTTCTTTATATGGGTTTTATGGTAATTCCTTTGGTTACAAAAAGGTAAGTAATGATACTTTATTCAGTGAAGATTTTTTTTTACTACTTCATGAAGGTGAAGGTATTACTTTGATATAGTATACATGGTTTACTTGATGTTTGAAAAACTAACAGTTTTCATTCTTTTTGTATCCCTTACTGAGCTTTTTATGCTCACCCCAAGTTTTTCGAAATGTTTTTCACAGGACTTAAAGTGGAATAAGGTCAAGGATGGGATCAAGGGAATTTCATGCTATCTAAAACATGGAATCTAGACATCTTTCTTTTTAAGAGTTTTTATTTTAAGGAGGCTTAGTAGAAGTGTCTACTTTGTAATCTTTTAAGATGTAATAGTTATGTTCTAATTCTCTAAAACTCTAAACCTGAAAAGATCCTCAATGTGAATTATTAATTTAATTCAATATTAAGTAAGGTTTAAGGCTGGGGCCTTATATCTTCTACCATTTACAAATTCTCACAATGGTAATGCATTCAACAGTAATAGTTTTTATTAATTTACATAAATATTATATTGTAATTATTATACCATTTCATTGTGAATATTTACTTTATAATTTTTTATTAGTATTTATATCACAAAATGTTTCATAAAGATAATGAAAATATATATTAAATGAGAAAATTTACCACAAATAACTCTAAAAATGTGTTGGGTAATTATTCTCTTAAACCATTAATTTTAATAAGGTATAATCTATAAACATAAAATTCTACATGAGGATTCATACAAGTATCTTCATAAATTTATCACTATATTTTATAAACCCTTCTTTATTATAGGGTAACGTAAGAGAATATTCACCTAATAACCTTTTATTAATCTCCATGAAATTTTCCTCACATTTATCTATCTAAAAGAACATAGATCCCTTATAATTTATCATTAAGAGTGGATTAGATATTCATTAAAAATTATGCAATAATGATTGACAATATTCATTAAAACTATGAAAACATTAGTTCTCATTCAAAGTGGTTTGTTTTTGCCAATATTCAATAGATTCTATCTTTGATGAATCCATAGATATATCCCCTATTTTGAACATATGACATAATAATAAAACATTGTGTATCAAAAAACTACACATTGAATAATTTTTATAATGATTTTCCATCCCTAGGGCCTTTTGTACAATCCTTAGGATATCTTCATGATCTTCATTTCTCATTCAATAGATAAAAATATCATCTATAAAGACTTTCACTAAATTA
The DNA here is from genome assembly GCA_963277665.1 of Viscum album. NCBI lineage: Eukaryota > Viridiplantae > Streptophyta > Magnoliopsida > Santalales > Viscaceae > Viscum > Viscum album. The sequence continues at coordinate 1,278,554,275 of OY728152.1, forward strand.
TCAGGGTAATATATGAATACTATATTCATTAATCTATGATAGTATCTGGGGAATTATTATAACCAAATGGAATCACTATATATTCCAAGTGGCTATTCCTTATAAAGAATGTTTTATTTTGTATATACACCCTCTTAACCCTCAATTGATGATATCCAGAATGATTTTAAATAATGGAAATTATTTTGATCCACAAAATTGATCAAAAAAGTAATCAATATGGGGTTTGTGGTGCCTTTTCTTGATTGTGATATTGTTAAGCTCCCAATAATCAATATAGAGACCAATTGATCTATAATTTTTTATAACAAAAATGAGGGGTGAACCCCAAGTTGACACACTTATATTAATAAATCACTTTAAAAGGTTATACTAGAGTTTATTATTTTATTCCTTTAACTCAATATAGGACATTCAATAGGGAGTCTTAGAAATAGGTCTACCACCATGTATGAAATCTATTGATAAGTCAACATAATGATTTAGTGGAAGAAGATGAAATTATTATAGACATTCATAAAAAACCTTCAAACAATAGGTATATCATCGATGATGAACATATCCTCATCCATATGAGATAGTAAACCCTTTTTCATAGGAGTAAATATCTATATAGTTAATGTGATATGTGTCATATGTTCATATATATCATCACATTGTTATACGATCATAGGTTGGTATGAAATATAAAATTTTATTTCCCTTATTTGAAAATTGATATGTAATTTATATAGATAAATTCCATAAATTCTTAATATAACATCAAATTCAATTGGAGGAAGAATAAATAGTATTATAGGAAGCACATGCCCTTAAATTTAAACTAGATAAGAAGCATATACTTGATATTAAATCATTATTCCATTGTGGGTTTTCATAGCTAATTTAACATCTAATATTTTGGGTTTAAATTTTTTACCCTTGTTATTTTTATCAAATGTAAAAAAGTGGATAGATACCAAATCAAATAATAAATTAGAAGTTCTAGATTGGATAGTATGTATACCTCTAATCATGTAGTTATCTTAACTCACATTAGAAATGGTAATCACATGATATTTTTATTTTTCCTTCACTTTATGAGGTTGATAACATTAATGATTGTTAATAACCATCATATTTGATCACTGATTAGAACACTTCATATACTCCTTCCACATGAAATACTATATTATAGATGGTGCAATCTATGTAGATTTCTATTTGTTCGTATTATTCAAAAGCATCATCCCATTACTTTGGTATTCAGCCACTCAATGAACTTATATTTCATAATTAAATAATTTACTAGTCCCCTTATAAAAATTCTATACATGTTTACTTCTTCACCACTAGCATAATGGAAATGAAATATTATTTTCTCACATTTTTTTGTACATTAAATGGAATTAAATATACTATTTATTATAATAACCGTGATAATTATGGGTAACTCTGATATCCATTTCCTCCATGATATCACATGGAATGATATATTCATAACTACTAAAGTCACATATAGTTATTTACAATCAAATAAATGGTCATTAACCTCAAAATAATTAATAAAAATTTCATTCATTTTGGATTATGTTATCAAAATCATACCTCACAAGTCTTCTAAATGCTTCCTCAAAGGTACCAATGGATTCATCATCCTTCGGTTTAAGGTCAAAGAATTCATTCTTTGTTTTGATAAAAATAATACAAGGGAAGTACTTATTGGGAAATAATATATTAAACTCATTCCACTATACAAAGTCAATTTATTCTTGTTTACTTGTATTCTTTATAAGAATATACCACTGATCCTCTTCTCCATCAGAACAATAGACAAAAAATTAATTTTTTATTTTCAAAACACATGATAGTGGAAATTATCATTTTAATGGTCCGCTCCATTACTCTGAAGCTAGTGGATCAGTGAAAGAACTAATTTAATATGGGAATTGCCACATGAAGGACACAATAGAATATTTTTCCATAATTTTATAATTTGGAAGTTTGAAATAATTCATAGCATGGGAATGTTTTGTGATCATAGAAACATGTTTTTTAATTTGAAAACCAAAAAAATGGTTTCATATATAGAAAATCATTTAATTTTATATTGTATTAAGCATTATAATGGATCCATTAAGTTCCATCCATCAACTAATACCAAAATTCATAGTTTGACAAAGAATAATCATAGTGAGAAACTATAAAATTTTGAACAATATTTAATAAGATTTCCAAATCCTGATGCCTTCCTATGGATCTATGATCCCTTATGCTTATTATATATTATTCATGTTTTCTATCAATTTAATTCCTTTACAGTTTTTCATAATGTGTTTGTGAATTCCTTAGACATATCTCACTATAGTGACAAACTAGGTGTGCAAGATAACCCATTTTTGTGCACTAGGTAATGATTGACTCAAATAAAATTTTTCCCTTTTATGAGTTTTTAACCGAAAGTACAACTATTCTAGTGACACATACAATTTTAGTATCTAGACCCTGATGAAATTTCTTGGAAACCACTCACCCTACCCTTCATTAAAATTATAGGATTTTTTCCTATACATTGACTTATCATTTGGATTAACCTCATACATATCCCTAGGGATCCTACTAATGTTTTCTCATCCTAGTTTCCAAAGGTAAACTAAACCTTTCCCTAATACCAAATATAAAACATTGATCATTTAATATATATATATATATATATCACATTGTAATAGGTTATTATTCATTATATATAATAAATATACACCCAAGAAACCTATAGGTACTGTGCATTTGGTATCATGGATATAGTAACAACAGGTTCATAAGTGAACTACATCATCTCTTAATAATTTCATCATAACTCTAACACTTATTATAAATATCATACATATTAATTTATTCAAAACCAAGGGAAATAGAAACATTAAAAATGATGATCCCATATTCTCAGTAATGGAATTCAAGGGGGATCTAAAAATAACTCAATCATAAGGGTATGAGGACATGAGAATAACATTTGAAAACCATACCATCCCTACAATATTCATAATACCGAGTCATGGGTTAAATCTAGGATGCTTATAAGAAATAAATCATGAAGTAATAAGTAAACATATTCCATGAGAGTATATCATTGGAAGAATACATAGATTTGATAAATAAATATAGTAATATAAAATATAATGTCATGGATATCCTCCAAGACATTCATAACATGTTATGATTGTGCTAACCACTCGTATACCTTCTTTTGGCTATGAATAACTTCATGTTTACCCTCATTTTGGATTTGGATGACCTTCCATATAGACTCATATTTTAGGATTTGAATAACCTCTTTTGTACTCTCTTGTTGCTTGTTTGGGAGAACCACATGTGTACCCTTTTGTTTTTTTATTGTGATAACCTCTCATATACCCTTTGTTATCATAGAACATTAGTTTTTACCCCATCCATTTAATGGAGATATGTGACCCACCTATCACATATTCCATAAAAAAATTTAATGATATCATAAATCATTCATGATATCATAACCCATGAAATGGAAACATGTTTCATAAAAATTTCATCATATTATATCATGTGGGAAAGAAATGGGTTTCAAAAACATATTTTACTCATTTTTGTGACCATCAAGATAATGAATATGGATGGAACTATTAGGTTGTAAGGAACTAACACCAGTTGCCCGAATTAAGTGCCTTATTTGATTACATTGGTATATAAACAAGGAATAAGCATCCCGAAGGACTGATCTGTTTAGTAGTCTTGAAGAAACTAGATACATACATGGAACCCGTTTTATATTTTGAAATGAAACAAAAAATGATACATAACAAAAGCTAATAAACTGCATCCTTGAAAACTCAATAAATGATCTCTTCTTCTTAACCTGGGGAAAGAAAAAACAAATGAAAGGGTTGAGCTCAAACACTCAGTATGGGTAAGTAATATAGCGTAAGATATCATAACATAAAAATTAGGCATGTTGAATACATAAAAATGTATGCCTTTAACAAAAAATTGAACACATTATGGAAGGAATAAGAGTTGAGTAAGTAATGTCATAAATAAACATAATGATAGGTATTCTACTAGTCTAATAACCACATGAACCATAAATTATATTCTCATAATGAGGGAATTCATAATGCGAGACAACATAACCATACCGTCAAGGCCTCATTCCAAGACCATAAATAATCATTCTGTCAAGGTCTTATGCCAAGACCGTAATTTGTCTCATGAGACCTACCGATGCACCAAGGGGCTATAGAGGGACCCACCCAATACTTACCATGTCAACTACATTCCTAAAATAAATAGGGATAAACATAAACAACATATACATTCATAATGAAATTAATATATGAAATGAAAATAACTTTCCCCGAACATTAAGCATAAACACTGACCATTCGGAGTAAATTGGGGAATAGATTTAAGATAGAACATCCACATCCAAAGTAGTCATAAACAATTAAATTAAATATGGTAGATGATAAAATTTCATACTAATCCCAATAATATATAAGAATCAGCAAGAGTGTTGAAATAGACGAAGATATTCTTATAAAATCTTCAAGTAGATCTTGAGATAAATACTCTTTTACTGGGAAAAGAATAGTTATTTTTGGAAAAATAAAAACTAGAAGTGAAGTAAGATAGTATTTTCAAAATAAAATTAGTGATTTTATTAATATAATGGTTTCCAAAAACATATTATAGATTTCCCGTGAAAATAAGTAAGAATTAGATAAATTCTCTTGGATTGGGCTTGTATTTCGGAAACAATTTCGAAAGTTGATTTTAAAACGTGTAACCATCCATAAAATAAGGAAATATTATGTTTGGTAAACATATATATAACCCACAAAAATAATTTTTGAGTACATAATAATACACAAGATTTTTATTGAGTTAATAGACAATAAAAGTAACCCGAATGAAAATGGAAGTTCGGGTGGAAAAACCCTTACCACTTTGTAATCAATCGATTCATATGCCCAAAAATTAATAATATTAAAATGATAAATTTAATACCATGAAAATAAATATATTCATGATATGTTACATAAATGGGAATTATACATATAACATTCACAAGTATTAGTAGTGAATATGGGAAACCTCACAAAAATGGAAGTTAGATAATGAAACCCCTTACCTTAAGCCTGAATGTGTTCCGCTCTTGAACTTAATGTCCTGCAATACCAAATTAGAATTATTAATAAAATATTTCAGAACCTATTAGACTTGTATTTTGTTTATCATAACTCTGTTTATTTCATTTATTCCCTTCTTGATAAGTTATTAGATTGAATTTCATTGTTCCGCAGTGTTCGTTTTCTTTATTTCCATAATCGGTTCACTTTTTTTAAGTAATAGAGTTCATATGGAGTGGATGTAAATCTCCATAATTGAATTCAAATATTATTTATGATCATATATAGGTTTTAGTGTTCATTTATATAATTTTATTACATGGAATGAGGATAAATTGTTATATATAACTTTAATTATAACTGTTTTAGTTAATTTGTGGGTTTTGGTTACACCAAACTCATTTTTCTTTATAACTTAATACCATTTGAAAAAAGGGATTACAAAATATTAAATAGGGTGTATTATATATATAATAATATGGTTCAAATATAATAATAATGTATTCATGACCATAATTGAGAATGATAATAGAAATCTAAAGCCTATCATCCTTGAATGTGGTAAATTGACACATCTCAGATGGTGTTCTTGCTACTAGTATAAAAGAAGGTAAAAGGAAGAGATGTTGATAAATTATTCCACTATCATGAAAACATTAAAATACATGTATGTTACTAGATTAATCCTAACATTTGGATAAGGAGAGGTAATAATAGAAAAATAAAACAAAATGAACTTGAATGGAAAGATAAAGAATTGAAAAAGGGAATTTACCTCTTGAACCAAACTTCCTTGAGAGCCTCTTTAAGGGAGATGTTTTGGTCTTTTATGAGACCAAGGATTGAAGGTCATGGGATAGGAGGTTGGGAGGATATTTGGATAGAATTTGGAGAAGGAACAAGGATTGATAGGAGTGAATAAAAGAGGGAGTTATGGGGGTTTTTTATAGTGGAAGGGAGAGGGGATTTGTCAATTTTATATTCATTAATTTATTATTTCTCCACAAGACAAGGAATAGTGAGTCTTCCATAACCAATAATAGTAATATTATCATGTGAATCTAAATCAATTGGTCTTACATCAGTAGAACATAATACATGACTCTATAATTAGTGTATTTATCTTATTTTTCAAATTATGGTATTTCAATATTCATAAAAAATTCATGTATTTCAAAAAAATCCCAAAAATTCACCCCAACCATTTTTTGACATGTAGAATCCAAAAATGAATTCCATTTTTCAAAAATAATTTTCTAAATATAATTAATTTAATATTTAATTAAAATCAAATTTTATTTTAAAAAAACAGTTTTAAAACATGTATTTACTTATTCTAAAACATAGTTATATCGTACTCCAACATGAATATTATTTATATACTATCATAGGTAAGGTTACTATTCATTAGGTTATATCACTATTCAAAAGGGTATCTTACTATTCATAAGGGTAGGTTACTATTCACCAAAAATTATGTTTTTCTTATCGGACTCCAAATAACTTAATCATCACAATCGTGTATGTCGTATTTTCAAAATTCACATCACAAAATTGAAAAACATATGTTTACTTGGTAGGTTATAACAAAGTGGTGTTTTTAGAGACTCAATGATCCATGAATTCTATAATAAATCTATTTGTAAATTATTGGGGTGTTACATTATCCCCTCCTTACAAAAATTTCATCCTCGAAATTTGAAATTGAACTTCAAAAGTTAATGGTTGATACTTGAAAATTCCCTTATGGAAACCCACATAGGAAATAGTGAAAATAAAATATCCTCATAAAAAAAGGTTAATGAATATAAGGTGGTAACCCCCAAAAGTATGCTTTCGAATGATATGACATTAGTTGGAAGAAAAAAATTGGACATGGAAGAAAAATCTAACTATGAATTTCTATTGGAATATGATAGAGGACATGTTCAGATGAATATTGATTACTATAAAACTATAAACTAAAAAAATAAATTCATAGATATTATCAATGATAATGATAATAAGAAAACATTTTATTTATGAATATTTTCTTTGAGTGGAGGAATTATTCCACTCTATAAGAGTATAAATATATATTTCTACTTATAAACTCATCCTTTTATTGTAGTTTAACTATTTATACCTCATCACATAGCATGGGTTACGCCATTTGGTGAAGGAATACATTAACCTCTAAAATCTCAAACAATGATCAACTTAAACCATTTCATAAATGGTTAAAAAATTCCAAAATATAATGATTCAACACATTATAATAAAGTCCACTAAATTTCTAATATGAACTTATCATTAACCCTTAATCAACAAGAAGTATCTCTAAAATTCACATTGAAACAATGTGAATAAATTCATCATGTATCCTCTTGAAATATCATAATAACTTGAATTACCATAAAAACCATATTGGAACATGAATTCTCCCATATTACTTAAGTAAGATACATATTATTGTATATATACCTTAAATACAAAAATGATGTAAACTTCCTTGATGATAGCATGGATCAATTCTCGACAAGTCAATAATCAGTTCCAAGGTAGTCAATACTTATTCTAATAAATCATTTATTCATCATTATCTCAACATCAGATATATATTAAGGGTTGTCTTTCCCTCAATCATGTTTTTTTTCTAAAAATTTTAACTTCCCACTAAATCACTTTCCCTTTGTACCATTCATCATATGACCTATAATCCTTAATGAAAGAGTACTGCAGTACAATCCTTATATATCTCATAATTCATACAACCAGTACATTACTGAAAAAATATACAAATGGTATGATTCTTGACTAGGAATATTAATCATTCTACTTCATCTGTGGTAGCATCATAACTTGATCATTATCCAAAATCATCATTTGGGTTATATTCCTTTGATGATTGGGACATTGATTCATATAGTGTCCCATATACTTGAAATTAAAGCATTGAACATTGGAAACCATTTTCTTACCCTTGCAATCATGAAGTTGGTGTCCTTTTTCTCCACACTTGTAGTAAACACCCATTCCCGTCAAGCATTTACCGGGGTGATTCTTTCCACAGTTATCACATGTGGGAAATAACTTCTTTCCCTTCTTCCCTTTATCCCCATAGCTATCTGCCATCTTCTAATTCTTTTGCTTCCCTTAAAATCCATAGGACTCAGATAATTGTTTATATACCTTGTTAACACATGATATTATTTCATAATATGATGAGGATACATGGGAGACAATATTCATTTGAAAAGATGAATTAAGAACATTAGAGATATGATCCTTCTTACTCTTCGCATTTTGTTCATTGGTGAAGTTATCATTCCTTATTCTAAGTTCCAGATCTAATCAATTCCATATTATATATTAGCCCATAAAATTAAGAACTCTCTATAACTCTAAACATGGTATAACACATAGAAGAAATTTATGCATCGTAAATCCTAGAACCATATACTTTGGTTACATTGGGGAAATAAATCCCTCACAATGGTGGGTAAATAAAATGTTAATTATTCTAAGCATATCCCCTAGGAATGTCAAACCAATAGCGTCACAAGGCCCGTTGTCGTGTACCAGGATACCCCGGGTCAAGCCTGAAACTCCTTGTCGGAGTTTTCACTCCTAGGAACATATGTGCCAGAGCCACCTCTACTTGTTCGTATCAAGATAGGGATGTATTTTCTAGAAATATCCATATAATATATTACATACCAAAATTCTAGGATGTTCTTGTTTGTTTATCCTTAAATACTAACTTAGGGCTTTATTCTCTAACCTACGTTTTCTAAATCTAGTTCCCGAGGTTTCTACTAAACTTCCTCTGATACCAACTATAAGGACCCAACCCTAGTTGCCTGGAGCCGGTGCCTTATTTGATTACATTGGTATATAAACAAGGAATAATCATCCCGAAGGACAGATTAGTTTAGTAGTGTTGAAAAACTATATACATACATGGAACCCATTTTACATTTTGAAATGATACATAACAAGCTAATAAATTGCATCCTTGAAAACATGATAAATGATCTCTTATTCTTAACCTAAGGAAGAAAAAACAAATGAAAGGGGTGAGCTCAAACACTCATTAAGGGTAATCAATACAGTGTAAGATATATAACATAAACATTAGGCATGTTGGATACATTAAAACATGTGCCTTTAACAAAAACTTGAACACATTATGGAAGGAATAAGAGCTGAGTAAGTAATGCCATAAATAAATAAAATCATGGGTATTCTTCTAGTTGAATAACCACATGAACCATAAATTTTATTTTCATAATGATGGAATTAATAATGTGGTACTACATAACTATACCATTAAGGCCTTGTTCCAAGACCATAAATAATCATTTCGTCAAGGCCTTGTGCCAAGACTGTAGTTTGTCTCATGAGACCTACCGATGCACCGAGGGGCTATAGCGGACCCCAAAAAACACTTAATATGTCCAATTAATTCCTTATATGAAAAGGGATAAACATAAACAACATATACATTCATATTGAAATTAATATATTAAATGCAAATAACTTTCCCCAAACATTAAGAATAAACACTAACCATTCAGAGTAAATTGGGGAATGGATTTAAGATAGCACATCCACATAAAAAGTAATCAAAAACCATTAAATTAAAAATGGTAGATGATAACATGTCATAATAATCCCAATAATACATATTTATCTGCAAGAGTGTTGAAATAGATGAAGATACTCTTATAAAATCTTCGAGTAAATCTTGAGATAAATACTCTTTTACTTGGAAAAGAAGATTTATTTCGGAAAAATATTTGTATAAAACCATAAGTGAAGTAAAATATTATTTTCATAATAAAAATAGTTATTTTATAAAGATAATGGTTTTCAAAAACATATTATATAGTCCCCTTGAAAATAGGTAAGAATTAGAGAAATTCCCTTGGATCGGGCTTGTATTTCGGAAACAATTTCGAAAGTTCCTTTTAAAATGTGTAACCATCCATAAAATAAGGAAATATTATGTTTTTTAAACATATATATAACCAAAAAACATAATATTTCAGGAGTATATAATAATACACAAGAGTTTCATTGAGGTAATATACAATAAAAGTAATCCGAATGAAAATGGAAGTTCGGGTGGAAAAACCCTTACCACTTTGTAATCAATCGATTCGTATGCCCAAAAATTAATAATATTAAAATGATATGTTAAATACCATGAAAATAAATATATTAATGATATTTTACATCAATGGTAATTATACATATACCATTCACAGGTATTAGTAGTGAATATAGGAAACCTCGTAAAAATGGAAGTGAGATAAAGAAACCCCTTACCTTAAGTCTGAATGTGTTCCACTCATGAACTTAAGGTCCTGGAATATGAAATTAGACTTATTAATAACTTATTTAAGAACCTATTAGACATGTTTTTATTTTATCATAACTATTTTTAGTTCATTTATGCCCTTCTTGATAAGTTATTATTTTGAATTTTGTTGTTCCGCAGTGTTTGTTTTCTTTATTTTCATAATGGGTTCACTTGTTCTTAAATAATCGAGTTCATGTGGAATGGATGTAAATATCCAAAATTGAATTTGAATATTATTTATGATCATTTATAGGTTTTATTGGTCATTTATATAATTTGGTTACATGTAATGAGAATGAATTATTATATAGAACTTTAATGATAACGGTTTCAGTTTATTTGGGGGTTTTGATTACAACGAACTCATTTTTCATTATAACATAATAACATTTCTAAAAAGAGATTACTGAACCTTAAATAGGGTATATTATATATATAATAATTTTGTTCAACCATAACAAGAATGGTTTCATGACTATAATTGATAATTATAATAGAAATCAAAAGCCCGTCGTCCTTGAATGTGGTAAATTGACACATCTCGGATGGTGTTCTTGGTACTAGTATAAAACAAGGTAAAAGGAAGAGATGATGATAACTTATTCCACTATCATGAAAAAAATATAGTACATGTAAGGTAATTTAGTCATCAAAACATTTGGATAAGTAGAGATAATAATAGAAAAAGAAAACAAATGAACTTGAAAGGAAAGACAAAGAATTGAAAAGAGGAATTTACCTCTTAAACCAAACTTCCTTGAGAGCCTCTTTAAGGGAGAAGTTTTGATCCTTTTATGAGACCAAGGATTTCTGGATGTGGGATAGAAGGTTGGGAGGATATTTTTATAGAATTTGGAGAAGGAACAAGGCTTGAGAGGAGTGAATAGAATAGGGAGTAGTGTGGGGTTTTTATAGTGGAGGGGAGAGGGGATTTCCCAATTTTATATTCATTAATTTATTATTTCTCCACAAGACAAGTAATAGTGAGTCTTCTTTAACCAAGAATTGTAATTTTATAATTTGAATCCAAGTGAATTGGGCTTACATCAGAATAACATCATACATTACTCTATAATTAGTGTATTTTTCTTATTTTGTATATTATGGTATTTCACTATTCATAAAAAATTCAAGTATTTCAAAAAAATCCCAAAAATTCACCCTAACTATTTTTTGAGTTGTAGAATACAAAAATGAATTCCATTTTTCAAAATTATTTTTTATATATTATTAATTTAATATTTAATTAAAGTTATAATATATTTAAAAATAATAATTTTAAAACTTGTATTTACTTATTCTAAAAAATAGGTATATCGTACTCTAACTTGAATATTATTTATATACTATCATAGGTGAAGTTAATATTCATTAGGTTATATCACTATTCATAAGGGTATGCCCCTATTCATAAGTGTAGGTCTCTATTCAACAAAAATTATGTTTTTCTTATCGGACTCCAAATAACTTACTCATCGCAACTGTGTTTGTCAGATTTTCAAAATTCACATCACAGAAGTGAAAAACTTATGTTTACTTGGATAGGTTATAAAAAAGTGGTATTTTTAGAGACTCAGTGATCCATGCATTCTATAATAAATATATTTGTAAATTATTAGGGTTTTACCTAGGTCATATTATTATTAAAACATAATCAACATTAGAATTTTTTTCCATTGATGAGTAAAAAACCCAAAAAAAGTTCACTAAAACATTCTTGAGGATAATAATCATTCCATTTTGAGGAAACGTCATTAAAATTTTTAAATTATTCATATATTACCTAAATATCATTGAAAATAACCTTAAAACATGTAATGGGTGGTTTAAATCATTGATAATTCAAGATAGTAAAAAATATTATTCATTCAATATATGTTAAAATAAACATTCCTTTAACATTCTTGGTTCAAAGAAAAAGTAACATACTTAGAAAAAAACAAGAATAATCCATAAAAATATTTTATTGAAATTATAAATAGTGTAAATATGTATTTAAAAAATATTTTTGAGAATATTTAAAATCATTTTTTGAATCATTTTTAGAAATCATAGACATGGAAGGAAATAAAAGTGACCGAAAAGAGAAATAATGGTATTTTTTATTAATGAAATTACTTTTTTATCCTTAGTTATTATTTATATTAAAGTGAAAGGAAACATTTTATTCACCATAAATAACCATATGATAATAAATTTAATTGTTTTCTTCAGTTATAGGTCATAATATTTCTTTATTTGAAACTTAAAAAAAACTATCAAAATAAGTAATGATATTGTAACCAGAAACCTTTACCATATTCATAATGTTTGAATCATAATAAACATGAAATAAATAAACAAATATATATATTTTTTTATCTTATATGTTTCATGATAATAACTATAAAACAAATACATGGTCAGGATATATCCACCACATAAAATAAATAAGTTACGTAGAAGGCATTTTTCCCATAGAAATAAAAGTGAGATGAAAATATCATACCTCATGTCATGAAAATTTTTGTACACATTAAAAATTAAAATATAATAAGTATTGGTCAATTATAAACCTATTTTAAAACCAAAATATTATATATCATACCATATATTATGTACTTCAAATTTTTTTTTACCCTTTTATTAAAAATTCTATTTTAAAATCGTGTTTCGAGTAATAACTAATTTGTTTCTCATGTAGGTTTTGGTTTGGTATTTTTTTAAAATTGAATATGGTCCCATGCATTTAATATTTTCAATGATGATATAAATTTCATATATATTAATTATATATATATATATATATATATATTTATGTGAATCAATAAATGTTATCGATAAAAAAATGAAGTACATTGTTCAAGGAGATGATAGGTCGCACATACGCATGAATGCTATTTCCTTTTTCGAAATGGATAAAACAAAATACAGTTAAATAATATAAAACCATTTTAGATTAATTTTTATTTTATTTATATCATATATTATTATTAAATATATTATTAGTAACATCCAAGTAAAAATAAAGTGAAAAATATATGACATTACCTTATAGAGGTGTTAGTCTACACATACGCATGAGAAACATTATCATTTTCCAAAGGATTGGAAGGTAGGAAGGTTTATATTATATTATTATTAATATGTATAATTATATCATAAATATATTATACATATTTTATATCCATTATTATATCTATCTGTGAAATCATGTGATTGAAAACGAATTACATTGGTTTGCAGGGTGGTAGTTCGTCATACAAAATATCAAAGGTTTTATTTCTCATGTGATGGAAGAGGATATTGATGTGGTTTATTCTAGTAAATTAATAAAATATGTATTTATTTAATATAATTTTTTTATTATATCAGTGTCTTTGTAAAAAATAAATGGATATAGAAGAATAAATAAAATAAAAAATATCGGTTAAGAACATTACCTCTTCTTTGGAAACCTCCTTAGATTAGCACCAAATGCCTCCATATGATGTTTTTATAATAAATATATCTATTATAGGATGTGAATAGAGAGGTATATAAATTATTGGCATAGGTATTTTCCAAAAAAATATTCGGATGCCTGAAGAGAAGGGGAGAAGGGACTCCCTTTTATAAGTGGAAGGGATGACACCCTTTTAATTGTTGAAATGAAAAATTTATTCCCATAATTTACGCATGAAAAAATAATATAAAATCGATAATTATATAAAATTATATTATATAAGGTTTTAAAATTTCCACCCTACTAGGATTGTTCATGTATTTAGGTCATTCAGACCCTAGTATTTATAGTTTAATCCCTTGTAAACTCGTTTTATCCTTAACTGCGATAATTAATTTTTATTATATTTACTATTAATGGTGACAAAAAATTATGTTGGACCTACTCTATAATATAAATTATCATAATTAAAATTATATAATAAAATGTTATAATTCTAAATCATATAAGTGGAAGAATTTATTTTAATATTAATCCCTTATACGTGATAAAAAATGTTATTCAAAAGAGAAAATGTCCATATGTATAGAAAATTTTAATATCTAAATTTAATATGAAACTCATTTCAATGAAATAATTTGGATAAATAATATTATAAATTAATTTATTTTTCTTTTAATGATATTTTATTATATAGTTCAAATTTTAAATATTTTAAATGAAATGACAATTTTCAATAAAAATAAGTATTTTTCATTATACATCGAAAAATGGTTTTTTCATAAAATTTAAAAAAATTAAATATAATATAATTATTACATGATTATTTTAAAATTTTAGTTCTATTTTTCAATTATATTTTATGAATGTGGAAAAAATTAATTTTTTTAAAGTTAAATAAAAATCATTTTTTATAAAATGTATCTTTGAAGCATATAAATATGGTAACAAAAATTAATTGCGTATTTATTTATATTTTAAATTTACCTAAAATAATAATAAATTATTTTAAAAATGTGTTTATCCTATTAATATATCCAAGTTAAATGTCTTGGTTATAGTGGTAATGTTTAAAGGATAATATTAATATTATATCATGGTTCTTTAAAACATGGTGTTGCATGTAACTCAAAATATAAAAGATATTAAATTTATTTGAAAAAATATATTTCCTAATGAATGAGGGATTTAATCCCAATTTTTTCTATAAAAAAATTCCCTTGACCTCAAATAGGTATTCAACTATCATGTATTTAAAAACATAAATTTCAAAAATATAAACCAAATGGAACCATAACAACATATGGCATGCCAATAGATAGTCCCAAGTATAGAGACACCTACAAAAAGAATGATAAATGAATTATTTCCTTCTATGATTGTGATGGTAAAGAAAGAGATAATATCCTATAGAATATATATATATAAATATATATATATATATATATATGATATTTATAACATTAATTATCCATTTCCATGAAGATACAATGGTCTTGTATCATTTGGAATTAACACATAGAGAAGAAGATGAGGAAACATCATATAATGGATACACATACTGGATTACACCCCTAATAGGACCATGCTTCCAAATCATATGTTTATCTATAAAATGGAAAAGGGATAGATTAAAAAAATCATTGATAACCCTATATACAAAGGAAAATAAAAATTGGGTCATATGGGTCTTATTAGAGTAGTTAAAACATAACTTTAGGATAAATAACACTTTATACCTGAATAAATTGCACGCCTATAGGAATCACCAGTATGCCAGTGGAACTTTAAGACATTCAAAAATTCATCCCACCAACACTTGATATCTATTGGTCACATACTAACATTTAATATCCCAATCCATATCTCCCAAACTCTGTATGACCCTAGAGCTTAAACATAATAAAGGGGCCCCATATTTGATTTTACATACCATGGTGTGAAACTGAAAATATGATACAAAACAATAATATTAATCATTAATTTCATAACCTTATTCATATCATTAATATTTTATAAACATTATTAATAATTATTAAATATATTTATTCTATTTAGTTACTATAATATTTCAATATCAAGTGTGAGTAATCATGATCGTTTTGACATAGTTTCTTAATGAAAGTGCTTTTATTTATTCTTCTATAAAATATCAAAAATTAAAATTTCATAAAAGGGATTAAAATAAATGATTTATAAATATTTATAATTTTATAATTTATTTCATAATGAGTTATTTTAGGATCATAAAAGATGAAATTTTCACTAAACATATTTAGGTGATTTTTGAGAAACATGCATTAGTATCTAAATTAATTAGTTTAGTATTAACGATACTAATACAAAAAAATATTTAATCATTATTAACTTATTTTTATTATATAGTATTATTAATTATGTTCTTACAGACATATATTCTATTATTTAATTTCATTATTCATGTATGTGGTTCGACATACCCAAACAAGAGAATACCAAAATTAATAGATGAGTATAGTTACGAATGTATTTTATTTTTTTCACAATAACATTATTATATAATAAAAAATAATTTTTCAATTATTTTTAATGTTTTTAATGATATTATTTGATATATTACCAAATAATAATGAAAATAGTTAAAAAATGAGATATGTTTCTTCGTGTTGGTGGTAGTACGTGAAAATGCCCAAATGTTGTTTTTGTTCTTCTTAATATAAAATGGGAATGTTTATTAATGAATAATACCATTGTATAATAAAATTAATTATACAAATAATATTATTATTATTATATTATGGTGGGTAGAAAAACAAATTGGAAGAGGAATATTAAGAGGTAAATGGTATGGTGGGATAAATACCCATCTTGTGAACTTCATATTTCTCTAAGAAATATCCTTGTAAATAGAGGAATTTCGATAAATAATTCCTAAAATAGGCTTATTAAAATGACATATGGTTATATTAAGCTAAAATTTTAAGGCTTTCAGGATGAAATTAGAAGGTATATGTGTTAAAAGAAATAGTTGAGGTGGTCCCCTTTCACAAGTAAAGAGAATGGTAATTTTGGAATTACACATCACATTTCAATAATGGATTGTCATTATTCAAGGGATAGAGATTCCCAAAAAGTAAAAACTAATTTATTTATCGGTGAGATAATTTTGATAAATACTCTACCATTAATTTTTAAAATTTTTCTTTCACACCCGTAGTGTAACTTTTATTAGGTTATTTGATTGATTCTTTATCCCCTCGAGGTGGAGACATTTTGGGATGAAATGGTTAAAATTTGGGGATTTTTTTTTAGGAATCATGGTTATGGTAAAACATTAGTATAATAATGATGACTGAATGTGTAGTCCATAAATATTTTTATGGTAGATAACTTCACAGTTATTACACAGTTTGTTTAACGAAGAAGGTAAACTATGCGACCCACTTAAGAGGGGGTATTTTTTGTACATTCCCATTTTTATGTGGGGTTCCTTCCCTTGGCCTCCCAACATAGTTTCCTATGACTAAAAATATTCCATGTATATTTTTCATATCCAAGGCTCCTCCAAGTAGATTTCAAGGTGTTTTTTTGGTAATTCCTCACCTAATTAAAAAGTATAAGGCTTATCCCTCATTATATATTAGTTTTATCTCTTTTTCTTTATATAATGTAACCATAGTAGAAATTATTGGTATATTATAATGTATAGGGTTGTTCTAAATTAGGGATTATGGTTTATAAGGGTTTTTAGAAATACTAGTAGACCTGATATAGTGGATTTAATAGAATGTGACATGTATCCACCACTTGGGGTAGGTGTTTCTGATTCATTTCATTTTCTTTATGATTTTAGTGAATTATTTATTCATTAAAAGTGTCTTAGATTTGATTTAATGATGTAAATAATATATAGTTTGTATTTTCTGAATAATTTCCATGTTTTGGGGTATTTTTCTTTTTTAAAAGTGGGTTAATTTATTTTTTTCTATAAAACATGGTTTTGAAATGGTATTTCGTGCAATATTCATGTTTGATAAAATTCAATGAGATTTTTCACTGTGAAATGACGTTTTACATAATGAATTAATAAAATGTGGTTTTTAAAGTAGTATTTATTTTTTGTATAATTTTTTTCCTTATATTAATTGGTGGACTGGTTTTATAATTTGATAATAGAGTGTATTTTGTCTACTATGGTAACAAATGGAAGTGTTTATTCATTCATTTGGAATTGGGTTTGAATTAAAAATTATTTTAAATGGAGATTTCCAAATGTATATGATATATATGAAGGCCCTTTTGGAACATGTGGTGTGATTTTGATAGTTCTATTTATGACCCCTTGTGTTATTGATGATATTTTGTTACCTTATGCTAGAATATTTTTTATATTACTCATGCAGTACTCAAGGATCAGGGATATTATTAAGGGTAGTATGGAATGTGGAATAGATATTATTATGGTGTTTAAACTAGTAGATTTTTTATTATCATGTGTTTTCATTGGTTTCTATTGGACCAATGCTACTTATATTATATGGGGATTAATGGGATATTATGTGGGAATTAGTGGGACATTGTTGGGGTTGTTAGGTTTAGCGATGGCTAGTCTCATAGTTGTGTATAACACTTGTCCATGGAGAATTCCACCAAGGATATTGGTTAGGGTGATTCGGGGGATGGATGTGTGATAGTAATCCTTCCCAAATCATTTCCACTTTCACATGTCTCGTGATTTCTCATCAATCTCTTGGGTTTTCTTCATAATATGTATTTTTGTTATGAATTTTTTATGTTTATTGGACTATGTGTTTCGTATTACTTGGTTGTATTTTATTGATATTTGTATCCCTTTTTGTGGTTTTTATGTTGTTGACTAGTTTTATTCCATAAATTTATTATATTTTTTTACAACATGAAATGTTTATCATGCATTATTGTTTCCATTTATCCATTAATACAATTATATTCAGTGTATAAAAGTGTTTAATGGGAAAGAGAAATATTTTTTTAGTGTGGTGTGATTAGTTGGTATGATTTTGAAATTCTTTAAACCATTTGTGGGTTTATATTGAAATGTGTGTAATTTTAAAATAGAAATTTTTACCACATTTATTTTCATGTGTTTTTTAAAACATAATTGTGGAACATTTTAGAAAAAACCTTACTTTGAGAAATTGCATGATCCTTGATCTGTATATTCCTATAATATGAAAAGGAAATAGAAACCCTGCTTTTTACAATAATTTCAATATTATATTGATTAGTTTATTTTATAAAATGAATTAATTTGACTCATAGAGGCATCATACTGGCCTCGACTCACACCCTACATACTCACAATGGTGGGTATGAAATATTCATGTTTTTTGTAGGTTTCTCTAGGTATTTTTTGTTGGGATGGTTTCCAGTGAATTGTTTATTGGGGAGTAGAAATTTGTTAGGATAGTGGGGTTTAATTTTGATTCATATGGATATGGTGATCAATAATTAAATTTAATTTAACTGGTTAGCCTATGTATTGGGTATCGACCTCTTTGGTATATAGTTTTCTTTATTATAGATTCTCGTGTAGTTATTAATATTGTATTAGATATATATTTATATGGGATGTCTCTTGGAATATATTTTATATCATTATAATTATTCCATGAGTTGATATTTTTATTTTTTTACTTAGGAGGTTAAACCACCACCACTAGTTATGTATGATTACCCATGATTATTTCGTTAGCCTAGGTTGATTGGGGATGCTCATTGGGTATATGGGGGGTCTGCTTGGTAATATTAAGGAATGATATCCCCATATGTGTCATTATAAATTGGTATCAAATAATATAGTTTCCTTGAAATGGGGATAGTTTTTTGTGCTACTCACTTTGTTATTTTTGGTGAGTCTAAGTAGTATAAAGACTACTATTTTCATCGTGGATCATTTGGATTGTACAAGAAGGATCCTGAACATCTCTTCGTCACACTGAATCATTAGTTTTAAAGGGTTTATTATGATTTATTATTAATATTAAGATCATATTTGGTTGTTTTAATGGATTTTGTATGTGTTTATATTATTATTTTGTCCTTATTGTGTACATCAGTGGCCTTTTTGAGTTTCAGACATGAAAAATGAGGAAAGTAGAATAGTAAAATATCTAGAATTCATGTTTTAGTAAACTGGGTGGTTTACATGTGACATGGTTCTAAGACCATGCATGTTTCTATTGCTTATTTTTCACATGGATTACTAGCCCATGAATCTAAAACATGCAAAGTGAAATTTCCCCACTCAATTTTTTTTTTCTCCCATAGTTCCCAGATTGACTCAAATAGAGTATTCCATTATTGTGACATCCATTATGGTATATTATTTTTCTTTTTATGTGGATAGTGGTTTGGGGAATGATGTTTGATTTGATATCTATGTAAGTGAGATTGAATAATCCCATAGGGACTATTTTTTTCATAGTGAAGGAAAATAAATTTTCAAAATGGATAACATTTTTCATTTTTGATAACATGTTTTATGGTTTTTTAAAAACAATATGTGATTTTTTTTGAAACTGGGATATGGAAAAAAAATTAATGAAAATAATTTTAGGTAAAAATTTTAATTTTAGGAAACACTTTAATTCATCATGTTGGTATTTCAAGAATTATACAATGAATTTTTTTCACTTAGATTGTTTATTTTAATTTGGATATTTAAAATTGTTTTGAATGGAGATTGATATTTCAAATTTTTATAAAACTTTATATGATGATTTTGGAAAAGGAATGGGGTTGACCCTTGGTTTGAGTAACTTTGGAGATAAGTGGGACTTATTATTTTTTCAGGTTTTGAGAAAAGAGTGTTGGAAGTTGGTTATTATTTTAAATAATATTTTCAAATAGGACTGAAATTTATTTTCAAAAGATATTTTTAAATGATTCTTTAACTGATTACCTTGGATATGGTTCCAATTTTTTCTTTGAGTAGGATGACTAGTTGTCCTTATGTCTTGTTTTGTATTCTAAGTGCCACATAGGAAAGTCTTAATGGATGATACAATGTTTCCCCACAACATTCTCTTTTGATGGTTTTTTTCCTACGGTTTTGACCTTGTCTATTTTAGATGTTGTTCATTATGTCCCAATTAGGTTTAAAATTCATGAGTATTAATGTTTAAACCTTACATGTGTGATTTTTTGGGATTTTAAAATCTGACCAAAGTGAATTCATTATTTTTATTGAATGATGTATTGCCTAAAGAATTTCATTTAAACATGGAATTACATGTATAAGGGAATTATAAGTGTAGATTTATAATTGGATGTAGTAATTTAACTATGTTTTGACCTCTTTTTGGTCATGAAATGAAATGGGAAACACATTTCTAAAAATCTAATGTTTCTCTTAGTTGATCTAAGATGTGATTTAATTTTCCATGTGCTTTGGAAAATGTTGGAAAAGTGTTGTAAAATAGTTTGATATTTTAAATTTTATCCAACCATGATTGGGTCATGTTGTTAAATATTAAAGGGGTGTTTTGAGGACATTGAATACCTTAAAGAAAAATTCTTCTTTTTTTGAAATATCTCTTATTTAGGTTTGTTAAAAGTAATTTGTAAGATGTTTATCCAAATTTATTTTCAGTGATTTATTTTAAAAAATTAATTTTTGTAGGACTTGAAAAATTGAAAAGTTTCACTTTTGGTGTTTTATAAAATGGAATGGGAGATTTTTGTTTTAATTCACACTAAAATTGGAATGAGGAAATGGTTTGGGAAGTGTTTTTTGAAAAGAAAGGTGTTTTTAATTGACTTTTTTATTGGAAAATTTTTGAATGATGCAATAATAATTTTTGGTTAGTTACATATTTTCTTTTGGGATAAGGTGTTATATTGGTGTTTTTAAAAAGGTGTTGATGATCAAAAAGGTGATATTAAAGAGTTTGTTTATTTAATGCCTTGTGGGACTATTTTGTGAAATAATTAATTTTTTTATTAATTTCAAAATCAGGATTTTGTGTTCATGCCATCTAGATTGTACAATGTCATGGAGTTTTTGGATTGAGTGTATTTCATGTTGTTTAATTGTCTTATTTTGAATCCTCCAGTGTTTTATTGTTCTATTAAATTTTTTTATGGGTTATTTTCATGTTTATGTGCGTCCAAGGAACCTTTGGGTCTATACATGGGTAATTGTGATGAATGTTTCATTCAATCATTCATGAACATGATAGTGCTAGTGTTATGGGGTTTGTAATGGAGTGTATCTTCGAGTTGTGGTCCTAGTTTACCCCCTGAGTACAGTGAACCATGTATAGATCCCACTCCCTCTCTTGTTGTGGAAATCCTTGAGGTTATACCTTGCGAAGGTGAGTGTTAAGCTTGTTGAAGGATTAACTATGTGTTTGTTGAGTTTTTTGAGGTTTTTAGACCTTTTAGAAAGTGAAATATTATTTTTATGTGATCATTGAATATTTTCTGAGATGTTTCTACATAATAGAGATTTCATTATAGGTTTTCTCTATGGTTACACAATTTAGGATATTTGAAAATTATGGGGAGACCATTTTGTGGTCTCCATTTCATTTTTGGCCTTGTACTGATAAGCGTGATTGTGTTTATCTTGTAGAATCTATATAGACATGTTGATTTATTTATTCAGTTTATATGAATTGGATTTTGTTAGATATTTTTTTCTAGGGACCTCTAAATAGGTTAATCGTCTAACTCTTCTTACATTACAAAATATTATTCGTGGCTAGTTGTTTTTTCCTTATATCATGACTTGGGACATTTTGGTGTAGAAAATGGAGTGGTGGGGACTTTGGGACACCCCTAGTGTCTCTTTTATATTAGGCTATTTGATGGATAGGTAATCCCCTCTAGTTGAAAGAATTTTGGGCTTAAAAGGGTTGAATTTGGGGAATTTTCCAAGTCATGTTATTAAGGAACATGGTCAGTTTAGTTGTGTATCCTATGTGTCAGGTCAATGGATAACTTGAAAGTAGGGATCAATATAGTTTTCTCAATGTCTGTTTAATCATGTGGCTAAACAGTGAGATCCACTCAATAATAAGTATTTATGAACTTTCTATTTCTTTTCATGTTTGTTTTCTTCACATGGACACCCCACTTGATTTCCCCTGAATTGGATACATTCCACAAATCTTTTTCCCTCTCCAAATATCATCCATATAGATTCCATGGTTTTATCGTAGCAATTCCTCATAATATTCAAAATTATAGGGATTTCTTCTCCATTTTCCTTAGTTTTATCTCTTTTTCTTCATAACCTCTAACCCTATTGGCCATGATTGTATGATTTTAATGCTTACAATTTTTGGTAAATTGGGTTTTTTGGGGTTTAAGGGTTTTCATCCTTCCTTTGAGACCTAATCTAGTTGATTTCATCTATGTTGACATGGAACCACTAGTTGAAGTCTTTTTTTCAACAAATAACCTCTTATTTAATAGTTCTATGGATAATTTATGATTTAAATGTGTTTTAGATTTAATTTAATGATTTATATGATTTCTATTTTTGGATTTTGTAAATGTTTTCCATTCTTGGGATGGGTTTTCCTTTTGTAAAATTTGATGAATTTCATTGTGAAACAAAACATGTTTTTAAAGTGATATTTTATAGACTTTTAATGTTAGATAAAAAGATATATAGGGTTTTTATTATGAAATAAACTTGTTCTTTGGGCATTATGCCAAATTGGGTTTTCATTTTGGGATCCATTTTTTTCAATTTTTTCCTTCTTTTGAAGGTTGTATGGATTTTATAATGTGAAAATAGAGTTTCCCTAATATATTGGGGTTTCTCATGGAAGTGATTATGATTCCCTTTGTAAATTTGTTTGAATTCTAATTTTTTTAAATGTTATTTATAAATATATATGGTATAACTGAAGGCCCATTTGGAACATGTAATATGTTGTTGATTGTGTGCTTATTTATCCCCTTATGTTTTTGTTGATTATGTTTTGTTATCCATGGGATATAAATTTTTTTATATGATTCATGTTGTGATAATGGATTGGGGATATTATTAAGGGTAGTTAATAAGATGGTATGGAAATTATTGTGGTGTTATCCCTAGGGTATTTTTTTATATTTGATTACATTGTTTTCACATGGACCACCACTATTATTATTCTATTTTGAGACTAAAGATGATGAGTTTGATGTAGTGGGGATATTAACCTTATTGTAGAAGGTATGTCCTTATGTGTCCTGTGATATCCCATTAGTCCTCATTATGCTTCCTCGTGGTATTTTTTATTGTTATTCCTTTTGTAATGTATTTCTTCATATGTTTTCCTTGATTTATAAATATATTTTCTTTATGTATTTATCATCTTATGGTTCAATCCTAATTTTTACATGTTTTATTCCATCCATTTATAGGAATTATTTATAACATGTTGTGGTTGTGTTTCATTATTTTTCCCTTGTTTACTTTCTTTCAATTTTTTTGGTGCAAAAAAATATTAAATAAAAAGTATGGAATGGTTTTTAGAGTGGAATTACTATTTTTCATGATTTTTAAATGTTTTAAAACATTTTTGGGTTCTTTTTTTAAAAAATATTTTTTATATGAAATTGTTAGCACATTGAATAGGCATGAGTTTTGATAAAACCATGATATGACATATTCTATGATGGTTGTACTTTTTGAAATTTAATTATCCTTGCTTGGTTTATTCTTATACTATGTAAATAGAAAAAATATATTTTTTAAATTATTTTGAAATTAATGATATTGGTTTCTTCAATAAATGTATTGAATTTTACTCATGGTGGTATCATACTGTCTTAAGCTCACACCCAATATAATCACAATGGTGGGTATGTAGTATTCATGTTTTCATAATGTTTCTTCAGTTTTTTTTATTTTAGGTTTGTTTTCACTATTTTATTTATAGGGAATAATATGGTTTTCACTATAGTGTTGGTGACTTTTGAGTTACATGGAGATGGTGATTATTCCTTTAGTTTTTTGGAACAAGTTAGATTGCATTTTGGGTATCTTCCTCTTTGGTATTTATTTTTCATTCATTTAGCTTCATCTATTTTTTTAATCTTGTATTAGATGATTTTTTATATGATTCATCTCTTGGCATGTGTTTCTCCCCTTTATAACTATTCCATGTTTGGATTTTTTTTTCTAGATCCTTGAGGTTGAAACTATACCTTTTAGCTATGTAATATTTCTCCTAATAATTATCATTTTCCCTAGGTGATTGGGGATGCTCATTGAGTATGTGGTAGGACATGTCAGGAATTCTATGGATGGATTTCCCAGGTATGATTGTAACATATCATTACTATATTTCAAGTGGTTCTCATATCTTTTCTTATTTTCCTTTTTAATTAGATGTCTCCTGGGACTCCCGAGGATAGAGAGAATTTTTTAGGGAAATGAACTAATATTCATGAATGTATGTTTTCTTGAATTAACAGAGTCCATATATTAATTGGTTAATGGAATTTTTTGGTTCCTCCCCAAAATATGGAATAACACACTCGGTATAGGGTTTCTTTTATGTCAGAATCAGAGTTTTCTATATTGTTTTGGGATATTACATGGAATGTAAAGGGTTTACAGGATGTGTTCTTGGTTTCTAGAAAAAAATTCATGAACTTGGTACAAAAATGAAATTAATACATGTTTTGTAAGATTTTTACACCATGTATGTGTTAAAGATCAGTCATTTTATAAAAATTAGATGGTTTTTTAGTTGCTTCATAATCATGGATTATATGACATGTAAAGGGGTTACACATCATGTATATTTCATGAGGTTTTATTTTAGTGTGCTACATTAGTTTATTTTTTATTCATTATTTTACAGGCCTTCTTGATCTCAACATAAATGGTTTCTCCAAGGATATTGGGAGCCTCCATTCATTCTTGGTGGATTCATTCATCACTGTCTAACCGTTGTGGTTGGATGACATCACTCTGGGTGAGTAATACTTTCTATTTCTTTATTTCTTTGATAATAAAATCACTCATGCATTAATTTATTATATTTTTTGATATACATTGATTTTTTCTTTTGATTCCCTCTAGATATGCTGTGTGATCCTATCACGGGGGATAATTCTTGTGGGTATTAGTGCATCGATTGTACATTCTTGGGGTATGTGTTTTTTAATATTCTCCACTAACCCTTCTATCAAATTTAATCAATTTTGAGATGTGTTGATTTTTTATAGGGTCGATGATTTCATTGTTTATTTATTTCTTTTGGGTGTATTCTATTTCTGGTGTGTGTGGCCCGAGTCTTGAGGTAGGTGGTAATTTCTCTAGACTATATTAGATGAACTATAATTCTCCTATTTTTATAAATTTATTAATATATAAATTTTACATGATTTTTTTGTGTGTGTAAATGGTTTTTTGATAAAAAGTTTGTTTTCACTCATTTTTTGCAAATGTAAAGGGTTATTTTCTAATAATTGAAATGATTTATGAAATTCGGCACTTGGGAAGCATTGGGTACATTGGTGTAATATAAATCATAGTTCCAACAACCATATTACCATAATCATGTTTGCTCATGTGGATTTCCTATTCTCACTATATAGCGACCCTAATTTTTCATACATTACTATTACATAATTTTAATGATAAAAAATATAAAATAATTACATGAACAGGATCCATAGGTTTAGTTTCTTGGAAAAATTTAGACCTTATATAAAATTTAAAAAATATATATATTTAATTTATTATTATCTAGATTATTATTGGCCCTTGAATTCTACTTAGTACAGGTATTTACCTAAGGATATACATCAAAAATGGGTGATCTAAAATCCCTATAAAATGATAGATAATAACTTGAACAAATATAATCATGGATGAAAATAATAATTATCATCATAACATAAGAATATGATCATAATCATGATAGGATGCATTAGATAAAGCATGGAATGTGGCTATGCATAAAAATGAAAATTCATGTCTTAGTGGTCAACTATAACACATAGTTGTGAACAAAGATATAATTATGCACATGAATATATCAACTTTCTAATGAGATACATCACATTAAAAAATTCATTAGAGCTATATAAAATTCCATGTGAACCTATCACATCATAACATATACATTGCGCTATATAATTCCTAGTGCACCCACCACATCATAATATTTACATTATCATGCAAGCCACATTGAACAAATATTAATCTTGGTTATAAAATAACCCCTATAAAGGAATGAGATTAATTTTATAATGAATATAGTCGTAAATATTTTTCCCAAATTAAAGAGGGAATAATATACTTGATATAATAATAATCAACATTGAGTGAAGAAGAAACAATCTCAATAAGTAAAAGGTGTTTTTTTAAAGAGGAGTTCTTTTTAGAAAAAATTATGTTTTTCATAAACTCAATTAGAAAAAATTCATATCCCAAAAAAGTTAATATAAAGATGAATAAATTATTTTTGAGTAATATCCATACTAAAAATTTTGTGAAAGCTTAAAACCCCAAAGAAATAAAGTTGGGTTTGAGAATTCTTCTTACCTTTTATCTGAATACTTTCTTCACATTAATGTCCTAAATAATCACATTAGATTAAATAATTAACAAAACCAGAACCTTTTTTACATTAATTTTATTCATTATGGTTTTATATGTTCATTTATTAGATTTTATATGAGTTATATAGTTTTATTTCATTGTTTGAGAGCATTCATTTTCATGGTTTTCATGATCTGTTCACTTGTATACATGAATGGAAGTTCATGTAAATTGGGGATAAATATCCAAAATTGTTATTATATTTTAATAATGATATTAAAGTATTTAAAAATATCTTATAATGATTTTTTTATATGATATTAGGATGAATCATTAGATATAATCTAATGATGATCATTTTAGGTTAATTTTGGTGTTTTTTTATCACAATAGACATGTTTTGTTTTATCATTTAGAATTATGTATATAAGTTAGTTATAGAACATAAGAAGTGTTATAAAATAAACATTAAAATATTTTTTCAACCATTTAATGTTTTTATTAAAATACATTAAGGGATTAAATTATAATGAAATCACATTGTCCATGATGTCAGTAAATTGACATATGAAGGGTGATGATTTCATTTTTAAAATAAAAGAGAGGGGGGATGATTTTATTGATATATCTGACATTGAAATGATATTATACCAATATATAAGACATATTGGATTTTTCATCCAATTTTTATTATAAAATTTTAGAAGAATAAATGAAATGAAATTTAAAGGAAATTAAAAGAAAACAGGGGAGGATTTTACGTCACGGATTTATCCTCATTGAGAACCTTCTTTCTGAAAAGGATTTGGTAATTTGTTGAGACCAAGAGATCCTATAAATGGTATATGGGATAGAGTATATGTTTTTGAATAATTTGGAAAAGTTTTAAAGATTAAGATGTGTGAGTAGAAGCGAGGTTGAGGGGTGGTATTTATAGTGGAGGAGAGGGGTGTTTTCCATTATTTAATTCATTAGTTTATTATTTTTATCAAGACAAGAAATGTTATTGATTATTTAGAATAAATATAGTAATTAGATAATGTTTTTTATAAACAATAGTGCTTACATAATCCATTAATCAATAAATATTGTATTTAATTTATAATGTATTTAAACCATAAATAATCATATTTTACTATTCACCAAAAATTTGTGTATTTCAAAAAAATCCCAAAAATTCACCCTAACCATTTTTCAACATGTATAATTCAAAAAAGAACTCCATTTTATGAAAATAATTTACTAAATATTAGTAATATATATTTTTAATTAAAATCACCATTTACTTTGAAAATACTGATTTTAAAATTATAACTAATTTTATAACTCATTGAAAAATTAATTAAGGTCTTATAAAATTATCTTAAAATATTAATCATAAAAAATATTAATTTATGAATACATTTTATAAAAATAAATTTTCTTTTAAATGATTAAATTAATCATAAAATTTTAATTAAATATTAACGACTTATAAAAATCCAACAATTAATTTATAATTTTTAAAACATTTATTTACTTTGAATATGATATAATTATATCCTATTTTCAACTATAAGATGGCTAAATTTTATTTAAATATTCATTATTGAGGTTACTATTCAATTTTGTGGTTTAATATTCAAGGGTCATATTACTATTCCTAAGGTCAAGTTTCTATTTTATCGTTGTTGGTTCCTTAACTTTTAGAAATAAATATTATTTAACTAATTATTCATTTATAATGTTTTTATGATGCTCTATATGTTATTTAATATGATTTATAAAATATTACTTTACTATAATAAGTAATAAATTCCATTGATAAATGTTTTGGTCATTATAGTCTTCCCCCTTTTGAAATTTCACACTCGAAATTTCATTTTACATAAGAAAGTGAAGGTAATTCTCCTTCATTGCCTCCTTTGATTCCCTTGTTGATTCTACATACTTATGGTTCCTCCAAAACACTTTAACAATGTGGGATGTCTTTTTGTGTAGAACCTTATCTCAATACTCTAAAATCTTTACTGTCTGATTCTAATAAAAGAGTTCATCTTCCAGATGTACCACCTATGAGTTAAATACATGTGAGTGATATGGTAAGTACTTTATCATAAGTGATACATAGAACACATCATAAACTTTAGCCATATTTTATTGAAGTACTAGCCGATAGGCCACAAAACCCAAGCGATAAAGGATCTTGATGGGGCCAATGTACCTTGGCCTTATCTTCCTTTTCTTTCCAAATTGCACGACTCTCTTCCACAGTGATATTCTATAGAAGACTTTATCTCCAAAGTTGAAATCCAAGTCCCTTTAATAGTTTTCATCATTGATCTTTTTCTGACACTAAACAGCTTTGATATATTGCTGGATGGATTAAACTATATCTATCATCTCATACACAAGATCATGTCTAAGTAGAATTATTTTTCCAACTTCATCCCAACAGGTTAGAGTTCTAAAATGATTTCCATACAGAGGATCATATGGATCCATCTGTATACTAGGGTGGAAGTTATTGTTGTATGAGAACACAACCAATGGGAGATACTGATCCCATCCACCTTTTAATTCTAAAGAGCTAAATCATATCATATATTCAAGCATCTGAATATTCCATTAAATTTTTCCATCAGTTTGGGATGATAGGATGTGCTAAAATTTAAATCATTACTCAAAGCATGTTGAAGATTCCACCAGAATTTAGATATGAACCACAACTCGTGATCCAAGAATATCAAGATTGGAACCCTATTAATTCTCTCCACTTCCTTCACATATATCATTGAATGTTATTAAAGCAATAGATATTCCCAAATAGTAATAAATTTTTAAAGTCTTGGTGAGTCAGTCCACCACAACTCATATCACATTGTTTCCTTTGTATGCATTCAGGAGACTAGTGACAAAGTCCAAGGTGACATTCTCTCATTTCCACATCGGTATAGATAATTATTGCACCATCCCTTTGGAATTTTTCACCCTGATTTACCTTGATGACATATTAAGCACCTTGATATATATTCTCTAATATCCATCCTCAAGTTGTCCTGCTAGAAGTTTTCTTGAAGATCGAGATATATCCTAGTACTCTTCAGATGGATAGATATTTTTGAGTTATGTGTATTCTCCAACAGCTCCTTCTTTATCCCAAGTGATGAAGGCACAAAAATCTTCTTTCCAAACTGAATCACATCATCATAATCGATATAGAACTCTTGAAGCTTTCATTCCTTTACTACATTCACCATCTTTTGTAACTTTGGATCTTCCCTTTGGGTCTCCTTAATCATCTCTATGATAGATGGTTAGGAATCATTTTGTAAAGGTAGGATGTATTCCCTGTTGTTATGATTTCCAAATCAATACTTTTCATATCCATGAAGATAGGGTATTTATCAATCTAAAACTTGGATTGGGTAGTATGTTAATTTCTACTAAGAGCATAAGCTACCTTATTTTCCTTTCCATGATGATAGTGAATAGAGAAATCATAGTCCTTGATTAGATCTAACCATATCCTTTGACTCATGTTGAGGTCCCTTTGTGTGAATATATACATTAATCTCTTTTGATTGGTATATATATCATATAGGTAGTGCCACCATATTTTCAAGTCATAAATCACTACTACAAACTCTATATCATTTTTAGGTTGTTCTTCTCTTGTATCATCATCTGTCATGATGCATAGGATATCACATTATCATTTTACATGAGTAAAAAACCCAAGCATTTATTTTAAGAATCACTTTATATAAAAAACCTTCTCTGGTTTTTTATAATGTGAGTATAGGTGCAGTGATCAGCCTCTTCTTTACTCCTTGAATATTTCCTCACATTCTTCCATCTAGACATAATTTACCCCATTCCTTGTTAACATAGTTAGTGTGCTTGACAATCATGATAAATTTCTCATAAAATATTGATAGTACCCTATATTCCAATAAAAATATGGATTTATATGACATAATAGGTTCTGAACCATTCCTCAATTTCCTTTATTTTTTAAGGTTCCGTAGAAATTCCCTCATTTGTGATCACATGTCTCAAGAATGTGACTTGATACATCCAAAATTCACACTTTCTAAACATGGAATTCAATTTCTCATTCCTTAATGTCTCCTAGAAAATCCATATATGTTCTTTATGTTCCTTATTTCTCTTAGAGTATATGATAAAATAATCCTTAAACACTACCGAAAATTTTTTGAGGTAATTTTTAAAGACTATATTCATTATATCCATAAATAATGTTAGGGAATTAGTAATTTTGAATCGCATCACTAGAAACTCATTGTGCCCATACCTTGTGTGGAAGGTATTATTCTGAATATCTTCCTTATTAAAATTTACCTTATGATATCCAGAATGAATATCAACCATTGATATGTACAAAGATCCTATTAACTAATCAAACAAGCCATCAATCCTTGGAAGATGATGCTTTTTCTTTTTAGTGATCTTTTTGAGTTCATGATAATCAATACACAGTCGCATTGATCCATCATTCATTATTTCAAAGGGAACAGGTGCACCCCAAGATGATGCACTAGGATGTACGAACCCTTTTTTCAAATGCTCTAGTAGCTAATCCTTTAACTCCTCTATTTTTATAAGAGCCTTCCTATAGGGACACATTGTGATAGGATTATCTACAGGTCTGAGTTATATTGAATAATCTACCTAACGATCTGGGGGAATTTCATATAACTCTTCATAAAATACATCACTATATTCCCTCACAATGAGAATTTACCTCAGTTTTATACCTTCCTTTTACTCATCCATTTGATTGAGCTAAGATTATTCATAAGGAATCAACACCCACACCATTAAAGGATATTCCAAATGGGATTCATGATCTTACTTTCATTTTTAGAGGATCATGGACTGGCTAATAATATGAAAGTATATTTCCTTTTCCATACATTTGATGTGTGATATATATAAATAGATCCAATATATCCCCATTATAATGTGTAATTCCACCAAAAGAAGTATTATGAGATTCGCTGGAAAAAACCTACCACATATTCCAATAAGTGAAGAGTCCCACACTTGGGTTGAAATGATTGCAACACATATAATTTTTCTATATAACTCTACATCAAGTTTTCTTGGCATCGATTAAATACTTCTAGAAAACATTCATGATATAATTTAATGTGTAGAACAATAATCAAATAAGACATTTTCCATTATTGAGTGAATGGGAAGTATAACTTTTACAATATCATTTTCTTGATCCAATTTGGCAGTAGTGATTGAACATGCCTTCCCATTATCCTTTGGATTTGGTGGATGATGATTTTTATTACCCTCAACAAATCAGGGATTAGTGCACTAGCTTCCAAAGTATGTTTTCTCCATATATTTGTAGCATTGGACCATGGGTGATGCTCTCTTTTCCTCCACCACATTGTCCTATTTCTTCATGTCTTTTCTACATTCATGGTATTGGTGTCGTCTCCCACACTTGAATCGTTTCCATGTCCCTTTGAGGTAGTTCTCATGGTGCTTCCTCCAACATTTTTGAAATATATGTGGGTGAGTTTTCTTTCACCTTTCTCATTAGATCCTCTAGTATGAAATTCCATCTTTCATTTTTTATCACCATAACCAGGTTACTATTATCCAAACTCTATCACTAATTTTAGAGCACATCAACCAAAAATCTTCATAACTCCCAAATAATATAATTTCAATATCCATTCAAATGTGTGGTTTTAATCCACTAAAAATCTATCATTTTTTCTATCCTTTTTTATTAGAAAAACTGAAGTGTACATTGAAACACTAGTGAAATTTTCTTTACAGACCATGATATTTTCTCCTTCATTTTTCTTTAGATATATGAATTCTATCTCTATATTTGTATGAGGAGTTCTGGGGGAATAATTGTTATGAAACATTATCTTAAAGTCTTCCCACTCTATCTCTTCAATTTCATCCCTCAGCTTGGTGGTATTAATCAATTCCCACCATTTATCCACCTCTCCATCTAAATGGTAAACTGATAGAGTCATTGTCTCCATCCTAAAATAGTGAAGCACAATAATGAACTTATCTCTTAAGTTGACCCACTATTATGTGACTAGTGGACTTGAATATCCACTAATCATCAACGGTCCTTGTTGCATGAAACACTTTGTAGCCATTTTCTCCCTATTAGGTGAAGGTGAACGATCCATATTATTCAGGTTATTGTTTATAACTTGATACATCTGGGTATGAATCACCATGAAATTTTGAACTAAAACTCACAAGGCATTGGGTATGTCATTCATCCAATCACTGCATTCTCCCTCATATGGTTTGTTATCCTAATTCTCATGGCTCCCATCATTTTCTAAAATAGAAAAGGTTATAACAAAAGATAGGTCAACAAGTCATGAATAAATAATTTATTCCTTAATGAAATGAAGTTTAAAGGAATATCGTGTGCGATCCCTATGTTTAGAATTTTCTAAAACAAATGTTCTTGGGTGATTAATTATACTTAGTCTAATAATAAGGGTTTTAACTACAGTTCTCTAATCCTAAGTCCCAAATTAAATAAATTATTATCTGATACCAAATATAGTGACCCAGTATTTTCATACATTAATATTAAATAATTTTAATTATAAACAACATAAACCCATTACATGATTGGATCCAAGGGTTTAGTGTGGTGATAAAATTAGGACCACACATAACATTTACAAAATAAAACATAAACATTTATTTAATTCCTTCTTCTCTTGCTTCTTATTAGCACTTGAAATCTTCTTCGTACAAGTAGTCACCAGAGGATATAAATCAAAAAGGGGTGAGCTAAAATCCCATTAAAAGGATAGATAAGAACTTGAAACAATATAATCATGGTTGATAATAATAATTATCATCATTACATAGGAATTGGATCATAATCATGAGAGGAATCATTATATAAATCCATGTAATGTGTCAATGCATAAAAATGAAACATCATGTCTTAGTGGTCAACTAACACACATAGTTATAAACAATAATATAATCATGTTCAGTAATATTTAACTTTTTCATGAGATAAATCACATTACCTAATAAAGTGGAGGACTATATAATCATGGTAGTACCCATCACATCATAACATATACATTTCACTACATAATTTCAGGTACACCCATCACATAATAACATTTACATTATCATGCATGCCACATAGAATGTATATCAATCATGGACATAAAATAAACCTTGGAATTTAATGGGTCTAATTTCATAAAGAATTAATTCATAAAATGGGTTCCTAAATGAAAGGGAGAATACCATACTTGATATAAGAATCATCAACCTTGAGTGAAAAAGAAATAATCTTGAGAAGTAAAAGGTGTGTTTTTTTAAAGAAGAGTTCTTTGGGAAAACATGGTGTTTGTCATAAACTCAAGTAGAAAACATATATATAAAATTAAAGGTAATATATTAATGAATAAATTATATTTAAGGAATATCCATATAAAAAGGGGTTAAAAGAGGTAAAACCCAAAGAAAGTGAGTTGGGTTTGAGAATTCCACTTACCTATTGTATGAATTCTTTCTTCACTTTATGTCCTATTTAATCACATTAGATTTGTTAATTAACAAATAAAAAACCTTTTATACATGAAATTTATTCCATATTGTTTTATAATTTAATTTATGGGATTTTAGATGATTTATAGAGTTTAATTTCATCATTCTAGAGGATTCATTTTTTGTGGTTTTCATGATCGGTTCACTTGTATACATGAATGGATTTTCGCATAAAATGTGGATAAATATCCAGAATTGTTATAATATATTATTAATGATATTAAATACGTTTAAATTATATTATGATGACTTTATATATGGTATAAGGTTGAATAATTTCATATAATTTAATGCTGACAATTTTAGGTTAATTTTGGGGGGTTTTCTATCAAAACAAACTCATTTTGATTTATTATTTAGTATTATGTATATAAGTTTGTCCCAAAACATCAAAAATGTTATAACATAAACATTAAGATATTTTTTAAAACATTTAATGGTTTTATTAATATACTTTATGGAGTTAAAGTAAAATTAAATCACATCATCCACGATGTTGGTAAATTGACATATCACAAATTATGATTTCATTATTAAAATAAAAGAGAGGGAGGTAGGAATTTAATGATGGATTTTCCATTACCATTATAGAATACTATTATATAAAACATAATGGGGTTATCATGACATTTGGATGAGTGATGGTTCAGATAAGATAATAAAATAAATGATATTGAATAAAAATTCAAAGAAAAAGGGAGAGGATTTTACCTCTTGGATAAATCCTGCTTGAGAACCTCCATAAGAAAAATGTTTTCATATTTTGATGAGAAGAAGAGCTCCAATACGTGGGAGAGGGGTTGGGGAGAGGTTTGAGAATAATATTTACAAGGAAGAGATCTTTATATTTGTGAGGAGAAGAGGGGATTAGGGGTTGTATTTATAATGGAGGGGAGGGGTGTTTTCTCATTATTTGATTTCTAAATTTATTATTTTACTCAAGAAAAGCAATAATGTTGATTCTTAAGAATAAATAAAGTAATTATATCATATCAGTTCGAATCAATGGTCTTTTAATCATCCATTTATGAAGTAATAGGGTATTTAATTTAGAATTTACTTATACTGTAAATTATTGTATTTTACTATTCATCAAAAATTCATGTATTTCAGAAAAATCCCAAAAAATCACCCTAACCATTTTTTTCCATGAAGAATTAAAAAATGAACTCCATTTTATGAAATTAATTTTCTAAATATGTGTAATTAAACTTTTAAATAAAATCATCACTTACTTGAAAAAATACAGATTTTAAAATTATAACTAATTTTATTACACTTGAAAAATTACTTAAGGTCTCCCAAAATTATATTAAAATCATAGGAAATAGAAATATTAATTTATTAATAAATTTTATAAAAAATTATTTTAAATTATTGATTTAATCATAAAATGGTAATTAAATATTTATGGCATAAAAATTTTCCAACACTTAATTAATAATTTTTAAAACATTTATTTACATAGACTATGATATAATTATATCATATAATAACATATAAGGTGGGAAATTTTTATTTATACTTTTAATGGAGAGGTTAATATTCAATTTTCCAGTTAACTATTCTTAAGGATCATATTACTATTTCTATGTTCGAGTTAATATTTCATCGGCATTGATACTTAAACTTCTATAAATACTTCATATTTCATTAATTACTCATTTATAAAGTTGTTATTATTGTCTATAAGTGATATTATTGGATTTATGCTATATGAAATTACTATAAGAAGGGGGAAATTCCTTTGATAAAAGTGTTCATCGTTACTCACTAGGTTTATTTTTCTATTGCAATGATTTTTGGCACTGTTAGGGGGTTCACGTGTGGGGTGTTCCTCTACTCCTTAGGTCTATGTTCTAAGGACTTGTTGTACACATGTAATTTTCCTAGTATAAGTAGTCTACTAGGAACACATATGGTATTCCATGGAGTGATTTACCTGTTATTAGATTTATAAGGTTTTTTCCTTTGATATGATTTCATTGTTTTTTAAATTGATAATAAAAATTATGATTTAAATTGACAGTCCTTCTTTTATTTCAGAATTTTTGAAAAAGTTAAATATTTACCATGTTTTGATAAATCGTATTTATTTCTTATTATGCTTGGTTTTATTTAAAATGATCATACATGAGTTTTTTGTATAGAGACATGTTATGGAACACCTAGGTGAGACCGTACTAATCCTCTTAACTCATACAATGTGTACATATTTGGTGTTGTGTAGACCATTGTATGTATTTAGATGCAGGGAAAGGAAAGGTGTCACAGTGAGGTGGTGAGGTTTCTGGTCAGCTGAGTCTGGGTACCCTATGGTGAGATTTTGAGATTTTTCCCACACTATCACATGTAATAACATTTCTAGTTTTGTTTTAATTTGATTTTTGAACATGTACATAGATATTTTATAATATTTTAGTTGTTTGGTATCCTCTATTTATTTTGGATATAGCATATATATTTGTCCCACATTTTCCTCATTTATCTATACATATACCATGTTTTTTTTTCTAGTTGGGTGAAATCATTTCCTATGGTTGTTTTGTGATTATCGGGTGCTAGTCTAAAACTCATTGGGATTGGGAACACCATTCAACTATGTGACAGGTTGGTTAAGGTGATAGTATGGGGTAGTATTCAGGTCTATTCATTACAGTTTGGTATCAGAGGGAGTTTTTTCTCAAGTGTCCATGTCTTTAGATGCATAGTGGACAAGAGAAATGATTATAGGGACTTGGGAGGTATATTTTATTGAGTTCATAGTGATATATTGTTGTGATAATACTCAATTTACCATGGAATGTATATATCCTCTTTTGAGTTTTGATATTAATCTCAATTTTTTGATTATGGGTTTTCTAATTTGAATTGAGATTATTCTATCGTATGATAATTTATTATTATTTTTTGTGTTGTAGTATCCCTATAATACTTGTTCTAGGAGTTCATTAGGAGGTCTAAGTTGATGATCCTAAAGTAAATTCACTTATTTATGAGAATTTGATTTAGACTATCATGCATCCAATTAATGATTTTGATCAGAATGTACTTCAAGTTTGGAATGCAACCACTTTTGTAAATCCATGAGCTAGAGGTGACTTGGATCAATCATGGGACTTACTGTATAAGAATATTATATCCATTAATGGTATGAAATAACCTCAAGAGTTTTAGGACTGTATAGAAAACATCAACTAGATCTTATACTTTTGGCAAATTCCTGGTTGTATAAAGGTGAAATGTGAGGCTTTCTGACTTGATGGACCAAGAGAGTGGTGGTAGGATTCCATGATATATGTTGATAATCATGTTTTATTTTAGTGTATGGTCCCCAAGACCCTCTTCTTCCTGTAGTTTTTTCTATAGTTACTAATGATGGTGAAGTCCATAGAGTTTCTCTCTTTACAGTAAGAAGAGAATGCAGTGTTGGAATAAACCAGTCAGTCTGTTAAGCTGGTTTTCTTTACACCATAGGTTGTGAAGAGTGACCAACTGAAGGCCCAGAAGCACGTATAGGGTTTATGATAGGATATAAAATCATATGTATTTATTATTAATCATTAAACCTATGCAGAGACCGTAGAAATTTATATTATGGCATAACTGAATATGGTGGTAAGGACAAATATTCCTCCTCATATCTACCACATAGTGGGTCTTCCTTGGAATTATAAGGAAGAATAAGATGTGACAGGATCATCACAAGAGTGGTGGAGGTGGATCTTAGTATAAGGACTCTTTTTAACTTCCATATATAGTTAGTGGTGTGAATTTGACACGCTATACATGTGAAAAGTTCAGACACACATCATGTTCATGTCCTCTACCAGTAATGATGTGTAACAGTTGTGAGTGGTATGGTCATCAGCAGTGGTTCTTTCAGGCCAAGTATACTCCTTGATATTTTTAAGGATCTTTGACTCTAAAGTATACTAAGGAATAATCAGAAGATTTAAATACTACAAGTCTATAACCATGGGCCTTAGAAGTGAAGCACCACCACAAAGTATATCATTTTCGATTGGAAGTAGATTCATGTCGAGAAAAAGTGATAGGTACCATCTTTATTATATCCTCAATAGTTATTTATTTACTTGATAGTGGTTCTTCACACTTGATTATCTCTTTAAATTGTTTTAATATTCATATCCTTCTAATATAAATTATTACCTTTTATATGGACTATGAAAGAGGAAATATCAGGTGTTTTAGTGTCCTTGTGTGATATTAACAGCTGATGTGGAGCTAGTGATGGATTTTCTTATTCTCAATTTGGATTTGTTTTTTATCATCATCAAGATGGATTAGATTGTTTTTCATTGAGTCTAGTTTTATTTTTTTCTTCATCATTTATCATTTATTGTGGTCATTGAGAGCTCATGGGTGTCTTAGGGATATTGGGATCTGAGGTCTGGTCATGCAGGACCTTCTCGCCCTAAACGTAGGATTTTGTTCACTACTATTGCAATTGATCCCTATGATGTTTCTTATTTAATTGATCTTCTAACTACCATTTGGGTTTTTTATAACATTTTCCAATTAAATTTATAATGGAATCCTCCAGGGAGGGAGTTGGTGTATGAAATTGATCTGGTTAGTGGTATGTAGAAAATTGCAATAGCATCTTATTTTATGGAACCATAGAAGTTTAATGTACTAAAGGATTAGATGGATGTC
This sequence comes from Viscum album, assembly GCA_963277665.1. Lineage (NCBI taxonomy): Eukaryota > Viridiplantae > Streptophyta > Magnoliopsida > Santalales > Viscaceae > Viscum > Viscum album. The sequence goes on from OY728152.1 coordinate 1,278,593,973, forward strand.
CTGGTGTAGGAAGGTTTAGTTCTCCCTATTGTTTATCCTTTTTAAATTCTAGTTCTCCTTACCAAGTAGTAAGATTTTTCACTTAACTATGTGTGGACTATCAAAAGTTGATACATGTAACAATTTTGATCATATATCATTTACCTCATGTGGATGATTTGTTTGATCAGTTAGGGGGTGTTTTCAAATATTGATCATCAGTCATGTTTTTATCAGCTCAAGTTTATGGAGTCTGATCATCAGTCATGTTTTTATGGAGTCATGTTTGATCAGTTAGGGGGTGTTTTTATCAGCTTATTTGTTCATAATTATAAGTCACATTTTATATGGAAGGATTTTGAAATGTAATTTTAGTATTCAAGAAGTAGAGTTCTTGGGGTATTTTATTTTTGAGCATGGATTAGCAGTTGTTCATAAGAAGGAGAAGTCTCTCTTCTCATGAGAGTAACCATGTAACTTCTTTGAGATTCATAATTTCATTAGTATTTCCGGATACTATCTTTTATTCATTAATGATTTATAAATTTTTGAGTAACCTTTCACTACTCTTTCCAGGAAAGTTGTGAAAATCATAATGGGAAGAAAATTTTAGGTATTCATTCAATGTGTTGAAATGAAATCCGACATGGACTCCCATTTTGATCTTACTTGAGACCGTTAAGGGATGTATGGTTTTCTATAATTCTTATGAAATATTTTTGGGTTGTGCTCTCATACATGGTGATCATGCCCTGGATTACTATTCTTGTGAGATTAAATTGCATGATCAGAATTACCCAACCCTTATTTAGATCTTTCTGCAATTAGACATCCTCTTATGTTTTTATAGAATTATCATTTTTCAGAAGGTTTCTCAATATTTTATGATAATAAAAGTTTGAGTTATATTTTCTCTCATAATGACATAAATCATATATAGAGGCGGTGGGTGGGATACCGTCAGATGTTTGACTTCGATATCTCATATACTCTTAAGAAGGGGAATGACATTGCAGACTCTCTTAGCATGAAACTACCTTCATATGCTATTTTGGATTTGATTGAGTAGTGGAACCTTATGTGGATTTTTTCTCTTGTGCATCTGGATGCATAAGAGGATGTTTTAGGAAGGGTATTGACCATTCTTCAATTACCATCATCTCTCATAGATTCTATTCTGTAGAACTATTAGAAGGATGATGTGTTAAATGGAATTAGAGGAACCCTATATAGTAGAGAGACTATTTCATCTTGGTCTCTCTCTTCATATGGTATTCTCTATTTTGCATATTAGTTTTTTGTCCCAACATCTATGAAGATATTTTTTTTGGTCAATTTTCACAGTTCTTCATGTGATTTTTATCCAGGATCTACAGTTTTTTATTATGAAATGAGATGGTGATTTTGTTGGTTGTTAATGATGCATGACATTGATGATTATGTGTCCCACTATTATAGATGCCTGTAGATAATGATAGAGCATCAAAAACCTTCTAGATTTCATAAAAATATTATGGTACTTATTTGTAAATTTGATGATGTATCTGTTGATTTTTTTTAGATTACCATGAACTCCTCAATGGAGTAATTCTATCTTGTTGGGGATTGATCAATTGAAATATTCATCACATTTTTTCCAATCAATGACACTGAAAAATTTGAAGACATTTATATATTGTATATGTTTAAATATGTGTGGTTATGTCACGAACCGTCCCACGGGCCCAAACGTGACTACCCTAAGCCCACCTTCCATAGGCCATGGGTTGGTGAGTAGTACCTTAAGGCTTTTCCCGAATAGGGAAGCCATTGCCTTAAAGATCAGTACACACTCAAAAAAGGAAAAAAAAAGTAAACAAACAACAAAAGTAAGGTATAACCACAAGAGTAAAGTAAAATCACAAGTACAACTGTAAACTGAAAATAGTGGACCGGAATGCAAGCCCTAGAAACTAAAAAGAAAGTAAACAACAGTCGTATCTACCCTGGATCTCTACCTAGATGGTAGTAGCTGTAAGTATGAAGTTGAAGAAGAGGATCTTGACTGCTCCTGTCGCACCAAGCTCCACCAAGTCTCGAACCCCCAAAGTCTTCCTCAGAGCGTCATAAGTATGCACCAGACACACACATGCAGGCAGAGCCCATATAGGGGTGAGTATAATAAAACCCAATAGGGGACCCCAAGACCCCCGAAGGTCTCTCAGTAATCCAAAAAGGAAAACATCACAAGAAATTTCACAAAGGTAATACAACAAGCATGATCTAAATCATGAAGCACAAAGTAAAAGAGACAGTTCACCCTAACGGTATAACTTCAAGGTTACTGAGAAAGGGATGACTAGTTGTAAAGCCAGATCCTCTTATCTATAATAACTCTACTACTGACCCATATAGGTAACTTTATGTTGACTCGTATTATTCCCTGAATGATGACCTGTATTGGTCGCTGGTGTTGACCCATATTGGTCACTGGTGCTGACCTGTATTGGTCGCTGGTGCTGACCCGTATTGGTCGCTGGTGCTGACCCATATTGGTCCTTGGTGCTGACCCATATTGGTCGCTGGTGCTGACCTGTATTGGTCCATTGTACATAGGTAGGGATTATTATTAATAAAACAAGATCATCCCACTCTAGAGTTTCTAATGCTGACCCGTATTGGTCTCTCTTGTTCTTCATGCCACAGCCACCCACTGGATTCCCGCACAAAGCACCCCTGATCTCCATAAGATTCTTCTCCCCAAGCCATCGGGGTAAACCCGGATAGTTTGTGGGCCCGCTGGGCCGTAGGTTCGGCCCGGCCTGCTGGGTGGGTCCGACCCGTTCGGCCGGCCCACGTCTGACCCAGTTTTCCTAAAGGTAGACTGTGTATCTAGTTGGCCCCACTGATGTGGGGTTGGTTCATCTAACTGGTTAGGCACTGCCCCACCATTTCTCTAGCTGGCACGACGCGGCGTAGGACCACGTTGCCCCCTCTTTTTGTTTCCCGCTGGCTGTGGCTACTGCTACCGGTGGCACCTGCAGGTGCCACCCTTGTAAGGACCTGACCCCAGTTGCCTGGAGCTGGTGCCTTATTGGCATACATACAAGGAATAATCATCCCGAAGGACCGAGTAGTTTAGTATTATTGGAAACAAGATACATACATAAGTTTATCATTACATCATGAAGGAAAAAAACAACACTAATTTATTCCACTAAAAACATCCATGACTCCTAGATTATGCTTTCAAGTCATTCATAATTAACTTCTTTATGTCTTGAGAAAATGAAACATAAGAAAGGGGTGAGCTCAAACACTTTTTAAGAGTAATAAATACAGCGGAAGATAATATAAACATTAGACATGGTGAATATTTTAAAACACATGCCTTTAAAAATAAGTTTGAACATAAAATGGAAGGAATATTAGCTGAGTAAATATTTCCATAATATAACATAATCATGGGTATTCTACTAGTCGAATAACCACATGAACTTTCAATTACTAGCTTCATAAAGATGGAAGTGAATATGTCGGGCATTCTGAAACATTTTTTCAAGGCCTCGGCGAAGATTTCTAAAGATTAAGGCCTCAGCCAAAATTCATATCACATTAGGAAAGGCCTCGACCAATTCCACGTCTATTTGTCTCATGAGACCTATCGATGAAACGTGGGGATATAACGGGCCCAACCCATCACATAATAAGTCCAATACATTCCTCATATGAGTGGAGATAAACATATACAACATATACATTCATATTTAAACTATCATATGAAATGTAACTATCATTCCCCAATCTTTAAACATAAAACATTAACCATTCCGAGTAATATGGTGAATGGTTTTTTGATAGCTCATCCACAATAGTGTTAGTCATAATAAATTAAATCAAATATGTTAGATTACTTCATAAATGATTTAACCCAACAATACATAAGAATCAACAACAGTGTTGAATCAATCGCAAATACTCTTATAAAATCATTAAGCAATCTTGAGATAAATACTCTTTTATTATGAAAAGAATAGTTCTTTTGGAAAAATATTTGTATAAAATCATAAGTGAAATAAGATAGTATTTTCATAATAAAATGAGTGATTTTATAAAGACAATGGTTTAAAAAACAAATTATAGAGTGCCCTTGAAAATAGGTAAGAATTTGAGAAATTCCTTTGACTCGGGCTTGTATTTTGGAAAGAATTTTGAAAGTTACTTTTAGAACATGTAACTATACATAAAATAAGGAAGGGATATGGTTGGTAAACATATATATAATACTCACACAGAATTTATGAGGAGTACATAACAGTACATAAGAATTTTATTGAGACAATTAGATGATAAAAGTAACCCGAATGAAAAAGGAAGTTCGGGTGGAAAAACCCTTACCTTAACTCTGAACGTGTTTATCTCTTGAACTTATGCTCCTGGAATATGAAATTTTACTTATTAATAACTTATTTAAGAAACTATTAGACATGTATTTAGTTTATCATAATTATGTTTAGTTAATTTATGTCCTTATTGATAAGTTATTGTATTGAATTCCTTCATTCTGGAGTGTTCGTTTTCTTTTTCTTTTTTTTATATTCGGTTCACTTGTTTTTAAGTATATGGAATGGATGTAAATCTCCAGAATTGAAATTATATATTATTTATGAACATTAATAGGTGTTATTGGTCATTTATATAACTTGGTTACATGGAATTAGGATGATTTATTATATAGAACTTTAATGATAATTGTTTCGGTTAATTTGTGGGTTTTGATTACAAAGAACTCATTTCTATTTATAACTTAATACCATTTGTACAAAGGGGTTAAAAAATATTAAATAGGTTATATTACATATATAATCATTTGGTTCAACCATAAAAATAATGGTTTCATGACCATATTTGAGAATGATAATAGAAATCGAAAGCCCATCGTCCTTGAATGTGGAAAATTGACATATCTCGGATGGTGTTCTTACTACTAGTATAAAAGAAGGTAAAAGAGAGAGACGATGATAAATTATTCCACTATCATGAAAAAATTACAATACATATAAGTTACTAGAGTCATCACAAAATTTGGATAAGGGGAGATGATAGAAAAAGAAAACAAATGGACTTGAAAGGAAAGACAATGAATTGAAAAGATGAATTTACCTCTTGAACCAAACTTCCTTGAGAGCCTCCTTCAGGGAGAGTTTTTGGTCTTTTTATGAGACCAAAGCTTGATGAACGTGGGAGAGGAGGTTGGGAAGGTATTTGGACAGAATTTGGAGAAGGAACCAGGCTTGAGAGAAGTGAATAGAAGAGGGAGTGAGAGGGGGTTTTATAGTGGAGGAGAGAGGGGATTTCTTAATATAAAATTCATTAATTTATTATTTCTCCTCAAGAAAAGGAATAGTGAGTATTACTAGACCAAGAATAGTAATTTTATCATGTGATGCAGAACCAATTAGGCTTATATCAGCCGAACATCATGCATGACACTATAATTATCTTATTTAGCTTATTTTGTAAATTATGGTATTTCACTATTCATCAAAAATTCAAGTATTTCAGAAAAACCCCAAAAATTCACCCCGACCATTTTTAGACATTTAGAATCCAAAAATGAAGTCCATTTTTTAAAAATAATTTTATAAATATGATTTATTTAATATTTAATTAAAATCATAATTTATTCTAAAAACAATAGTCTTAAAACATTTATTTACTTATTCCAAAGCATAGGTATATCATACTTTCACTTGAATATTATTTATATACTATCATAGGTAAGGTTACTATTCATTAGGGTATATCACTATTCATAATGGTATGTTACTATTCATAAGGGTACGTTACTATTCACCAAAAATTATGTTTTTTTATTGGTCTCCAAATAACTTATTGATCGCAACTGTGTATGTTAGATTTTTGAAATTCACGTCAAAAAAGAGAAAAAAATTATGTTTTAAGGGTCACATAGCACTTATTAGTTAATTATGTTGTGATTCCATGTGATTATGAAATATTTATAAGAATGTAATATCCATTGAAAAATATTGGGTCGTTACATTCTTCCCCCCTTTGGAAATTTCTCCCTCGAAATTTCATTTTACAATCTATTCCAAAAAAAAAGGTTGGGGTACTTTTCCTTCATTTATTCCTCCAGTTCCCATGTTTCCTCCTCATACTTATGGTTTTTCCATAGTACCTTGACCAGATGAATAGTCTTGTTGCGTAGAACTTTGTCTCTAAAATCCAAGATTTTCACTGGCTGCTCCTCATAGGAAAGATCATCCTCCAATTGTACCACCTCGTAAGAGAGTACATGTGAAGGGTCTGGTATGTACTTACTTAAGATGGATACATGAAAGACATCATGTACTTTCAACATGGTAGGTGTAAGTGTCAGTCGATAGGCCACATCTCTGACTCGATCAAGGATCTCGAAGGGGCTGATATACCTGGGACTTAGCTTTCCTTTCTTCCCAAACCACATGACCTTCTTCCATGGAGATATGCATAGAAAAACCAG